>CM075190.1:27556917-28156917 GCA_037577475.1 Chaunax sp. Z400
AAATAGGCCTATTAGCACAAAGGAATAACAGAATTAATTGTAAAATGCCTGCCATCGTGCTCTTTGTAGAATATGAACTCATTCCTATGGAGGCAAAATGCAAAGGATGACCTGACCTGGCAGACTGGTTTAAAGACATTTAACTGGTCATTGTGGGATATATTAAGTTTTATGACCTTCATATATGGTATAGTTTTTCCAAGCCTTGGTTTGCTTGTTTGTTTGTTTGTTTGTTTGTCATCACGATAACACAAAATGTTACGAGCAGATTTTGGTGACATTTTTTTAGAAAGGTAGAGGAAAGAACAATGCATTGGATTTTAGTGGTGACCAGGATCATCATCTGGATCCAGAATTCTTCACCATTGCTGGACAAGGTTTTTGCTTCTAACTCCATGGATAATGCCTGCAATGCTTGGACAAATATTACAAAATGACATCACCATAATATCTACCACACATCACTTTATGAGGGTCGGACTATCATGGGATTTTTTACTTTTAGGTGCAATGACATAATGGGAGAAACTGAGCTAAAACTTAAACCATCTTTCTCTTCCATCTTCTCCATCTCCTTCCCTCTATCCTGATTAAATGTCTTGATTATCTCGTAATAAACAGCAGCCTGGACTCTTAAACTCTTCTTCACTTGTGTGTTTATCTCCGACAATTAATCCCATCTACTGCAGACTCGTTAATATTCTGCTCCATTCGACTCGCAGATGTAAAAAGCATTCTCAACTGACACACATAATTACTACATCCCGTAAAGGTTTCCGTGTCTGAGCGCAATTTCAAATAAGCAAGTGCTGCCGCTAATTATCGATAAATAAAATTAGTTGGGATAACTTCGGGTGGGCGGGGCCGCGTGCAGGTGTCTGCCGCGTGCGTGCGTGCTTGCGAGCGCGTGGAGAGCAACGGGAAAACTGCAGTGACCTGTAATCACCGGGGATTTAATGATGTTTTGGTCTGCACCTGTGCGGAAAACAAAGAAACTGCTGGCTCGAAGGAACAACTTGTTCTTTATATCAGTGTGTGTGTGTGTGTGTGTGTGTGTGTGTGTGTGCGCGTGGACACTTCCGCTGTCATTTTAGGACTTTAGGAGTTTTTATTGTGATGATAAAACATGTACGACACTAAAGTTTCTAGTTTTCCATACATCATAAGGACAACAAGAAGAAGATAAATGGATAAATGTCTCCCTCTACTGGATAATATCAGTAAAAACACTTTGCTGCCTTTAGGTGCTCCTTGTAAATTTCAGCTTACTCGATTAGCCATCCATTTACTACCAAAAAACAAATGTATTATTTGATAGTTTCAGTTTATAACTACAGAAAAGTTGAAGCAAACTGCAAGAAGCTAGTTAATCATTTAAATATGTTCTTAAAAGTAATGCTAAATTAAAAACAAATATATAAAATATTAAAAAACCAGAGAAGGCCAAAGACGGACACTATTACCTACGGAGGCGCATTGATGCCACGGCAGAAAAGAAGAAAAAAAAATCACTATCACGTTATAACGTGATATGTTTCACGTTATAACCTGAGAGTTTTCACGTTATAACATGGTACAAAATCATCACGTTATAACAGATTCTTGTTTGAATGAGTAAAGTCTGCGGAGAACGGATAAACTGAGGAATATGGCTCACCTACATGATTTGATAAAGTTGTACTTCATGCTCGGATTGAGACATAGAAATCTTAACAGTGGAATATCTGTGTTTTGGGCCATGGAGACGTCAGTCCACTGGAAAAGGAGCAACAAGTGTCCACTTCCGCCAGACTCCAACTTATCGCGTTGAGACGTGATAAGATCACGTTATAACAATAAAAGCTATTACGTTATAACGTGGTATGTTTGGACCCCTGGCATGCTTTTGTGTTTTTGCATTTTATTTATTTGTTTATATCAATTTGATGTTTATTTGCTTTTTATTTTATTTATCCTTTTATTTCCTTTATATTTGTATCGTTCATATATGTTTATGTATTGTTATTGTTATTGTTATATGTATTGGTTGACTTATTTGTATTGATTATAATTATAGAATAAAGTTATATTTAAAAAAATAAAATTAAAATAAAAACGTGATAGGGATATTTTTTTCTTTTTCTGCGGTGGCAGCAAAGGCGCTTCCGTAATTACCATCCTGTGAAGTTTGAAGATAAACAGTCCTACATACACTGCTCCGTATACCCGTTCTTGAATTTCCAACAGCTATGAACGGAACACTTTCTGCGTGTACATCGTGAAGGATTATGGGTACAGCATGGGGTGAATTGCATAAGGTTACCAAAGGCAACTGCGACAATGGTGGCCGTTTCAGCACCGGTCCCTGTCCCTAAAGCTGCCGGTGACGCTGCGTCCCCCTCGCTCTGATGCAGCGCATCACCAGCCTCGCTGCATGCCGGGAGCTCGGCGGCCTCGCGGTTTGCTCTCCCAGGGTCTACGCCTGGAAGAGGGGCCCGACATGCAGCAAGAAGTGGGCGGGAGTGTGTGTGCGACCTGCGCGTCCTTTAACCCTGGAGCCCAGGAGGCTGTGCAAGCGGAGGTTCGTGTTCGCCGGACAGAAACACAGACTGTACAGCTCACAGCCTGGAGCCGATGGGCCGTCGGGGGGTCAGCCTGCTGTCTCCGTGGTCGGCATCCCGGACCCGATAACATGGATCCGGTGTAATGTCATCATATATCTCATTAAACTCTATTTTGAGTTAGATATCAGCTCTGTGGAGTTTGAGAGAGGAGTAAAACAGGTAACTATTGACAGGTCTCCCTCTGCATAATAAGTAATAAACAGCTGGCTAACATGACTCATTCATAAGAAGTTGATAAAGATCTTAATTACAGCTTCCTGCATTTTCTGTTTATGTGGTAAACTGAAAGCTTCCTGTGATTTCAAGCTGAATTTCACACACTGTGAGTTGTGACATTATACATGTGATTTATGTGTCATAATCTGACATTATGCAGGAGAATAAAATCCTCTTTTTGTTCCCAATACATCCCAGGCGTTGGTCCACGTCTCCAGCTTGATGTCCAGTGGCAGATACCACAGGCTAGTGGGGATATTGTCCAATGAGGTAACAACATCATGCACATGCTCTGCAGCCACTCACAAACAGGAAATGCAGTATATTAAAATGAAAAGTCAATGTTTTAAACTGTTTCTCCTGCAGGGTGCACCCGCCTAATGGAGCTTTCACAGCCTGCTTCTTCTACCAAAACCTATATTGACAATTAAAACTCTTAATTTTTGGTATTGTGTCCACTTTCCATCATCTGTGTACAATGCAAGCAGAGTACTCGACTGAAACCCCACCTTCAAATAGTCCGACAGTACAACAGTGTCACGAATCCTCAGAGAAATTCAGTGCAATGAATAAATTGTTGGGACGAGGATTCGGATTTGTTGTTTTGTTGATTTCTTTTGTCACTGCAGATGAGGGAATATGTCGAGGAGAAGTGCAGCTCTCTCACCGAGGCTCAGAGGCAGCAGCTGTCTGTCACGGTGGATGATATAGTATTTGTGCTGCCCGAAGACGTCTCTGTCGTCTTCGATCAGTACGGTGAGTTCAAGTTCTAAGTGTGATTTCTGGACCTGTGAGTTGCAGTATGCTTTACATCACGGTCCATAATCAGTCATTTGATGTCTTCTACAACCTTAGATAGTGCTGACTTTTTGAAAGGGATGCCGTTAATTACGGAGGTCATAAAACTGCCCATCTCTCCAGTCATGATATCATGGACTTGTAACCTTAGTTTCAGCTCTACAGCTTCATTTTCAAATTCTTTTGTTTATCATTTGTTAGATTTTCTGATCAGTGTTATCCTTTTTGTGTCACGCTGTGCTGTTGTGACCCTAAATATCTCTATTTTGCATTTCAGCATAACACAAAACTCGTCTTCTCTTTGATCACAAGAGAAGAGACACTACATTTCCTTATAGACTTTATGTGGCTCTTATCTACTAACTCTGTTACTGACTCATCTGCTGGATGCTCTCTGGTTTCCGTCTTTAACCTCGCAGGTAGGAAGTTCTGCTCCGTCGTCATGAGGTTCTGGCTCCTATTGGCACATGAAGGTCCCGAAGACCCCGATGGCACGAAGATCTTCAAAGTGGCCTCTAGTGAAGACGGCAGCCCACAGAAGAAAATAGCGACAGCAGTCTATGAGTAAGCGATCACACATCACAAACATGCCAATGCATCCAAAAGCATGGATTTACAATCAAACCTTCCCTCATTCAGATTTGACACGTCCAAATCTATTTCATGCAGTGTGTGCCGACTACTTCTGCTTAAAGCTTATTTTTGATCGTTAATTTGTTCAGATATGCCAAGATCTGTTGGGTTTATTTCTCCCTATAGAGCACGCTGAACCACAATTAAAAAGGTGCAAATATTACTTTGAGGGATAATTTTATGTTGGCAAAAGCTCAAAGTTATCTGCAGGCTCTCCAGCATATGGCACGTCTGTTTTTGTTGGGTGGGCAGCAGAGCCACAACTGACGGTGGCAAGTAAAATCTTTATAGAGAGGATCATTTTGGAGAAATGCTCCAAAGTGTGATGTGTGGGTGGGAGTTCATCGAATTAATGCCTTATTTCTGATACACTTTAAATAAATAAATATTTATTTATTTTAATACAATAAATATGTATTTTAATAAAATAAATAAATATTTATTTATTTTAATACAATAAATATGTATTTTAATAAAATAAATAAATATTTATTTTAATAAATAAATATTTAGTTATTTATTGTAATTAATAAATGAATATTATTATTAGTAGAAGCACTGATTTGAAGAATAAGTGAAATCCTGTGTCTGTATTCGCTGTAATACATCTGAAAGTTCACAGTCAGGCAGTGTTTGACATTCCACATATTTTTTTATCGTTAATTTCACTGACAGACACACAGCTGGTCAGTTTAACATCCGTCCATACGTCCACTTTCTTCCTCTTGTCTTGGGCGGAGTGGCGGTGTCAGCAGGCTAAACACTAGTATTCCAGGCGTCCCTCTCCCAGCAATGCTTTCCAGCTCTTCCTGATCCAAAGTTATTCCCAGGCCAGATGAGATATGCAATTTCTGAGTCTACACTGGGATCTCCTCCCAGTTTGACGTGCCTTTAAGACCTCCAAAGGGAGGCACCCAGGAGGCCGGAACAGGCTCATGTCAAGGCGAAGGAGCAGCAGTTGTTTTAGTTCAAGCTCCCTCCAGATGTCTTGAGGACCTCGCCCTCATCTCTAAAGGCCCATTTATGCTCCCTCTACATATGTAGAGGAACTCCTGAGAAACTCCCATGCTTGTGGCAGCAACTCACCTCCAACCCGGAGGGAGTAAGCCTCTGTTTTCCAACAAGTCTCTTCACATGCAGCATGAGATCAAACAAAAGTCCCATCATGAAAAAGACCAAGAAAAAGTCGTCCATTTCTAAACTTTAAAAAGCCAAATGAAGATTTCTATTGATATACTTTATATTCCATGCATGAAAAGACCTTTTGACTGTTTCTCTATAGTTGTCCTGATTTGGTTCCAAACAGATATGATTTGTAACAGGAAGGGGGAATAATTTCACTCCCAGTGCTTCTAACAGTCAAAGCCTCTTTCCATTTCCAATCAGTAATCCAGTTAGTTGTTGGACTACATGGTGGGGCTGTTCTACCTAATGCCCACCTATCCAGTTAGGCAGATACTCCTTTTGTTCCAGGTCTTAGAATCCTCTCTGAGAAAGCCTTTTTCCACTTCAAATGTTATCCCAAAGAGTAGCTTAACAGGCAGTTTGGCAGAATAAGGAAGGTCATTGTCTTCAAGGTGAAACAAGAAGCAGAACTTAGAGTTGAGTGTTCTTGAATACACTTGTACTACTAAGAATATCCAGTAGGATGCTGTATGGCAGCTCCTCTGAATTTTCTGATTCAGTCTTGGGAGCTGTTCATTTCTAAAATCAGAACATAGCTCCTGTTAAACGTTTCTACCCCTTTTACTTTCAGGTTCCACGGGGAGCTGACGAGAGGAGCCTCTCCTGACTGGACGGTCAAGACTGTTTGGCACTGGCAATGGAAAGCAGCTGGAGTGATCTGACTCGACGCTGCGAGGTCATTTGTAAGTCAAGTCAACAGGACACAACAAGGAAGTAGTGACTGAGGGAAATACCTTTTTACTCCTGGACCTAGAAGACTGCTTGTTGCATAGACGGACTATCTGTTGTTATTATGATCACATGAAACAGAACCCAGAGCTGTAACACTCAGGCTGAGCAGACAACTGAAGACCTCACATTTCTATAAATGAACACACCTTCCTACTTGAAGTCATCCTCGGACCCTCGGGCTCTTTTAAAGCCCCTCTCCAGTGATTTTACAGTTACACGGCGTACTGTACATCTCCTGGCCTGCAGAACGCTATCAGGTGTTGTTAGCTTTGATAGAGAATATGAATGAGGTCAGTGGCTGGAGACTGAAAAATAAAAAAACTTCACTCCAGGTAGATCCATGCATTAACTTTCTCCAGAGCTTTCAATGGAGTTTGCTCAGTAATCCTCATCAGCTGACCTCCACGTAGCAAACTTGACATCTCAGTGATCTCTGTGGTAACTGAAAATAATGTATCCACTCAAGGAAACTGAAAATTTAAATTCAAATAAACTATCTTTCGTTTTCTCGTATGAGATGAACTGTGACACCGGAGTTTCTTTAAACCAATGCTATGCATCAATAAATGGCTTAATCACAGCACCAGACTGAACCCTGTTCTTTCTTCTCTTACAATCACTTTCAGTACTTCAAAGTAATAATACAACATGTTTAGCCTTATGTTGTTTTGTTTTTTTATTAGGGTGAAATAAAGAATAAATTCAAGGACTAAAGATTAAAAGAACCAACTCTCTTGCATCAACATCGACTAGCACATCTCCCAACCAAAAATGGTTTTACACATAAAAAAAAAGAATGTGATAATTTGCATTTTTTTTAAAAAATATACTCACTTGAAAACAGTACAATAAAATATGATTATAAAAACTCCAGGTAAACGGGTTAACTGGGAACATGTGATGGTATGATTGGGCATGAAAGGGGCATCCTTGAAAGGCTCTGGACATTATTACACAGGCTTGGGAACACTTTGTAAAACTGTTGACATATAAACAGTTCATTTCCAAATGATTGTATTCTGTTTTTAATTTATGTTTAACACAACACACCAAACTTTCTTGAAATCAGGGTTGTAACTCTGCATTAGCCTTAAAGGTGAAGTCCTTGTATGTCATCACTGAATGCTCTGCAGGTAGTTCATGAAACATATGAGACTGAATATAGCGGCGTTGTGGTACAGTATATGTGATAACAGGAAACAAGAGATAAGATAATCAGTTTTCCATAGTAAGCAGGAGGGTGTGCATGTTTCCGGTACATGGTTGTCAGAAAAGTACTTCATGATCAACAAGAGATCTTATACCAAGTCTTAATGGTTATATTACATCGCTGCAAGCAAGAGTGACAAATTCTTCCAAAAATTCCCCTCAACTCAAACACAGCCTGTGTCTGCGCCGGTATTAACTGCCAAAAACGTGTCACTTGTCAAAAGCATCATGTCTGACAGGCTCTTAAAATGCTGCGTGTCATCCCATTTTGTTAAAGCTCGCTGCAATATTATTAATGTTGACAACACATCTGACAAACAGAGAAGATTCTGTCATTAGCAGCTGCTAATTCATGCATAATGAAACACGCTGAGGATTATTCTAATTTTTGCTGCATAGTAATATGAGGTCTGTGGAAGTTTGCGTGGGGGTTTTTTTTTTTTTGGTTCCAGTGGAGCATCTCACAGAGTCGTAATGAGATTAAATGAGTGCGGTTAGCTTAGCACATGTCAATATGCTCCTGGATATGGTGAGAGCACATTAAACAATTTACCACGCTTGTGCATCACTCAGTTTAATGGAAATTAACAAGAAAACAAAAGCGAGTGGAGAATACGCAAAAAGCTAATTGTTTTTTTTATTAGTTATTTTATTGTTTTGTAATGTTCTGACATGTGGATCAGACCAGGCTGCGTGCCAACCTGTTCGATTAATCTTGTTAGCGAAACAGATTGCAAACAATTCCTCACACCTCTTTGAGGGTCTGTGTGTCTGTCTGCATGTCTACATATGTCTCAGCTCCAGGAAGCCATAAATTAATTGTGCTATCTCTGTCACACTGCAATTTTAAGGTTGATTAATACAATTACGAGATTAATGTGCTTGGAAATCAAATTTAAATCTCTCACAGAACAAATCACGAGGTACAAAGAAGGCACCTCTCAGTATTTACTTGGGTCTTTCACCAGCATGTGAACAGTCACATGTCACACCGGTTGACTTCAATAGCAAACAACTAAAGATTTAACAGTTTCACAGCAGCTTAGATGAACCAACAAAAAGATCACATGTTGACGTGACAAATGAGTTTGTTTCTGTGCATGAAATTCTATTTTTCATTCTAATACAGAAATTGATTGACTGTAAGTTGAGATAATAGGGAGAGAAATGTTGTGTTAACTAACATGATTATCTCAATTTGTGATGGTATTAATATTCTCTGTCTTCTGTTGACTATTGAGTACTTAAACTTGACAGCAGGTCAAAGCTTTCAAAAATTAATGTGTTTTTTTTTTATATACCCAAAACCCAAACTACTTTTTAATTCCAATCTTAATTAAATACCCAAAGGTAAAAAAAAGGAGCACAAACGAAACTTCAGGATAAACTGACTCATCTCAATTTCACCATTTTTATTCTTGCCAAGCTAACATGCTAATGTTTCAGCGTAGTGGCCTTCATCAGAGCAGGTGGTCATGTCATTTATATTCAGGAACTGGCAGGTGATTGGCTGACAGGGTCACATGATAATTAACTACTTGAGGGCCCCTATGTATCCTCCTTGATGATGTCAAGGAAGATGCCAGTTCCTGTATATAAATGACATGACCTATGTTTTCTTTCATGCTCTGAGAAAGTTGTGATTTTCATTTTGACTGTCGTGAAAAATTTGGTTGAAAAAGCCGTCAGACATTTGGGATGAAGAAATCCATTCTTCATTATGTCAGAGATGCATTTTCACCAGACAGTGGAGTATTGTTCATACGGAGATAACGGCTGTGATGAGGAAACACCGTGGCGGTGTTACATCACTTTTATTTCCTTTAGTATGTTACGGAAAACCTGGACACAAACCTCCCCGGCCGGATGCCTCATGGATGCCAGCTTCCAGGCTTCCTCAAACGTTTCCTCAGAAATATTCACACCCACATTCCTGAAGATCTCAGCAATCTGAGGGGAAGAAGGTGAAGAGAGTCAGTTTCACTAAAACAAGGCCAAGTTCCAACTGTGAGATTTAAGTTGTTGGTTTTTTTTGTCTTTTTAAGCTTTATTTAACTCCACTGAGGTCACACTGCAGCAGCGGAAGGTTTAGAGTGATCGATTTGGAAAAGAACTGAATGATTGTGATGAAGGAAAAGGTGGAAAAGTTCAACCAACATTTCCTTGACAAACATTTATTGAAAACAACAGATTAGCAACAGGTGTGAAAGAA
Organism: Chaunax sp. Z400; assembly: GCA_037577475.1. Taxonomy (NCBI): domain Eukaryota; kingdom Metazoa; phylum Chordata; class Actinopteri; order Lophiiformes; family Chaunacidae; genus Chaunax; species Chaunax sp. Z400. The sequence goes on from CM075190.1 coordinate 27,566,506, forward strand.
TGAAAGGGTTAGGCAGAGAGGAATCTCACAGAAGTAGAAGTACTGATTCTATAAACCCAGTATTAGCTGAAGTTTCACTAAGTGAAACAAGTTCAGAGAGTTTTTGAAACAAAAGAGTTGAAGAGTTTTTGACAAAATAGAAAAGAAGCACAGACTTCAGATTATTACATTAGGAAAAGTAAAAAGTAATTCTCTATCTATTGCCAAATGAGGTGACACAGTGGTGATGGAACCTGCAGGCCACTGATGAAAGCCAATGAATTTGCAGCATTATGAACTTGTGGTGTGTGGCAACATTCTCAGGAATGCTCCGAAGTGACATCTACAGTTTGTTATGTCTACATGAAGTCAGTCAACTTATCGCCTGAGGTGCTGCCAAAGAGAGGAAATGGAGGCCATGAACATCATTCCTACTAAGATGTTTTCATCTTGCATCTCAGAATGTTTTTAATAAACAGGATATTTTTTTGAAATGTATGGGAAGAAAGATCTGTGATCTTCTCTGATATTGCGTGAATTGAAAAAATACACAGATCATGTTGAAAACTGATATTCTGATATTTGAATATTTATAACCACAAACATGTTTAAAGTCCATGACTTTTCCGGGTTTTTAATGATTCTGAAAAGCATCTTCACAGCAGCCTATCATATAGCCTATATATATATATATATATATATATATATATATATATATATATATATATATATATATATATATATATATATATATATATATATATATATATATATATATATATATATAGCCTATCCTATCACTTTTTATTATGATTTTATATTATTATATTTTTATTATTTAGGTACACTCTACCTACACTGAACTTGTGCTCACCTCCTTCTTGGTGCGAGGACAGAAGAAGTGTTCCTCATGAACACCCCGAAGGGCATGAACTGATGGATGCAGGAGATTTGCAGCTGTGGATGTGTCACCATAGTTGTTGGTGTCACCGACTCTCTTTATGTGTGGGGCTGGAAGGTCGGACCTCACAGTCGGGATCCCGTAGGTACGGGTGCCTGTAAGAGGGATCACTTAATGAGTGAGGATTTTTAGGAGTGAATTCCATACAAATTAGATGTTAATACATGTTTAATATTAATCAAATGTTAAATTGCTGCTTCAAAAAGATACTACATCAGTTTGCTCTACAGTGCACACATGTAGTATTGTGTGATAATGTGTATGCCTCTCTGGTGCACAGCATACTTATCACCACACATCTTTATTTCTGACTTACTTGATGTAAATGGTCCATTGGTGATAGCCCCAATGAGGGAGGAAGAGGTCCTGAAGTGGTCGGGACCTGCCCTGGGTCGCCTCAGGGTCCTGAGGGTCTTCAATGAGCTGCCTGGCTCAACAGGCTCCAGGTCCTCAGGCTTAATCAAGGCATCAGAGGCAGGAGCCTCTGCAGATTCTGACAAAGGTCTCCTCTCTGTGCTGGTCTGACACTCTGCAGGAGACAGTAGTTAATTAATCTTTTCTGTTTCTGCAGTCTAAAATACCATAAAAATATATCCTCTAACTGCATTTGCAATTTAGCACATGAAAAATGGGAAGAAATGAATGCATACAAATGTAAATGTGAAGCAGAGCAGATCCAGAAAAGCATGCCCAGTTTAAGATTATAAGATTAGTTTAATTGGACAGCATAGTTAATCAAGTGAATTTTTACGATCCATTTGACGGACCATTCGTTAGAACGTGTTGCTCTCGTCTGTTGATGGGCATCTTGTCCTTCCAGTTGAGAAAGTTGGCAAACTCCAGGAAGCTGATGAGTCCGTCCTTGTCTGTGTCACAGCAGTCCATCAGGTCATCCAGGACCGTCCCGCTCACGTTCAGCTGGAACTGACGACACACTTCCTGCAGGTCCTCTTTATCAATCATTCCTTTGCCCTTCTAGTGGTTTACACAAACAGAGACACATAAAATGCTCAAAAACTACTCTATGTTTTGACTTTGATAGCAATTCTGACAGTATTATTCCTTCATCTTGTGTCTTAACTGTAGTGTCACATCCCTGGCCTTATATCGAGCCCTGCAGCTGGCCTTTACTCACAGCAGACAGCTTGACTTGTCAAACACAGGTGCAGCTAATAACATCAGTAACAGCTGCCACGCCCTTTGACAAGTAAACATGTCCACGTTGGGAAATGTCTGTGCTCTTATTACTTTGATTAAACAGTTTTAGAAATCATGCTATCTTGACTTTGTACACTGAATAAAGTGACGGCGTAGTTTTCTTCATGTTGCTTTAAATGTGATGAGTTAAACAGTCAGCAGATGGAAAGTATAGATCAGCAACTTGGTGTCAGAATATAGTATAAGCCTGTAGTGATTCCAGTCATACCTTGTCATAATGTCTGAACGCCTGCAGCAGGGAGGGGAAGTTGTGGAAATTCATCCTCTTCAGATGGTGTCGCACTGCATGGACCAGGCTATGCTGTCGGTCCCTGCCTGTCATAGACTGGCCCGGCTCAGCGGAGTGGATTATGTCTCCAGCACCTGAACCAGAAGCAGGTGCAGGACACTATATTTATCTGCTGTGTCATGTTTCAACATATAAACCAGGAAATAAGATTTTTTTTAGACATAAACTCTACCAAATTCATCTGGTGGCAAGAGAATTCCAAAGGTGTGACCTGGTGGAATATTCAAGGTGTTTCCTCTCCTGAGGGGTCGGGATTCATGAGAGAGTGAAATTTAACATAAGTTAGTAGATTAGACACAGGTGTCACATAATTGGTCAGCAGAAGTGTGACAGGAACTTACACATTGTCCTTTTTGCCAAGTTGTAGCATCATCTTTTCCCTGTTCCCAGATCTCCTCCAAACAGTCTTTGGATTATAAAACCTATAGGGCAAAATAGCAACATGTACACTGTATATTCATAGTGTGTAGTGTTATGGAAACTGGAACATTTCGAAATACATTTTAAAAGTGCCTGGTGCTTCTTGATACAAAGTACAAAGTAAGTATTAATAGCAGCATCATTGAGGTTTCGAGGCTACAAGATGTTATTGGTTAGACTTTTTGTATCTGTTGGATGGATGGATGGATGGATGGATGGATAGATAGAATGAGACCACAAATTTGATATTATTATTATTATTGTTATCATTATTATTTGTAGTGCTGTGTAAAAGCACATGGAGGAATAATCAGTGTACTTATGTGTTTTGCACGTCATGCAAAATCAACAAAAAACTTGTACCCACTTATTGCAGCACTTACTTCTGTGTTTCTCCCAGCCATTGGAGAGATTTGCCGACATTGCGGCCGTCGTTGAAATGAGGTGTGACGACGCCAAACCTGCCGTCTTTACTGTAGTGACTCCAGTCGTACTTCCTGTCTATCTGTTCAGCTGGAGTACAGCAAGGTGTTTATACTTTGGCGAAAGGCAGACATCATATTTCAAAAAGGTTAATAACGTGGGAACCAGACAAATCTGTGAGCTTATACTTTTTTGCTTTTGTTTTTTGGGTATCCTCATTCAGGCCATTCACAATTAAGGATGAGGCACTTTGTCAAACACATGTTTGTCTAAAGAAAATTACTATATGGGCTCATTGTTGAAACAGAATGGCTGTTTTGTATAATATATATTTTTCCATTCCTCTTACCAACAAAGCAGGTGTTGTGGCGACGAACGTGAGGCTCGTGTCCCTCCTGAGCTTCCCTCTCCACCTCCTCTGCTGTTTTTGAAGGGTTAATAATCTCACGCACATCTGACTCTGGACAAAAAGGAATGTGAGACATTCAAATGAGAGGACACTTCATTTCAGTTAAATTATTCCTACTCTCTGCTATTATTTATAAATGTACTTTAAGTACAAAGTTGACTCTTTTCGATAAATATTTACATGTTCACATTTTCATTTTGTGTTTTACCAGATATTTCTTCTTCTTTTTTTAAATTCTATCAGTCATGATTTGATATATACCTCGAACTGTTTTCACACCATACGTAGTTTTGTCGTTACACCAGGAGGGAAGTTTAACACGTTGATCGAGGGACCTGCCCATCGGTGCTCTTTGACTTGAGCCGTACACTGCTTCACTGAGCTCCAGTAACTTCTGTTGGAACTTGGTCTTTTGGGGAGGATTTAACAAGCTGCTGCTCTATTGGAATAAAAAATTAAAAAAAATAAAAAAAAGCATCAGTTATATACATATTCTATAGCTATCATCATATTATTGTGTGCTTAAAACTGCAAATACGGTCAGCTTATGCCATAAATCAGAAACAGTACATGTTTAAACAAGCACTGAATTTATTCATTTATTTTCTTAAATTGATCCATTTGAAAAAAAAAATCACATCATGAATAAGGCATTAAAGTAATTAATGGAGCATGTGAAGAATTAATGACTTCTGGTCCTCAATGTAGATAATTTCTCATCACCTAGCAGAGTAATAATGATGAATTATCAATGACAACCCGTTTTATTTGCCCCTTTAACCCACAAGGAGTTGTGTGTTGTATGTTGTGCTCACACTGAGGGAAGATTTGGTGCTGATGCCATGAACAATGGTGCTGGCAACATCTGGATCATTTGCCTTCCCTTGGTGCAATCTTATAGCTCCTGGCTCTGGTTGGATGCTGTTGCGGAATTTCCTTACCACCGGTGGGGTGGGAGGCTGACAAGTAAAAAAAAATGTAAACAAGGGATATCAGAGAGTGAACATGTACCTTTAAATTTGTCAAAACTGCCACTTCCTGTCATGCATTCAAGTTGTGCCAAAGCACCCAGGCATAAAATGCTCTCCATGGATAAAGATGCAATATTAATCACTCAGTGTTGGGGGGTAGTGAAATAAATATAATCAAATCTTAGTTTAAATTGCAGTAGCTTGCCGGTAGTTCAAATACATTCATATTTGCATTTGCATTATGTTTCAAGTTAATCTACTTTTTTGCCATTTTGTGTAGTTCACAATTGAAACTACAAACAATTTAGGAGAGACTGCTAACGTGTGCAAATGTGTGTAGACTCTGACCTTACAAGTAAAGAGGAAGGTCAACTGTTGAAGTTTTTCATACTGCCTCAAAAGGTGCAAGTTGAAGACTTTCATTCATCGTTTTTAAGACCAGCGCTCAAGTCAGTGAAACAGTCGAAAAAGGAACGAATACACTTTTTCCCTCACTTTTTAGTTTAAGTTAGAATAGACTTTTTTTTAAGTTTCTGTATGATGTGTGAACAAGAGGGGACTTTTGGTATCATGTTTTGTTATAACTAAATATCAAATTTAAGGTAGTTTTTTGGAGGGGGAGTTTGAGCTACATTTTCTAAGTAGCTTTAGTTCACCAAAATCTACACACATTTCTCCTCTATAAACTGGACTTACCCTTGCTACTTCTTGTAAGCAGGTCTTAGCTCTGTCTCCTACAGGTATTAGTTTCCCAGCCTGTCATTAAAAGAAAACATACAGTAACTTATCTTGTTTAGTACCCGCTGAAGAAAGAGGTTCATTTAGCTAAAAACGCTGCACAGCTTTAAATTCAACATAGTAGGAGTAGGCTAACGCTATGGTAGCTAGCTACTTCAGAGTTGACTCACCTTGGGTATGTTTGGACTTTTATTACTATGTGTCCATTGGTAAGAGGGATTCACATCAGTCATATTCATCTTGAATCCACATGTAGTCTTTATTTTTCGCCTTTAGCGTTCGTCCTCTCCTGGGAAAAAGTTAGCAACTTTCTTACTAATTGCACCAAATTCTCCAGTTCGACGCTGACTGAGTGACGCAAATGTTTGATTTCCGTTGCTTAGCAACATCGGTCTGTGCAGTTCAAGGTACAGTCCTCGGGTAAAATATATTTCAGCCGAATAAAGAATTATGTAGGCAAATGTAAATGCCAAATTTGTATGCCTAAATGATGTAAGCTTAAAGTCAATCACAAATATGAAAAATAATTTTGAATTTCTCTATATCCAAGTACTGTAACGTTACAGACAGCTTTTTAATCCAGGTGTTCAAATATTACAACATATTACCTCTTTCCCGCTTGGTGTCTCGCTAGTCTTGATTGCGTTTTATTGTCCCGTCTTGTAGTTTTGGAAAGGTAACAACGCATTAGTAAATTGGGAATGACTCCTAACATGTGATTGGTCCGTAGCACCATTACGTAGGTGGATTGTCAATTCCAGTCATACGATCTGTCATCATCGTTCGTACAATGCGAAAAGGGAAGTTGAAAGTGGGAGAGGGACATCGCGGAGCTTTATGAAATCTAACGCTACACTTGCCTGTGGGGTAGTCGACACTGTCTGAAGTGCCACAATATTATCCAGGAGACATCTTTCACATAAACTAGCTTCCTCGTTTTTGTAGGTGAGTAGCTAATATTAGCGTTAGCTAGCTAGCTAATGGCTAACCGGAGGGCTCCTCCCGATGCGGCCACGGCTAGACGGCGTTCGCTCTCTATGTTAGCCATCCCAGTTTCTATTATCTGGTTAGCTAACGTTAGCTAGTCGACACTGGAAGGGCCAAGCTAGTTAGCATAGGAAGTTAACGCTGTTTCACTGTTAAATCCAAGTCTGCCGTCATGTTTAGATCATTGCTACACACGTCGACCCACGTTTTATTTTACAAACATATGTGATTATTGAGTACGAAGTTTACTAACGTCATGCAGCTAATATTAGCTAGCTGTCATTAGCTGTACACACCCAAAACTGCATCATCTGTGTCATGGCATTCTCAAATGTTTTATGAATTTCTGATCTGGTGTGTACAATCATGTTCCAAAAGTAACGTAATAGCATCTAAATTGAGCTTTCGTATAGGTAGAGGTAGGTTTTGGGCTAGACGTTTTGATCTTACAAGGTGGCTAGCTATGATGCTAACGCTCGCACTCGGTAACTCTTCTGATACGAGTCAGTCAACAACATAACATAACCGGTTATTTGTGGGCAAATGTGTGTCGTAACGCGATTTAGACGAAGTTGACCGTAGTTATTTTTGGACTGATGCTCTGTGTTTACTTGGTAATGACAAATGTCTACTTCAGAGAATCTGTTGTTGGTGGTGAATACGGCAGATAGAAAACTGTAACTTAGCCCTGTAACATATTCCCACCTATGTGTCCTGACCCATGTCTCATAAAAATGACATAAGCTGCCGAAGTGCTTGTTTGTCAGGGCAAAAATGGACTCTTACCTCAGTATCTGCCAAACCCTTGTATGTTTTTGCCATACCTTTTACATTTATTTGCTCATCTAGTCATGGCAAGCAACCAACTATTGTTTGGAGAGGGATAAATAGTGTGGCTTTCAATGTGAAACGCTTGTTGACTTTGAAGTGAATTTTAATTTCTTCTACATGGTAATTTAATAATTAACAGTATATGGGAAAGGTACTTTTGGACATTAGAGGACTTTAAATCATAAGTTAACAACATACCAGTTGCTTCATGTTACCAAAACCTAGAGCTAAATAATTTAAGAACTCCTAAGTTAGCATTTTGCTTGTTGTAATTGTGATTCACAGAAGCAGAGACTACAATTTCAAATGATACTCTTCATTTTATAAGAAACACAGTAAACCTGTGAATTTCATTTTTAACCAAAATAACCTCCTGATATTGATTTTTGAATAAGTTTTATGTGATAGTGACACTTGTTTTCTTTTCTCTCCCCTGCTTTGGTATCGTCTACAGTAGGTCAGTGTCGTGGGAAGAGACCGGACAGTGTGACATGGCAAGTAGAAGCGGAGCTACTAGACCCAATGGGCCAAACGCAGGCAACAAGATCTGCCAGTTCAAACTTGTGCTTTTAGGAGAGTCAGCCGTGGGGAAGTCAAGTCTCGTACTTCGTTTTGTCAAGGGACAGTTTCACGAATTCCAAGAGAGCACAATCGGAGGTATGTATGATGGTTAGGCCATGTCATTTTCCTTATAAACAGGCCAGCAAAACTTTACACAAGGTTTAATATCACTGATGTACTTTACTTACCTTCTTTTTTACAAGTGGAATAAGCATCTACATCATCATCATCATAAGGTTACAAATAGTCAAAGCTCCCGGTCAGAACATAAATTACAAAATGTGACAGTAAAATCAGCATTTGTCAGAGTAGAGGAAATATAAAGAGCAGAGGAAATGAAAAAAAGAGCATGATGGTGCACAATGTAGGATTTATTTGAGAAAAATGGGAAATGATGAAATGAGTTTTTAGTTTACGACTGAAGACGAAGAATTGTAAGTGGGAAAATGGTTTGGAGGAACAGACAACTGTTGGAATAATATGGAGAATTCCTGGACATCTGCCTTTGGTTCCAGTTTACATGAGATTAAGGAATGCACAATAATTCTTTTTGCAGCTGGATCGGTAACCGATAATTACTTGCTTATTATGTACCTATAACAGTATCCGTATACAACCTGCATGGCTCTACACACGTACAACAGTTTGACATCAAAGCTGCACTTAACCTTCTTTCTTTTCCTTCTTCTCTGAGTTCATTAGCCGATCCCATACCAGCTTTCAAGGTGCATACTGCCACCTACTCTCTAGGAGTGTGTAGATGAGGTGATTTTTGAGGCAATTCAGCCCCATATTATCGGCTGTGTTTATCAGCAATAATTTCACCAATACGATAAATAAACAATAATATGAGTTTTGGTATATTTGTGTACTATATATCACCATATCCAACGTTTACCCTTTGATAAATATACTGCTTACTAGATATATTGTATTGCTATTTTCTGGCTTATCTTAGATCCAATAAAAACCTAGTTGATTGCAGAAAAACCAGGCACAAACAAGACAAAAGCTGTTGCAACTGAGGTTATCTGTCCAGTATTAATCATTATGCGTTAATATACATAATAAAGGTAACAAAACTCATTAGAGGAGTCTAGGTAAATCTGGAGAAATGCAGTCAGTGGACAATGATGGCCTAAAGGTTTGTGACCCCAGTACGATCCCCATGATGGAAAAAGTGAAGTTTGTACGGGTTAGTTTCCAGGTGTGAATGTGTATAACTAACTGGATGTGGAGTTTGGGTTCCTGAAAAATTGAGCATCGCTGTCAGTAAAGCTTTGCAGAGTAAATAAAGGATAGAAATGTGTTTGTGTGACTCCCACTCTGTTTAATGCTTCAGCACCCATCCTGATTTTGAATGCTCAGTTTAACACATGTTTGATATTACCGGGGCTCCATTTTCCAAATGTGGACTAAGTCAACCAGATAATCCTCCTGTGTGTGTGTGTGTGTGTCACCAGCATTAGTTTTAAATTATTACCTTCACAGAAACACGTGTTGTGTAGCTCAGTAGATACATGCCCAGTTGTCACTGGTTCCTCTGCTTTGTGCCCCTGCAGCTGCCTTTCTGACTCAGACAGTATGTTTGGACGACACAACAGTGAAGTTTGAAATCTGGGACACAGCTGGTCAGGAGCGCTACCATAGTCTGGCTCCTATGTACTACAGAGGTGCCCAGGCAGCCATTGTGGTGTATGATATAACAAATGAGGTGAGTCAGGTGCCAGGTTTTCTGTCATGTGGTTACTGTTACCGACAGTTCTTTCACTACCAACTGTAGTTATAACGGCATGATGTCATGGAGGAGGAGATAGTGGGGGTTTGCATCTTACTGTATATATATACTACCTTTAATTTAAATATTTTATTATAATATAATGAAAATGTATATATATTTCTATATAATATTTTCCTTCTATTTGTAGAACTTATGTGCAGATTTTCAGTTAAGCATATAACAGAATATGAATGTATAAATTTAAAAAAATTTGAATAGGTATAAAGGTTAAAGCACAATTCTCATTTAAGTAGTAAAACAGGTTTGTGGTGTTTGAGTCTGTTAAGTGTTTCCTACAGAATGACAGTATAACTGTGGCAGGGACACTTTGAGTTGACTCAAACTGCTTTAAGCTGCATGTTTCTTTTTTTCCACACACACACACTCACACACAGAGCTACACCTCAGCTTCACAAACATATCAGCTCGCCTCGCCCCGCCTCGCCCCGCCCCGCCTCTCTCGGTTTCTCTCCCACTGTGTCTGCTCTCTTGACATTCTTCTTCAACAGTGTGTTTTATAAAGTTGCCCCCAAAAAACAACACAATTTGGAATTTTTTGTTCATGCAAAGTTCTTTTCCCATGACAGCAGATGAGCCACGTGGGGAGGAGGCTTTTTGTTTAAGACTTAGACTTGTGAACATCCACATAGTCCGTCAACTAGCAACGTCAACAGCAAGTGTCCACCGTTCATAGCAGCCATTAAGATGGTGGCTCATTGTGTTTCATTCTATTTACAAATCGTACCTGGAAGACAGACTGCGGTTGCTTGTTAGTATAACAGGTTGGTCACTGAGTTTAATGTCAGCATTGCTATTGGTTATGAACGTTCCTCAGGCCAGCAGCAGTTTTGTTCAACTTAACTTAAGCTATGAACTACTTTCTGACCCTTCTACCCAACTTGCTAAAATATTTTTTTATTATGATAGATGATCTTTTAAGTACGAGGTCTTCAGATCTCAAAGAACAGGCATGCAGCCTGCACTTGAAAAATTGCATCGTGTGCGTTGTATGACTTCTGCATGGCCGTGCAGAATACTGTATAAAATGCTGCTTTTACTCCGCCTGAGCTGAGACATTTCCATTTGTTTCATATTTCATGGAAAAAGCTCCATTTTAGTGAGTCTCTGTTTCAGGGCCTTTAGCCTTGCTACATATGATTGGAAGGCTGCTGTTGTCCTCATCTCTCCATCACATGCATCTTATAGTTATTTTCACTAACTGAGCCACCCCTTCCTAATTTGTTTGACAGGAGTCATTTGTACGGGCGAAGAACTGGGTTAAAGAGCTTCAGAGACAAGCCAGTCCAAATATTGTAATAGCTCTGGCTGGGAACAAGGCTGACCTGGCAAACAAGAGAGCACTGGACTTCCAGGTTTGTGTTCTTTAAATGCTTATTAATTAGCTGTAGCATGCTACGTCTGCTGAAGGTTACATAAAACATCCACAGACTGATTATGATTAATGACACATGTTGACATAACAGCACAATCTTTGTCTGATTACTCCCAAGTCTGTCTATTACTTGTTACATACAACCCCAATTCCAAAAAATGTTGGGACATGATATAAAATGGCAATAAAAACAGAACGCAATGATTTGCAAATTATACGTTCATTCTGACTATGATGTCTGCAACTATGAGGTCTCCGTTATCGTACTTTGCGCTTCATAATGCTCCACACATTTTCAGTGGGGGACAGGTCTGGATTGCAGACAGACCAGTCTAGTTCCTGGACTCTTTTATTTTGAAGCCGGCAGAATATGGCTTCATTGTCTCGCTGGAATAAACAGGAACGTCCCTGAAAAAGACACATCTGGATGGCAGCAGATTTTGTTCCTAAACCTGTATGTACCTTTCAGCATTAATGCTGCCCTCACAGATGTGCAAGTTACCCATACCATGGGCCCCACCCATACCATCACAGATGCTGGCTTTTGAAAGTTGCACCGGTAACAATCTGGACGACATCCACGATTTCCAAAAAACTACTTGAAATGTGGGGGTCGTCAGACTGACTTGGTGTCAGTCCATCTCAGATGAGCGACAGCGTTTCTGGATGTTGTTGATCTATGGCTTGAGCTTCTCACGGTAGAGTCTTAACTTACACTTGTAGATGCAGCAGCGAACTGAAAAGTGTTTCATAGAATCATGCAGATTTCCACAAAGTGTTGAATTTTAGTTTGTGAATGACTGAGCCTTTGGAGGATGTCCCTGTTCCCAAAAATCAATGAAGTTGATGAGGTAAAACTTTAGATATTCTGTCCTTGTACTGTTAAGTCAAAAAGGGTGAGGAAATGATCACATTCATTTTTATTCATGTTTTACAGAGTGTCCCAATGCTTTTTTTTAATCGGGGTTGTACCTATTGTGTTTTGTTGATGATGATAATTAGTTTTTACTCCTGATTTCCTGCTGCTGGTTTAACTTCGACAGGATGCACAGTCATACGCAGATGACAACAGCTTGCTTTTTATGGAAACATCAGCAAAGACCTCCATGAACGTGAATGAGATATTCATGGCCATTGGTAAGTGTTATCTTACCTTATCGTACCTATACAAACATTTTAACAATTATCACATAGAATGAATTAAATACATTCTCATTACTCATAGCAGCAACTGTTGAAGTGCCTCTGAGCACTGAGGAAAACACTGTGGTTGTGTTCGTACTACATTTTATAGATTTACTAGTAAATGGAAGCTATTTGGATATACAATATTTACTGTTAAGCTGGTACATACTTCACCATTTAGTCCAGTGTGTGTCACAGCCAATAATGTACTTCAATGAAATGCACCCGTATTTCATGCTTTTTTTTTTTTTAAATATGATGTAATTGTGATGTCATCACTGACCTGGTTTCTGTGTCATTGCAGCAAAGAAACTACCCAAGAATGAGCCTCAAGCACCCGGAGCCAGCAGCGGGCGGAACCGGGGCGTGGACCTGACAGAGACAGCTCAGCCCACCAGCCGTTCCTGCTGCAGTAACTAACCCAGCTCTTCCTCCTCATCCTCCCACACACATCCCCCCCTCCCTTCTGCCCTCCCACCCCCCTCTCAGCTGAACAACATCTGGACATCGGGCTCCTTTGACTCCTGACCGTCAGCCTCACTCCCCAGAAATAGCTAAAAGACTCTGTATAGCTGCTTTCTAATACCCTTTTTGTTGATGTTCTTTTTTTTTTTTTACTTTTTTAAAAAGTGTATATCAGTATAATGGATGCATGTATCACTACAACGCCTAAAAACACATTATTATTATTTTTTCTTATTCAGTTGGAAGACTAACCCCATTTAAGAACGATGAGCGAGACAGAAACCTGTGAACGTGTGATTGTGTCTTGTGTGAGTTTCCAAGTGTGATTTGCTGATGAGAAGGTGTAGCCTCATTTGTCACTTCACAGGGTTGACAGGATGCGAATGATGTTGCCTGTAATACTCCTTGTGTGCGGGTTAAGTTATGCTCACAATCAGAAGAAAACCAAACTGTTCCCATCTTGAGACGCTTGGCCTCTCTGATGTTCTGTCGCGAGACATCAAGGTATTTAGACAGAGCCAGGAAAGGACTAAGCCAAGAATCCTCCCCTCATGTCTGTTACACTAGAAGACATCCTCATCCAAGGCTAATCATGGAAAGTACAGAAAATACATCTGCTGTCCACTTTTTTTAAAGTTGGGAAAATACACATAAAGGTATTTTTTTTGATTGTATATAAGACCAACCGCCTCGACACACATCTGGCTTCCCATAACGTGCAACCATTCGTAGAGCGATGTGCGCTTGTCACGTTGCTTATCATCAGATTCAGCAACAAGTTTTGAAAGTGCGGGAAAATAAACCGACGATTTTAGGCCAACGTGAGTTCAGTATGACAGGATTTATGAATTCAGCTTCGTCGTTTAACAAACGCTTTCATGTTTGCGGCATCATGAAGTCTATTACTGAAGTCTCTGGTTCAATTCCGACACTGGAACGGCTTCACGTGGAAAATCCAACAGGAAACCTGAAGACTGTTGCCTGCTTTGACTCAAACATACGACTAGTTCTACATTAAACTCTTTGTCTTCGTTTTATCTGCTCTGTTTCTGTTCAGGCAAGTAGGCGACCTGCATCAATTTGACGATTGATTTTAGAATAGAGTTCAGCACACCAACAGAAAATTGGATTACTACCCATCGTCACAAGTCTGTGGAAAAAATATACTCTAATGTTGTTATAGGGTGCAATGTCGTCTTCTTCCTCCTTTAGCACAGCTTGCAGAGCTCATGAAGCTCGCCTGGAAATTATTCTAGAGATTCTGAACAATTGTACAGTTCAACATAGGTCTGCTCTTTATTTTTTAGTTTGACTTTTCATCCTCGACCTCGTCACAAACAGGTCATATGTTAAGCAGTGGTGGTCTTTTTAGGTAAATGTAGTGTTATTAACAAAATCCCTCTCTGGTGTCTTGTTACTTTTCTCAAAAATGGTCCATGGTTATGTTTGAAAAGAACTTTTATTGCATTGCACAGTGTTGATCATGTTTTAATTAATGACTGCCCTTCGATTTTATATGAGGGACTCTATTGGACTTGCTAACCTTCGGCTATGAGCAGGTAGCATCATTAACCTTACTGGTGGTCTCTCTTACAGCTCAATGAATTTTAATGATGTAAAACAACATTACTAGTGATGGGCTGATCAGTTTTGAGTGTCTGAATACAACTTAATAAATTCAATAAAGAGGTCTCTTGTATACCTTTTTGCTCTGAATGTCGGTGGCATCACACGGAAAGGAAGTTCTGAGATACTATACAAGATTTTAATGAAACCTAACTTCATCTTAGACATTGAATGGCAAAGTGTTACCACAACTTTTACCATTATTATTATTACTATTTATATATATATACAGTACCAGTCAATAGTTTGGACACAGTTTCCCATCCACTTGAATGGGAAACTGTGTCCAAATTTTTGACTGGTAGTGTATATACATATATGATATATATTTATCAGTGTTATTGTAGTAGTTATTATAAATACTGCAAATAATTGCTCTTCATGGAAAGTGCCTTGATGTAGCTTTTTTTGTGATTTGGCACTATATAAATGAAATTGACTTCACTTCAACAGTAAAAGTCAATGCAAATCTTGCACTTTTAGTCCCTAGAATAGCTTGAGCTACTAGAAAAACGTCTACATCCCACAAATCACATAATACATCTTGATAACATCTTATGATTAGACGCTTCTTTCCTGAGAAACATCCAGATCTTTCAAACTATAAATCCTGTCTGTAGCGGAAACTGTCCACTAAATGCTGTATACTCTGAGCTCAAGCCCAGATTACATCATCAACAGATGCAATGATTGTCAGACTTAAAGCTCCTCCAGAGCCACAGAAGACATAGAACTATTAAAGGGTTGAATGATATCTTTCACCACGATAATTGAACTGATCTTGAAGTGTAACGAGGTTTTAGTCAATAATCAATAATGAAGAGAACAGTTGCAGCATACTTCTAAACACATTTTCCACTCTCCAGTTCAGTTTCAGCTCCTACATCTTACACATCTCCACCATCTGCCTCCTCACTCGGCTCTTGGCTGTGTTCCATCCCGACCCTTCGCATACGCCCCGACTCCATCTGATCATATGTTTGGCCAAGACTCAAATCTCTGTGCAGAAATGACCTGCTGATCCTGTCAATTACAGTCCTTCCAACATCATTAAGAGGCTGCTCATCCAGCAGCACCCACACGCCGCTGGAGGCAAGAGACAGAGGAGTGATCGATAAATCATTCTACGCGTGTCTTTATAGTGGCCACGACCTCTGGTAGCTGTGATGACGTGTGTATTAAAGGGTCACTTCGACAAAAATGACTAAACATTTTGTGCAAGGTTTGAGATTTTTGCCCTCAGCCAATGCAACCCTGATTCCAAAAAAAGTTTTTCACGCTGAGTAAAATATAAGTTAAACACAATGTAATCATCTGCAAACAAACAGACAACAGCCCATATAATGATATCCTTCATATGGGTGTCATATATAACGTTGCCCATTCATTTCACTTGATCGACTGAGCCTTTTGAAAATGTCCCTTTCATAATACTATTACTTGTATTACTGTTTACCTGTGGAATGTTCCAAAACTGGTGTGAGCAGTTATTTATTACCAGCGTTTTGCTGCCCCTGTCCCAACTTGTTTGGAACATGTTGCTGTTTGCGTAGTGAACTAGTCTGCGTGCCAAACTGACCTGCCTGCAAATCTTTTTCCCATTGAAAATGTTTGCCGCATTATGAAACGTAAAATACGACAAAAGGAGACCCCGAACTCCTGAGCAGCTGAAATCCTACATCAGGTAAGAACGGGAAAACATTCCACCTTCAAAATGACACCAGCTGCAGTCGTCCTCAGTTCCCAAACGCTCACAGAGTGTTGTTCAAAGAAGAGGTGATGCAACACAGTGGTAAACATGACCCTGTCACAACTTCTTTGGAAACGGGGTTGTAATACTAACGGTGCACTATTGTGGATTACACTAACACACAGTATATAAAATGTTGAATGTCTACCATTTGTGATGAACACATTAATGCACCACTAATTTTAATATAAGTGATGTTTATTATTCTGGAATGGGCAATTCTGGATCATGAGAATTACTTTTGGTATTTAAGGATATTTTGATATTAATACTTCTGTATTCCTTACCTCACACTAAGTCAGATTTTGGGTGTGAATGAGTATTTCTTCATACTGGTATGGCTACTTTTAGAAGTATATCTTAAAATGTGATAGTACTACATGTCGGAGTCGTCATTATTACAGCTCGTCTCTGCCTCCTAGAAGTCGACAAAATGTGGAAAATGACCTTTAGATGTCGAGTCTACTGTCTGACATGCAACAGGTTCAGATTGTCTCTCATCTCTCTCCAGAACTGAGCTGTAGAAAAGTCCATGTACTCAAAAATGAACTAATTCATATCAGGGGGGAACCTATTTACATTCCCTACGATCACAAAAAGTGTGTTTGAAAGTTTGCATTATGGTATGTCTCATCTCGAACTCATTCACAGAGGTGAACTCTGTGTACGGCCAAACTTTTTGTGGGAATAACTGTGAAAAGGGGGGGGGGAAAAGAAAAGAGCTTGAATGATGTTTTTCTGGATCGACAGACGTATCATTAAATCCTCAGACTCTGCACCAGCCCATAATTCTAGATGCAAATAATAATAATAATGTCGGAGTCCGTCTCTGCTTGTCTGATGTCTTTCACGGTGAATTCAGCGGTTTGTCGACCTTTTCACAGTTTCCCTGGCAACAAAATCCCTTTTCAGCTGTGCAGAATGTGAGCGTCTGCAGCCTGCCAAAGAAGAGAATGAAGCAGGAACAAAATGTTTAGTGGATATTATGACATTTTGCTCATATGCCTGTAAACAAGGTGCAGTGAAATGTTCCTGTGTGAAGTGTGAGAACCGCTCCGAACTTTTGACATTTGAAGAGATTTCATCTCTCCGACTGGTGTCTCTCTCTCTCTCTCTCTCGCTCTCTCTCTCTGGGGGGTGGAGTTTTGACTGTTTTAGTATTCGGTCCTGTCTGTCAATGCCTGGTTGACTGAACGTCATTGCTTCACCTCCAGATTCAGCCTTTTCCCAGCCTTTGGCAGATCTCTTGAGATGGAAGTGGAAATACTTGTTCCATTCAAAAATGTTGAAGGCTGTTTGAAAATAACGCTCGCTTTTCAAAATTGTATATTTTGTTTTCTTCACTGGTATCTTAAAGGTTGACAAAAGCTTCTTTTTTTTATTCTAAACTCTGAATATTTGTCTTTACTTTGTCTGAAATGGATTGAAAGCTTTTTTAAGCATTCCAAATGAAAATGAGGAGAAAAGCAGCAGTTTTCTGATGACAGCATCACATTTGAACTCTTTTACTCACACCTCTGCTGCAAAACCTTCATATCACAGATCTCAGGTCAGATCTTTTTTACTGTCAACAAATGAGCTCTATAGTGGCAGAACTCTTTTATATTGGACATTACTGAGTTTTATTGTGCGTGCTGCCTCGCTGTCACGCTTTCATGAGCTCATGAATAAATGTTATTAGTAACATTAGTAACACCTGATTTCTTTCCTTCAAAATGTCTGCTTTGGAAAAGACCTACTGCATAAGCCGAATAATTTCTATTACACATAATTTCAGTTAAAAAGTTGTGTTTTTCTCTTACCTAAAAATGTTTTCATGCAGGTGATTTTTGCATTTCCATAAGACTGACTGGATTAATTTAACCTGGTGCTAAAATGTGACTTCATGTGGCAAACTCTTTAAATCAGGCCAAACAAAGACGCACAAAATATGCTAAAAACATATTTTAAAATTGTAAACCACCCTTACAGAAGCTACTAACTGCATTCCAGTCTTATTGCCATGTGGGGGCAGCAGTGCTCTGTATCTATATCACACTCCCATATCAATCAAACCACCTCTGGAGGGGGAAAAAAAACAAAAAACGGTATGGTTTGAAAATAACCCAGAAAATAAAATCATTCACCCTCTGACAAAACTCATGCAACCGCACTTAAAACGCTGACCTGCTGGATTGATATCCACTTTTCACATCTCACCACTTTAATCACCAGCTGCATAAAATGTCAGATTTTCAGCTGAGAGAACGGCAAGAATGAGAAAACTCAACAGACTAATGATATATTCCTATATTAATTGTTGCTGTAATGTTATTTGTGTCTAATGATGAAGTAGAATCAATGCAGTTTGTAAAGAAATCAATCAAAGAACAGGTTTGTATGCAAATCATTTGCTGTTCTACCACCTAAGAAGTCTTTCAATACATCTTCTGCACTCATAAAGCAATACTAATACGTGCTGACAGGAAAAATGGAAACATATGAAGAAGAAGGGATATCAGCTGTCAAATGAGTCACTGAGCATGTTTTCACAGCCAATAGTATGACCTGTTTTCATCTAGGTTTGGCTTAGAGTGATCACTGCAGCGGTGTGTTCACACTGCACTCATCAGACATCACTTATTCCAAACACAGTGCCTGTTGATGCTGCCAGAAATATAAAAAAGCACAACATCCAGTGCACCAAGGGACATTTTCTTTTATATTCTACCCGCCTAGAAACTGTTTAGAGTGTTTAAAAATATAAAAAGGTTGAACTGGCTGTCAGTATTTTTCATTACACCAAATATTATAGAGCACAAGCAAAACAGAAATGTGATGAATATTGATAGTAATTTAAGGCAGACAACCTAAATGTTGGAATATAAAGAGCTTTTTGTCAAGGAGAAACACAAGGTTAGACCTCCTGAAAGTCGAGGCCGATGCCAGCTGTGATCTCCATCGCCGGCGGCACGCGTCACCTGTCCTGGCTGTCACCGGTAACCCCGGGACGTCTCCACGGTGACATCCTCATTACAGTGATAACTGTGACGGCTGAAAACATTTCCGTTATGTTCCTCGTGATGTTATGATGTGCAGTGTTCCAGAGATGACTGCAAATTTTTTTTTTTTTTGAAACTCCTGAGCCACAGGCTGTGAGATGTGTTTCATCCAACCTGCAGGCGGAAGAGGAAGAGGAAACGGTTACCACAGCGACAAACAGCAGCATCCTCGGCTCATAAGCTCCCGTGGTTTATCACTACCGGGCTGATGCTTATCTAATCCACCCAGCTCTCCTGCATCTCACACCTTGAGAGCAAAAGGTCATATTTCACAGTTTTAAAACATCAGATTTTAACATCAGCTCTTTGGAAAGTCTCTACTTATATTTGCAGATACCTCCAGTATCGAGTTATGACTGGTCTGGAAGTCGAGTCGCTGCTTTGAAAAACGAGGCAGGATTCATTCCAGTGTGTCTCTTAATTAATTCACTGGGTTTTTTCGGCTTTTTCTAATTTTATTTCAGCATCTTCTCCAGACCACTTACAAAATGAGCCCTCTGGATATATCAGGAGCTGGATGAGTGGAAAGCCTCACAGGAAATATTATGAGCAGGAGCTCATTTGGAGAAGATGTGCTGAATGTTAAATTCCATTTAATTTCATTTTTATAAGTTAGTTTTATAAGTTTTCTGTCTTTGTAACAAACAAACAAAAAAAAAATCTAACAGCCGCTCACTTTAATTAATCAAGATATATTTCTGGGAGGACGACTGCATAGAAGTCAAAATATAGTAAACTGATGTCCTAATGTTTATGGTAATGAACAAACATGTCAGCCAGAGCAACCTGACAGTGTGGCTCATTGTATGTTCATCATATATACAGTCAGGTACATCAGAAACAGGCAGTACATTGGGATTCATTGATTGTTTGCTACCTGCAACAGAATCTTTGACTGTTAGAATTAAAAGTCACCTCATTGATCAGGTTAAGTACTCAGAGCTGATTTAGACTCTAAAAGTCATGCTTAATAGATTTGACTAATTCGACTCACATCTCCTATGGATTGGCCGCTTGGTCCCAGTCCAACCAGTCTATGATTAAATCCATAGAGTGACAAAAAAAAGAAGCAAATAAGGTACTAACATTTATGCAAATACAAGATTTTAAAAGCTGCAAATGTCTCCTCTGCCTTTCAGTGAATGCATCATGAGATTACAGAGCTGCAGTAGATCCACCAGAGCAGCTTCAAGTAACAACTGTAAAGGTTCATTCTGTACAAAAAGAAGAAAAAAACAACCATTGCTCACACAGCGTTTTCCATGAAAGGAGCAAATTCATCCGAAATTTGCTGCACTATTTTCAGGACAGCTATCAAATCCTTGTTAATCCAGCAAGAAACATGAAGTCATGTCTATTATTTTCCTCCTAAATTATGTAATGTTTTAAATGTCTGTTTCATCACACGTCACTTTTATTCTTTTAGTTCTATAAAAGCCCTTCTAGGGACAAGTGCTGCAAGTTAGCATTCACCATAAACACTGTGGTAATTGCATTGGGCAGCTTTATTCTGTCTATGCCTACTGCATCTGTTCCTATCAACAACAAAACAAAAACATTTATATTAAAATATTGCATATTGTTATTGTCTTTTAAGATAAGATAAGATATCCCTTTATTAGTCCCACAGTGGGGAAATTTACATGGATGGATGGATTTACTGACAATAACAAAGTAGGAACTATCACCTCCTGGACTTATCTAACATGTAGAATGTCATTGCTTTAGCCTGTCTACCTCATGCTACACATATCCTTTAACAGATGCTTTCATCCGCAGCACCTCCAGTGTGATGAGTGAACATACATTGTCAGCATTAGAGGCATTAGAGGGAATAAAGGCCTGAATCTGAGAGCTCCACTGCAGCTCTCTACCAACTGAACTGACTGCAATAAGCTCAATAAGCCTGAGCTGCAGATAAAATCACTGTCTAAGCCGAGCTTTGTTCACTCTCAGGGCTCCAGGACGGTTACATTAAGAGATTATGATCTTCCAGCCGCCGCCGCCGCCTTAAATAGCACCGGTGGATCTCTCATCCAGCTTTTTCTCAGATACTTTTCCTCCGTATGGCGCAAATCAAAGGCGTTAATGTCTTTTGCTGCGAGGCTTATTTGGTTCCTTGAAGTGAAATGGAGCAATGTAAGTATTTATACCTTCATACAGGGTGATATATGAGCCAATCACTGTCATGGAAGCTCTGCTTTTTACTGAAACCCTGTCCTTCAGATTTATTGCACCTCTCAAATGTGTTCACACACGAGAGCTCAGGGCTGGACGGTCACACACACTCAGTGTGTGTTTATAGCTGGGTGTTTTTTATCAGGGTCAAAGTGTCCATCTCACTTGACTGACATCTGTTTGAGCCAATAATTAATCACTCAGTAATTGATGTGCCCTTCATGCTGGCACGGAGAGGTTAGGTCAGTCTGTAACGAATACTGAAGACAGGTCACTAAACCATCTCAGGAGCATCTATGATTAATCATTTTTAGTTCTGTTTCCTTCTATACGATTAAACACTCTTAGTTGTTTTAAAATAAAATATAATAGTAATAATAATAATAATATTATTATACAAGAAATGTAAGAATTTACATGCACAAAGTGCCAAAGACGACAGAAAGAATGTAAAAACAGGAATAGAAAATAGATGTAAACTTGATAATAATGAAGTAGAAATGCATGAAAGCAGGGACAATACTAATATTAAGAATAAGCCAGAACGAGACAAAAAAGTAATTTAAATTTAGTCAAGAATAGCAAACATAAAATATATAAAACCAAGCAAAAGACAACATTCTAAAAGTAAGGGCAAGGCGTAATAAGTTTCATGGATCCTGCAAAGTAAGAGCTACTTAAATGCTAAGAGGAAGTATGATAGTATAGCCAATCAAAATAAAAAATACCCAGGCATGGACATCTCATGATGTTCCACCACTATGCACAACTGGATCCAGATCCGGATCTTAATACGGATCCGAAATAAAATACAGTATCTATTTGGTCACGGTATGGTAACAGAGAGGAGAAGAGACGTGACAGTGACACCAAGACGTAGCAGAGATAATACAGATTCAGAGTCATTCAAAAGGATTTCATGTGTCTGTGAAAGGGAAGAAGTTATATCTAGATTGGAACAGGGTGTTATTAGTGATTGGTGATTCAATCCTATTTGGACAGCTCTAAATACACATGTGAATGCAGCCAGGATACATGAGGACATATTTGAGATGAGAAGCAGATATATGGGATTACATACTGGCTAATTTCCATTTGGTTGACTCTTTACTGTCTGACCTGCTATGGTGTGCAGCAGATGTCTGTGAATGCACTGTGTTACAACTGATTTCACCATTGAATGCCTAACTGCAAAATCCCCCAGACTTCCTTTAAAAAAAAAAGAAGAAAAAATGCAATTTTGAGAGTTGCAGAGCAAAGAGGAACTGAATAGATTTTGCAGAATGGCTACAGAAAATTCTAAATCATTGCAATTTGCCATTATATGCAAAAACATTAAGTTACCCGCCAACATTTAGCAGCTGTTTGGAAACTGATTTCACCATTTAAACCAAATTTAGGAAAGAAGACAACATTTTATTTTGGTAAACATGTCGTCTTTTTCCAAGTAAACAGTTTGCTGCCCTTGGGGGAAAGTCCCTGAACTCCCTTTAAAAAATAAATTGCTCAGTTTTGGGAGTTGGTGAGTTTGGAGAAACAGTATTAACTTATTCATTTCTTTGTGTGAAACATTTTTGCCACATTTTGTGTGTGTTTAGGGGAGTGAAATCCGTTCACACACGTGCAGACGTTATAATTCCAGGTGTGAACTGCCGGACTCCGACCACAGGACGGATGTTAATACCAGGTATGAACAGACTCTGAAGGAGCTGAACAGTTACGTTATGAGATGATTACTGTGTGTGTCAGCTGCTTAGTGTGAATCACAATAACAGGAGAAGGCTGTCTATATTCATGAGCGCTGTGATAACACAGCTGTCAGACGAGCGCTTCAATTCTTTTTGGATTGCTCTCAAACCCTTCATGTACCTGTTCTTAGTTGAGTTTTCAAGAGCTAAACAAGTCAATGTTTCAGAGTGAGGCTCTTCTCTTGGTCGTGTGTTATGAAAGTCAATCACACCGATGTAGAAACCAGTCTGTTACTTATTATTATGCTTTGACTGGTTGTTTGTTTGTCTCTTTAGATTTAC
The DNA here is from genome assembly GCA_037577475.1 of Chaunax sp. Z400. NCBI lineage: Eukaryota > Metazoa > Chordata > Actinopteri > Lophiiformes > Chaunacidae > Chaunax > Chaunax sp. Z400. The sequence goes on from CM075190.1 coordinate 27,589,741, forward strand.
TCAAAAAGTTACGAGAGGTAGAGTACGGCCCGAGGAACACTCCATTTGATTTTGGCGGTGATCCGGATCATCGTCTGGATCCAGACTTTTTTTAAAGGATTCTTTTCCATTGCAGGATGGGGGTCATTAATTACAAGACTTTTACTTCTAACTTCATGGATACTAACACAATATGACACAATGACATCCCCAGAAGATCCACCACTCATCAGAGTCTGATCTGGATCCAAGTATCCAAGAATATTTCAATTTATATAGCTCAAGAAAAATTCACTACTAGATGACAAATAATAATCCTACAGACTTCAACTAAGATCAAGGTTTAGCTGCAACTGTTCTGATTCAGTTTGGTGTCAAATCTGACGAATCTTCAAAAGTTACTGATCTGGATCCTGAAGAAAACTGTTAGTGAAATATTGTTTTCCTTGAATAACTATCAAACTAATAATGATACCAGGCTCCGTTTACATGAAGGCAAAAAACATCCTGGTGTCAAATTACCCACCATCCTCCACATATCGCTCACAGTGTGCAGCCCATAGACCATGCATACTCTCTTCAAACAGAGACTGTTCAGAAACAAGTCGACCCACTGAAGAGTAACTTCCTGTATCCGTGTCCCATGAGTTTCGTCACTTCCCCACCCCTTTTGGAGACTAGCGGCAGGTACTTATAGTCTATTCCTTCCAGTCAGAGACATGAACATGGGAACAGATTATGACAGTGACGTTTGTAACACTCTCAATTTGGTATAGAAATAATACATGTAAACTTATACACAACACGCAGTCAAAACTTTCTAGCCTCTTGGACTTTTCAGTCTCCAACAGACGTGTCCGTCACATCTCCCGCCTCCAGACAATCCAGGTTCAGCTACCATATGAGGGAGAGACAGCAATCAGTTCAACACCAAACACCCAGTATGATTAGTTCTCTCTCCCTGACCCCATTCCCCGAACCATCCCTACTCTCTCCTGACACTGAGCTCTAACCAAAACCCCACTATTAGACCCACTGTCACAAACCACACACACATTAAAATGTCATTTTTCACACCAACAAATCACAAGAAAATGAACTTTGTTGGAGAACTTTGTTTGCTTCAGATGAAGCAAACACGATGTGGAGATATGTAGTTAGCATATTAAGCTAACAACTTACTAACATAACATTTGAGACTGTAATTAGTGTCTTTTTTTTGCCATAGAGAAGCAATAGATGTGTTCATGTTCAACATGCTGAGTGGGAGACAGGAGTTTTTTTTACATGTTTCTACCATTTATGCAGCTTTTATCATGTGTTATTTTTGCTACAGCTCTCCGCTAAGTTGAAGGTTGTGATACTCAAAAATGAATCCACAGTTTTACAGACATTTCTTCTACGATGCAAGCTTACGGGAAAAGTCTTGTCTGTGTCACGTGATGTATTTACACCACTATGTCAAATTGTATTCAAAGTCTGGTGCAGAAAAAAGCAGTGGGTGGTGGTGACCTGTGTATGGTTCAAAGTTGTTGTTTTTTTAATGTGTAACAGGGAGGTGTTTACGGTAAACTGAAACATCGTGTTAAGGTGCTCTTTAAAGTACATTAGGAAAGGAAACACATTAAGCATCTTTCTCTCCACCCATAACACACAGAAAAATCAATACATAGATCAATAGTTAAACTTTGGTCCAGCATCTCTGAGCTTCTTATCTTGACTTTTATTCATGGAACAACATGAAGTTTATTTCTGACAAATCCAAAATGCTTCTAGCCAACAAATCAACGACAACGCTGCCTAGTACGTCTATTAAAAACGATTCCACTGTGTGTGTGGGAGGGTGTGGATAAGTAGATTTGCGACTATATGTGCGTGCATAATGTAGACGTGTGTGTCTTTTAGTACATTTTCAACCTTTGGGTCTAAAGCTATTCTTGGCTTCAGTGAGTCACTTGAAAATATCTGCCAAGTTGTTCTGAGAGCAGCAGATGAGCGAACCTTTCAGCAGCTCCTCTGCAAAACCTCCCCTCTTGTTAAATCTTGAGCTTTTCCAAACCGGAGCCTGAAAGCACTCGGCAAACACACAGGACAGTAAAACCAGGATGCTTTTAATGCAGGTGTGCTCTCAGATTCACAAGCAGGACAGTGTTTCACAAAGATTTCTGCCGAGCGAGTTTTTTTCCCCTAACATCCGCGTGAAGTAAAAATGTCAAAGCCTTAATGGACTGGAATGTTAATTTGGACATTTATCAAGATGTCGAATCAAAGCTTTTACACAGACGTGGAGGCAGGCTGCTTGGACCTGCCCGACCTCGCAGAAGCCCCGAGGGGTTTGTCATTACAGTCAAGTTGAGTATCTGTTACAACATCCTGCCGGAGAGCCGTGGCCTGCAGGGGTTTCTCCTCTCGACCAGCTGTAAATGAAAAATGAAAAACAACCTGATAAAACCAATAAACATCCTTCTTGTTACAGTGACAGAAGCACAAAACAATGCATTTGACAAGGAATTTGGCCAACACACACATTTGAACTATGCCAAACAGGCAGCGTGCCTACAAATCACCTCCCTGCACGCTGAAATGATCAATAGGGAGGCTATAGGAGTGAAGAGCACATGGAGCTCTATAGCAACTATTTGTAAGCTATTATTATTATTGCATGTAAATTTTGCTCTTAAATGTTACAGTGCGATTGTAAGTTCACGTCATGGCTTGTAACTCCGCTAACAGTGATTAATGCGTTTGTCAGATTGTATGTTTATTGGCTGAACAGTGCTTGTTGTAACCAAGCACACAATAAGATAACAATGCAATGTTGTAATGTTCTCTCTATGTGCCACTGTTTTGAAAGAAATGTCAAACGTATCAGAGTACAGAATCTTTTTTTATCACTGGAGCTGAAAATGCCACATAATTAAGACCCAAGATCCGTGACAACAGACTTGTTCAAATCATAATGAGCTGTGTGTTTTGATTAAAGCTTCATCAGGCCTGATTATAATGACAAGCAGGTTTTGGCCATTAAAAACTGATGAGATGAAAAAGATTATTTTGCAGCCGTTCAGTTTTCCCAGGTTCTTAAGCTATACATATTTTATAATAATTGGGTTTCTCTTTTCCTTCTCTATAGTTGTCCTGCTGTTACATGGCAGACATATTCTGTTCACTCCTGCATCACAGCTGCATTTAAAAAGAGATAATTATATATTAAGAGCTAATTATTGGATATTTATTTAGGTGAATTTGGGGGGGGGGGGGGGGGGGGGGGGGTTATCAATTAAAGGAGGCTTGACATTTTTATATATGTTGTTAATTTTACTAACAGCATCTTGAAAATTTGAGAACTTTTAGGGACAACAAAATAATTCACCTAGACTTTTAATCATGGTGATGTGTTTGGATGTTAATATTAGGAAATTAAAAAGTTTTCTTTGAGTTATATACATTGTTATTGTTGGCACTTTCTTTCTTTGTATTGTTATCTGAGTAAAGCATATTTGTCGTACATCTGGGACCAGGCTATAATCGTTTTGGGAAATATCTTAGGCAATTAAATAAAGAAAGAAGAGAAAATAGAAGTACAAAGTGATCAGGACAGACGGCTTTTTATCAGACTTCATACGTTTCTAACCACAGAGCTCGGATATGAAGGTTTAGTCAGATATTAAATTTCATTCTTCTTCTATTCTTCTTGATAAAAACCTTTAAACAGACCAAGATCAAACACATTTTTCCCAATAAAGTCACAGTCCTTTCTTTTTCATTATTTTTTTAGCCTTATTGTAGGTTTTGTTGTATTTATAGTGAATTTACTAGCTTTACATTCAATAAAAAATGAAGAAATGCTAAAAAAAAAAATTCATTCCTCATATATATTCATCCTGATGAGCATGAATGTGAAAAATATAAATAAATGAACAAATATAAAAAAAATATTAAGTGCTAGTATTAGATTTTTCTGTTTAAAGTAGGTCTACATAATCTATTGAATCCCTATGTGTTAAAACATTTTAAAGATGGTTGAACGACAGGTTTTTTAAACCTTACTCATCGCTTTGAGACGTTCCTCTGCTGACCTTCTCTTAATTTCAGTCTGGTCATCAGCTGGAGCTGGAAAATGAGATTTTCTCTGATCACATAATATAATATAATCTACATAATCTACATTCCAGCACTCACTCGGCCGGACATCCAGCTCTTCACTGCATTGTCTCGGGCCGGTGTTTTCTCTCCTGAACAGCAGATAGAGAGGCGCCGCATCCCACTTACAATACAGATGTTTGTGATCATTGCTCCGGTGAGATTGAACGGAGGTGAGATGGTGGCCAGAGATTCCACTCACAGAGCGGCGACCTGGTCCCCGGAGCGGCCTGCTGTATTGATTTTGGACAGAGAGCAGGGTCGTCATCTGGCTGGACGTCCAGCTTTCATTCATGTGGGAGTTTCAGGGTGGATGAGCTACAAACGAGGGTGGGATTAATCAGCTTTAGGGTTCATGGAAAAGCTCACAGACTGAACAGCTGAGTTTAATATGCACTGCCTGAGTTATGATGTTGCGGTGAATTGGGGTCTCTCCAAAATGTCAGAGTTATGGTGCTTTTTGTCAAGGATTTTCTTTCCTGGATGGACAGAAGCCATCTGGGCTTTAACATGTCAGACATCATGGATTTATACGTGGAATGCTCCTGTGCATGCATCACTGATTTATTTTGTGTGTATCTTAATGTTAATGTATGAGCGGATATTTGTCTGCCACGTGTTCCTCTATTTATAAACCTTTTCGATGTACGTGCCGATACGACATAGTGTGTCTTTATCAGATTTATTCCAATAGAAAAAGGTTCATGCCTGCAGAAAAGTGTGTCGATCGGTTGTAGATGTGTTTATTCTATTTGACTCTGGTGGTGCACAATGTTTGAGGCTGACTCACAAAACCAAAACCACAGAGGTCTCACCCCCAAAGAGGGAGGAAAAACTACTTTTGTTTGACTTGACTCAATCACCAGAATAAATATTAGCGCTGTACGTTTCTGAAAACCTGGGATGTGTTGAAACTTACTTGTTAGGCTGAAAATTTCAATGATGTAATGCTGTGCTTATTCTTTGTATTTACTCTGATAAGGCTGGCAGAGAAACCAGGTTTGAAGATATGTTGTACTCTGCTGTAGGCTCAACACACTGATAAAGCCGGCTCCATGTTATAATACAAACAGTACGCTCAGAGAATTACAACGTGAAACCAAAACTAAACGGATCAAACTTATACAATGCAACAAAAACCTGAACCATGGTCCCGACTTTCAGGTGTGAAAGTGCCCTTAGTCCACTAAACATTTCTGCAGCTTCATAGCAAAGCAACGCTGCAGCTCTCCTCAACAACTGAAGGTGGGGACTAGTTTTCACTCATGTCAGTTTGTTGTTGGTTTGTTTGTTTGTCAGCAGGATTCTGCAAAAGCTACTGGGCAGATTTCTACCGAAGTTCGCAGAGTGTTTAAAAGGACCATTAAATTTTGGTGTGGATCCAGATAAATGGATGGATGCAAGAATTCCTTTCCATTTTATTTGACATTGCTAGATTTTGACAATATCCCTGTTTATGCATATATTCCATGAAACGTTATGGAGGGGTGGAGGATGGGTCAGGAAAGCTCAGCAGTCATATGTAGGATTGTTTGGTGGAGGCATTCGCTCTATAGAGAACCATTGTCATCTTGTTTTTGTTTGTGTTTGTTTTATGCTTGTTTACAAGTCTCCATCTTCTTCTGTTGTTTAGGAGAATGCTGTAATGTTGTTTTGCCCTGGAGCTCCAGTTTTGTGGATTGTGAAACTTTATCTGTCATGGGGACAAGTAAATGTTGCTTGAAATGTAATTGTTGGACGCACCATACAATCGCACATGTGGGACCACCAGCATTAACAAATTAGGACTCTTTATTTGAAATTGTTCACCTTTTACACACTGACAGTTAATATACACAAGCCTTTGTGGTCCCTCTGGCCCGAGACACGGTCAGTGACAAATGTGTGCTGGATATTGACTAGGATGGCTTACGGTGGACCGGGGGGGGGGGCTCCCACACACATCCGAATACACACATCCACACATACACGGACAAGCACGCGCACACATGCAGAAGTACACACTTGCACGCACACATACAGATATGCAGGGACGAATACAAAAACACACAACACGACACGTACTCTAACAATCTAACACAGTCTAGCCATCTAATGTAGACATCAACAGATGAGGAGCTTAAAGTGCATACAGGAACAGAGGAGGGCCTCGCTCGCTCTCATGATCTGGAACAACCTCTTAAATTATGAGCGACAGGAATCCTCCACTAAAGCAATGATCTTAGTGCCACACTAAGCATATCTCTACCGTATTCTGACTTTAAACTGTACCTTGCATCATGAAATAATGACGCTGCATAGTTCACGGTTAGTCTTATACATTATTGCAATTAAATGTAGGTCCAAGTCCGGCGTCTGGGTACGAGCCATGGTTCTGCAGGATGGCACTGTGGCCAAGCTTTTTCAGTGGGGTTAGAGAAATAAATCTGTTGTGAGAAAGCACCCAATGCTTCCCTGCAGTCCGGTTTAAACGGGTAATAATCCATCAGAGGAGTGGTGAGATGTGGTAAAGGTCCGATCACAGTAGGACGTTGGGTATCCCGAATGCATAAAACGGAGTGCAGATGCTGCCATGACTCCTTGGCCTGGTCTGAGTGAAGCCGGTCCCTGGAAGGACGTGGCGCAGAACCGCCTGATCAATAAGGGGCAAAGAGGATTTGTGGGTGGGAGGTCCTGACTGGCCCAGGGGCCGGACGAAGCAGCGTAGCTGGGAGGGTCTGTGTCTGGAAGAGGGCAGGGGTCGGGGCGTGGTTAGGGGCGTGGTTTGTGCGGTGTGTGAAAGAGTTGCTGATGGCGGCGGCGGCTGCTGCCACTGCGGCCAGGTGAGCAGGGATGATCTGTGCAGTGAGAGGCTGGCACTGACGCTCCTTCCCCAAGCATAACTTTATCTGGAGGAGAAAGACAAAATGCAGTTAATACAGTCCTTAGACACAGGGGGGACACAATAAAATCACTACTTCTGTTGCAAAGCACACTCATACTTTTGACCCAACCCTAACCTTCTTTTTCTACATTACAGAAAGGTTTGTGAAAGGAAATCTGACTTCCACCACCTCAGAGACATCTCCAGACTCCGGCCATCACTTTCTGACTCTGCAGCAGAAACCTTCATCCACTCTTTCATCACCTCCCGTTTGGACTACTGCAGGAAAGTCCTGTTCCCAGCAAGATCCTGGACCGGCTACAGTATGTCCAAAACTCAGCTGCCAGAGTTCTCACCCACACTAAGCTCTGGCACCACATCACCACCACCTTCATCCATCATCGCTGGCTCCCAGTTGAGTCACGCATCCAGTACAAAAACCCTCCTCCTCACCTACAAATCCCTCCATGCTCTTACCCTCCACTATCTAACTGACCTTCTCCAAATCCAACACCCCATCCCGAAACCTACAGTCCTCAGACACGGGTTTGCTTTCCATCCCTCACACCAACCTAAGAACCTACACATTGACATGGTTTTCAGTGTTGCAGCTCCCCACCCTCTAAAAACTCTCTCCCAGCTGAGATTCACAGCATCACATCTCTGGACACCTTTAAAAAAACTCCTTAAAACCACCTGTTCTCAAAGCTTTTTGACACCACATCACCTCCTCTACAGCCAACATCGCACATTTTTTATGTTCTTATTCTCCTTAGTCTGTAAGGCAGCCTTAGGGCACCTTGAAACCCTCTACAAATTCAAGTTTTTATTTGTTTCTTTGTTTTTCCCTTTGTTCTTGCATTAGTTTGTTCATTTATTTATTTACCCCTTTTTACATTTTACAAAAAATGCAGCCACAGAGAATTAAACAGGTGCCAGAAATCAGCTGCTAATTACTGAAAGTGTTCCAGATAATCTGCCAGACAAACAGCAATAGACATGTCAACCCTGCACTTTGGACATGAAGCATTTTGGATATTTGGTTTTCTAGAGTGCTGTCATGTTAAAAAATCTGAAGGATTTCTCCAAGAGTGAGAATGCGGTTATGTATTTTTTTTTATAGAGAAAGAAGAAATAGAGGAAACAATACACAGACAACCAGTAAAAAAAAAAGGCACCCAACCTCCAAAAACAGTGTGATAGGGTGAAAAAGGTCACTAAAGTTATCTGGCTTAATCTTCTGTATCAGTAATGGAAAAGCTACGGTCTCACAGCACCAGGATGGCAGCCATTGTCATGGGTTATCAATCACTGGCTCAGGCATCGTAACCCTATGGGAGGCATTCTTTACTCTCTGCTCATCAAAGAAGCTCCTCTCCGTTAACTCAGTCAATGATGGGTTTCAGAAAAAGTCATTTCCCCCACACTGGTAACCCCCGCTCTTCGTCTCGTCAAACAGTGGGTGTGATGAATGCCGCTTTCTGTGCCATGGAAAGTCGGGCTCTCCTTTATCTTTCCCACATCGGATCCACATGGCTTCTTCACACGGCTCCCCACTGATCCTGCTTCACGTGGCACTTGTGGCAACAACTTTTCAGATTTGTTTTGGTTCTCCGCGGGGCAGGAAGGGTGGGGTTTGCCACGTGAGACGCAAAGTTAAACAATAACCTCAGAAAAGTATGTGAAAATTATTTCAGTGCACGTCTCACTTGATGCAGAAGACTGATGCTGTGGTACTCCAAATCAGTTAGTACTGACATTTACAATTACCTATAAATAGCATTCGACCCCAGTCTGTGTTCTGCCTCTGGCTTCCTGGCTCAGAAGAGCCTCGGTGCCATTTATGTCTATAAAATATGAAGTTTTTTAATTAAATCATGCTGCCACAGATTTTTTTAATAATAGTCAGGTAACGGGTGAGGCAGTAATTAAAGTTGACATTTCATTGAATAAGGTGCCGTTAAGTGGATTTATTATCACAGAGGTAGTTTTTGCTTGTATGCAAAAACATTAATCTGTCATATTTAATTATGACAGATTAATGAAAAAAAAAATCTAAATTTTACTGAAAATAACTAATAACCAATAATCACAAATTACATTTATTTGTTTTCTTTTTTTTTCTTTTTACAGAAATATTATATTCAAATATATGTAGAATTACACTAATTAGCTGTAATTAAATATGTAGCTTGTTATGTCCATGCTCAAAATTTAACATTTTTCTTTTTAATTTGATGGTAAATCTTGTTATTTTTATATTAATGTGTAATTTTACATTCAACCTCTAATTCTGAATGCAAATTGAGCTTCTTTTTCACTGCATCAAACATAATGCGTTGTCTTTTTGAAAGATTACCCACTACAATAGTCTCTCCCACGCAAACGACATGAAAAAAGTGGTACATATTGGGCTTGGCCACAGACCTATGCTTTTAATTTGCTGCAAAAACAGGAAGTGTCTGTATTGCATGGCTGTATATGAACTAGTTCGCATGTGTTGATTCGTCTCCTTTGGAGGCTAACAGAACAGAGTCGCTGTGCTTGTTTTCTTGACACCAGGACTTTTGTTGTTGACAAGATGACTGAGACATGCAGTGACTCACCGGCGGCTTCGTCTGGCCTTTCTGTGGTTTGCTGTAGGGGCTGTATTTAGGTTTGGCAGGTTTACCTGCTGCTCGGTCTTTATGACGCCGGCTGCTGATGTGCTGAAAGGGAGACAGAAAACAAGCGTCAGACGGAGGCGCTGATGGTTAATTATTATTATTATGGTTAAAGCTGCAATATGCAAATCAACATTTTCACATTAAAATAAACATTAATAAATGTATAAGCAGGATGAGTAATTTTATATTTGTGTCTGTGATTGTGTGCATGAGTCTAAAATCCTGTCAGTTTTCACTGACCTTCATAATATTTTCACAGTTTGCTGAAGTGGCCAGAGGCATAGGTATAGATTTCAGGGAGGGCAGAGGGGGCAGGTCCCCCTCAATATTTAGAACATATGTCTTCTGCCACCAATAAAAACATTAACGTTGCAAAGGGCTTTATTATGACATACCACCAGCTGGAGATCCTTACAGCATTATTTTCTAATATTTTTTAACTTTTACCTGGTGCCTGATTTTTTTTTTTTGGTTCTCCTTACAAAATAAAAATATGTCTGAAAAACTAAAACTCAGGCAACATCATGAGAGAAAACAGAAAAAAAAGTGTTAGATTTAGCACAGTCGTGTGTAACCAGGCCAACAGAATCATATGAACCGTGTGCTGCCATATGGTGACGAACTTGGGTTTTTATAAATCTTTGTATTATTTTGAATGAAGTGTTTCATTTTGCAGAAGATCTGAGGTGCTCTGAGCTGAGCTGTGTGTGTGTTTTCAAAATCATACTTAAATAATCATTAAAAAAACTGCAATATGTACCCCCCCCCACACACACACACACACACACACACACACAACCATGTTTAAATAAAGCTTAAATGTTAGCTGAAAGGCACGCCATGGAAGTAAGAGCAGAAAAATTAAATGAAGTGAAAGGTCACTTATCACTGCTGTTTCTCCTGATTTCATCAGAAACACGATGACAGCAGGTTTATTTATGCTTATTTTTTTCCCAAATTGCCAAGACTATGTAACCATGGAAACCACAGAAGCCACAGGAAGGAAAGGATGTCAAAGCCAGAGATGTTCTAATAGTATAGAGATATGCCACTTGTCCGCGAGGTCGTCCAAAATGAATGAGGCTCTATGGAGCAGAAGCCCAAAAATTAAACATTTATGGGGGGGGAAATTTTTTTTTTCATTTTCATTATGTTTTTAATATAATCGGTAGATACAATAAATCTAAGTTTTATATTCATTTGATTTCATTTCTAAAACGTCTATAGACTCCGGGAGACTTCGAGGAAGGATGTCGGGTCGCAATCAGTCGTAAATCCTGAACTGACCAATCAGCATTCATTAGCAGAATGCTTGCAGTTCGTGGGCAAAATTGCTTTCCTTATCAGAAAAATGAAAATAGTATGTTTTCATTTCACTTCTGATACATAATCAATACTATATTTGCACAAAATAAAATAAAATTTAAGTCTTTAATCATTTTAGCTGTTTAGCTCCATTCACTCCCATTCATTCAGGACTCCTTCAGTGGCACCCTCTCAGTGAATTGCAGGCGATTTTGGTACAATGAAATTCACAGGGAGTGAGCAGGCTGTATGTAGAAGGGCTGTGTCAAAGCTTAGGTTACTGGGAACCATCAATTTCACACCAGCAGTGAAAAAACAGCAAAAACCAATCAGCATCGGGGTCATTAAAATAAAAAAGTAATCAATTTTCTCCGAAAATCTAGTCTGAGTCGGCTGATAGTGGGGGTCAGCAGCAATATAGGATTAATCTCCTTGGGATCATGGCTAATGATTTGGTTGTCATGATAGCCTGTAAGACAGATTAGCTGGTCAAAAGGAAGGTTGGACCATGTTCAGCTGAAATATTACAGATTAGGTTCTGCACTCCTCTGAACAATGAAAATTGTCTCATTTTTTTTTGTTTTTTTTCATAATGGCTGTGAAGCTTTATAGATGACTATTACCTCAGCCTCAGGCCTATAGATGCCATCTCAGGATAGCTTAACATGTGTTGAGGAAGGAGGCTGACTAACATAGGAGGAGGAGGCAGGACTAAAAATACACCTCCTGTCTCAAAAGGAGAAGTAATACAGCTTTAAGGGTTTTATTGTGACTGGAGCCACCCATGGTGAAAATGACTGCATTTATAGCCCTGCAAGGTACAGAGCAGAAAGCCTTTACCAAAGGGTAAATTATGTTCCCGTGTTAGCTTCAGAGTAACATAATGAGAATGGATGTTATGCTATTAAAGCTTTTTCTGATGGTAAACGACCAGAAACAGCAAGGGAATAAATAAAAGTGAGCAAAAAGAGCCAACAAATCATTTAGTGTGGAAACAAATGAACAATTAAAAGGTAGATTTCTGGTTTTGTCTGAACTTTCCAAGTACTTGCAGTGTATTTAACAATCACACTTTTCCTCTGGTTTCAAGCCGTGGCTGAATTTGTCATGGATTCCCGTCACAGTGAATTGCTGCTGTTCAGCAGCACTCAGCAAAAAGTCCCTGCATGAAAAATTCATCTAAAGTCTATTTTCAGTGAGCAAGCTCAAGGTTAGCTGAGACAAAACCGAGCGGTTTTCAAGTGTTGTAGATGAAAATCGCCCCGTGACAGAATGATCAGCTGCTACAAGGGATGAAGATTGGTGGAGTGCCTGAAAGCAACAACCAAGATGTACATTCCTCGGCAGTTTTCAGCAAGGCCACAAAGAGCTCACATTATTATAAGCTTTGCTTGGTAATCGAATTTCTTTAACATCATAACAACGACAAACCATTTTCCTGATTGATGGGGGGGGTTAGGAGGATCACAGTTAGATTCAGATCTGGTAGAGGAACTTAATTCCTTGCACACACTTAACCAGATTTCTTTTGGTGAGATGTGCATGTGCATGAAAAAGGCTTCAAACAGGGAAAAGCTTTGCTGTGACAGCCGCACAGCAGGATGAAAGGAAATCATCATCTTGGAGCATTTCATCTTTGTTTCCAAGAATCATCTGAAATCCAACAAAAATAAACGAATCTAAATAAGTTGGTTTTCACAGACAAAGTGCAAACTAGGAGTGCTTCTAACATTCAGACACATGCACAGAATAAATAGTGAGCTTCCTTAAGACAGAGCCTCATTTTGTCATCAATCAAAATGCCCTTAAAAGAAAAGTAAAACGGCTGCAGCGTCATATCTCACTGATTCACTTCAAACACGTCACTGCTGTTTCAGAATTATAGCAGGAGGAGGAGGAATCGGATTATTTGGACCCAGATGCAAGAGGACAGTAGAACCATTTATTTAATAAAAAAAAACAGAAAAACAGAAAGCAGCACACAAAGCAAACAACTCGACAAAGACAGGACTCAGAAGTGGACTTAAATGAAGAGAGGATGAGCTGCAGGTGGAAGGAGGAGCTGAGCCCAGGTGAGGGGGATGAGGTGATCAAACAAGACAGCAAAAGAAAGGAGCTGATAGGCTGGGGAAGAACTGGGCGGGACTAATGAAAGCTGATGAATCCAGGCTGCCAGGATTCACATCATAAAAGTGAAGACAGGAGCTCTGGGAAACACAGAGAAACACTAGAGGGACACTCAATAGAACACAGACCTCCACCAAGACCAAACAGTCCCTTAATTAAATTAAACCCACGTGTGACATCAAAATGTTCCAACCCTCAAGGTTTTAGCACTGTTTAAAAAAAATCCTGGATCCACTCAAATTCAATGTGTGTTTTTCTTGTTGTTTTTTTGGCAAGTGAACTTTATCCATTTGATTGTTTCACGTGTGAAGAGTAAGAACATGTGTTTTTCATATTGGTTAATAAACACAAATATGTGTTTATTTTACATTTAAACTCATTAAAAGCTTACATGTAGAAAATATGTGAGCTGCTGATGTATTTTTCTCCATGCGACCAACACGTGTGGTTATTCCACATGTGGGAAAACGTTTGAGGGAAAACATTATTTCAGTTTACATGCAGGGATTTAATTGGTTTACAGTTCAAATAATCACATGTGGTTGTAAATCACTTATGGGAAGACGTATGAAAAACAACTGTGTCCAAAACTCACATGTGCTGAAGAGTTCACATATGAAAAACAGGTTCACATGTGGCAAAGCAACATGGAAAAACATGTCCAAAAACCGCATGTGGAGAAATACACATGTAGGAAAATACAAATCTGCCCAAAAACCACGTGCTTACACTTCATGTGAAATAACAACATATGTTTGGCGTTCATATGTGGAAAAACCAACATTAAAAACATGTGTCCAAAAACCAAGTGTAGAATATACATATGTTTTTCACATGGGACTTTTTCATTCGGGACTCGTCCATCAAGTTTCATGGTAAAATCTTCAGTAGTTTATATATAATGGACAAAAATGGTGAAAAAGCCCTTTATTTGCAATGTTTAAAATAATTCACACCCCCCACTGTTCTACTTCATCAAAATCCATCAGGTAGTTTATGAATAAAAAGCCCTGTCTCACAATGTTAAAGTGAAAATTAGGATGTAATATGGAACGGGGACCTGCCCCATAAACTGGATCCACTTCATCTTTTAAGGGGTTCTTCTCTACCACATAACCAACCCTCCCATCAAGATTCGTGAAAATCTATCATGTACTTTTTGTGTAATCCTGCAAACAGTCAAACAAACCAGCAATCAGAAAAAAGCAAATGAAGCTCTGGAGAAAACAACAGTAGTATCGTTAAAGTGACCTCACTATGAGCAGCCTAAGAAGTTGCTGAATGAGTCCATGTATAATTTGTATGGATTACATTAAAAATTAAAAACTGGAACTTTCTGCTTTTTCCCAAAATGTCTCCCATTTCCAGTATAATGGGACACTGTGGGAGAGTTTGCTGGTGCTCCTGGTCTTCTGGAGCAGAAAATACAAGTCTGTTTGTCTTCATTACAAGTTTTCTTACATTTCTATGTAAAAATGATCAACTTTGAGTCCCAAATGTGAGATTGAGCACAATTTATATTGCTTTTAATATATTTTCCCAGTTCCTCTCCACCGTAACGATGACGTCACCCACTCTAAAATCGGACATTGTGATTGTGTAAAAACTATGAACAATACGGAAAAGGTTAAATCATCCTTGAGAAGGTCTAAAATTTTATGAATGTTTTAAAATTTGAGTGGAGTTTCTAGCTGAAAGTATGAATGAGTGATGAATCATTGAAAACCTGTGAAAATGTGTCCGTTTGTTTGAATGGGAAACTTTTGCTGAAAAATGCTGAATATTTCTAGAAAGTATGAAATATTTTTTTGAGTTATGCTACGGACAAAACATGTTTACAGATGGACACAGTGACAGCTACAGTATATCCTCCTGTCTAATACATGTTTCATGTTGGATAAAGAGGATAATCTGCTTTATTTATGTCCCTGTGGATTTTTTTGTATTCCTCATACATGTCAAGAAAATTGTTTTGTTTTGTATGAAAACTCCTCCATTTTTAATATCTATGAACACTCACAGGTGTATGGATTCATTTATTTAATAGGAAAAAAAGAAGATTTGAGGCAAATTAACTAGTAGCTAGTTGGAGGTGTGTGTTTGGATGTGAGTCAGCAAAAACTTAATTTATGTTTCAAAAGGAGTTTGGCTCTAATTTATGAATTTCTTCCATCTCCTCCTCCTCCTCCTCCTCCTCACAGGAGGGAGATGTCAGGGTTGGAGGCCAACAGTCCTCTCCAGCACCTTCTCCACAGGAGACATTTTGACAGGTAACAGTGGGAGAAAAACAGGTGTGAATAGTAAAATTAATGATGTCTGAATTCCATTTAGATCCTGTCATTCTGCTTACTGGGATACGTGGGGAGGAAGGAGGCATCGTTTTCTTACCCCGATGAGTCACAATATTTACTGGGGAAAAAAAGGACTTTTATTCTGAGTTTGGCAAAACATAAAGTGTCATTTAATAATTTAATTAATAATAAGAAACATTAAATGACTCATTAAAGGACTAGTTTGACTTTTTATAGAGGGTTATTGGCTGGACAATGTCTTAATCAGACACAGTGAATTTAGATATGAGTAGCTAAAGTTATTTTTGGGATTTAAATTAAAATATTTCCTGTACGTTCTCTTCTTAAATAACACGTTTTGTTTTACATTTCCTTTTTTTTGTCACTTCTCACCTTCGTCGTTGCCCTAATTAGTGTCACCTGCCCCTGATTAGTTTAATTAGCCAAATGCTGTCAGTATTTTGTTTTGTCTGCATTTTCTGCGTTTGCTTCTTGCATTTTCCTCCTTCCCCCTTTTTCCCTGAATCTTTTGTCTTTCTCTACTTTGTGTTTTCCTCCTCCTCTTCCTCCTCCTCCTCCTCAGTTTGTTGGATTTGCTCCAGCCTGCTTCTTCTGGTTTTGTTGCCAGTTTTTCATCTTCATGTTGTTGAAGCTTTTTTTTTTGTTTGTTTTTTTGCTTGATGTTTTGCTTTTGTGTCCCTAACAATATTAAGTTTATCTTCCACAATAGCATCTATTCCTCCAAAAGCAAATGGATAAATAAATCAAATTATGTCGGATTATGTATCGTAGCAGAGTTTTTTTGTTTTTTTTTGTACTTTCATCTTTGCACTGCAACATAATAAATCTCTGTAACCCAGTTAAGTCCAGAGGGGTGAACCACCAAAATGAATGGATGAATGAATGTTGAGCCTAAAGCCAGAGTCACAGATGTATCTGTCTTTTTAACCTGACTGAGTCATCACGGCAGCTTATGATGCACCTCATGCTGCCTGGCAGAGGTTAGGATCAGAGTATCCATTGAAATTGGCTATAAATAACACGTCCTTTTGATGGAAGGATATACATATACCACTGAAGTAATGTCATATATGTAAAGTTGCTTAGCCAAATGTCAATCATAACCAAATGAAGCGATGTGATACCAGCAGAGCGAACTTATGCCTTTAAAACCTTGGCTTCATGCATTCAGTTGTAGATGCGGAACATAAATTTTCCCCGTTTGCTTCATGTAATTCTAAAGGAATTTGCAAACTTTCCACAGCACATCATCCATACACTAAAAGAATGAAGGCACAGCAACCGAAAACCATCATACACTGCTGGTACTGCAGCTAATAGAAGATCGATTTGAAAATTGATTAGTCTATTTATATTTATCACAGATAATTGGTTGATTCAATCAATATAATTCATGAAATTTTTTTTTAAAAAGGTGATTTTTGTGGTGGCAGAAACGCTATTATCTAGGGTTTAAGATGAAGATGATGTTTTATTCACAGTGCACCCCCACATAGCCTTCGTATGTGGCTTAAACAGCTGGCAGAGCAGACTTTGTGGAGGCAGAACACTTTGCCCAGGTCAAGGTTGGCTGATAAAGGTACTAAATACAAAGAGTGTCCAGCTGCAAAGCCTACATAAGCTCTTAAGTGGATTTATACTAATCAGTTATATATGGTAAATCATGTTAGAATGTGAAGAGGTAATACAAATCATTACATATCCTGTCGAGGTTATAATGTAGTATTTTAAATATGCTTAATTTTAAGAGCTCTAAAGTGTGTGGCTGTCACATGAGAAATAAATATGAGGCATTGAATGATAAAATAAATATATTAACTTGCGAATCAGATTTCTTCTAGCATTCGTCTCATTTTTTCATTTGCAGAAAAAGTTCTGCTCTTTGCTGTAATAATTTCCTCCATTATAACAAACTGTTCCTCTTGCATGACGTATAGGAGCCATGGAATTTTGTCCATTATGTGTGGAAGAAGAGTCGAATGACGCTCCAAACACACCTTATATGGAAACGTGCAGAAAGCCTGCGTTATCTATAACTGGGTATTTTAGGTTTCGTCAAAACCAGCTCAAGAAAAACAAGCCTTGCTTTGTTGAACTGGCTCTGTAGCATAACCCGTAACATTATCTTGTAGTGTCTGTCCAATCTGTATCTGTCTTCTCTTCACTGAACATGTTTTGTTTGCAGGACATTCATTTTAAATCCATTAGGAGGTTATGTTTTCTGCTGTGTCCATTCATTGACTGGTTGGTTGGTTTGTTGGTTGCAGGATTACACCAACACTGCTGCATGGATTTCCATGAAACTTGTCAGAAGGATGAGGCACGAACCTGGAAAGAAACCATTACATTTTGGTGCAGATGTGGGAAACGAATGCGTCTCTCTGTCCCTCTCACCTGTTTTAGCTGAGTCTCGGAGTTGACGTGCACATCACACGTCTCACAGTAAAACGTTTTGTTCTGCAGGCCCGTTGATGACTTGGTGGACGTAGCCAGTTTGCTTTTGACTCCCGGCCGGGGGAAAGACTTGATGGTGCCCACGCCGGTCCTGGCCTCCATCATCGTCTTGTGCTTTGTACCTGCAGGTTCAAACAGGAAGCAGCGCGGTCACTTCATGAATTACACTATGCCGGTTTTGCCTGAAGGAGAGGGGCGGTCAGAGGTTCACGTCTGTTATCTGTTTTCTGATCTGGAAAATATGAGGGCCAGTGTGAAAAGGTTGAATTGTAAATTTTCCTGAAACATTCCTGATTGAACTTAAGATCATGAACGTTAAAGTCATTCATGTGACTAGAAATGAGTGACCTGAGTTAAAGCCATAAATTAAAAATGATTTTTCACTCTGACCAACAAAACCACTTTATAACCCTTTACCACTCATTTTAGTTTGTTTGCTTTTTGACAAAGCTGCTCCCCTCGTCCTCTAAGAACTTCAGGATTGGTCGAGTTACATCTACATTATATTCTGCAGAAGCTATCCCAAGTCTCTGCAGATGGAAACTAAGTGAAATGGAACATTTTGGCTATTATAGCTGCTAAAAGGATCGTGCCAAGACAGATTTCCACTTATCAGGAATGGCTCACAGCAATGTCTCAGCTGGATGTTCAGGAAATGGTCACTGTGTGGATGAAGCTTTCGTGGTATGAAAATGAATGGTTATCATGCCATGGACTTTTGCTTATTGTGTTAACACAGTGGTAAAGTCCTTTATTCAGTCATGTGGTTCATAAAGTGGTGAAGTGTTTGTGAATGACTGAATGCCCCTTTCACATCCAATCATGAAACCACTGCCAGTTAACCTGTCGAATGGTCCAAACTGGTGTTTTTTGAGCATTTCACAACTTTCCCAGTATTTTGTTGCTCCTGTCCCAACTTGTTAAAAACATCTTACAGCATTAAATTCAGAAAAAGCCCATATTCACAAAAATCAATGAGGCTGATGAGGTAAAATATTCAATTCTTTGAATGGTTTTCATTGATCACATTCTGTTTCATTTATGTTTGAAACAGCATCACTTTAATTTGGGATTTGACCTCTATGAGTTCATATGGGAGCCTTTCACTGCTAACTGTAACTTGCAGCTGATGCTGATGATGTCAGTGGATGTTTTTTTTTCCCCTTATATGGACATTTGTGTCTGCCCCTGTTCACAGATTATTATTATTATTGGACATGTTCTTTTGTGCAAACACAATGAAATGTCCTTTATAATGACATAAAAAGTCTAAATCAGCGGGACATTACTGTGCAAGAAGCGTAGATGACTTGGCGTATTGTGCTTATGTTTATGTGCTATTATTATGGGGTATTGGAGAGTTCTTTCAGACTACAGTCTTTGTTTGTGAAAGCAGAAATGTCTCAAAATACCCGATCGCACTTGGATAGAAAGGGTTGCTATGGAAACCCCTCACAAACACTCCCCCCAAATGGACAATTATTGTTGAAGACAGCCAATACACTCGACAAAGATGACAAAGGACAATTCAGCACTGCTGCTGGGAGACTGTGGAGAAACCCAGCAGATAAACTTCTTCTCATCAGAAGCATCGACTGTGTGTGTTTTCATACACAACACTGAATGGAACGAACGTGTTTGTCTTCTGTCATAAGTTTACTTCTGCAGAAAATGTCAGCACACGACTCTTACCGCTGTTGTGAGCCTCGAGCTGTGACGCAGAGTTGACCGCCACTTTGCACAGCGAGCAGTACAGAAGACGCCGAGCTTTCTCCTCCTCCGTTTCCACGTCGGTCTCTGCCTCGGGTTCGGCCTCGGCCTCCAGGTCTGGCTCTGAGGGTGAGTCGAGCTCTGGCGGCCTCTCATCCCCAGCGGCGGCCGACGGAGTCTCCGGGGCCGGGGCTGAGGTGGTGCTCTGGACCACCGGTGAGGCCATGGGTGCCGGTGGCGGCGGCGTGAGGGTCATCAAGGACGCCAAGGGTTGTGCCAGTCTGAGCACAGGGGATAGTGGTCGGGGTGCTGATCCAGGAACAGCAGCTGCAGAGAGGAAATGATTTCATTTGAATATTATGGCTCCATTCATGATTTAGGGACAAAATGTATGAAAGTCAAGCAATAAATGGCTGAGGATTCAAACATCAGAGAATCATTCCTGTTTATTAGTTTGCTGATGAGCTAGAGTGGATATAAAGTTTCATAAAAGTTGAGATGCAGACAATAAATCATAGCAGATGATCACCAGAGTAAAAGTTAGATGTTCTGTTGATTTGTACATGTTGGTGTTTGCAGATGGGACATGTTACACTGGCAAAACACAGTTCAGAGAGTTGGAGAACAAGTGAAAAAACCAAACAAAGAGTAAACAAAGATGTCTCCATGACAACAGATATTACTACACAAGCAATAAAACAAAAGCAAAGGAAGAAAAACGTCTTTTCCAGTTTGTCATGTGAAGCATTTAGAGCATCGGCGACAGAGATATATGATAAAACAACCAAATGCTGGAAATTACACAAAACACAATGGAAATGAGCTCTAAAAGTTTCAGGGGAACAGACATTAAGATTTTACAGTCCCAAACACCAGCAATTAGACCCATCCGCTGGAAGAAGCAGCAAGACTCACAAAGAAAGACCCCAAACCAGAAATTATAATAATATATTAATAAATGTATAAAACACATGGTGGTGGTTGAAATTTTAGAATTTAAACTGATGTAACTGTTAAAAAACGCTGAAAATACTTCAGACTATGAGATTTGAAAATATTTATACTGACTAATTTTCTGTTTGCATCTCATAGAATTCTGGGTATTTTTCAGGTTCTTTATCCTCAACAGAACTTGTGACTTAATCTATTTTGTGATATCGCTATCAGTGACTTACTTGAAAAGATATCATGGTTACATTTTTCCCACATCAGCCAAAAACATCCAATTCTAGTCAAAATAAAACAACAATATGTCTTTATAAATCAACCAAATAATGAAGAGAAAGATTGCTTTACAGGAAAAGGAAATGATCACACATGGTAGACATTTCATGCACATGTTTGGAGTTAAAGATAAAGATTATAAAATGCCGCAAAATGATCCTTTGTAATAGACACAAACTAAACAAGAAGCAGACCAGTCGAAACTGTCTTGGATCAAATCTGAAACCAAATATCCCTGATCTATATTTATGATGATAAAAATACTTCAAAAATCAAACAGGCTCATCAGATGAGTCATTCAGCAGATAATTAATTATGATTAATGATGGTGGATATATATATATATATATATATATATATATATATATATATATTTTTTTTTTTTTTTTTCAAAACAGATCCGATTTGAAATACTGAGCCAGCTCTGTAAGACCTTTAATCCTCTGCCAGTCCGTGATCCCATTAACATTAACATTCTGAAATAAATATGATATTCTAAAGAATAAAGGCAGCAGTAGATCAATATATTTGGCTCATAAAACAGCACCAATCTACCAATACAGAGGACTGTTGCCACATTCACGAAAATGAAATTTCGCCTTCGCAGCAGCACCTGATCGATGCCAATGCCTCTGAGTTCTCCGCTCTGAAATGAAGATCAGCCCGCCAGGAGAGCAAATCAATAGTGAATTATGTCATGCTATTTTTGTGAGCCATTATATACGGTCCTTATTTATCCCAGCAGAGGTGTTTGTGTATGGTGCCGCCAAACTGCTCCAAGAAACAATGTCAGAGTTCACTTCTGCCAAAGGTTCTAATAAAGCTGGGTTTGGAGCGGCGGGTTTGTTTCTGTTATGATTCGCGGTGAAAGAAGCACAGACGTCCTTTAATTAAGAAGAATCTGAGAGAGCTCCTGCTGAAAGCTGTCCATTTATTCCAGCTGAGGGTAGCAGCTTATTTCCCTGCACAGGCACTCTGCATGAAAGCTGCAGCTCAATGCTTCAAATGTATGTAAATGTATGCGACGTGGGTTTTTCTTTTAGTATTTCAGTCTTTGGGAGCATCCAATCCATTAACCTCTGATATCAAGAGAGCATTTCTACTTGTTGTAATATGCTCCTCTTACACTTGACTGACTCCAACTATAAAATCTGCTGCACTTCCATGAAACCTGCTGCATGAATGCAGACCTTTAAAAAAGTCATCAACAGGAGCAGGTGGCAGAGAAATGGCAAAACGTCGGACATGTGTATTAAAGCAAAACAAAGTGAAAGATATCAGAGGGTTTGTTAGACCAGACTAGGTCAAGTCAATTTACTTTTATAACACGTTTAAAATACAACACATTGTAAATGCTGAATTAAATGAATTAAACAAAGTAGAATTCATCTATTCATGGAAATCCTTGAGGGTTGAATCTGAAGCACATGGACTTTTAGTGCTTTTGAGTCAATTGTAAATGTGTGACCTTAACGACTGTCGATGTGTTCGTGACCTCAGGAGAGTTTAAATATACGAAACTCCTGTAGAACCTCTTGGATAAAAGGCGAAACATCTTCAGACTCTAAATAGAAGTCCACTTGCCTCATATTAACCTTCAAGGATAAATTAAAACAAATTTAACCGAATAAAAACAGTTAAGGCATAAAAACAAATAATAACCATTAAGAACAAATAATAAAAACTGAGCCAAAGAGAGAGAATTTGACAAAATAAGACTTAAAAATATTGTATGAGAGTAAATACTGTACAAGAAAACACAGGAAAGATTAAAAATGTGCCTAAAATATGTGTCTAAGCTGAAAAAGTTAGATACTTTAAGATACTCAGTCTGATCATTTCATGCAATTTATTAGCTTTATCGAGTAGCAAGTTAAGCAAAGTAGTTAATGTGATCTTCTCCATGGCAACAGCATCCTCCGGTTCTTCCTGGGACATCCTGGGGTCATTCCAGGTAAGAGCGATATATAATCCCTCTCATGGTCATCCTAGGGTCTTGGAAATGTTTTGGAGTAATCTCCACGGACATCTCTGTCTCAACCGACTTATCTCAACCCCCTCAATGCAAGGGAGCAACTGTTCCAGAGGGAGTCCCTCCCGGATGTCTGACAACAGAAGTCCGGCGTTCCACAGAGCGGGTTCATTGAGGTGCTCTCCTCCTCCAGGCTGATTTTCCATAAAATCTTCTGAATGCTCTGATCTAAATAAATGTGTCCAGCAGGATTTCAGCATTGCCAGGAGGATAAATTTATGACAATGAAGATCTTATTGAAGGAGGTTGGAAAGAGAGTATTTTTTTTCCCAACTTCTGTAACTCTAATTAACTCTAATCTCTGATCCGACTTGGATTTAAGAATAAAAATATTATAGTATATATTCAATATATACTGTAATATATTTCAAATGTGCCTCCTGGCGCCTCCCTTTGGAGGTTTTCAGGTACGTCCAACTGGGAGTAGACCTCGGAGGTAGACCCAGAACTCCCTGGAGGGGTTACATATCTCATCTGGCCTGGGAACGCCTCAGGATCCCATAGGATGAGCTGGAGAGTGTTGCTGGTGAGAGGGACGTCTGGAATACCCTGCGTAGTCTGATGCCAATGTGGCCCCACATCAGATAAACGGACATGGATGGACTGATGGATAGCCTCGCTGGCCTCAAGCGACATTTTTCTCCTTGTTTCCATTCATTCCTGATGCGGGAACGGTCGATTCATGAGGTAGAAATGAGGACGTATCGTGTAGATTGTAGACAACTCCTCATTTCAACCTCATGAACCGAAATAAAAAAAGGAAATAAAGTTGCGTCTGGATAGAGGGAGATCACCGGGGAGCTTGGAGTATCTGATGAGGTCATACCTCACCTTACCTGACATTTACATCAGCAATGAAACACGTGAGTCAGAAATAAGCTCGCTGTATAGGACACAGTGTCACAGTTGATCTTTGAGTCTGACAGCGCTGTAAGTGCATCCATTCTTTAAAGGAAAGTCATTTTGGCCACGTTGTGACAGCAGCTGAGGGTCGGAGCGTAGATGGAACGTTAAATTAAAGCTTCGCCGTAAACATAAGTCCAGTATAATGTCTCCATTACTGCAGACGCAGCAACAATCCACCTCTCTCCATGCGGGCCGGTGACTCATTGTTAAGATACTGTCTTACAAAAAGCCATAAAGAAAGCCATGAATATTAAGATATGAATGTATTCATATGAACAAAGAAAATTAGTTCTTATATATTTCTCTTGATCATAAACTGGATCACGCAGTTCGGTCGATGAAACGACACTCAGCCGCTGTCGGTGTTGACGCTGCAGTTCTTTTATGTCATTTATCGACCGCCTGACATGATCTGCCCATCAAACAACCAGCTGACCTCAAGCAAGGGCGTCTATTGATTACTGTCGCCAGCAGAGGATTGAGCCGATGGACCTCTCCCTTTTTATATCTGTGTGTTTTAGCAGACGCTGCGGATGCCTGTGGACTGATGTCAAGAAGAACATCTGGCAGGAAAAGGCCATTATTCCAGGCTGTTACACTCAATACCATGACTGGAACATTTATTTAAAGGCCGTGGGCTCTCTGAAAACAGCATCGGTGACTTCGCTTATTGGTTGTGCCTAATTTACCTTCCGTTTAATTTCTGTCGAATTAATTTCGGTTGAATTTGCTTCAGCCAAGAGACGGACATTGAGCGTTATTCCAAACACTTACTCAACACCGCCATGCTTCTGCAAGATTTAACAAGATTAATGTGACCTCAGTTTTAACGAAGGAGGCATCAGTAAGTTTAAGAAAAAAAGAAAAATGTCAGTTTGAAACATTGGATTTTTTTAGTCATTCTTCTTACAAATTTTCAGTTGATTGCAGCTTTTCATGTGGTAATAATTGGGTTTGAAACGAGGTTTAATAGCCATGAACGATATAAGCTGACGTTACATTACAAAGTCCCATTGAGCCCAAATTATTACCACAAGATCAATAATTAATCCATGATGTATTCCTGACGTGTCTGACTTTGTCACCCCTGATGAATTTATGCTACGAGCAGCACGACAACACCATCTTTGGATCCGTCCATCCTTCAACACCTTCATACTTCCATATGGCCGTGAAGTTTCAAAGGTTTCGACAACAACAAATATGGCGACTGTCTGAGGATGTTGTGATTATTTATGTAGTAAATACAAAGCGGCAAAAGAAAAGAGAGAAGCAGCTTTTTTTTTGCCTGGGAGTCATTTTACAGATTTTTAGCAGATGTTTTCAACATGAGCGACTTAAAATACTTAC
Organism: Chaunax sp. Z400; assembly: GCA_037577475.1. NCBI lineage: Eukaryota > Metazoa > Chordata > Actinopteri > Lophiiformes > Chaunacidae > Chaunax > Chaunax sp. Z400. Next base: position 27,614,812 of record CM075190.1, read on the forward strand.
ACCATCAGAGTCATCTTAAAGTGGTGATAAGAGATTCTCTGGGTGTTTGTTAGAGGGTATTTGTGGGGCCACATCTCCTCCGCTGTGGGGGGGTTTTTCTACAGATTGCTTTAGCTTCTTTGTGAAAATGGACCTCATTTTTCGTCTTTCATTTATCAAAAGCTGGGAAGCAGAATCAGCATAATTTTCTCAGCGACTGATGTTTTCTCAAAGACGGACTGAACAGCAAATACAATGGCCTTCATGAACTGTTATACATTCAGAAAGCAGCTGCCTTGAGGAAATTGCTCTGGTTCTATTACTCAGGAATGCTTCAAAATTTGAGACGCCTGCTTGTTTGCTCAAATACCTGGAGTGTGAAGATCAATACCAATTTCATTTTTTATGAATTCAGTGGAGAGATGGCATTATGATTTGTTTAGCCTAGCTTAGCACAAAGGCTGTCAGTGGCAAACAGATGTTCCAACACTTCTACTATGGAACGGTTCAGTCTTCACCATGGAAACAGTGGAATGACCTCAAGTTTACTGACATTTTTAAATGCATCTCTTAATCAGTGCATAGCGTCTGCTTGGTTGCTCAACCTGTGCAAAGCTAGCAATGCAGTCATGCTGACTATACAGTAGCTCTTGTTTTAACTGCAATGTCTCCTTTTATGTTTCGACATGTTTTAAAGAAATATACCTGAATTAATACAGAACTGAAACCAGGAAGAGATTAGTTTAGGTCAGCATAACAGCTGCTTCCAGTTTTATGCTAAGATACACCTTGTCTCCTTGCTGCACACTTGAATCACAGACAGTGATAGCAGTCTTGTCATCTAAGGGGCCGACAACGGTTTTTACCCTAAAACAATAAACTTTTGATGCATTTTGTCCTTTCGTTTACATGAAAATAGCGATTTTGGGACTTGAAAACACAAACTTTTGAAAACGGGCTCCAGAGTGTAATCTTTTGAAAATGCCAGCCTACAGTTGTCCTGTAAACAGGCACTCGATCTCTGCAAGTTCCTCATGAAGAGGAGACACAGCGTTGAGTTCAGTAGCAGTAGGGAGCACCTGTTTAATACAGATTACTACTGTATGATAGAGGTGTGAGGAAGGGATCCATCTTTATCCATCTATTTATTACAAAGCCTGCTCCATGAGGCCATCTCATGTTAAGTCATGCATGTGTTTGCCCTTGTGTTGGGGTGAACCCATCTACCACAGTGTCATTAAAGAGCCATTTGCTGTTGGAGGGGCAGGTGATTAAAGTGTACTTTGGCTGGCCTAGGACGCCGTGCACTCTGGGAAGCCTTTAGTAATCCATATCCTCAGTCAGTGTGACCTAACTGGCTCTTTGAGGCCCAGTTAAGAACTCAATCCCCTCTCATTAATGGAGATAATGACTGCGATCAATCTAAAGTTGGTATGGGCAGCAAAGTAGGAGGAAGGAGAGCCAGAGGATGATGGAGAGATTGGCGCGAGGCAAAAGAAAGGGGAGGATGAGAACCGAGAACAAATGAGGATAGATTTGGAAGACAAAGAAAGAGCTGGAAGAAAAGAGAGAAGTTAAATCAAAGTGGAAAAGTCGGTAAACTTTGAGGCCTGACAACAGAGGAAGATCAGGTGTGTGAAAGGAAAGGGTGAGGAGGAGAGGGCGGGAGGAAAGAGATAACATCAGGATACATTTAAAGAGAGAGAAATTCAGAGGGTGGGAGTGGTGAAAGCAACAAAGATGGGAGAATCAAGCGAGAGGAAGATGAGGACAGGTGCTGTGACCCTTCGAGGAAAGACGCCACCTCTTTTCCTCCCTCCATTTGCACCTCAGCCTCCCCTGAATCTCCCAGGATTTGCTTTGGCGATGGAGGAAAATTGCTGCTGTGAAATGCTTCCATTCTACTTACGTTTTCAGGCCGTCACAAGACTCCCCAGAGATCTGATTGCCTTTCTCAATGAAGCTGGATTAAGCTATTTAATTAAAATAATTGGGCCTTGTTATATGCTGTCACAACTTAAAGGACAGAAATCCCTCGTGGCGCTTGAGTTCTGTCAAATTTCATTTGACGTCTGTGATTTTTTTTCTTCCTCCCCTCTCTTGTCACTGTTCAAAGTGAGTAAATGAGAAAAGAGTCACGCTTGAACATTCCTTGAATGAAGGATTGATAAGGAGAAAAATTTGCATTCACAAATAAGAGAGCATCGACGCCTGCAATCATATTTTTTGATGAAGGGGGGGGGGGAGCGACTTTATCTGAGATATTTGACGCCAGCAGGACTCGTTGGTGTGAATTCACACTGATTCCTTTCCAATTTCTTCCGAAAGCAAATGATCCGCGCCTAATTTCTGTTGGGAAGTTTTCTGCGGTTATGCATCGCCTTCCAAAAGCGAACATTTGCAGCACGGCGCAGGTATGGAGCCGGCCTAATCACACACTCATCAGGTCTGCTGCTGTTCCTGACGCCTGTGTGTAAGGGCTTTTTCCAACCCAGTGCGTATGAGCAGAGACTCCGGCACAAAGGCCTTATTTTTTGGAGGGGAGGCGGGAGGACGTCAGCAGCAGCTCTGGGGACCTGAGGAGGAAGACTGCGGGGGGAAAAAGCCTGAGTTAGCCTCCTGCCTCCCTGCAGCCTGCTCCATTGTACAGCTGCTGTCAGTGCTGGCATGGCTCCCCTGACAATCTGCTCTTTAATAGCTAATATCAGGGTACATTTCCTCAGGCGCTGGACTGGAACTGAGAGATGGCAGGTTGAGCTGCGGGCATTTCTCTCTCCCTCTCTCCCCCTTCCTCCCCGTAGCTCTACTCTATCTGGTGCTGGTGGAAGGACACACATGCACAGGCCTGACAGGCGGCCGCTGAGTCATCCAGCTAATCTATACTGTCCTACTGTGTCCAGCTGTCCATCAATCTGAGAACAGACACACGTTAGCAATGAAGTAAATAACAGATGCTCTGTGCTTTTTTATGAAATCTAGTCTTGCAGTCTTTTGGCTTGAAACGATGAGATGAATGAATGTGTTTCTCAGTTTTCTTCTTCTTCTTATTAATCAGAAAACTCAACCGATGTTACACATCAGTACATGTTTATAGGTCTGAGTGAAGACCAAACAGAAACTCTTTGTGGCTCCACTGGGAGACATGTGATCATCTGATTAATTGCCTGCTCTTTATACCTGCTTGAAATTAGCAGCTTGAGGCTACATTAGCTGCTAGTAGAAGAAGAAGATTAGAAATACTTTATTGTCCCCTAAAGGAAATCTTTCTTGGGCAATAACACACACAAACAGCTCAGTGCAACTTCTAATGATGCAATAAAAAACATGCATAATATAAAACACACACATACAAAACATAAAACACCTACTAATAAATATGTTGCATAATGCATTTATACATACAAGGAGTGTATGTACATGTTACAGTGGTGCACATTTCGCACACAGATGGATAATGGTACATAAAGTGCATAGTGGTGCATACTTTAAGAACATAAACAGTACATAATGTACAGGCTTGACAGGCAGGACACACCAGGAGTCTCCGTACAGAATGTGAACACGATATGTGATCCAACACCAATCAGAGTGCGGTTTCTGACCCAGCCTAGCACACAGAAACTCAGCACGAGCTGTCATTAAAAAGTCAGTTGAGTTGCATTGTGGTTAATGCAGGCAGCAGATTTTGACAAGGACTAAAAAATACATGTAATAAACATGACTTCTGTGGTTCTGCTACATTTGTTTTATTGCCCTTTTATATATAATGCTGTCGCTCTGTCAACAGATGCGGGTCAGAACTCAAAAACCTTTGTAAACTGTAAACAAATTGTACTTGTATATCAGGTATGATGCGAAATATATATTTTGCTTGCTTATCATAAATTATTGAAATCATTATGTTTTGCGTTTCCATGGTTACAACTTCATCTTGGATTTGGTCTCAAGTTCATTTCCAGAGCATATTAGAACATATCCTGTAAACACTGCATTTTTCCTTCACTAATTTTTACATGTAGTTTTCATCATCTGGATTTTGATACTTATTTCTAACTGAAAGAGATCGTATTCATGCAAATACACTCAGTTTGTTTTTGTACTGTACTGTTCTAAAGGAAAATATCAAGCATAACTTTTCCATCATGAACTGTTTGAGAGTTGAAACTCTTCAGAAAACCTTCTTTGTTGCAGTTTCAAGGAAATGGACATGATGGAAACTTGGTCTGTGTTGTTTGATAATGATTAAGCTGCTATTAGGTAGCAAACCATGATGAAGGTTAAGACTGAGTTCACCTCTGGGCTGCCTGACATGTTGTCTCTGCATTAAACTGTCAGGTCTCTGCTGCATGAAGAACTGGTGGTAACTATGAACACATTCATGGTGAATTAAAATGCATCCTAATGCTGTCTGACTACACTCATAAACATACATGATGCTATCTGATGCTCTATATCAACAGCCATAAAATACATTATAGATGTGACTCGTAATGACTCTTAAGTTCAGGGGTCTTCTGGGTCCTCTTGATTAAGTTATAAGCTAGAAGTTGACTGATTAGGCTTATAATAAATTATGACTCCCTGTATGACACCTCAACAATCAACTGTAGTACTCATAATACGCAATACGTGTCTTTGTGAGTGGAGAAATAAAGCATTAAGGATGCACAATCTGGGCCGCGTTCTGAGGCTCCTTTGTGGCAGCTGCAGGTTTGATTCCGCCTTCGGCCCTTTGCCGCATGTCTGACCTCCTTGCTTCCTCCCTCATTTCCTGTTGCCACTTCAAGCTGTCCTATCTCCAATAAAGGCTGAATGCTAATAAAAAAATTCAAAATGAAAAAGAAAGATGTCCTCAGTTCTCTGAACTTGTATTCTCAAGTTCACAAAAAATGTTTTAAATGTAACCATGTTAAATGTTATGAAGTGTTTTCCTACCACACAGCAGCCTCCACAACAACAACAAAAAAAACTTCACTGAATTAATTCCACCCAAACAGCCAACAGTCATATTTCTAACACAGAAAAATAGCCAACTATCTTACATTGTTCCCAGCACATAGTGTGTTTTCTATTGGAATAAAATTATTACTGACCGTCTATTTTTTTCTGGTAATTTTAGCCCACTCTGCAAAAGCAAACATTGCTCAGCCTCCCTGTTGTTTCTTCCTACTCTCACAGCGACCATCACTCTTCCATGAACTCAGCTTTCATTAGAGCCAGTTTGGTGCCACTGATATACCGTCGAATACTTTAGCCTCGCAGATAATGCAGCATTTTCCCGCCTCGACACTTAATTCTTCTGACATCTGAGCGCATTAATATTCATTACCCTGTGCCACTTGTGACAAACTGCCACCCCCGCACACTGTAGATATGATGGAGAGATGGTGTAGAAATGGTTTTAAGACCCCTGAAATGATTGATGACCATTTGTCTCTCATGTTGGGTTGTTGTTGGACGTCTCTCAGGTCTCTGCCTGTGTGTAATATGCTTATAGTTTACTATGTTTATGTTTTTAAGTGTATGTTTAATGTCAGGCACACCATTATAGGTGTGTTTCTCAGTGCAGGTAGAGTGGGAGGAAGGTCATGAAAACATCTTTACTGTTTGCTCCTCTATGATCAGGTTCACTGCAGGAACTTCTCTATAATATAGTATGAAGAAAATATAAATATGAAAGCAAAGCATTGACAGTAACATATGTATGAACATATATTATAAAAACAATATTGTAAGTACAACATGGCCATTATTTAAATGACAGAGCTGTGCAGCTTTGTGCAGATGCAGGGAGAGTGCAAAAGTTGCTAAGTATTAAGTTTGAAGAAAAATATGCTCTCCGTCCTTGTAACTGTATTAATAATGAGTATATAAATAAAAGTTCATGCAATATGGATGCAAATTTTAAAAAATCTGCATTTTTAAGCCCTAGACACCCACTTTCCTTTCATTTCCCCTGTTAGTAGCTTCAAGTTCACTTTCTGAAAGTATCACATACTCAGGAGTTAATGTGAGATTTGGCAGGTCAGGTTAGTGGCAACAACCAGACGAGTTCCACAGGAAATATAGAGTTTTTGATTCAAAACCGCATCATCTGCATGAAAGCCAACTTTCATAACCATTACACATCATAATTCTTGACTTTTTTTTTTTTAGATTTATGCATTTATTTATCGAAGGCCCACTTTGACACCATATGTTTTATTTTTATCAAGGCTATTTGATGTTTATGGTAAAACATTCAAACCAAAGACTCGACACATCTTCTGAAAAAATCACGCTGACGTGAATCTTTGGAAACTGAATCTCAAGAATTCAAGTTTTATAAAAATCTATGAGTTGTTGCTGCACATCATGAGCTGAGTAAGTGAAGATTCATGTTTGCATTTGGAATCCAGTGGAGCAGAGAAATTAATTTCTGAACTGATGTCATTCATTTGGATGTTTGCAATTAAAAACCTCAACATGCTTTTCCTCTCTAAGATTAATGATAACTTTCTGTCAATGCTAACCTGAAAAAACTTTATTCTTTCATTTTTTTATTTATATTTAAACTTTATTCTCTTTATTCATATCACAGGACTTGTTATGTAGACGGTCATCACGGAGGTTGAACATACAGATGAATGTGCTCGCAAGTCTTTGCTTTGCTAACCAACCACTCTGGTGTCTACGGCAACTCAAGGTGTTCAAAATTAATTAAATAAGTCATAATGAAATTAAAATCACATGAAGTATATAAGGGAAAATATATATATAATGACTATGAAATTATGAAACAATCCAACACTGTTTTAAAGCCCATTAATTAAGATGCAAAGTTGCTTTTTTCACAACAACAAATATTTTATTGCAGAAATGTCCTTTTTTGTAACTTTTTTTCTCACAACTTAATCAACCAATCACAGAACTGGTTCTGCCTGCTGTTAAAGATTGACTGACAAAGACAAGAGGGGACTTTAATAAATGGACATCATGGAAAATTGTGTGGGGAAAAAAAAACAGGCAGAAATGACCTTTAAAAGAATCTGGATGAAATAAGATGTCATACTAATGGTCTAAGTCTTAAACCTTTTTCACAATTTTATGGTTGTATTCATTAAAAACATTTTAGTTCAATCTAATATTGGTTACTTTTGTGTGTCCATACATTTATTTAATAGCTACTCATCCTTGGTAGATGATATTTAATTTAGTCACTTTGACCTTTTCCTGTATTCATTTATTAAATGTGAATTCAGATGTAAAAGCTGACCCTTAAACAAACCCAGTCAGTCAGATTCGTTCATCACATTCCCTTATTATGTTGACAGAAAATGTCGTCATAGGCTGCATTAAATATTTTTTCCTAAGTATCAATTAATAATTTAGGCAGCATGATCATCATAAAAAGGATCGTGCGGAGCTGCTTTCATTGAAAATCTGGCTGGTTAATTAGTTAGTCTTGGATGCTGAAGGATCCCACGGTGCTCAAACATCGCACAGTTCCCATCCTTTATGTAGTTGTAGAAAAAAAAATAATGAAGAGGAGCAATTAGAGAATAAGAAGCAGCAGCAGAGAGAGAACACAGGCTCAGTCCATTAAATATGTAAGCCTACAATATTCACAATATTTCTCTGGGCTTTAGACATTGATCAGTAATATTTTAAAAGTACAAGTATCCATTTAAAAATACAAATATCCAAAAGTTTGAAAATTCCATGATGTAAATGTGTTGTTAGTTACCTTTAGAAATGCATGTAAGATTTCACAACTACACCTGCATCATGTACGTCATATGGAAGCTGTAATGCAGTAATGCATTGAATTTAAATATTTTTGATTACATGAAAACATTTTCATCTAAATTTATGGCATAAATTCAATGTAAAATGTCACATTAATGCAAAGTTTCATGAACATCATTAAGTGAATGTCTATAGATTAAAAAACTTGAGTGAAATGTATTACAGGAGGTCTACTTTTAAAATGCACTGCCTCTATGTAAAGTATAATACATGAATAATAAACACTTGAATGAACACATTATGTTTGTGTTTTTCCCCTTAACTTCACATGTAATAATTCAATAAACACATATTTATTCAACTGTATTAAATGTGACCCTTTAGACTGAAAGTAATAAATGAAATTAGAAGGAAAAGTCTTAAAGTGTGTTTTCTAACAGGGTGGATGATTTGAGGCGTAGCTCGCTCCTCCTTATGGTTTGACATTTGTGTAGCAACTCAGTTGCTCTGAGGGAGGTTAAATAGACTGATGCAAAATATCATAAAGACAAGCAACATGGCCTCTGTGAGGTTAAACATATAGAATTAATCTCTTATTAATTCTGTTTTCTCTCCTACTTTAGAACATTATTAATATTCGTAGCATTTATGAGGCCAAAACCTTTCCTCTTATGTTTTACCTGGATGTGGATCTCTGCTGTATTTTTACCTCAAGCTACTGTTAAACTTCAAGTGTGACTCGGTCAGACTCAACAAATCGGTTACGGAACACGACGAGCTCCAGAAATATGTTCCTTATTTAATGTGGAACAATGGAAAAAGACATGGGCATGAGTGAGACGTGCTTCCAGTTCCTTTTAAAAAAGAAATGATGTTACTGTTAAAGGGGGAGATTTTCATTGGGCCAAAGTCATGCAATAAGAACAGGCAGCCTAAAGGATATTACAGCGGAGGAGGCAGAGAGGGCAGCAGCAGCGCTGAAGGAGATGTTATCCTCCGCAGGAGCAGATAAAATCATTTCAAATAGCTGCATCTGGTTCAAGTTGTGTGCTGAAAGCTGCATTTGCTTTTTACCTTACTACATGTTTTAAAGCAGGAGAAGAAGAATGCTTTTTAGATTAAACCAAGCTGAGATAACTGGATTAAAACCACCTGGCTACAAGGAGATGAATTAGTCACAAGCATGACTTTTTTTTTTTATTAAAAGCGGGATAATAGGGAAATGTAGCCTGCAAATTCTGTATAGTAGACATGAGTTCTGAAGCACATGGTTGTTCAAGTAGCAACATTTCTGCAAAATGCCATCAGATTGAAACTCTGACAAAGTGTTTCTACCTGCTGCACGTCACACACAATGAATTATACAGATGGTGTTATTGGTGGAGGAGCAGGTTTCCAGGGAAGTAGGTGGTGCTACTTCATTTGGCATGATCTCATCAAAGCGACGTCATCATGATGACATCACCATAGTGTGTGCTATGCCCCGGATTCAATGATACAACAAATGATGGATTGAAATGTATTTACTTATTTCTACATTTATTTATTTATTAATTGTTTATACATATACTGTATACATTTTGGTCATTGAAAAGGGCCCAAATAAATACTTTTGCATTTATTTATTTATTCACTCATGTTTAGTGATTTATTTATTCATTCATTTATGTATTTGTTCATTCATGTTTATTGATTTATTTATTCATTTATTTATTTATTCTTAAGTCATTTTTCGTCCTCCACAGATTACGACGTACAGAGCAATAGACGTGCATACACTGTTACGGTGTTTAAACCATTCGCCGTTCCTCATTCTGTACCATTGCTGAAGTTATTTTCTCAGTTTTTGTTGCTGTTCTTCTTAGAAGTGTCTATTTAAGTACACTGAGGTCATCCTATAACCACGGTTAAATTCCTTGCCTATGCACACATACTTGGCCATTAGAGCCAATTCCGATTCTCATTCCTTTATGTCAAGCTGTCCTTTTGTCTCCTGCAGAGATCTCCCAATTCTGCAAATTCAGTATAGGAGCACTGAGCAGGCAGCCAGCCATCGGCAGAGCGGCCAACACAAAGATCTAATCAGTACTGAGTGCATCCAACTCCAGGGGCGGTTGCATGATGCGTGCAGCAAATCTAAGATGCCAAAAAGGTGCATTTGTTGGGTCCAACATTCATCCCCACAGAGGAGCAGCAGCAACATGAAGACATAAGAGACTTTGTGTTGGGGATTGAGCAGCAGGCAGGAAAACACAAACCTTTCCTGTCGGTGCCGTTCGGGACCTGCGAGGGTTTGATACCCTTGATGATCTCCTGGTTGGCGGTTTCCTTGGTGACCACTGAGGCTTTGAGCTTACTCTTCGGAGCATCCAGGGCTTTTAGCTTCTTGGCATGTTTGGTCCCCTTGTAGTGGGCCAAGGCTTGGCTCTGTGAGGAGAACAAATAACAGGCTCAATTTAACCTTGAGAAAGCAGCTAAACGCAGAGCCAGGATGAAATGAAATATGGAAAGTATAGAGGAACAGTCAATGAAGCAGACTAAACATAATTAGCAGTTGATACGCCTTAAAGTGTTAACGTTTGAAAGTGTTTATGAAATGTTTTTTTCTCTTAGAAAACAATTAGCATGCCTAGCTAGCTGGTTTTCAAAGTAATTTAAGTGCAATTTTTTTGGAACTGCTTAGTGATTTTCCGTTTTCCCATAAGGAAATATGTTACTAGATGCAGCATTTTGGAATTTTTCTATTGTTTTAGAGCAATTATGTTCTTTAGAGCAACACAAGGTCCAACATTTTTGTCTTTTTGATTTTCACTCCAGCCCCTGAAAAGCTCTTGAGATTTCAAATTTGTCTGCCAATGCAAACAATAAAATAGTGATAATGAAATGAACATTCAGTGTGAATCTGAAGCCCATTCCTTTATTAATAAAAATGATACCTGGATTTCCGTGATAATGTATGACTCCTGATGTTTAATTTATGTTTGGTTCCCAGTCCGAACACGTAGCGCCGCCGAGCCTCACCTTCACCAGAGATCCACACAGAGGTGGAACATATGCAAAGACTTTGAGCTGTCCTTGTTTACCTCCACACATTTCCCTGCATACTTTGCCTGAGGCAATAAGGAAGGTATCAGGAGAGACGCAATTGCCTCTTGGAATAAATGAGCACACTAACCGCACATCCCCCAGAAGACATTTGTAAGCATCTTTATTTATGGACCGCTGTGGGGATATTCACTAAAGACTGTCGGGACAAAGATGCCCCTCCAGGCAGTTTTCTCAGCATAAGCTAAACATTGTTCCTTTTCAGTCATTAGGTTTAAATGTAAGAAAATTAACTCACGATGTCATGGCAAAGCTGTTAAGACCTACCTGGATGCATTTGCTAAAATAATTACTTAGAAAATTAAACATAATAGAATCAGACAAGTAAAGATGGAAATTGCCAGAAATCCATATTTGAGTAATTTTGCTGGAAAAAGCCGACGTGCCTTAAATCGTTTTCCCTTTGTCGCAGAAACCATTTTTGGATGAGGCGTCACTTTTTCAAACCGAGTGCAGAGCTCGTTCTGCCATGAAGCTATTCATCCTGACCGACATTCATCACTCACCGGGTACCAAAGACGCCACTTATTCTTTTGTCATGAGACTCAGGTGATACGGATGGCTGTTTAATGCGACTGCGCCAATAATTCATCTTTCATTAGAGCAATGAAGTGGAAGAATTGCCTGAGCTCCAAATCTGACACAAGCATGATTAAAACTGGGAAAGAAATCATTTGTTTTCCTTCCAGCTGCTCTGCGAGAGGGAAAAGACATCAAACGAAGCCATGGTCTCCAAACTGATTCTTTCCACTGCAATAATACACAGTTATGAATATCTGTACAGAGAATCTATTGACTGGTGGGATGAATTTAAAGCCGTACCATCAACACTCATTATATTTGTGTAAGCTTCATGAAGCCATTTTACGGATTAAACCATATTTAAAAAATACAGATTGTTCCTTATTGTGTTTTTTTATTAATGTAATGATGATAAAAATGTGTAGAAACAAAACATAACAAAGCAAATACTGTATTTATTTGTAAAAGGTTGAACTGACTAAAAATAATGTTTTTGTAGGCTCACAAAAATAAAAGAAATGTAATCCTTCAAAATAAAGGATCCTGGATCGACCACATCAAACTCTATCAGGCACTGGAAAGGTGTTTTCAATTTCAATCCAGGGGCGGGGCCAGGGGGGTACTGGCATTCCTGCTATTATTGGCTGGGGGCCAAATTTCCCTCTGTAAATATTACATTTTTTCTATATATTTATATTTATATATATAATATTTTTATATTAATAAAACATTTCTGGTCACCCTTTGCACGTAGCACCAGTAGAGCTTAAGACACTTTTCACTGAAATTCTTGTCTGTGTATAACTTCTTTACAAGTTTTTCTGCTCAAAACTGTTGTATATGCTGTAATAGTACACATTATCTGTATTAAAGTATTTTACGTATTACATACTTGGGGAAAAAAGTGTGTCATGTATTGTGTTTTTACGCACCCCAGTTTAAAATTCAATAAATATGTAAATTAGAGTTTTTATGTGTAAGCTTTATTGACGTACTCATTGTGCTTGAACAAGGCATATTTTGCTAAACATATTAATCTTGTGTGTCTTTGCTCAAAGCTGGCAAACAAGGAATGACTGGTGAAATGTTGACATATGATGGATATATACTTGGCCCCTCTGTGTAAAATGTGGCCCCTTTATGGCCCCTGATTTATAAAAATCCTAGACTCGCCACTGCTTGTTGGTCATCTCCCTCCTCTTTCATTCCTTTTTATCTGTGGGATCTCCCATTTGTCTAAATGATCTAAATGATGAGTGTTTTGTCAGAGTGACTGATATCTGCTGAATCGGTTGTGAGCTCTTCCTCTGGCCTGTCGGCTGCCTTCTCCTCTCCTCTGCTCCTCGCTGGCCCGTTGCAGGTTCTAACCTTCGTTTCAACTTTCTCACAGCGGTAGGCTTTATTTGTTTTCAGCCTTCATACATTCTTGGAGAATGTTAAATATTCTCTGCGCTGTGCTGTGCTGCTGGGCACATATGGGCTCCTCTGATGTGCCATTATGCACGACGCAGCGGCTGGGCTTAATTTTAAGATTCCATTGCAACACATATGTTATAAAGTGCTCATATACCAAAGTAGACAAACCTCCGCCAAGGCTGCTCATGTTGAATCTGGATCACCACCAAAATCTAATGGATTGTTCCTTGGGTCATGCCCTACCTCTCCAAAAAAAAAAAAAATCATCCAAATCCATCCATAACTTGTTTGAGTAATGCTGCTAACAGAGACTGACGACTGCCAAAAACATGACCTCCTCGGTGCTGATGCTGTATGCTAATAGATAAAGGAGAAATCACAATACAGTACATGCTTTAAATTCCTTAGACATAGCTATGCTCTATTCTAAGCGGCCAATTTACTGATCTAAGCTAACTACTAGCCAGGGCTGGAAATGTGGAGAAAGGAATGAAAAATGCTGCCAGGAGAGGAACGACGTTCCCGCTCAGAATTTCAAAACAGATTGTTTTATCAGGAGAAATCATTTTATATCTGTTTTACACTGTTTCTGAAGTATGTTCAATGAAACCAAGCTAATTTACTAGACACTGAACGCACCACAAATCCAGCTACAACCCATTCAGTCAATGGGAAGGTGGATATGCTGGAATCAGACGAGGAGGCTGATCATTATACGTCTGTGTGTCCATTCAGACCTTAATTCTAATTCCTCATTTTAAAATACATTTCATTCCCATCCAACAAGCTGAGCATGGTTGGTAAAATGTGGCCATTTCTCCCACAGATACTGGCTAATGTTGGAGGGAACTTCTTTTCTATAATATTCTGCCTTTGGTTCAGAAAATATCTCAGAAATAAAGCCCCTAAATTTCAGCTTTCATTCATTCTATAGCTTGAACAGATGGAACACCAGAGGAGAGAAGCTTAGAGGAACATTTTCACCTCGGCGCGCTCAAAAATAATTACATTATTGTCTTAACTAACGAAATTCAGATGTTTCTCCTTACATCACAGTATTTAAAAGACCATTACATCAGTGTAGTTCATATGCAAATGTGAGCTACATGATCATTTACATGTGTGGAAAAGCTGAAGCTGAAGCTACTTTAAATATTACATGTCTGATAATTCTGAGACAAAATTCCCTGAAAATGTACCCGTTTCTCTGGCTTCATATTTAATTAATTAAGGTGATTTAAAAGACCATGAGTTATTTCTTCCATTAACAACAGACAATTTCTGCTGGTCAGGGTTCCTCAGAACAGACTTAAAGCTCAACAGGATGGAAAGTTAAGCTCAGATTTATTGCATCGTGCTCTCAGAAGAACAAATGCAAATTCATTGAATGCTCAAATAGAATCATCTCCAGAGTCCAAAATGGATTTAATGGAGGAATAGCTTATTCTGTGGTCTTTACCCATTTTTTATTCCTGGAGTTGGCCTTGCACTGAGTTTATGTTTCCGTTTTTAGCCACTCATAAATCCTCATGACTATGATTCACTGGAGTACAAACCAAATCTTATAGGCAGTAGTATCACAAGGCTGCAGAGTATCGAAGGGCAGCGTCTCGAAGAGCAAGAAAGGATGTTAATTAAAGCCTACAGAGATGCAGATTTGGGGGGGGGGGGGGGGGGGGGGGGGGGGGGTGGTGCTCATCTGTATCTTGACAAAGAGTGTCGCAACAACTGCTACACACATGCAAAAACTCACCCACCCACATCCCTGTGGATAAAGGAAGACTCCCATCTCAACCCCTGGTCATTGTTTTAACCCAAATACCAAGAGTGACGCCTCAGAGTCTGTGTGTGTGTGTGTGTGGGGGGGGGGGGGGGGGGGGGGTGTCTGTCTGAAATGTGCTGGGATGGATCTAAACCAAATAAATAAACACATTTTTAAAAATCTATTTTCTCTGAAACCAGCCTCCATTGTAGCTGAACTTTTTATATAACTATTTAAATAACTTTTTTCTAATGTTTTACAATAAAATCACATGAGACGTTTAGAGGGGAAACTCCCTTTAGAACTGCTGACAACCATCAGGCATCTGAAATATAACAAGATGCTGTTTTCTCATGTGTCACAAGTCAAAAGGACATTTTTGTGTTTTAGTTAGATTATAAATATAAATTTACTACAAGAGCCTCCATATTTTATGCTTAAAAAATGTTTAATACATATTTCCCTGGAAAAGAGAACATAAAACACAAAAGAGTAGACACATAATTTACAATGAGGCTCAGCCAAGATTCCATTAGCAGCTCTGACATCTTAAACGATGCCATTCTTACTGATAATCTGACAAAATAAGTTGAATGACAAAGTCATGCCCAAAATCATCATGATGCCAAATGTAAACGAAATTGCAATGAAAGAGTCTGAAACTCTGTCCGACCAAGTCATGATGTACGTCATACACGGTGTCGAGTAGATCTCACGTCCGTCCAAAGCCATGCAGTTCCTGGAGGCGTCTGTGCAGTTACATGAGTGAGGCACCACTGTTGAATTGCCCCAATCAAGATGCACGATGAAGAACCCACAGCAGAACCCGTTCCTTTCCACGTTCTGAAACGACTCCTGAATTTCCATCCGCTGTTCGCTCAACGGAAGCAGCTGCTGCATCTGTTTCCTCACCACCTCCTGGCCAGCTTTGGTTCTCGATACGACTCCCAAAGCCCCCACAGCCAACAGCATCAAGAACATTCCAAGCAGGCCGAAGAAGAACAGGACCAGCAGGCAGCGGTTCTCCCGGATCGTCCCACAGCAGCCCAGGAATCCAAAAATCAGAGTCACAGCACCGACAAAGATCAGCAGGTTTACCGCTGGCAGAAGGTCTTCGGTGACCTGGTATTCTCCTGTGTTGCTCCTGATGTGCACGGAAAAACCGAGAATAATGGTTCCACCCAAGAAAAACAAAAGGTTGAAGATGAAAAGAAGGTATTTGAAGGGCTTGTTCACCGTCATTGTCGGACTCCAGGGCCAGAAGCTGAATGAGAATGTCGCCACCATCGAGTGCTGCTGCTTATAAATGTAAGGCAGAGTAGGTGGGAACTTCTAACCCATTGTGAGGTGTGGATGAGTGGATGAGTGACGACCCTATTGGAAAGACAATGAAACCAGACCTGAGGGGGTTTAGGGAAGTCCCTCAACTACTGTTACTCAAATAAAAGGATGGCATGAAAGGGAAGAAAGAGAGAGGGAGAGAGAGAGAGACTACAGACCGAAATAATCAAAATCTACCAAACGATGCCTGTTTTTGATTAAATCATGTGTTTACTAAGCAGCCACAAGATCTAAACCCGACTCTGAAAATGCCTCCATGTTTGCTTTTTCTTCACGTATGAAGACCTGTGAACATTTGACAACATACCCTTCTAAGAGAGGTTGTTCAAGGCTGGCCTGTTGCTGCTTCATTGTGCCTCGCCGCTCTGTAACGGTGCGTTCCATTTACCTCGGAAGTCGGAACTCGGAGGTACAGGAATGACATCACAGCCGAGTTGGTTAGATGTCAATCTGCATTCCGTTGCCTCAGTACCTGTACTATGTGTAATGACAATAAAGTTTAATCCAATCTAATTATAGGGGATGTGCATGAATAAATATGACCATTTAAATCCAGAGGATCTCCTTTGAAAAAGGTGAATATTTTATTTCCACGATAATTCCACCAGTGACAAACACAGTGACAGAATACATGATTGCTTTGGTTCTGGGTTTCATACACTTTCTTCAACAAAACATCTAAACACAGACATTCTTGTCAAATGAGTGTCTGTGGTCTAATTTGTGTCAGAAAAAGACCGCTGCTCGCATTCACCAAAATATCTTCTTCAGACACCCCACTTCTCTTTAACTCAGTTTCCTATGCTCATAACTTTGTTTTCAATGTCAATTAATATCCTAAAGTCCCCTAGTCCAATGATTGATGACAGTGTTTCCCAACGCCTGCACAAGCTGCCAACAATATGCTTCTTCAGGACTGTTTGTGAGATGACCGAATGGCTCTGGAACCTTCCCACAACACCTACCCAACAGCTGAACTCTGGCTCCTGCTGTTGGGTTAATTGAAATGGTTCTTGAAGTCTTGGAAAAAATTCCTGTGGAAATTAAATCAAGTGAGGAGTGATGTGCACATTTCTTTGTGTCTATACAGAGATTCCCTGCAGATTAAAAGCTTGTAAAAACTGCAGGTCTGCAGAGTTAAACATGAGTCGAGGTAATGTGATGGAGGAAGCGTCGTAAATGCATCGAGTGTAAACGGGTAATAAAGCGTCTCCTCTTTTAGCAGGATAAATGACATCGGAGGTCTGGCGACTCACTGACAGACTCAGGTCCAGTTTTATGGTCTGGACCCATAAACGTGAATCCATGTAGTAAAGAGAGAACATCTTAAAATCTTTTCAAAATAAAGAACCATTTTTGGCCATTAGGAGGTTTACAGAGAGACCCTCTGCTCTCCCACAGAGCAGCCCGGTCCAGCTGTCTGCATCTCTCATCTGCATTTTAACATCATGATGAACAGCCGACACAGCAAATGAAGACACTCCTCTGCTGTAGATGCTGCTTTCATAAAAAGAAAAACCACCCTGAGGGTTTTCAGAGCTCCTCGCTCCACAACAGCACCTGTTGATTGACAGGTAAACACAGAGTCTCTCTCTCTCTGATGGACATACTGGGATAGACTTCCCCATGCGAGACATAATAACCTCATCCTGAGTAATCACCGTCGCATTCTGTGTTAGAAATGGATTGATTACTCCTCTAATGAAAGAGCGATGGCATCGCTGCTTAGGGATGCTACTGATTTAATGACATGCAGCGCTAGCAGTGATTTTCTTTTAAAATGTTTTGATTACTTTCAAAATGGTATGGAAATTAGGTGCAGGGGAAAATCGAAAAACCCATCTGTTAGTCCATTGGTTAAATCCAGCAAGCTAATACTAACGCAATGCATGTCATTATGGTGGCGTTATTAATACGACGTCCTTCCTGTAATCTATTTTGCTCATGAGATGCATTATATTGAAATAATCCACTGCAAATAAAAGCCTTGTATTCAAACCTTACATCAGTACAGCAAAATGTCATTATACAGTAAAATGATCCCTGTTAGTGTTTCACTGTTATGTTGTAAAAAAAAAAAAAAAATTTAATTCAAATTTTACGGAAAGTAATTAATATTTAGAGTCATTTTCTGTTTGTTTTATTTCATATGTATTTTTCTTCTCTTTCTTTTCTTTTTTTTTTTTACAGAAAAATTACTATTATTTATATGGTATTTTGTTCTTCTTTCTTAAAATACATAAAGATTGGTGTGTTAGTGCTGTATGTTGCTTTTTACTGCTGTAGTTTACAACTACTACTACTTCATTTATGGTTTGGTAGCTTAATCTACAGCAATGCAAACATGTATCTCTAAAAAAAAAAAGTATCCATATTGGACATTTAGTCCTTCAGAAAACTAAGCATGACAGGTAAAAAAACAACAACCTGTAATCTGAAAAATAACTAGTAACTAAAGGTGTCAGACAAGTAGTGGTAGTAATTATATGTATCTCTGGAGCAGATGTATAAAGTTTCATGAAACTGAGAAGCTCAAGTATGTTGAATTTGTACTGAGGGACAGTATTTAAGTAAATGTACTTAGTTACATTCCACCACTGGCACAATAAGGAGTTGCTTTCACAGTAATGGGATCCTTTTCAACTATTCAACCGAAAACAAAGAGAGTAATCTAATCTTGTATTCATTATTTCTGTTTGAATGGATTTCCAGGCAGGTCACATTACAACATGTCTTTTGTTTTATAAATAGAGCATTTGGTCATTGAACGCATCACTACTACTGCGATAAGCTGCTGAAAGCCACCAGGAACATTCCCAGGAGCTTGTTGCAGATATATTGGTATCAATGTATAAGTAGGCTTATGAACTCTAAGGGCAAATTTAAAAATAAAAAAAAAGCTTTTAGATTTAATATTAAAACTGTGTAAAAAAAAATACCATCAGTCATATTTGATTTTTTAAACTCTCACATATTAATATTGATGTCAGCATAAATAGTTTTGGAGGAACTCATGTCCTTGTTTAATTCCAGCATAGAAGTCGTTTTTTTAAGGGTCTAAAGTGCCAGGAATGGATTAGGAAATAACTTAGAGCCTTCTGTTGTTTTAAGGTCGTAAAGCTGGTGCTTCATCATTTAAATCTGATTGGATTTCTACAGACGTGTCACTTGATGTGTCCTATTGACATTACAAGGCATCTTTTGTTCTGTAAATGGAGCTATTGATCACTGAACACATCACTATGACGACGACGGCCGGGTGTAGCCACTGAAAGCTGCCAGGAACGTTTACAGGGAGTCAGGGATTCTAAGGATCTTTGATTTATCACAGATGTATTGGTATCGATATGTAAGTAGATTAACAAACAACAAATTACAGTACAGAAATGTTAAATGTCAAGAACTCATCACTGACAAGAAATATTTTTTTCCACCAACTTCCACAGATTTTTTTTTTGTTTTTGTCTCTGACAATCATGAAAGAGAATAAATCTTATTACTGGGAAAACACACAAAACAACACACACTCTGGCAGAAGACAACAAACTCCACAAGGACATCAAGTCTCAGTTTCACTTCTACGAAAACGGACGTGGACCACAACCAGCAGCCTGACCTGTTAATAAAGTGCAGTTTCTGTTGAAAAGGCCAAAAGAAAGGAGGAATAAAGCAGTTTGTCTGACATCCTGGATGGAAAGATGTGTTCATTCAGAGCAAATGAGGTGTTGCGGTAATTAGCACCGGCTTGTGCGTCACTGTGGGGAGGACACTAAAGGGAGGGTGACTAGCAATTTTGAAAAATTTTCATTGCACCGCTGCACCTTCTGTTTGCAGTAATTGCAAAATGCGCCTTAAATTTAAGATACATATTTACATATTTAAATACATTCTGTGGGTTTTTTTTCCAAATCCACAGGTTTTGACTCTTATTCTTCACTAATATGATGGGAGACAATGGGAGGTAAAGTAAGAATTTCGTTGTATGGTACAACGGCTGTGTTTTTACTGCGGTTATTACAATATATGTCTTGAATCTTGAATCAAAATGAACGGAGAGTCTGATGTTTTTGCAGCAATGCAAAGATTTGAATGGAACAAAGTCAACTTCAGGAAAGCAGCTTATTTACTGGTTTGCTCCCTCAAATCATATGAACCTCGTGGTGCTGCTGGAGGAAAAGCCAGGGAACCTTATAGTTCGAAGGATTCATCCTCTGGGAGTCATGAATTTCTGCACATTCTTTGGCGACTGATGCCTTCCTTTATAACTGTTACTTTTAAATACTAAACTATCTCCAGCAGCTGTTTTGGAGGAGAACTTTTGAACTTCCTCTTCAAAAGAAAACGCGTTCACCTGCGAGTTGAACCTCAGCTGGCAAACGCTGCACGAGACGTGCTTCCTCTTCGCAGTGGGAGGGAGGCCGAGGGTGTGATGGAGGACCGCCTTCTGCACCGGGTCCATCTGGAGGCCGGAGAGAGACACACAGAGAGATGCTAATTAAAACAGTGCTTAAGCTGACCTGTAAATCAGCCTCACTCCTCCATCGCTCACTGGGCTGGAAAGAGAAAACAGGTCGCCTGGAGCTTTTAAGAAAACCAGCCATTCATTTTTCGCTCCAACTAGCGCTTCCTGGCTCCAACACAGACATCAAGAATTAATCCCCCATTTAGTCACTGGTGGCACACAAATCAGTGCTTGAATGTGGGAATCTTATGGTCGGCAAAATCCCTCATGTGAACACTTTAAGGGCACCACTGGCATCAGCGTATCTTTTAATTATCATCAAGAATTCCCAAGAAGAAACTAAAACAAACAATGTATTTAACCTACTAACGAGTATTGTCTCATAGCCACAGTCCACATATGCTTTATGCCAAAAAAGAAAAAGAAAAAAGAAAACACATAAAAGAGCTTTACTCTTGTATTTCCTGAAGTATTCTGTACAGTCTGATGAGTTTATTGCTTACAGCTCATTAAACTAACAAAACTGTGTGTAAAAACAAACCACATGGACAAGGTTGACGTCTTCCCAATTACACAAACAGTCTGCCTTTCTCCATAAAACACTCCGAAAGTCTTAATCCGAGTGGATTTGGACATTTTATTTTACAGCGTTTAACCCTCCCAGATCTACAGATGCACAGGAACGTGTTTTTTTGTTGTTTTTTTACGATGGTGCTGCTAATATCTTTGTGATGGAGCGGCGGATAAATGTGGTGTAAATGTTGCTGTAAACTAGACTCTCTGCAGAGAGGAGCGCTCGATTCGCTCTTCATCCGCCTCCTCGTGTGTAACTGCTGGATTTATGTGAGATTTGTAGGATTTTTATTCATGATAAACATTTGATTTGATGCTATGATCATTTTTCATTTGCAGATATACTATGAAGCTTCAAACATATAGTATGACGTCATTATTTAGCCCCTCTGACATTCGTTGAAAGTAGAGTGACATACAACATTTTTACAAAAAAAAAAAATCCATATAAAATGTCATTTTAGATGTTTATTACAGGTTAATGTTCTTTATTATTACAGCTTTATTATTACAGATTTATCTACTATTTTATTCAAATATTCCTCTGCTTTTGTGTCTTTGGTAAAAAACCATTCAAAGCATTTTAACAATTTGTCCAAACGAGTAAAGGCGTGTTTTCAAAAGAGACTTGAAGAATTAAAAAAAATTCTTTCTCACAGGCAGAAGTAAGATTTAGGACTACAGTAACTGATGGTCATGCTGCTGCTTTGCTTCCATGCTGCTCGTCTCTTTGGTACATCCCCCCATCTGTTCGGTGACGGGGCTTCATGGAACGAACAAACACATCTGCCTTACTGAGAAACGGCCTCAACAGGCATCTCTGGGCCGCAGAAGGACGGAAGGTGCTGCGTGGGAAGATTAATCCACCTTGACAGTCGTGCTGCAGAAGGCAGGCACAGGGATGTTACGCTGTCACAGTCTGTGGCTGCTGTTTGGCTGAACTGAGGTCATTTTCATTATCTGGGATTTCAGAAGTATCTGTGTGCTGTGGTAGAAATGTTTTGGAGAGATATTCAACCACCGGAGGAACAGTGGAAAGTAGAACCGAGCAGAAACAATCTGAGACAGTTGAATATACATAAATGCCTTCTCCTGTTCTTTATTGATTCACCGATCAGTCTTTGTGCTTGAAATGAAAAGCTGACGTGATAATGGTGATTATCTGACCTTTTGAACTAACCGAGCTCTGCCTCATGTTCACTCTGTATTCAATAAAGCTATAAATGGATGTTTACTTCAATCGGACAAACGTTGGCCACTGTAAGCATGAATAAATAACAGATTTTCTTTGGTACAGTCAAATGCAATGCCATGTAGAAGCCCTACAACAAATCTTATTTACTTACAGTATATACTGACCAACAGTGGAAATGCATCATTTTAAAAACCCTGTAATTGCCCACACTTTGGGCTGTGTGGTGGGCCCCACTGTAGGCCCACTGTAGGCCCACTGTAGGCCCACAGTTTTTGTCAGCAGTGGCCCCACATGGGCCCCAAAGGGGCATGTTTGCTGGGTTGGTGTCAAATTTGACGTATCTTTAGAAGTTACTGATCTAAATCATCAAGAAAACAGAAATGAGTGAAATATAAATTTTCTTGAATATCTATCAAACCAATGTGGTTCCAGAATCTAGGGGCAGGTTTTCATGGTCAGTGACTCATATTATGAGGGTCGAACCATCATGGGACCACTGCCTTTAGCTGCAATGACATAATGGGGAAAGTGAGCTGCCTTGGAGGAGGTTTGCGCTGTCTACTTTTTATTAAACTAATAATTTAGAGTTTTTGTTTGCACTGTGCCAAAGAGAAGTTGAGTCAACACTTTTCAGAGTTACAGTTAGTGTCGGTTCTGGCTTGTATTTCAGGTATTTTGATTGTTACCCACATTGGCAATGAACAGGCAGTAAAATCAGTGCAAAACAACTGATGCAGCAAGGCAGGAAATCAGGCGCAGATGACAGCAACGGTTGGAAGAAGATTGGCAACAGTCGATCTGGCGAAGTCTAGCTGAAAACTGGTCTTACATGGACCTCTTTATTCCGTTTAAAATCGGTTTAAAAGCTCAGTCAGAATAAAAATGCTCCATATAAACACCTCATTCGGAATAAAAACGCCCAAAGCGAATGAAATTTCATTGGGTTGCAGAGGGGTAGTATAAACCTTTCCTTAAACCGATCAGAAGAAGAACCGTTCCATGTAAACAGTGGAACACAATATGTACTGGTAGAGTTCTGTCTGCGCTGCTCAGAGTCGGGATGTATTTGTAAGATGGTGGCCTTAAAGCAGAAGTAGACGACAGCAGAGACTTTCTTTTCTTGTGCTGCCGTCTCTCTTTCATGGCTTCCAGTATGAGTAAATCTATGTTATTATCATGCTGCAGCTTTATTAAAAGCACCACAATAACGGCAAAAATTGCGCCAATCACATGATCGACATCCATCTTCCAGTAAAACACGCGTCACTTCCATCACTTCTGCACATGTCACACAGCTGTAAAAGCGGTGGCGCATGTAAACATCAGATCGTATTAGATCACAACTCATGTAAACAGTTGAGACGAAACCTTCAAACGGAACGATTTCAATCAGAATGAAGGAAAGTGTCCATGTAAACCCAACTTGTGACTGACTGAATGAGGTGCAGCTGGGTATGCAGGTGATCTCCAGAGGAGGTCTAGAGGAGGGGGAGGAGGAGGAGAGATTCTAGGAGAATGAAGGAGGTAGAGAGCAGGGGAAACAGACTTGGGCTGATGGAGACAAACTGCAGAGCTGAGTCTCAGAGAAGGCAGACCAACTAGATACAGACTCTTAAAGAGAAATAGAGCCAGTTCTGGTAATGAAACATGACATGAGTCTGAAGGGGAGTCGGAGGCAGACTGAGAGAGAGGGGCAGATAAAATCTTGACCGTCTCTGGAACATCTTGGATTGGAGGAAGAAAGAGGCACTGAGTAAAAACTGGTTCTAAATCAGGTTCAGACGGAGAGACAGCTGGATCAGTTTGAGAAGCACAAACCGATTTGTGCTCAGACTGAGAAACAAGGTCAGGCTAAAACCACGGAGACACCGAGTCATCATGCAGCTGTCAGCATGTTGCATTATCGCATGTCGCCTGTGACGGGCCCAAAAAGCTGTGTTTGAACACACTGCAAAGACTACAGCCGACTACATCCAACAAGCACATAGTGTACGTCATGTTCCTGCATGAAAGGAAATGACTCTCTATACCAGCAGGTGGCGGTAATCTGTATTCAACAGTCAAACAGGGATACCAGAGGGCCTGAAATCGCATACTAACGTTAGTATACTCACATGTAATATGCTACATGTGGGATGTGTATATTTACTGGAGTAGTGCGTGAATTTCGATAGCGTAGTGTTGTCTCACATAGGAAACGACGAACGCAACATTTGACCGCGATCACTTTCAAAAATCTTTTTCATTTGACAAAAACATGAAAGGTTTAATGCGCTCCCCGTTTCATGCTACATGGTCGGTACCTATATTTATATGTCATCGGTACTTATGTTGCCATAACTGTGGCTTCCTTAGCCACCATTTTTACAAGTTTGAAAAGTCTCATAAGCCCCTCCCCTTTCTGCTACGTAGCCAAGATGGCCACCATTGAGGGTTAAAAGTGTCCATCGTTCTCATCTTGTGGGCCGTTTTGCACGTTCTGCATTTTGACATATACCATACCTCCCACCAAGAGACTCACGTCAGGTCAATCATGAAAATCAGGTCAGTAGTTTCTCTGTAATCCTGTTGACAATTCTGCATGTTCCACAGCTCATACGTGGCTGAAGAACTCTCAGTTAATGCAGCTTTATATGGTGGAAATAATGACTTGAGAGTGAATGTCGTTGGCTTTTTTCTCTTATATCTTTGCCACATATAACAGAAAATGAAAATTACATTCAGCATAAATGCTTTCAGAGTCGGCTGAACGGCAGGATCTGACACAGATGTGCTTCAAACTGCAGCTAAGCCATCTCCTCTTATGTTGAAACTTTTTACAGCTATTCTAAATTGTGAGGCTCATAAATGCACACAGAGAGAGAGAGAGAAATGGAGATCAGGCTAATGAAAGCTTTTACAGCTTTAGCAGTATTCTAATGAAGGATGACCTGACACCTCGACAGTGGGGGAAAAATATTGAGATACATGATCAGCTTTTAATGCAGAATACATTTAGGAAAAGGGTTTCAGAAAACGAGATGTTTAAAAACACACAGCAGATCATTTCAAATTAGCTGACGCCAGGAAGGAAAGCACTTGAGAGGTAACAGGAAGCATTAGATTAGAGTTCAGACCAACTGCATCTGTTCTTTTGTTAATTGCAATGCTATGCACTGCCTACACAAAGACTTAAAAGGAAATAATGCCCACTTCTTCAGAATTAAGTGCATGTGATGATATACAGAGAGAAGTGCATCCTGGCAGAAAGATCATCTTTTCATCAGGGACTCTCCTCTGCCTTCACCCTGACATACTTTGTAGCCGGACTGGATAGAACTGGACTGTTATGCAACCGTCTACCTTTGTTCTGCAAATCTCACCCAAGTTTTTGGGAAGAGAGAAGTAGATGACACTTTTCTTTGGCTAAGCTCGCTGGCACGGAAGACACTGCTGCAGAGAACCAGATGCACTGCAGCTCAGTGGGAAACTGGAAAGCAAACGCCAGTTAAAAACATCTGGGCCCCAAGAGAATGGATGACCTCTTAACAGAAACATGCACTGGGCTCCGTGTTATTTCTCCCTCCCTCTGGTGCAGATGCCGTAAAATGAATCTGTAGCGATCAGGCCTCAAGAAATGGCAGCAAAAAACGATTAGGAGATTTAGTACGTGTTTGTGGACATTATCATTAATCTCCCAGTATTAAGTGCAGAAGTTCTCTGTGGGAATTTATTCCACCATGCTATTATTGGCGGCGCTGCTAATTCCAGACCCTCTTGAGCATTTTCCCAAAATTCCCTGTCGTGTACCGTTTGATTCCTTCCCAGCGCTGAAACACGATGTGTTCAGGCCTCATCTGCAAAGAGCAGCTGCAGTAAAAGGGACATGTTATTCCCCGAGCTCTGCTCCCATCAGCCACCCACTGAGTCACACATGAACCCCGCCTTCCAGGGACTGAAACGCTGTCGGAGGAAATGTACCACGACACACATATAATCCACATGCAAAAACACCCACACACGCCAGAGCGCATCACATATGTCCATTTTGCAAGCCTGCGGCAGGAGCGAACATGCAAGCGAAGCCAATTCAGTTTCATCTTTCAAATCACTTCCCCGAGCTCTAAGATGCAGTTTTTCCTCAGTTGATCGGGTTCCAGCACCAACACTTGTCAATCATCCTGATGTGCTGTCGGCTTTAAGCAGCCTCTAGCCTGAGGTGAGCATTAGGCCGCCGCGGACGATCAGAGAGCAGACGGCGAACTCGACCAATCTACAATTAAAGAAACGGAAGTGTTTGCAGTGCTTCTCAGGTCTCAAAAACATCCTTAACCTCATCGCTAAAAAAACATTAGGTAGACGTGCAGGGGTTTCAGACACACAACCAGTATTGGATGGTGCAGCTCATTATTTGAATGTAAAATATTTCATAATGCAGCTATAGAAAGCTTCTCTCTATTTCTTGTTTCTTTTTCTAATTTAAGGTTCTTTGTTAAACTCTTCTGTTGTGTTCTGGTCAAATCTGACTGTTTTAAAAGTTTTCCCCCCTAATAAAATGTAGTTAATTTCATCTGTTTGTCATCAGGCTGTATGACTTTGTTCACACGTTGCATCTGAACACACAAAATAAATTTTGAGAATTTTAATCAAATTTTGGGTGTTTTGTTGAACTTGTGTACACCCTCGGTGTTCCAGGTCAAAAATGACGGGTCATTAGAAACGCACGTTTTTGGTTTCCATGGCAACCCCCATGGGAACCTATCCCCAATAGGAATTTGACCCCATGGGAACCACACCTGATGCCAATTGTCAAAAACAACCACAACATTGTTTCAATGATATCTACAACTTTCTCACCGCTCTGGTATGCTTCATTCTGTGGCAACATGATGAATAGTGACATGAGTTCAGGTCAATGAGGCCTACAGGACAGAAATAGCAAATGGAAATTCAAAACTTGTGATGTGCACAAGAACTTGAGTTGATAAAAAGAGGAAACACAATAGTAGGTGATAATATATGAATTAATGGATATATAATCAGCTAAAACTAGTTAACATGAAATGAACACAACAGGTGGGCTAAGTTTCTTTTCATTTGCAAAGTTTTATTACCATGATGTCTAAAAGCGACTTTTAAAGCTTACACATATGTGAGCTCTAACATTTTAATTATTCATTATACTTATATTTAAACAAAATCAAGTGAGAGGTATAGGGAGCAGGGTGAAACCGATTTATACTGTTTCTGTATGTCTCCTTTCATTCATTCGTCAGCAGCATGTCGACAGCGAGGGAGAATAAGCAGGTCATTTACGGGATGCTATCTGACAGCCTGCAGAAAGCCTGTCCATCTCAAAGTTCAGTCCAGCAGCCGCTGCAGACGCTCAGCGACTCGGCGCCATAATAATGTGACAATAACGTGACAGAGATCAGACAGTGATGTGCTGTGATGGCTGTCGACACGGGTTGACTTTTACAGCAGACAATTGATAAAAAAAGGGACAGAAACACACATTGTGCGCTATCTGTTTGGTAGCATGAGGCTTTGTGCGCCCTCCTTCTCTGATGTGGGTTTGTGTATGATAGAAAGAGGTGGTGTCAAACAGGCTGGCATTAAAAGCTTCAAATTATCAATAACATGACATTTTGGTTTAATTTGGCTGCCTGAGCTCTTTTTTTGAGGGGATTAGAATCACGTTGAAGAAGCATAAAGTCATGTTTTTATTGTCCTGCTGCAGAAAAGGCCATAAAATAACAGCTGGGGGTTGACTGATCACACACCGATAACACAATGATTACTTGGATGGATGCTGTAATTTTTGTCTTTGGCTTCTTTTAAGCATCTATTTGTTTGAACAAATACAGTCCTGTGAAGAACTATGACCAGTTATTTAATTATCTATAAAGCCCTGTGTCCTCGTAGCATTTCTTCTGTCAGAAAACCACTGATAGGGTTTTTGATTGACATTAGCGAGCAACACTTACTCAAACAGAGGGTTTTCTACACAGAACAATAAGGTAAGGTACGTAACAGCACAAACCTCTCTACCAGCATTTAGTATCCGGCTGTTCTACTCCAACAAATGGGCTTTTCTGTCTCTGATGAAGCTCAGTATGAGAAGAAACGAGCAGAGCAAGCTTCTCCTCCATTTTCCTGATTACCAGGACGACAGATGATGAGTCCTCTGTCTAATATATTATTGGCTGCCTGAAGAAGAGCAACGGCGATGATAGCAGAGCCATTCTGAAAGGCTCAGATCATTTCAACTCAATGCACAGCATGCAATAAGGCCGGAGAACTCTGGATGAAGACACTCACATTGGGCCTCATTAGGAACAATGGAAAAAAATAGGTTAAAATACTTGGATATGCCACTTTGTCCGGATCAGTGCAAAATTCAATGGGTTCTTTCCTTGACGATGCCCCATCCTTCTACCAAGTTTCAAAGAAATCGATCCATCGGTTTTTGCGTAATCCTGCTGACAATCCAACCAACCAACAACTCCTTGGCAGAGGTACCAAAAGTGACATAAGCCACAATCTGTGCTTCACTCTGAAACTGATCAACATTAGACAATAGCTACCTCCAAACTATGGATGTTTATTGATGCTGTCATGGTTTGTTTTCATCAGTAGTCAAAACAGGTGTGTATCGGTCAACGCCCACATACTTCCATACGTTCTTTACATCGATACATCCACAAGATGGAGGTGAAGAGAAGAAGTTTTGACAACACCAAAAATGGTAATGGTGCCTTGCTTGATGGCAACACTGCCCCCAACAATTTCCTGTGGTACTGCTCTGTTTAGCTCGTATCCTCAAGCTCTCAGAAAATGTGCATAAATTGTTTTGTTTTTTTAAATGAACGTCTTTAACATTGAGTGTTAACATTGGGCCTCAATATGCAACACAAAAAATGTTGGCTTTCTATATTATAAGAATGTACTGCATATGGATAATAAATGCAGTCAAAGAAATTGCATATTGGATCTTAGAAGATCTTGAAGGTGTGAAAGGTCTCTTTCTGTGAACAGAACTGGAAAACCTCATTCTGGTTTTCAAACCAAGCCATTTTTGAATAGTAATCCAATCATGTCCATATTGACAATGTTTCTGTTTATATCACCACTATGTTTGAGATTAAAGTTAAGCTGGTTTGGTTAAAACAAACCCTGGTTCATATTCATGTGAGTTGCTTAGGAAACATCTCTATAAGCCACATATAAATATATTAATGTCAATCAAAGGACTGATGTTAAAATATTTATATAACCATGGTAACATTTGAGTAGGTCAACATGTGAGTGCTGGGATTTTCCTAGTCAAAAGCAGTTCCTGTAAAACTGCTGAAACATGCAACCGCTTTGAAGTCAAATTACACTAATAGTCCTCATAATCACTGAGCTCTTTGTGAGACCAGAGAATATAATTATACACATTAGAAGCATTAAATTGCAGCATGACCTGGTGTCAGTTGCCAGAGTCTCCTGATGATGCTGGATGACAATCACCAAAACTGTCCAATCAATGAGTGGCGTCGTCATTTCCCAGCCAGTGTTCCCACAAAGGTTGTGACACGTACTCTGTATTTACAGTGCCGAGGTTAATCTGTAATCTGTGTTTGGGTGGCCAGGCTGTTTGCTACTAGCCACTGGAGTTTAAGACATGACATCTTTCATGTTTCATTGGTTGTTTTTATTGGTTTTGTTTTGTACTGCTATTCCAATCAGGAGAGAGCAGTGAATTAGATAAAGATAAATATTGAAGTCAGCAGATCATATGTGACATCTGTCAGAAAGTCTTTGGTGCTTAGACTCTTCAGGTAGCTTGTGATGGAACGGCATCTGCCCTGAGTAGCAGCAGCAACATAAATCCCTCAGTGAGTCCAGACACTGGTGGTGGCGGTGGTGGTGGTGGCTGATGACTCTGCTGAGAGTGATGAAGTTGGTGTATCTGCAAAGACTATGCGGTGATGGCATAACAGCAGCATGAATGAACAAAAGGTAAAGATATTATCGTTTTTTTTTAAGGATGTGGATACTGTATGTTTATGTCCACATATAAAATATGTAGTATATAAACCTAATAATAGGTTTCCTGCTGCAGGACACAATTTACTGAAGACCATGTCATCTTGACATAACCAAAGCTCAGAATATGCCTCAAGTAATAGAGGGTGAAATTCAGCTGCTGATTCAGTGTGCTCGACTAAATGACCATTTAAAAAGGTTTTATATGACATCTTGGAGAGGTATATGTCAAACTACATCTGAGTAGGTGTGTAAAGCCCATACCTGTCTAACAGATGCCTGTGTTATGACCCATTATATACAATGTAAGCTATATTTAAAATATGTGTATAACTGAAGCATGTAGTGTTTATACTGGTTGTTTTATTCACATGCTCCACAGGGTACTGAGGAATCTATTCTGTGATGGCAACAAGGTGTTTAAATTATACATTCATATCTATTAAAACATATATAGAAGGAGAGAATGAGTGGTCAATGACAGCCACACTGCTGAGGACTAAATGCTCTATTCAGGGCCGCCAGCCTGGCTTACTATTAACTTAAGTGGGATGAATGACCTGTCAAATGTAATCCTCCCCCCTATGTGTCTCCCAATTACCTCAGCCGCCTGACCCAGTCCATTAGTTCATCATCAGTCGATGCCGTAGATTGTTGCCACTATGGAAGGACTTCGAATTAGCAAGTCAAATCCAAAAGGGTTTCATTGGCTTATAATGAGCCAGAACAGGCTTCCAGGTGTTCATAGAAAAACACTGGACCTTATGATAGAGGAGGGAGGTTGGCGGGGAAGCACCAAAGTATTAAGGCAGGGAATTTATGGGTAGAAAAGGCAGTGATGAGTCATGATATGAAGTTTCAAAAGTTGAAAATCCAACGTTCAAGCACTAAAGCCAGGGTGTCATAATATCAGTCATACTGAATATTAGACTATGGAGCCCTAAAACTGACAAAATGTACAAAATGACAAATAGAAAATCTAACCAAATACATCAATAAGTAAATTTGCTAATTAATACAATAATACCACATGTATTTTCACCTGTGGTCACTGCTCTGGACACACATGGGCATCCATCTCAATATGAATAATAAAAATTGTGAATGTGGTGAGGTGAAGCAAATGTTGCACAGAGAAAATAGATGAATTATAGCAGCTGCACGGCAGTGATTCAGGCACTTTAAGGAAGGAGTAGAAGGAGAAGGAAGTGGAGGGAGAAGGAACACGAGGAGGACAAATGAGAAATACAGGAAGGTGAATAAGCAGAACCGTCTGGACTGAAACACACAGGAACAGGAAGTAGTCTTTCTCAGTCGTGGTTACCTGCTCCAACACACCTGATTCAGATGAATGGGCCGCTATGAGGCTTCTGCAGAGCTCGGTGATGAGCGGATCATTTGAATCAGGTGTGTTGGAAGAAGTGAACGTCTGAATCATGCACTGCAAAGGCTGCGTTCACATCACAAACATCATTGTTCAAGTCGGATGTTTTTGCTCAGATCATATGATTCAGATTCATAACACTTGTATCTTGCTCTAATGTGAACACATCT
Source organism: Chaunax sp. Z400 (assembly GCA_037577475.1). Classification (NCBI taxonomy): domain Eukaryota; kingdom Metazoa; phylum Chordata; class Actinopteri; order Lophiiformes; family Chaunacidae; genus Chaunax; species Chaunax sp. Z400. The sequence goes on from CM075190.1 coordinate 27,646,462, forward strand.
GTCATCCCAAACGGCAGACATGTGCACATGGATATATTTTTTGCACGAGTCATCTGCGACACAGACACAAAAAAAAACCATATGAGACAACTTATGGATGCTAGTAGCGAATGCATGCATGACAGACACTTTGTCAGCTGTTCACAGGCAGATCACAAACAGCTGACAGTCTGCATTGTTGTTTTCATCTCTCATCTCTGGTCCCTTTGCTTTGCTGCTCTACCACCACTGGCTAATGGCTACAGTGTGACAGTGTGTAAATGCACAGATCTCCATGAATTCCAATCTGACTGTGGCCATGAATCGGTTGTCCATCCAATCTAAGACTGATTTGAAAACATCATATTTTTGTGTTCACAAGCCCCGAATAAAAGATTTTAAAAAATCAGATTTCACATTAAGGCCACATTGTCACATTTCAGTCTGGTAATGTGTAGCCAAAGAGCCCCCAGCACAATGCTTGATTAGGTTTACATTCTGCATCTCCCAGTCTCCCAGTCTCTCAGTCTTAGACACCATTTACAAGTCATGATCTTGAACAACCTGCAGAATGAGATCCCACAGATGGCTTCACACTATGACTTGTGCAGTCAGCAGGCTTGCATTTAATTTATGTCATTTATCAAAACAAAAGTCAGAGAATTTGTGTACTTTTTAGTCTAGAAAATATTAGATGTATGCAATTTATTTTATTATTTTTACAAAAAACTATTGCTGCATAACTGATAATAGAAGATGCTCCAGCTATAGACAATAGAATGCCAAATATGGTCAGAAAGTCATTTTTTGACAGAGAATTCTGAAATCTACCAAACAATATCTATACCAGGACATTGTTTTTCATGAACCATCGTGTTCCTTTATTAGGAATTTGCAGTATTTACTGTTTACAGTCAAACATTATGTTCACTCAATTTTTAAGAACTCAAAAATCTGACTGGATCATTTGAGGAGGAGAGTCTGAAGATGCAGTGAAGCAAATCTGGTGTCAACTGAGCAGAAATGTAGGAGGAGGCAGGATTAACTAGTTCTATAGTTTTTGAGAAAAAGTGTTGGACTTCATGATTCCTGCCATCTCAAAGCATGGGAACATTTCAGATAGATCATTTCAAACTTTACTCTGTGGAGGCGTCACAGACTGGAAGAGCTCAGGCGAGCAGGTAAGTCTATTTTGCTTTTTGCTAAATTGAAGTCTTTCTATCTAATTTACAGTTATTATATTCTGAAACCGAGAGACTCTTCATTTCATTTATTCATAAGAACAGGTCTCAATATTCTTTTTAAAAGCCAGATTGCTTAATGATGGGACTAAAGAATACATTTGAAAAATTAAGGTCAAGTCAAAAGAAAGGTGCTGTTTCATAGCGAGGAAGGTTGAGCAATGCACTCTATTTGCATTTAATGTCCTTCTCTCTTTCTTTGTTTTTATGTCTCATGAATATCTCCTCCGCCACCTCTCCAGACTCCGCTTCTCATTTGTATCCTCCTTGAGATTTCTTTTCTCAGTCTTTCTGTAACCCTCACCCTTTTTTTCCTTCTCTCCCCTCCTTCCTCCCATTGCTCTCTTTGCATTTCTCTCTCGCGGACTGCTTTTCACCGCTGACCCCTTTCACACCACTGGACCCCATCAGGATAAGATATGGTACTGGGAGAATTCCCTTAAGGTGTTTGCAGCCTTACGCTGTGTGTCCCCCCCCCCGGTCCAGCTGAGATGAAAGATAAAAATATAACACCATTAACCCTTTGCGATCTCATGGGATGGTGTAGAAATAGCATGTCACTTTAAAGGACACTCGCGTGTCATTTCACGTGTTTTAAGTTTTTTGCATGTCATTTCACATTGTCCACATTTTATCAATTTTAGAAGAGCAGGAAAGGAAGAACTCATGTCACCGTCTACGTAGTTTTGGGTTTGGGACACAAACATTGGTCACCAGTGAAAGTGGGTGAAACCCATTTTCTCGCTCTTTATACTTCGTCACCTGCCATTTTTTTTTGCTCTATGATACACCTAAAATGACACAAGAAGAGCTACCTGCAGACGATGTTGAATGACATGCAAAGCAAAATATGCATTGGGATAACATGAAAAAGACACTGGCATGTTATTCCATTTGGAGAAACCAAGCTGCTCTGCACCAGGTCCTCCCTTAACTTTAAAGCATCACACATAAGTCGCGTTTCCACAGTGTGGTGATGGCTCTACTTGCCTTTTTTGGTTCCCCATTCGGTAAAAGCACCTGGTACCTGGAACCTACTTCACTGAGGTTCCAAAAAAAGCTGTGCAGGTCCTAAAGCAGGCACTAAAAAGCCCCTTTTCCACTGCATAGAACCAGCTCGACTCGCCTTGCTTTTTTTGCATTTCCACTAGGTAAAAAGTACTTGGTACCTGGTATTTCTTTCTCAGTTGCGGTTCCAAGCGAGCCGAGCAGGTACTAAAATGTCACATGAAACGTTACAGACCACTGATTGGTCAATGCCCGGCACACACGGAGTACATGCACAGCACAAATCAATGGCCGCCACACTCAAACAGCGAAGCTACTTTAGTAACTTTTATTTATTGCAGCGGCTATATTGAGGAGGTGCAGACGTTCCTGTCTTAAACAACTGATGATAGGATCACGAGAGGTGTGTGTTGCATTAAAGACTACACCACGGAAGTTTCACGCGGCCCCAATCTACCGTGAGGAGGTACCATTTATTTTTCCAGTCCATAGCTCAACCGCTCTCTGCAGAATAAATACTAACACCCCTGTGTCATCTGCATATGTGCAGATTCGTTAGTGATGACATTAAAGACAGCCAATGGAGGAGTCGTTCAAACTGAAAAGCTGCCCACGCTCAGGGTGCATCGCTTCAACTGTAGCTGTGCAGACAAAGGAAAGAGCGCCACCTACAGAAACCCAAACATCAGTAAGAAATCCAAGGGAAAGCCTTTTACAGTCCCATCCACATTTTTTGATTGACAGGTGAACTCGCACCTTTAAGGAGACAAAATCTGATTATTATGGATATGGAATACTGTTTTTCATTAGGTGCTTAATGTGCTCAACTTGTACACTGTAAAAAGTCTTGGGATAGTGCAATGTCAGGACAATTAAAATCTTTTTGCATAAATCACCAGACCTGTAGTGAAACTCAAGCGAATGGAGTTTGATTGTGTTCTTGCTAAATTCCCTCCCAGGCTAATATCTAATCCATCATTCTATCAAACTGCGTCAGCTTCACCCACAGAAAGGAAGGGAGGGTCTCACTCATGACATGGTTCAATAAAAACTAAGATTAAACGATTTATCTTCTCATAATATTCAGCCATGAATGTTAAGCAAGTTTGAGATCGTAATGAAAGAGGAGCCAGAGGAGTGTGGCCATCTATTGGATTTCCAAAATCAATGCCCTCTGATAGAAAAATGCATGAGCCACCTGCAAACACTGAATCTTAACAATGCAAATAATTATTCCATGCAACTTTCCCCTCAGCGACTGTGGGGCATCAAGTTTCTAATCCTATTTTCACTGATGTTGGTATTTCTTAGCCTCACATAATGCAGGAAAAGGTTGCTGAGCAAGCATTGCTCTTTGTCAACGCTCCCAGCTCCTCATTTATTGAGTTATACAGATTTATGCACATTATCTACTACAGTAAAGCCTTGCACCATTAAATGCTCAGCGCTGCATTTAGGGGGCTTCCAATGTGGTTTTGTGTTCCCATTAAACTGTAAAACAATTAGACAGTTATTGAATTTTCTCCTTATAGATTTTCCCAGGAATTCAAACCACTGACTTTCAGACCAGCTTCCCTAACCCAGAGGCAACTTCTCCCTTCTTTTGGGAGCTTTGTGGTTAAAGTGATTTGTGGTTAAGCCATGTTTGAGTTCTCTTAGCACATAGGGGACACATTTCGGTAAGATGACAAAGAGAAAACATTGCTCATGAGAAAAATACTTCACAGAGGGGGGAACTATGACTGTAGTTGAACAGGGTGTGTTCAGAGGAGTCATAGCATTGCCATGCTGCTGTGCCAAACCCAGGCTGCCTCATCAAAACCACGATTTAGTCCTGGGCTCTATCCTGTAAATCCACAGGTCGAACTTGTCTCCTTGCTAGAAGACAACATTGAATTCTCCCTCCAGGACTGGTGTGGTTTTCATTATGGGAACAATGGTGTTGCAGGTGCAAACTGCTAGTGTTCCAAGTGTTTCAGCTGGTTCTACTTTGATGGGGAAACACGGTACAGCATGAGGCCAACCGTGATGCACGCAGACACTGTGGAGATTACTGAGAGAGGGATGTTAGAGACGGAGCGTATTCAGTTCTGGTAAACCCAGAAACAGCTGTCTTTATTTGTAATAGCACCCAGTTTAAACATTTTTTGTATACGTTTGTAATATGCAGATTGTTATATTTTCACTGATATAAACATTTCTGACAGGAAGAGATGATGTCTGGTTGAAAAAGTGAACCGCAACTTTTCTGGATAAGTAATATCAGACTCTGCTATGAGAGGATTGTCAAACCAGTGGTCTTTTTATACAATTTTCAAATTGCTTAATGTCATTGACTTCCAAATTCAATCCAGTCATACAGTAACATAATCCTCGTTGACAATAGTTTCCTACCTTTTTGGGCTTGTTACACTTTTGGGGAAGCATCACTGCTTCACAGGTTGTATGTGTGTCTCTGACTTGGCCTGAAATAAAACAACTTATTTACGTTTAGTTAAAAACATCTCTGTTTTGTTTGTAACAAAACACACTGTGTTTGTGGGGTGTGGTTAGAGCTCAGGGGGCAGGAGGGAGAGAGTGTGGGTGTGGTTCAGGGAGCGGAGTCAAAGGGAGAGAGAGTTAATTACGGCAGGTGTTTTGTGTTGCACTGATTGCTCTGTCTCCCTTATTTGCAGTAGTGTGCTGGACCTGAGAGGGAGGCTGCTTCAGACTGAGCTGTCTGTCTGCCTGGAAAGGCTGGCTGCCTGTTAAGTCTGCGTTGGTCTGGAGACATGAGGGAAATGTCGGGATTGATCAGACTGGAAAACTTGTGTGTTTGGTTTTGGCTACTTGTGTTCATATCAGTGTGTATAATAAACTGTCATCTGTGTCATCACTGGAGAGAATCCACACACAGTAGCAAGAGAAAGTTAACTGTTACACACACATTTCAGATGCATCTGATAGAAAAGTGTAACCTACTGTGGATTAGACTGGTCTGCAGAATGTTAACTCATTTAAAAGAAGTTCCATTTTAATTTGCATCCCCACAAAGGGCACAATCTGAAATGTAAAACAGAGCTGGTTTTAATGACTACATGCCTTTTTAGATTCTCAAAATAAAGCAGGACTCGTAGTTTTAAGATGACCAGATGCACAGTTAATGTTATTAGAGGAACCTGAAGCGCATGGCAACTCCATCAAAAAAGCAAAAACAGATTGCTTCTGTCTTCAATTTGCCTCATAGATCAACAGCTCTGATGTGCAGAGAGTTCGCTGAAACACAGGAGGGCAACAAATGTATAACAGCATCCTGTTCAAACCTCTGTGTTCATCAATTATCACACTGTGTTTGACATCAGACAGAGTTTTAATATCCAGAGGAGCTTTGAGACTTGTTATCCTGACTGCGGTGGACAGCACCAGGTTATTCAGACAAGTAGGAGATACATCAGCTTGGCTCTGCCTGGGAAGCTGGCACTTAGCACCTCCATAAAAAAAATAAAAAAAATATCATCTTGAGCTCCCCACTATTATCTCTGCATTCCACCGGAGGGAGAGCAGCGAGCTGGCAGATATCCAGAGAGTGAAATATTATTGTGGGAGAACACATCAAGACGAGCTCTGCCAGCGTAAAGCTTTGACTCAGTTCAGGGGGTTAAAAAGCCCCAGAGCACGAGCTAAATGATAAGGGCGCCACACATTAGACAGATATGCACTCCACTTCACTGCAGCAGGTGTGACTGGAGGGAAGGCAGCTGGTACGGCGGTGGTCCCACTAGCTCTCCAGCTTTGATCATTCCTCGCCTTTTTGTGGGCTCGCATGCTTCCCCTGAGAATACACTTTATAGGGTCCATTAGATGTTTATGGGACATGTGTAAATCAAATAAGAGTCTGCAAAACGGCACTGACTCACCCTTTGTTCTTTTTATTATTTTATCGTACAGAGCACTCTTTGAGCAATCATTACCTCTGCCAGGGAGGTTGTGTTTTCAGCAGTGTCTGTTTGTCTGCTGGATGGTTTGTCAGCAGGATTACACCTGTGGGTGGATGGGTCTTGGACCAGAACAGGACCCCATTAGATTATATATTTTTTTCTCTTTCTTTGCATTGAAAGATCTACATTTCAGTCAGGATTCCGTAAAAACCGTAGAACCACTCCTGCTGCTATGAAGGTCATAAATGAGATTACTGAGGCACTAGATAAAATGCAGCGCTGTCTTTCTCTTTTTATTGACTTCTCTAAGGCCTTTGATAGCATCGACCACATTACTTTAATTGGTCGTCTTTTAGCCACTGTTTTTTTTATTTTATTTTTTTTTATTTCTGCAGACGCAGTTGAGTGGTTTACAAACTACCTCACAGACAGAAGCCAGGCTCTTCAGCTAGAACGAGCTACCTCAGAGGTATTACAGGTACATAAGGGGGTTCCACACGGCTCGGTTGTAGGACCACCATTAACATAACATTCCAAAGGCAGCTGTTCATTTCTATGCTGATGTTACTGTCATTTATTGCTTTGCACCAAGTCAACTTGTGCTTAGTCAACTGCAGCTTGTTCGCAATTCAGACAAAAAAAAATGTTTTTCACCACCTCAAGAGCTGTAAGATCAATATTGTCTGAGAAAATCATTACCAGGAATGGTCAATAAAATGTAAAATAATTGATTAGTAATTGTCTTTTAAGGAGCACATTCAATATCTTGCAAAAAAGCTGAAGCTTTTATTAGGATTTTATTATAGGAATAAGGTTTTCTGCGCCTACTACTTGGAACCTGTGACCCTGAATGGGTTTAAAACTATGGTGAAATCCATTGAATCCAGGCTGTCAATGTGCACGTTTAGTTTTTATGATTTTGTGATTATTTTCAATTTATGTGATTTTATGAGGAGCCTTTGTGTTGCTGCTGCTGTTCTTGGCCAGGTCTTCCTTGTAAAAAGAGATCCTTGATCTCTATAGGAGAAACCTGGCTTAGTAAAGGCTAAATAAAAAACAAACAATACTTGGGCGTTGATTTATATGTGTGTGCAATTTGGTACAAAATCTGGATCCACCAGATTTAAATGGTTGGCTGTTAAAAATCCAGTAACCTTTAATGATGGTTCCAGAGCTACGAGTTTTGGATAAGGCTTGATTGAATTAAATAAAGGGGACTGTTGGGCCTCAATAGGACGGCTCCAGCTCAGAATGCAGCAGCCAGACTGATTACACATACACGAAAATTTGAACGCATTATTCCAGCACTGAACTAACTTCACTGGCTCTGGGAACAATGCAGAATCACCTTCAAAATACTGTTAATGGTTTATAAAGCACTTAATGGTTTGGCTCCTCGGTACATCTCTGACTTGCTCAGTGATTATAACCTGATGAGGCCCCTCAGGTCATCAGGCCGAGGTCTTCTAGCCAGAACTAAAGGCTGTTGAGGGTGTCTTTAGTTACTGTGTTTCTGATCCGTGGAACAAACTGCCTGCTGATCTGAGATCCACCTTCAAAAACCAACTCAAAACTTATTCTCCCAGGCCTATGGTTGATCACTGTATCATTGTGTGTGTGTGTGTGTGTGTGTGTGTGTGTGTGTGTGTGTGTGTGTGTGTGTGTGTGTGTGTGTGTGTGTGTGTGTGTGTGATTCTTTGTTTGTCTTTTCATTTTTATATTTTTAGTTCTGTTTTATACAGATGGATAAAAATGGAAATAAATGGATTTAAATGGAAAGCACATTGATTTTACATGATGACATATGTTACATAAATAAAATTGGCAGATGTATGCACTCCACTAAGTGTCATTGTAATTTGTGATTTTATGATCAACAATAACAAAACAAAAAGGATAAAGCTATAGACTGGGGTGGGCTGCTGGCTCTGGAACTATTCATTACCACTGCAAATCCCCTTTTTGAAGATGTTCAATATATGATGTCGTAAATTTTGGTTTAGACAATATTAGATCATACAGTGTCTGTAAATTGACTTAAACTTTATTATAAGATAAATGCTAATGTCTCTGAAATGTTATTACCTCTGCCAATGAGAGTTGGAGGAGGTTATGTGATCACCCACGTTTGCTTCTTTGTCAGATATCTTGCAGACAACGGGTTTTGATGAAATTTTGTATGGGAGTGGTTCTTGGGCCATTTTATTTATTTATTTATTCTGTTGTTAAAATGCCCTAAAAGGTTATTTTTGACCCTGTAGATAAAGTTTGACAACCAGAGGAAACACTGACAGCATACTATGGACAGAACAACAACAACAAAACAACGTGGGACTGTCAGGCTGTGCTGAAGACTCTGTTGAGTTTATTAACACTCCTCCACTGTAGATTTGCTGAACCACGACTGTGATCTTATTCTGTGGTGTTGATTTTGAAAAGTTACACCACCAAGTACTGCCCTGGCACCGCACACCACCGCGTATATCCGTGTGTGCCGTGTGAATACAGAACTTTTTTAAAACACAAAGGAAAAACCTCTCAGTTTTCAGCAAAAACATTGTCGTGTAAACGTGGCCTCTGATGTCAGGCTGGTTTGGAAGAGCTCCAACACCAACACGGTGTCTGTTTTTACCTCCAGAACCCTTGAACACACTGAAGAACTTCACTATGTTTTGTTCTTTGTCCAAGAGCACATTTCCATTAACAGCCATTGATGCTAACATTGACTTATCCACGGCTGGTACATTGAAACGGACTGTGATGCTGTTGTGAGGGCAGACTAAGGCCTGAGTGTCACCTCTGCTGCAGGACCACAAAGCAATTTCCCAGCGTGGAGATCTGCACACAGAATCGATAAATCACATTCCTGATTACTCTGCGGGGGGAAATGGAGTTTGTGTTGCTTCTCAAAGACAAATGTAGGCTGCAGGCAAGACAGATCTTATTTTCAGGGCCAAAGAAAGACAACCCAAACACACACACACACACACAACTCCTCCTTCACATGGTCAAAAACTACTTTTTCCCCCTTTAACTTTACTATTTCATTACACTACAAAACTCACTTGTTCCTGTTGAGCCCCCCCCCCCCCACCTCTTTTCTGCTTGGCTCCATTTCTTTCAAGGTGGCAATTTCAATAACTCTTCCACGGGTGAATCAATTGAAAGTTGCAGAGCAATCCTAAAAGTTGTCCAAAGCTTACTTTTCTTTTTTTCCTCTATTGTGAACCGACCTCCTCATTGCAAAGTAACTGCATACCATCCTCAACACGTGTCTGAAGTTTCCAAACAAGCCGGTATGTATAGTTAACAAGTGAGAGCAGCTGTCAAAAGATGTGTTATTCTAATTTTGGTTTTACATTCTATGATTTCACATTAGTTAAGGGAATAATTTGCTCCTTAAATGTTTGGAAAAGTCTTGACACATTGTTCATCGGCTCCATTTTAGCTGCTCCAAATGCTCATTTTGGCCTTGGCGTGATATAAACACTGGATTTCTTCCTTGAGGAACAGCATGTTATTTTTGGATGAAAGTTTCACTGCACCGTTTAAATTTTCATTAATTTCATCGAGATGTGTCTGTAATATACATCTGTATTTATCTGGAAGAGGAGCTGCGGTGCTACAAAGCATTTTACTCTCCTGATCTATCCATCTGTCTGTTTGTCTGCTCTTCAATCAAGTTTCGTGAAAATTTGTGCCCCATCTCACATTGTTAAAGAGAGGCGTGAAAGTTTTTGCATCCAGATCCGCTCCAGAATTGAAAGGGTTCTTCTTCTTTGCTACACGCCCAACCCTTCAAAAGGCCGATTTATGCTCTACGTTAAAGATGCATACAGATCTTTACATACAGGGTTTCACAGAGCTTACAGACACGGATGACAAAAGCAAAGCAATACCGCCGGAAATGTTGGGGGGGAAACACAACCTCCCTGGCGAGGGCAACAACACCGAACACAAACAACAACACACATAGAAATATGATATACTAGGATAACGCATCAATAACACAAGACTCGACAAAATCAATCAGCAGTCCTTGTGTTGTTAGTTGTTAGAAGCTCATAAACTGCACAGCACCTGGTAATAAAAACATGCCTGCTGCAAGACGGCATCTTCTCCACCCTCCTCTGAACTACAACATCACCCTGTTTGCCTGAAAGCTCCTTTCAAACTGGAGCCTCCTGAAAAACCTTTTTCACCTCCCATGTCTCTGAGTGCATGCAGTTAGAGGATCGTGTGTTTTTGTCTTCCAACCACATTGTACTGTTACATTTCCTTGTGTAAAGGTGCCACCAAGAAAGAAAGAAAGAGAGAGAAAATGTCTCCGGATAACAAACATCTTTTCTTCCCCTCCGGCTAAAGACTTTCTGATTGTGTCAGTCACTCAGCCCAGAACAAGATTGCGCAAATGCTCAACAAGAGACTTTGGTATTAGTCCCATTTCATGCAGGTGTGGGCACGCACTCGCTTTCACCATTCTCTATTTTCTTTTGTACCACGTATGAACAATACTTCCAATTATGTGAGTGTTCTCTGGATGAAGCGTGTCCTCGCCGCCGCGGTGCGTTAATGGAAGAACTGTCATCATCGTCTAAGGGATCATTTGGTATTTTTCTGAATAAGGGAGCGTAAAAGTTTATTGAGCCCCGGAGGCACGTAAGCAAATCTGACCTCATCTCAGCAGACATGAGTGTGTGCTTTCAGCCGGAGTTCAGATGGAAATAAGCGTCGGTTAACTCACTAAATCTACTGCACTCCATCAGACAGCTGTTTGGATTCTGTACACAATAATAATCAGAAGATATGCATCTTCTGATAAACTTCTCAACTGAAGCCACGTCAGCCATTTGAGGTGGAACGTGACTTTTAGGTAAGACGGTAATTGATGAACTTAAGAACATATTTTAAGATTTTAAAAGGAAATATTGTGCTATTTACTCCAGATCTTACATTTAACATGCAGATAAACCCATAAAATATCACTGACATCTTTATTTATTGGTATTTATTTCTTCCCTTCTTGCTTTCTTTTTCTACTTTTGTTCAATCACAAGCTTAAAACTCTTGTTGACCACACCCAATGCGGCTTGGACACGCCCAAAGGTTGTATAACCCCGCCCTTTGACCTCACCTGTCTTTTCGATTCTGTTAAGACCTTTATATTAATTTACCTTTCATGACTGCCCAAATGCATGTTTGTTATGTGTTAGCAGATATGCCAAAGTTTAACTCTTGGTGTAGGCCTAGAAGAAACCAGAGATAGTGGATGCATTAATGAGTAAGCATAACCTTATTTCCCAGTAATTTATTAGTATTGATTTGATTTATACTTGTATTTATTTTCTGATTTGTGTATCTGTTATGTGCAGAGAAAAATCATCCAATCATCCATCTATCATCCAACTTTTTAAATGTGCACAGATGAGATATTCAAAGACTGAACCAACACTAACACCACTGCGGTTTGTTCAACTTTCCTCAGTCTGTCCATTTAACCTCGATCGCCCTCTAGTTTGATTTCTTTCTTTGTGTCCTTCTCTTCGATTTTTCCTCATTCATTTCATTCTTCAAGTAATCTGAAAGCAATATAACCCATGGAGATTCAAGGTTGTCAAGTTCTTTGACTTCACTGCCAGTTTTTGTCTACTTTGACTCAAGTGGCCGTTTGAATCCAGGACTTTTCCTCTGCAGCACTGTTCATATGACTTTTAATAGATCTTTCCCACCCAGCGAGACACCGGCTGGGTGACACAAAGATGCCGGATCAGGCTGGCACACAGGCTCCTTTGTTGCACGCTTGAAACCAAAATAACACTGCCGTTGAAAGCGCTGAAAAACGAGCTTGTGTAGGCAGCACAACAGAATGTAGGACAGTAACTTGAATTTGAACTCTGTTATAAAGCTACCGACTCCTGATTTTACACCACATTCTACTGGCGACTGAGAAATCAAGTGCTCAGAAGGAAGTCTAAGAGAATAGATGACAAAAAGGGACACAGAGAGAGAAATGCGAAGGGTTGAAAGGGCAAGAACTGTGTTTTTGTGCGTCTGCACGACAGAGTGAGAGGTGATTACTTTGTGTTAATCTAGTATCAGCTTTCCACCACTTGGAGGCCTCCCAGTGAATTACTCATTATCTGCAGACAAGTCTGTTAAATACAGATTAGACGGGGTGAGAAAGAGACGCAGTATTCCTGAACTTTCTCATGAAACTCTCCTCGCACAAACAATCAGTCTTCCAACGGGTTATCTGGACCTTTCTCTGTGATGCCCCCATTTCTTTTCCTCGTGTTTTTTTCCGACTCTTATCCAGCTGTGCTCAACCTTTCAACCTCCCTCTCCAGCAGCTTTTGGAATGAGTTATCCCTGCAATTCAAAAGAAGACACTGAATAAAAACATTGAGGCTATTATCTGTCCATATTGTTTCTTTTTCTGCAGGAGTCATCATAGTTCTTTGACGATCCCGTTGGTATTTCCTCATAATTACATTCTACTTTCAGAAAGAAAGTCAATAGATCCATACAGGTGCACAAATGAGTACTGTGGTACAGTAAGTGCTCATTGGTGAGTGCTCCATTTAAAAGGGATCATTTCACCGCTTGCAAATCCCAAAAGATCCTTGTAGCCACATGCTACCACTGCAATTCACAAAGCTGTTTACCCCAGCTACACTGGGGAAATGTTCCTTTAATGGGTTTGTCTCTGAAAAACAATGAGCTCTAAAGGAATTATTTAAATTTTTAAAATGCACATCAAAATAACAACTGATGAATAGATGAGATAGCGACATGCCAAAACCCATCACGGCACAAAAAGGGATCATTTACTGGGAGTTAAAGACCAAGGAGGACCTTCACATCTTAATTTATTTAATACTAATTTGTTTTATTAGGTACTTTGTGTTGTGCAGCTTAATTGCTGCCTGCATTGCTATCCACAGGTAATGAATGTCTTTTGGTGTGTGAGAAGAGCTGTATTTGCACCCACATGCATGTCATACAGATGTGGTCGAGGAGGCTGATGGATAGTACAAACTGCAGGACATCAGAGACCAGGAGTCCCACATGAGGTCATGTTACGAATCAGGAGCAAAACAAAGAAGGTGGAAAGGCAAAGTTCACCCCAAAATCAAAAATACATACATATTTTTTCTCTTAATTGTAGAGCTTTTTATCCATCTAGATTTTTTTAGGTGTAAGTTGCCAAGTTTTGGAGATATCATCATTTCTTCTTGAAGCACAATTCATTCCTTCAAAAAAAAAAATTTTGTTCTTAAGGATTTTGGCAAGTCATAAAGGTGAGCCTCTGATGAGGTTGTCATGTTTGTGACAGAGCTGTAATGTTAGCTAGCTTGAGAGAAGATGGTTCCAATATGAAACTACTCAGAGTGACTATCTTGATCAACGGGTCATGATTTTGGGAAAGAGGTTGTTAAGATTTTCAAATGTATTTTTGGGGGGATTTGACCTCTATAAGCAAAGTGAATTATATTTGAGAGACGGCAGAAATATCTCCATAGTAGAGCAACTCACATCAAAACAATGTAGATGGATAAATAGCACAAGTGTGTTTTTGAATTTGGGGTGAACTGTCTGTTTCAGGTTAGGAAAAGATCGTGGTCTCGTAAAATGTTAGTTAATTAAACATGTGTCATGCAAGAAGTTTCTGCAGACTTCTTCTGTATTAAACCCAGATGACAGTCTTTCCCAAATGTTTATAAAGCGCCTAAACATGACCATAAAAAAATTTCATCATGTCTATATCGTTGCTTTTAGCAAGTAAAAGTCCACCCAGGCCCATCATTCCAATCCACATTCCAATTATCAACCTAATCTGACCAGATCCGTGAAAATCTGTCAAGTAGTTCAAGCATAATTAACAAAAATGTTCAAAAAAGCCATATCTGGTGTGTGTTTTTACCAGTCACATGTTAAACCCTCCCACAAAGCTGTATAAAAATCCACGAGTTTTTATGGTAGATTTCTGGAATGCAGTTACCATAGCATTTTGTCACTCCTCCTCCTCCTCCTCCTCCTGCTACACCTCAGCATTCTCTCTCATTTTCTTCTTAATTTGTGTCACCACAGTAGTGAACAGCCTTCTTACACACGACTGTTTGCGACGGTTTCATTCACCCAGTGAAACCCCTCTTCCGTTCAGTGTCTGTGTCCAATTGTTGTGTAATGGCTTTCATTGATGTTGTAGTCATTTTGGTGAGTTGTTGTGAGTCCAGCTCTGACAAACAACAGCAGTAATGGATGACAGACATCAGACACAAAGAGAACGCAAAGAACTGTGTTTAATGTTTCGAAACAGACCTGAGAAGAAGAAATACGAGGCTGCAGCCACTCCTACACTTTTTCTTTTTTTCTTTTTTTTTTAAAGGATCTGATTCCTTAAAAATGTTAAGGAAGGCTCTGAAATGTAACTTGGTATTGATTGTGGAGAAAAGGAATATCATTCTCAGAAAAGCTCAATTAAAACCTCATTAAATGTTAATTTTGGACAAAGTTTTCTCCATATGTGTTGAATTTATTTGTGTCCTGGTTACAAATTTGACATTTTTATATGCTCATGAGACCCGCTGTGTTCTGAATTCTTAGGCTGCCCCAGCTTTCAATTGGAATTATAAACCACTGATCGCTGCCACAATTTTCTAAATAAATTCAACTTGTTGTTTTCTCTAGGAAAAATCTTTAAAATTATTTCCTACACCAAGGAGATTATGTCCTTGGTGTTGCCTGTTTGATTATTTGTCAGCAGAATATTTAAAAAATATGCTAATAGTTTTCAATGACATTTTGTGATGAGGTTGACCTTAGAATGGGGAAGAGATGATTTGATTTTTGATTCCAAATGTCCCTCAATGCCACGCTGAGCATGTTTTGAAAACTCTGCACTGCGAATTTCTCACATAAGATGAATTAAAAAGCCTTCTTCAGAAAACTACACTGCAAACTGGTTTTGCTGGTCAAACTATGTTTCTGTGTTTGAGTAAAAATTAAAAACAGATGTGAATGTTAACAAGGAAGATGACTTGTAAACTGCAGCCAAATTCCTCAAAGAAAAATGGCCTCCGCTTACTTTTATGAGTTTTGGCCTGAAGACAGAACTGTCCTTAAATCAGAGAGATGGAGTTGAATGTACAGACTATGTGGAGAGTCGGTGCTCTATCACAATAATCACACATTTTCCATTAACGCCTCTCTGCATTCTTGCATTATACTAAAAGAGAAATTATATGGCCTCCATAATAGGAATACATTGAAATGGTCAGAAATCAATTTGCACAGTTTTACTTTGTAACCATTGAATAAATGTTTGCATATTTTAACGTACATTTCTCCCCTTAAGTGCAGCACAGACATAATTAAACTTATTCCTCTTAGCATTAAAGCTTTAAAAGCAACATTTTCATGACATGGTTCAGGAGTTAGAGAGCTTTTTGATGATGAGGACCTCGCTGCCTCAAGGAAAAAATCTGTTTATTGTATACAGCTGAGTCTGTGATAATGTCTTGAGATGAATGTGAATATTTTATATGAGATATGCAGAGACAAGAAATAAAGATGTGCAATCCTCACGATCACAATGACCTCAGCGAGGGTCGTCTGAAAGCCTCCACGCTTTCATGTGATCACATGACACAGGAGACTCACCGTGTTGAATCCTGGGAAGAGGCGGACCGCTGATGCTGTATCCAACGGAAACGGGAGGAACTGCTTCATGCCCAGCGAAGTCTGGATGGCAGGCAGCGTAGGACGCACCAGCGTGGGCAAGAGGCCATTTTGACATGTGTTACCTGCAGGAGGGAGAGCAAAGACAAAATGTTGAACTGCAGACAGCAACAGAGATGATGAGATGATTTTAACACAGCGTGTTCGTATGTCTCATGTTATCTGAATGAAAGTGTTGGCTTCAGTGCTTTAAATTAATAACAGGAGTAACAATAACTGTTCTAATTTTGTGTAGTGTTTTTGTAACTCGTCTGATAGCATAAAAAATCCACAAAAAAAGACTTTAATGGTTCGATGATGAAAAACTTTGAATTTCATATTTTTTTAGCAACAATTTTTTTTTCATCACTAACTTCATTTTCTATCTCATATTTTTTTGGGATTTCCAGGTTTTCACAATCAGTGTATAATGTTTGCAACAAATTAATGTCAACCCAAGGTCCATTTTTAACCTTTTTAAGCATTCAAAAGCTACACAAGAGAGCGCTCGGAAGGCGTAAACCTCCACCAAGGCCCTTTAAAAAAATATCCAGATCCAGATCCTGATCCAGATCATCACCAAAATGTCATCACCTCTCTGGGAAGTGCTCGGGTGCATCTTTGGTGAAAATGAATGTTCAGTGTTTTGTTTGTGACAAACTCACAGCTTTTTCAGAACTTTCCAACTTTCAAAGTAATCGAACCTTGACTTCAGATTATATTCCGAATATTCATCCTGAGCTCAGGAATGAACTTCAATCCTAAAAAATAACTCTAGATGTGCATGTTTATTGACTTTATATGTAATACTTACATACTTAATTGTAAGGGAGTTTGTTGTTTTTTACATTTTGAGGCTGCTTCATGTCCTGTAACACATTCCACCACCAGGATTAAGAGAATCCTCTCTGTGTCTACGATAATCTGGCTGCAGGATTATGAATTATCTGAAATTAGCTTCTTCTGTCACACAATCAGACCCAAATGGTGCCCTGAGAAGCAGCGCTACATGTGCGGGAACACTACGATGATGTCGATCTGCCGGTAACAGATGCTCTCATTTTCAAACTGTCTCCACGAATCGCTGGTGTAGAATGACTGCAGCAGGAATAGAGTGTCTTATGTCATGATTCAATGGCAAAGAGAGGCCTGGCCCACACATCTGTAGGAAAAACAAAAGTAAATACTTCACTTTTACTGTCATATGAACGCACCATGCCAGCAGGGCACTTTTATAAACCAGCAATTGGAAACAGCACAGGCCTGATCTCAACATGGCGGGATAAAAAAAATAGGCAGTGAAAACCGTCGCAGCCTTCCAAAACATTAGGAATTAAAGAAGCCATTTCACAAAGCTGTAATGAGAAACAGAGGGATTGTTTTTTATCACTTCACATTTAACAACAGGGGAACTCTGGGCCAGCGTTGCTCTAAAGACCTGGCAGATACAGTATCAAAGCTCCATTTTGACACAAATAAAAATAATGTTTTGTCCCCAAGGCAGAGGTAAGGCGGTAAATAACAGGCAAAAGTCATAAAGATGAGAGGAGAAGTCTTCTGTCTTCTCGCTCCAATCGTCGGAGCGTTGCCATCTGTTGGAAGAAGAACACACACCATCTCTCATGTGGAGACACGTCCTGGTCCCGACTTGTGAAGCAAATAGCGATCATGCAGCCAATGCCATCTCTCCACATGCCGGCCTCACGTCAACCCGCAGGCAGGCCTCACCTCACGCCCAATTCCCTCAATTACAGCTCCCAACGTTCGGAGTCAGGACAGATCCAGTTCAAATCCGCCGGGACCGATGTGTGGGACGAGTCCGCGGTGATGCAGAGTGACAAACCGGAATCTGAGTTTGATTGAGAGGGTTGTGTCTGCTGTGTGACAGGAGATTAAATGTGAAGTTGCACCGCAGCTAAGGTTTTCCACGTAACTCAGAGGTGATTAGTCACAAGACTGGGCAAGAAATCACGCCAAAGTATCCAGATACAAGAAAGCAATACAGTAATTCACCAATAAGCATACGCCCTGCAGTCAAACCCTGCAAAAATACATACTCCTGCAGACCTTTGGTGTGCTCTATGATGTAATAAAAACATGTGTTGCAGCTCATTTGAACATCCTTTCATCCCGTCTATAACAATGCATAAACTTTAATGTGCTTTGAATTAATAACATTCTCCAGCCATGCTAGCAGCTCTGTGAGGCTGTAGAACACTACACTGCAAATTGTTCCGTATTTGCCAAGAAGTCTTAGATCTGGAAAACATGAGATTAATTATCTTGTCTTAATAGTTATTTGCTATTTGTTTGTTTGTTTTTAAATCTAACCTACTTATTTATAGACTACAACATATTGAAACAATGTTGCTGCTACTCTTGGCCAGGTCTTCCTTGTAAAAGAGATCCCTGATCTCAATAGAACTAAACTGGTTAAATCAATGTTTAAAAGTATTAAGCTATTTCCTCTTATTAGTTAGTCTAATTAATTAGTCTTAATCCAGATTACAAGCTTTTATTGGAGCATTTAAAAGCTCCAAAACTGCAAATTGTCTGTTTGAGCTCTGTGGGGCTGTGGTATACTGGGTGCTAACATGCTAATGCTAATGTTTCAGTGTGTGGATTTGGGGGCATAAATTAAATATAATATTCATAATCATGTTTACGTTGTTGTATAATCATCTGAAACTAAGAATAATTTTGGTTTCGTTGTCATAGAATGAGCCTTTTGTATCTGCAGAGGGAATC
Organism: Chaunax sp. Z400; assembly: GCA_037577475.1. Taxonomy (NCBI): domain Eukaryota; kingdom Metazoa; phylum Chordata; class Actinopteri; order Lophiiformes; family Chaunacidae; genus Chaunax; species Chaunax sp. Z400. The sequence continues at coordinate 27,665,075 of CM075190.1, forward strand.
CTGTTCTACGGAGTCCACCATGTTGCACCGCCATGTTTGTTGTAGTCCAATGGACAAACCAAGCACTGGTTCTACAGCGGGCCTTTCGTGTTTTCATCTTTTATAGCAGCGATTGTAAGGGAGTGTGATATGAGAGGTGTTCAGGTGCAACCACATCTAGATGCCAATAAATTCCACACAACAAACCTCCAGGCATGTCGACACAGGAGGCTTATTATCCGTGTTTTTTGGTCATCACCTCAAACATCTGATTGAGCAGATATGATTTAATTTTAACTCCGTTTTACATTTACAGTAATTGTGTGTTGGGTTCAGTATTCCTGTCTGAATAACACAGACAAAGCAGTGAAGCTACAGTATGCTAACGTCGTTATCCGCGTCATGAAGGGGGGTTTGGGGATGTAGACACGCGTGTCACATTTCAAACTGAACATGTTTTCTAGAGAGCTTTAATATGTACTGTTTTAGATTTAATTCAAAGTTTGCACTTGTCAAATTGTGTTGCAAACTTGAGAATTCTCATAAACCACTAAAGAGAGGATAATTAAATTTTGTGAACAGCTTCAATATGTACTGCAGTTGATTGAATTTGAAAATCACTGCAGAAAAACAATGTATTACTGGAGTTATGGCAGCTGATTCAAATCTGGGACTTAGCACACTCAGCTTATTAAATGGTAACTTTAGCTGCTTCCATGCTGAACTAACATTTACTATGACACTTTCTTTTCACTTTCAATCATCATCGCTTCAGTTCATTCCCACATGTCATATATATATATATACGCATATTAGAAACAAACTCATGTGGAGCGGGATATTGATGACTATGTCTTCTTGTTATCTGTAAACACAAAGTTCAGTTGAGGCTGACGGTTCTTACAGCTTATCCTGAGACGGGCATGAAGAAATGAACCAAAATGCACGGAAATCCATCCAAGAGCAGATATTTCAGTCTGGATCAAAGCCGAGGACGACAAGAGACTGAAAGACCGTCAACCCTTTCTGCAGACAACCTCTGTCTGGTCAGAAGAGAGAGACTATCTCAGTAAAGGCACTTCCTCACTGCACACTGTCAACTGTTTACTTTTACTGATTTACCCACGTCTAACTTCATACGGCTTCATAAACCTTTGAGATATAACAGGGAAAAATAGTTTTCCTTCTGTGTCCTGTTGTGTAAGGTCATGCGACAATGAAAATCCAGCAAACATGCCCAAACACAAAAGCACATTCCAGCCTGCAGCAGGGGTCCAACTCTCTTCAGCCTGATCATCTGTCACCACCAGAAAAACAGTGCAGAATAGAAGGCGGGTCGGGAAAATGAGGCTGCAAACCTGAACTTCAACCCGGACCCCTGGGCATCACACTGACGTGTCCAGGCGAAGGCTTTGGCAGAAAAGCACAGACGGCATCCGTTATAATCAGTTTGGTAGAAAAATATCGACATTTGACTTTAGTTTGACTCAAAAGGCTTGAGTTTTGTTAACAACCTCTAAAGTCAGACTCCAGCATAGAGTGCAGGGCCCAGGTGGGCAGAGACAGCTGATATTGTCATCTATCTGCCAGCAGGTCAGCAGGTGACAGTCATTAAAACAGCTGGTAGAAGACAGGCAGCATCAAACCCATGGAAAAAGAAAGAATTTATAGCGTTGACTTCAGCCTGGTGTTTATGTTCTTTTTTGTTTTGTTGTCAGGAGCATTTATGTGTGTGGGTGATCCAAGTCATACTCAAACAAATACAATACAAAACTTAATTGCAATGAAAAGCCTGCTTTTATTGCCCTCTTTATGCAATATTCCCAGCACTGATTTGTTTACACAGTGAATGAAGTCTTGTAGCTGAGAGAAGACTTCCCACAATGAGCTCCTCATGCAGCCACTGACAGCAAGTATGTGATGGTTAAATGTGAGTTTAGAAGTGAAATGTTTGTCTATGTAAAATAGAGCCACAGGTTTGTATTTTAGGCCACGAGCTGCACAGAGTAGCTGCTTTCTATCTGCAGCAAACCTGAAACCAACAACATTATGCATATGTATAAAGATGGTATGACATGGTATGATTGCAGCTAATAAATATACCTATTAAACTCACACCTCTACCACCTCGGTGTTTCTCTGTGTATTGGGGAACCTGCTTTGCTGGTTTATTATTCAATTAGCAGTGAATTAATATGCAACACATAAGAAAATTTCATAGGAGGCAGAACTATCTTCAGGGCAGCGCCTTAAAATCAGATACCAGATAGAAATAAGCCCCATTTCCACTGCGTAGCATTAGCAGCTAAAGAGCGAGATATTGAGTGGAAACCAAATCAGGTTAACTGCATGTAGATCCTTCACATCACCAGAAACATGACACCAAACGAGTGTTGATGTTGCTCCATAGCTGCTAACACATTAGCCATAGCAAAATGAATTATGTAATATGTTAAATGTGTGTGATTTTCAGTTTTTTAAGTTCTCCCTGCAAGTGGCCAAACTAAGTAATGCATCTTTGAAGAAATGGTTGATATGCTTTCATGGGTGCACGTTCTAAAACATCATTTTGATTAACTAAATTACCACAAACCAGTTGACACATTGAACCTGAGGCTTTTGCAGATGCGTTTTTTTTTTTTTTGCCCAGTCGTGTGTAATGACGTAGAACTGAGATGGAAATATTTGGAAAGAATCAGAATTGATGAGCGTTTTCACCCACTGGCCTTTTTATTTATCCGTTTGCTGTGAGGCTGCGTTTAACGATGCAGGACATCCAGTGTGAGACGTCCAGAGCAGCTGATTGGACGACAGGCGTGTGGCTACTGTATCACAACCTGCTTTAGACCCCGACTGTCCTCTGCGATGCCCTTCCGGACAGATTCACTCGTCTGGTCTCATGCTTTTTTTTTTTTTTTACTCCTGCGGCAGTATGTCGGGAGAGGCAGAGAGTAGAAACGATGTCTGGAGGACGCTGACTGGCATTAATAATTAATCATCTTGTGCGGCTCTCCTCTCCCTTCTGCCTCCTCATCAGCTGTCCTGAACCCGGCTGCTCCTCCGATTAGATCTGTCCAGAGAGTCCACGGGACCGGACGGCCTCGAAATAAGAAGACTGCCCTCGTAAATCTTACATTTCCCCTCAGCAAATAAAAACCCAATTATTAGATAAAGCTGAATTCCACTGAAAGTCATTCGTATGCTGATGACGCCCCTGATGTGATTAACACCTTTGTGTTTTCATGGAGATTGCTGATTGTATTGTGACCCTTCACACGCTCTGAGATCTGCGCTTGCCTTCAAGCCAGGAGGATAAAATCATTTCACCCATATTAAATTTAACAAAGTGACTACAAAGGGTAGATTTAAGGCAGTCCTTTTTTTTTTAAAAACCCACACTTTGACTGCTTTTCCAATTAACCTTTACAGGACATAGTCTGTGTTCTTATGGAACTCATAAAGCCCACCAGCGTGTGGCACACAGCACACGTTTGGCTCGGAGCTACGCAGCACACGCTGCCTCCGTCTCCTTCAGATTAGCATCCTGTAGGTCCTGCTGCCGTCATGAGTGTAGCTCACTAATAAACACAGCTGTCTCCGAACCAGATCCAACAATCACTTCCCATGCACTCTGTAATCTGAGGTTAAACAAAACGACGTTTACGTGCTGTTAAACGCCGACCACAAAGCCAGACATACCGGATAGATTTCCTCTGGGCCTTTGACTCAACAGCACTAATAGCTTGTATGATTGCAACAAACACTCAAGACCTATTAGCCTGCTGGGATATGGTTTTTGCCTGGTTTTGATGTACGTGGACAGCTTTTATTACAAGAGGGGCATTTCCTTTGGATGTGTGGGTTGTTTTTTTTCCCATTTCACTATCTTGTTTCAAAGAGGTCAAGGGGTCTTGCGGGCTCTTCTTGCCATATTTCGCCTGCCATTAATCAATTTAACAGAAAACATGTTCCTGCAGCCACGCAGAGCCGCTGAACTAACAGCGTTATTAATCTTTCAAGATACATGATCTGTTTTCTCTGTGTAGTGCACTCATTCATGCACATCCTCTACACTACAGTGACGTTTACTCCTGTTTTTTTGTTTTTTGTTTTACACAGATTGCTCATAGTACTTCTGACAAAAACAAATGCCAGAAACCTCCCTGATCTGTCCTTCAGTTGGGGGGTTTTTCTTTCTTGTGCATTTGATCTGATTTCAGGTTAAACTGGGCCAAACTCCAAACTCACCCATCCAGCTAGCGCTGCATCACCTTTGTTTTCTCCTTCGCTTTCGAGATCCTGCACCCCTGACTGACTGACATCTGTGGTGGAGCTCAAAGAGCTGAAGCTGTCTCTGCACCTGACAGCTTATTCATTTATAAGCTCCCGGCACTCGTTTTCTTCCTCCTCCTCCTCCTCCTCCTCCTCCTCCTTCTCTGTGTACGGCATAACAAGAGAAGCCACGGTCTGTAACCTCAGATCGCTTTAATCCCCGGGATGAAAAAAGTCTTTCATTTAACAAATTACCCACTCAGAACTCTGGATCCCTGTGTAATTATTCCTCCTATGTGACTAAAAGCCAGCCATGAGGGAGAGCTCTCGAAGAGGAACCACTCGCGTATTAAGTCGTCCTAAAAATATATTTATGTACCGAAAAATGTTGATTTTAAGTATGTTAATCACATATCAAATTTACATTGAATCGTATTGCCTGAATTCACTGTACGGAGTCACATTTAATGCAGTTTTTCTATCATGCACAGCGAATGATGATAAATCAAAAAAGGTATAATTGAATTAAATAAAAGGAAAATTATATAAACCTTATGTGTTTATTCAGTTTTTATATATATTACATATAAAATGAAGGGTAACTCATACATAAACATAATGATCTTATATAATAAGGTATTTATTATTCAACTATTATACATAAAAGTAAAGCATTTCTCCTATTAATAAATCATACTCAAGTTATTTGAATTTCTCACTTGGACTCAACATAAGGGAAACATATTGCATTAAATGTGACTTTTTACATTGAACTTATGGAACATTATTAAATGTGAATTTTACATCTAAGTAAGATACTTAAATGTAACACATAAATCCGTCCGTAACAACTAAAGGATGGGACCTGTCTCTACATCTCTCTACATGTCCGACGCAGAACATTAAGTGGCTGTCAACTCTAATCTGAGTTACTACAGACAATCAGCTGGTCAAACAGCCACAATCACATCCATAGCTTGGATTATCATCAGCTCAGACAGCTGGGATTCAGCCCAGCGACCCAGAGCATGAGGAAGAGGAAGAGCCGGCAAAGAGCATCTTCATTCAACATTTTCCGGGGACCTCTTCGTGCAACTTGAACATTTCTTTCTTTCCCCTTTACTTTACTATTTTCTTCTGATACAGCAACCAACTCTCATTTCCATCAGACTGGAACGCATTTACATCTAGGAGAGGGAGAGCGTGCACAAATCACAGGTCTCTGAGGTGTTGAACCAGCACCTCCGGTGTTCACGTCTCCACAACAAGCAGGAATACACAGATTTAGAAGCAGGAGACACACGAGGATGCTTTGAAAACTCCACGCAAAACACATTCACAACTCACCAAAGAACATGCTGCTCTCCATAGCTCCTCAGGCTCGGGGGTCTGCTGTAATTCCTCTCTGGTGCCCTGCCAGTGTGTGTGTGTCCATGGACGGGAGCCTGAGCATGTCTCTACACTCCACAAGGGTGTGTGTGTCTGTGTTTGTGAGTGTGCATGTGCGTTCAATCCAACAGCAGCGTCAGTGGCCGGTCTGCATGCTGCACTCTGCACGCCGCAACTGTCTGTGGACCTCTGTATCTGCCTCTCTCTCTCTCTCTCTCTCTCCTCACACTGGTCCTGTCTCGTCCCCTCCCCTCCTCTTTAGCTCTTCCCCTGCCTCCTCCTCCTCCACTGTCTTCCTCCTCCTCCACACGCCGGATCCCTTCGCTTCTTTTCTTCTTCTCACCGTGGTGTCTATCAGCATTTTCCAGCAACAGCCTCTTCTCCGCGAATGCCTCTCCCTCTTCTTAGGTGTCTCATCTTTATGTGTCAAACAAGCCTCTCCCTTACTCCCTGCTTTCCCCCGCCGTCTCTCGTTTATTTGATCTTATTCCCCTTTCCCAGCTGCCATCTCTAGCTTTCTTTATTCTGAATGTCCCCTGCTCTCCCCAGGTTCTTTCTCTTACTTATCTCTCTCTCTCTGTAAATATCTTTGCAGCATGTTTTTCGTTCTCGCTGCCTTTCTTTACTTTAGCCTGTTTGTCTCTTATCAGTCATCCATTGCATGCCAGAAAAGAAATATTTGCTGGGAGAAATCAGGATATGGAGGACATGGGGCAACACAGGAAGTAGATCATTAAACTTACTTCTTGGGTTTTTAACAGGTTGTCACGTTTTCCTAAAAGCTGCCACCAGCCCAGTGTTGAAAATATGAACTAACTGGGTTTGTTTGTTTGACTATTAGCAGGATTACTCAAAAGATTCAGAATGGATTTGGATGAAGTTTCTTGGAGAGGTAGGGTGGGGCCAAAGGAGCAATTAGCAAGATTTTGGTAGTGATCGAGATCAGCATCTGCATCCAGAACATTTTTAAAATGATAGAGGCACTTTCAAGATTTTTTTTCTAACCTTATAGATAATGCCTATGATGACAAGATGACATCCCCATAAGATCTACCATGAATACAAGTTTAATCTGGAACCAAGTAATAGTCTGATCCAGAACGTTTCAATTTATGTGGCTCATGGCAAATTTACTGCTATGAGATAAATAATAATAAAACAGACATTCAAAGATCATTGTAGGTGAAGCTGTGCTGATTCAGTTAGGTGTCAAATCTGACGAATCTTCAAATGTTAGTTTTTTCTTGAACAAGTAATCCCCAAGTAATAATGTAACTCAAAATAATAATAATAATAATAATTATATGACTCCAGATTCTAGGGGTAGGTTTTCATGGTTGACGAAACACATTCAAACTCCATACACAGAAAAAGTCTATTTTTATTAGCGTTACCCCAGCTAACCCTGCTAACCAGTCAATTAAATCCATATTTTAGTGGTTTTAGGGAATGAACTGGTGCAGCAACACATCTGGGACAAATCACTTTGTCATATAAAGTTTTAAACAGAATCAACATGTTGTCTAGATACGAAGAAAGCTATCCAAAATGGGAAATGGGACCATCGGCGGAGCGAACCTAACAAGCTACTATACATAGTTTTATACTTATGCTACATATTTCACAAAATGTCAAATTATATATGAATATGTATAAAAGTATAAAAACTATCATGGGATTATTGCTTTTAGGTGCTGCTTGAAGCAACAACCCGTAAAGAATTCTCCACTTAATAGTCAGATATTTCCCCCAGGAGATGGTCCAGACCAAATCCGAGCTAAAAGGAGAGGGATTTCGGGGGTTTCATTTGCCAGGTTGACAGAATCTTTTGAGATTATGACAGCTATACGGAGTGAGTGGGTTTTCTCATGGCCTGAATGGAAGATGACAGACTTGGCGTCCAGAGTCAGTCCAGGATGTCCAGATTGTACCTCTTGTGCTGTCTTGGTGGTCCGGTACATGGTTCGGACATTCCATGTTCCAAGGCGGGTCTTGGCTTTTGGCCCCAGTAGACCCTCTTTCATACTCCTGATTTCCTTTCAGCTTTCATCAGGAGTGGTCTCACAAAGCTCAAATTGCTTTCGGGCTTGGGTCTACTAGGTGCCTGGTGTCAATAGCTTTACTCATTGTAGTTTCTGTAACAGTATGTTGTTGTTTTTTACAGGGTGGGGTAACCTCCCAACCTCCCAACCTCCAAACCTGGAGTGCCATTGCTGCTTTTTGTCTGGCTCCTCACCCAAGACCAATCTGCTCAGGCTGAACCTACCAGGGGAACTTAGCCCTGCATCCCAGCATAGCTCTCAGGGTCTTAGAAGCATGCACGGCTGAATGAATGAATGATAATGTTAATCCATATCCGCTAAAAGTGTCACTGTGTTCGAACACGTTCACCATAACAACTTCATAAAGTATGTATCATATCAGTGTTGCCTTTAAACCCCATTTATGTCCCTCTGGGATCCATTTCACCGATACATGTCACGATCATGGTCCACAATCGTTGCAGCTTCTTTTTTCTTCCAGGTATGTCCGCTGCACACCAATATGGAAAAATGCAGCACACCCACCGCAGGTCATGTGAAATAACCAATCCCTCCACAGGACTTGTGTTACCCTTTCTGTCTAAACGCAACATTGGGTTAAAAGGTCAACCAAACTAAAGATGGAAGAAGAGCTCATCGTGCTCATTCAGGGATACCTGGAGCTGCACAACCTGTCAACTTCTTCCTATTCTGACACCAGCAGATGGAGCGACGCCTGTTGCTCCATCTGTGGTCCAAACGATGCCTGTTACGGGGGCAAAAAAGTTACACTTGAACACACCGTAAAGAACACAAACCAACATGTATATTCTATTAGAGCATATTCATCTTTTAAAAGGAGGAACCAGAAGACTTAGGACTGCAGATATTCCGCCGTTTTCACACCACCCTCCTTTAGCAGTTTCGGTTGGTGTTCTGTTGCTTTATTCCAGATGGCCATGTGGTCGTGAGCATTTTTGTGCACTGGAATGATGAATAAACAGTGAGAGGAGCATTCTGCATGTGAACTCTCGTCTGAATCGTTTGCTTTTCTTTCCTCGCCTCTGTTTCTCTTCTCGTGCACAGATTTGCTTTTAGCTGAGCGACCAATCAAAGTGAGGGCTCAGCCTCCGATTTAATATGCTCAGTCAGCCGAAAAGCCGACACCACAGACGCTCAGTGACGGCCAACTGTTGGTCTGGTGTGAAAGGGGCCCAGTCCTTGTTGACTGATTGCACACGCTGTTGTTTTGTGATGCTTTTGTTGGAACATTTAGACTGATGACACGGCGACAGGACAGGCTTGTACTTTTGTCTTTACGGTTCACATTTTACAAGCAGGTGATTGTTGCTAAAAATGACTTATTAATACTGCAGTTTCACGGATGCGTCGCTACATGTAATGATCTTTCCTTTCATCCCGCTGCTCTGCTGTAACAGAGGTACTTTACCAGCATGAAGCCTGTTCTCCAGCAGTGTAATTAGGTTTGTCTAAACGTCTACCCAATTATGGAAAACCAGGTTTCTTGTTGACATAGCTAAAGAAATCAGATTACTCCAGAAAGCTGACATTAGTACAGTTAATTAAGAGCAGGAACGTACACGGTTTGTCTTTTTTCTCTCTTTTCCTCCCTCTTCTTTTACACTTCCATTCCACCCTTTATTAATGACACACACTCTTTTGTTTTCTCTATGCTCACCCAGACAGTCTTTTTGTTGAGTTTCACTCCCTTCTGTCTTGTTTTGCTCTCATCAAGACACCATTTCTCCCTCCCTCTCTCTCTCTCTCTCTCTTTCTCTCTCGCTCACTCTCTCCCCCCTCTCTCTCCTTTTCATGATTTTTTTTTTCCTCTCTGGCTGCTTGTAATCAGACTCAACAGGAGCTGATAACAGGCTGCCGATGCTCTGCTTCTGCAGACATGAGACTGCTGCTGCTGCTGCTCCCCTCTATCTAGAGCCTCCACACACAATTAGAAACAGACAAACAGCCTCACTCTTAAATACTTACAATAAATAAATAATTACACTCTGATAATTAGAAGCACAAAACACCTTCACGGTAAACAAAAAGATGATCAAAACACTTGAAGTCACAAACAGACAATATGGAAGCAGGTTCAGCCTCTGAAACACACACAGATAGAGATGCATATCCTCCCATTCCTACAAAAACATATAAAGAAATGTAAACTCATAGAGACTCTGCTAAACATTAACAGCTGCAAACCAGCTGCAAATGTCCACCAAAAAAAAGATGCAACTGCATTCAAAGACACTCCCTCACAGACATTGAACTCATAAAAAAATTAACCTGATAATAAAATCATCAGTTTTTGCGATAAATCGGAGCCACAGGATGAGCGAGATAATATAATTACAATTACATTTCCAGCCGACATCTCTGCTCCGTTGAAGGAGCAAAGTCTCATCTTGTCAGCTGCAAAGCATCTTCGTCACTGTCATATTTTTCTCGCCACACTTCAAATTGTTCTGTGCTTGCTAAGATTTAAAATCTTAGAAAGAAACATGAGGTTTATTTTCTTCTTTTTAAAGATATTCACAGTTTTTACCGTATTTACATCTCAGCCCTGTCACCTAGAGACTATGTCTAAATACAACTAATTATAAGGTGAACAAAATACCAACCAACAATGCTTTTTATTAACATAATCAGGAAATGTTTTTTAATGTTAATTAACATATGTGGGGGAAGGTGCAAAAATGATGCAGAACAAATCAGTAACATATTCACTGACAGTGTATTTCTTTTTTTTTCATTTATTTGGAAAGAAAGTTCTTTCCCTAACGTTAAAGATTGTCAAAACCAAACCAGACCAGAGCACATACAGTAAATTCAGGGTTTCATTCTGTCAAATAAACATTGTTTCTTAACTTAATCCAGGCAGCGATCGCTTCCCCTTTAAATTTATCTGCTGTTACAAATTAGTCATGTCAAAACAGGATTTCTTAATGTGTATTTTTCCTTATTCGGAGCATCCACAGATCAAACATTAATGCCAAGTTAGGCTTACTGGTGTGTCTGTCACTGGACCAGTAATACACAGTATAGAGTTATTATTTCCTTCTACCAATATACGGTCAATTGCCAAAATAAAAAAGGTCATTTATTTCCAGATCAAGCTGTTTCCATTCGTTGTTTCTTTTTTAAATCAGTTTATTAAGTTATATGATACAGAATCAGGTATTCACTGAGAGCAGCCATCAGCTTTATCTCTTCTTTTTTCTTTTCTTTGATAGTGTGTAGGATTGCTAAAATGAGTTGGAGTAGGAAACAGCTGTCTGAGTCACACCAAAACAAGTCGTGAGTCGCAGTCGACGGTTCCAGGTTCAAGCTTTAAATAACATAAATGTCATCTTATAATGCCTCCGGTGTTTCAGCCCAGAGGTGTGAACATGATGCAGAAAAGAATAATCATAAGGAGGACGACCTACAATACCATAAATACACTAAGAAACCACCGTCTCCAACACAAGAAAACAATGACTGTTTATGCATGTGTATTTTTGCACACGTGTGTGTGTGTGTGTGTTGAAACATGTATACAAGAAGCAAAACACTGCACATATTTGCACCTGTGCCTCCATACAGATGTTGTGTGTTTGTACAGCAGAAGTTCAAACAATCCCCAGGGTCTCTGCACAATTAGAGTGTGTAACTGTGTGTGTTCATCTCCAGTATGGTGTCTATGTGTGTGTGTGTGTGTGTGTGTGTGTGTGTGTGTGTGTGTGTTGGATGGTATTCTCACATGTGTTTAACCTCTGCCAGGGCTTCGCTTCGTCCTCACACACGCTGAAGGTCAGACAGAATTGACCGCTCCTGAGCTCCTGCCCGCCAGTATCGACTGCGAATGAAATGTTTTCTTGATCTGAGCGATGTCTGTCTGCAAACACACACACACACACACACACACACACACACACACACACTGAGATATCAGGCAGGCAGCTGGTGACATCATCAGCTGTCTCCTCATGAGCTGAAAAATAAATAAAGAATACAGAGTCAAAAATATAATAAGCATTCTCGAGTGCTGCTTGTGATTCTTCGTCGCTATCTTCCCCTTCAGGCTCCTCTGCTGCAGCCATTTTGCACAGCACAGATGTTTTCAATTAATCTTGAATTCCCATTCTCCCAGTCCACCCCCTACCATCTCCCCCCGACAACTCCACAGAGTCCATCCCCAGTAAATAACTTCTATTCTATTCTATATCTGAAAAGGAAGCTCTCCCTTTCTCCCTCTCTTTCCCCTTTGTCCTTCCTTCCATCCTTCAGTCCTTTATCCCCTTTCCCCCCCCCCATCCTGTTGTCCTCCGCCGTGCACCGGCTGGAGCAAATCTGTTTTTTAACCTTGACTCGCAGGTGTCGCGGCAGAATGGGCCATTATTTGTCACCATAAATAGCGGTTAAGCAGCGGCGGCAGCCCTGCAGGAAGAGCCCCAGCGCGCCACATGCAAGTGCAGCCCAGGATACTTCATTAATCTTGCTGTCACTTCCATGACGCTTTTCATTAGTTACAGGGCTATCTGATCAACAGGCAGACTCTCGACTTCTCAAAGCCGTCGACTATAGCAGCAGAGAGAGGAGCTGGAGGACTGTAAGGAGAGAGAAGAGAGAGAAATGAGACTCCAGGAGAATCAAAGGAGGATTTCTGATTGTCTCGGCCTGCAACAAATCAAAGTGGGAGGTTGACCCATGTGACGCCGGCGAGAAAACAGCTGCCAGAAATATGATGTGACACACAAATGTGTGTGCATATCTGTTCATTAGAACTGTATTTACTAAGATTTAACATCTTCAATCTGGAAACATGAGATTAATTATCTTGTTTTAAAAGTTATTTACCAGTTGTTGTTGGGTTTTTTTATCTAGCCTATTTATTTCTGGAACCATTTTATTTTAAGATTTCTCCTAAAATGAAGCTGTGGCGTAAGTTCAGTCAGGAAGACGAAGCCTTTGCTCACTTGGGCAACACTTTATTTCTCATACATGCTCGGTCTTATTTTCCTGCATCACAGTCAATTGTTATCAGCTGTTCTCATCAGCTCATCTCGTCATATCTATCCAATAGCACAGCGACACACCCTCATTGTCAGCCAATCATGTTGCTGCAGGTCTTTTTAAATATGACTCTCTCTCCATTCCTCTACTTCCATGCTGCTGTTTTGCACACCCTCCACCTCCCCATCACCGCCCAGTCTTCAAATTCACCGACTTCATCATCCATCAGGTTCACCAGGGTCATCAGCCGCCACCACCACCACCAGTGTCTGGACTCCAAGGGAGGATATATATATCTTGCTGCCTGAAGAGTCTAAACGCCAAAGACTTTCTGACACCAAAGACTTTCAAACATATAATTATTGCATATCATTTGATGTAATAACGCTCTTAATTACTTGAACCACTAGTCTCTCCTGATTGAACTAAAATTATCTTGCTGCACGGACAGATCATTTCACTAATATTAAGCCATTTTCTCCTTAAACTCAGATTTTATTTCTTGTATTTTGGCTACTCTTTTTTGCAGTGTATAACATTGATTAAAACCATCTCTGAACTGATTGCAACTTCTGGCTGTAGATTAAAAAAACAACTTAAAACAATTTGACAGGGGGTTGAAATAAATACACAGTCGAAATGAAAATAAACTTAATTTACCATAATAATATTTCTGTTTGAGTTACATGTACTTTCCTGAATTAACACTTCAAGTTATTTTCAACATTTTGCAGCAATACCCATTCAGTGTATTTACATTCTGTGATTGCCTCTAAATACTGTGGTAGTTTTATTTGTTAGTGGTGGAGTCTGCCGATCCTGTGAAGCATCTAATTGTGAAGCAGCCACAAGAAACTAAATGCAGATTGTGCAACGATTCTTCACTGAAGAATTTTGGTTTGGTTTACAACCAAACACTTTGGTTGTAAACAGATACACCAGTTGTTCATTTATTGTACCTCTGAAAAAGTAGTATGGTAACTACGGGTGTCACCAAGTCAGGACTGAAATATTAAGAAATGAAATATAAAATATAGCAGATTTACATGATAATTCTACTTTCTGTTGATCCTTATGAAGAAAGAAGCTGAAACATCCTCAGAGGTTATGTTGGGTCGGGGCTGTCCAGGTCAGAGCCACAGAAAACATTGAAATTTAACTCTTTTTCTTGTTTTTTCTTTCAGTACAGCCTTTTAAACTACTAGATGCTAAAATTCATTACAATATCCTATTAATTTCTACATAGGCAGATTTTTTTTTTATTATTAAATTGTTATGTACAAATTGAGTTCTTGGAGAATTCTTTGACTGTTAAAATCAACATTAAATCTACAGAAAAACCAGCAATCCTAACCCAAAAATACTATAAGTAGGAATCTGTATGAATCCAAGGTTTCAGATCTCATTGCAACTTAAGGAAGGACCACAAACATGGAACTTTCTCAAGAGTTTAGCTGGAGAGGACCTCAGTAAAATAACCAAATGACACTCATAGGTTTCAATACCATAAATATGTGTGATTTTTTTTCTGACATATTTCCTGACAAAAACGTACTAGAAATACAAAGAAAAGTTAATAAAAATAACTTTATCTGGAGGTTCTCTTCCTGATCCATGTCCAATCATTCCACAAAGTTTTTTCCAGTACAATATTCTGTATTTGTTGATACAGATTGCCCGTGTGGCCTCCTAAGGCTTGGTCCTGTCTTTGAAGATACACTGCTGAGCTTCTTCTCCTTGCAATGCTTCGCCTCCTCCTGTCGCTCTCCCTATGAGCTGTATAACTGGGCACTGACGGGTTAGGATGATGTGCCATCACTGCTACAGAGTGACAATGAAAGCGTGTTTTTTATGAGCTGAGAACTTTCCTTTGCCTTTTTTCCAGCTTCTGAGCCTGCACTTATGAAAGAAGCATTAGTTCTTCTGCTTGCCAAAAGATCAATCATTGCAAGAAAAGGCCTTGCTGTCAAAAAGGCACAAGACCCCTTTGACAGATGAACTGTAATCCAACTGTGGAAAATCTCAAAACCGTCTTTCTTAGAAAGATAAAACTTTGTTTGCCAGAGTTTGTGTCTTACTTTATTTAGAGTGTACAGTGCTTTAAAAAAGTGTTCCTGATTTCTTCTATTTTTGTGTCTATCTCAAACTAAACTGAGTCAGAGCTTCAAACTAAATTTAACATAAGACAAAGGCAACCTGAGTCAACACAAAATGCAAGTTTCAAATGATAATTTTATCTAATAAGGCAACAAAAAAAGGTTATCCATATCCAATCCTCAGTGTGAAAAGGTATCAGCCACCCTAAACTTACTAGCTAGCTGTGCCACCTTTAAGCAGCAACAACCAAACTCTTCTGATAACTAGAGATCAGTCTCTGACATCACTGTGGTTGAATTCTGACCCCCTCTTCTTTGCACAACTGTTATAATGCAGCCGTATTGGAGGGTTTGTGAGCATGAACTGTTCCTTTCAGGTCCTGCTACACCATCTCTTTGGGGTTCAGGTCCGGACTTTTTAATAGACCTCTGCAAAACTTTAATTGTGCCATCACTGACATCATATCCTCTTCCTGTGGCCTTGTGCTGCAGATAAGTCCCACATCTGTAACTTTACTGTAGTCCATCCCTGGACTCTTGAGTTTCTTCCATGCCTCTCTTCCTGACCTCCAAACCCTTCTGCCGTTCTCCCAGACTGTGACTATTCTGTCACCTACGACTGAAATAAGATTCAGCCATTCACAGCTTTCATTCAACAGGTTTTCAGTCTCAAACCATTACAACTCATGTTAGAAAGATTGTTGGTTGAATGCAATTGTGAAAACCAGCTTTTCCTGTACTGACCTGCAACCACTGAAGAGCACCTCCCATCTCCATGTAACACAGAGGCCACTTCGATTGCCTTACAGTTGCATCACAATATTTTCAATCCTGGGACTACATTCTACGACGTTTTATTAATGACCTGTTATAAAGCAGTGTACATGTGTCCAGGGTTTGGTTCTTATCCTCACGCAGCGGTTGTTAAATAAATATTTATGCCACCTTGTCCTCATTGACAAGCCATTGTAATGGGAGATGTTGTAATACTCTGTAACATCTATTACCACCACACCTCTCTGGAGCGCTGAACTGAAATGTCATGACAACAGAGAGGAATAAAATAACATTAATCAAGTGAAGCATTTCATTTTTATTTGCTTGGGATCGGGAAGCGATTATGAGTCACTCACGGAGAGAAACTGCAAAAGTAGAAACTCGAAACCAGATGAGAAAGCTCTGGCCCACAATGATTTAACCACAAGCTTTTTCTAAGCAGACCCACTATGGCAATGATGACTGATGACTGTGTGAGGGTTTATGAACTCCACTGCTACAAAAAAAAAAAAAACTGCACCATGTCAAATGTGGCTTGTGTGTAACCCACCTACATGTGTGCCGACGGCATTGCGGCCCGCATCCCTCCCACTAAGCCTTCTGGGATTGAATTTGGTTTCCCACCATTTCCTCTCCATATGTTTTACATCACTGGGTGAACAGCGAACAGGCGGGAGATAACCACTCATACCTATGGGAGAGAACATTGGCTAAACAAAGTATTTGGAAGAGCTTTTATTTTGAAATCCGATATAAACTAACAGACACAAGTGGCAGCATTTTGAAACAAACCATACGGGGGAATCACACAACCGCATCCAGTTACCGTGATGAGTCACTTAAAGACCTCTGCGCTAAGAATAACTTTATGTTTTAATACAATCAGTGTTACTGAGATACTGACTGATGGCATGAGCTTCTGTGAGTTTCAGGCTTTTTTAGATGCAGCAGAGAAACAAAATGTGCTCTAGCTGCTGTTAGATTGAAAATGGAACAGAAAATGGGGTCTCAGGTAATCAGCTTGAAAATGCTGCGGCTGCATACTCTGCAATGCTCGACCACTTGCCAAACTGTTGATCAGTCTCCAATCCTTTTTTCTAGCCGAGGAGTTTCTCAGCAGAGAGGATCAAAGTGTCCCTGCAGCACTTTTCAGCTTTCGCTACCACAAGTTCCCTTATTATCCAATGAGGTAAATGGAAAACAGATAATGTGCATCGCAGATAAGTTACGGCACCCTGCATGGCTGCTGTGATTGTTAGCAGGCAGGAGAAGTTTCAGTGTTTGCTGAACAGTTTCTTTAATATTGTGACATACTGAGGAGATATGTGTCATATAATAAAAATGTAAATGTGACTTTTTTTGCAGATCATTACATCAGCCTCATCAGTCTCTGTAGAGTCATCAGCCACCACCACCAGCAGTGTCTAAACTCTATGGGGGGGGGGATATATCTTGCAGGACCTTAGGGTAAATGGCCTTTGATTGTAATCTGCCTGAAGACTAAGCGACAAAGACGATCTGACAGACTAATTATCGCATATCGTCTGCTGAAATAAACATTTATCGTGTCTCTCCTGATTGAAACAAGAATCTTTGTCCAAATACACAAGACTAAATCAAAAATATCTGTCAAAATTAACACAGGTCAGACCAGTGATATATCAATATCAGTCTTTAATCAGGCCATCTTGTCATCAACAGTCTGTAACTTTAAGCTGAAATGTCTTTTTGTGTCCGCAGCGATGAAACGGAGCTTAAATGGAGTTGAGATGTTCTGAATACGTAAATGAATAAGAAAGAATTGAGGCAGCCTTTATCAGACTTGAGCTAATCTTAATGTTTTGTCAGTGGCTCCTTTTTAAAAGGTCTAATCTGTTCCAGAGACTCCTCACCATACAATACACGGGAAAGTCTGCTTTGACCAGCTGCTAATCTTTAAAAGAATTAGACTAGCCTGACTTTAAAAGGAAAGTTGTCGAGTCCAATGAGTCTCAGTGATGTTTGAGGTTGTTTGACCCCAAAATTCTGAATATTCCTTGTGTTTTAGTATGAAAGCGGTTAAATTAAAGTGCTTATTAGGCCTCAGAAATCCTTTTTAGTCAGAAATAATTTATTTTATGGAATTACAATAGAGCAATAATCTAACCTTGATCTGAAAACGTCGCCGTCGCCAAGCAGAAAATATCAAAAGTTAAAACAAATCCCAGATTTACTCTGCGACTCTGCTGTTGTGATTCTATTCACATCTCTCTCTCTCTCTCTCTCTTTCCAATCTCCCTCTCTCTCTTTCTCTCCACTTTATCTGTCTTTACAGCTTGTAAAGCCTGAAACAGCCTGAAAGAGACGAGCCAAGGTATTGATCTCAGGGGGAGGAAGAATTGCTGCAGTTGAACAAACACAAATTGGTGTCAAAAGCTCATCACTTGACTAAAAGGCAAGTTTGCCTCGAATAAATGTTTATCACCACTCAAAGAGCTCTGACTGAATAGACTGCTTAGACAAAAGAGGCATCAGGTTTAGAGATTATTAAAAGGGAACAGCTTTCTGAGCTTCAACAGAGCTCAGATTTAAATGTCAGCTCTGGTGTTTTTATCCAATCTTAGACTATTTTACAGCTTCTAATGTGTTTAATTAGGACATGCAAGGCCATAACGAAGAACCGGCTTTGGCTGTGAAGTCACAGAAGAGGAAAGTCAAAACTCAATTGTTTTAAAAACATGGGAAGTCTGTCTGGAGGACACAGAAATAATGTGATCTCAGACAACAGGCGTCCAAATTAAATTTTCTTCGTCTGCACTTCGACTGCCAGCGAACGTCACTCCCCAAACTGCAGCCTCCACTCTGCTTTTTGACACAAGAACAGAAAATTGTCGAACCTCTCCTGCTGCCAAACTGCAAGTCTCCCAGTTCTAACAGCGCCTAATTTGGTTCTAATGTGTTTCCCGACGACCTCCTCTTTCATGCCACCCTCTTTCAAATTCGTCGCCTGTGCTGAATCAGAAAAGAAGCATGAGATGGCAAATATCTAAACATCTGTTTTTACAAGGGACAGAAAGAGTAAACTGTGGTTTTTGCAACCCGGTCTGCTGATCGTAACCCCTGACGATGGAAAAAAGAAAATGATTACAAGGACATTGAGACATACCATAACATTAATTAAGACAAAGTGCAGGCGTAAAGACTTATGCATGAGATCTCTCCTCTGGTTTTACATGATTAAATATTGCTGACCTACGTGACCGATCGTCTTTTTTAAAAGCAGATGGAAGGTGTTAGCGGAGGAATGTGATTAGCCACACACCAGGGACAGCTTTATGAGCGCCTGTGATACACTATCATTGTCATGACAAGTCAAACCTGATGACTAACACTTAGATGCATTGTCCAAGAGAAGAAGAAGCACTTCATCCTGCCTGATGTCTGACTGGGAGTCTTTCCCGTGTTGTTGTTGGCCGTCTCAGAGCTTAATTAAAGCTGCCAGGAATGGGGCGTTTCTCTGGGAATAAATCAGAGAGCTCTCTTGAGTAAAACACACACAGGCCTGTGGCACTCAAGCTGATCTGGTGCGGCCGTATCGATTGCAGCCTGCATGGCTTACCCAAGCCTTCAGGATGTCAGGTCAGAGCGGATCTGATTTGCATCACTGTCTCAGAAAAGTGAGTTGGAAGTTCCCATGAAATCTCCAGATGCACGCTCGGTGTGGCAGCTGTCTGTGCTGAGGTCAATATGAAGGTTAAAGGAAAATGACAGCTGTGACAAAGCGAGGCTTACTGTTACTGCACTCTGTGTGATTCCATCCAGATCAAAACTCAGCAGCTGAAACAGCAGGGCTAGCTGCTCTCCACTCACAGCGGAGGGGCTATTAGCATCCTGGCCACTGGTACCAGGTTCAGGTTGGGTGGCTACAGGTAGCGTAAAGCGGCACGTTTGAAAAACACAGATATTTTGGTCAGGTTTGCAAGTCGGGGTCAACGTTTGTACGTCTTTTGGTTTTGGGGTAGTTTTTATTGCATGTAACGCACCGACTCAACCTGTCTCCTCGCCCTCGCTCGGCTTGTCTGAGTTTGAAGCACGGAAAAGCCACGACCTCGCTAGGAACGTCAGACGAGAGCAGAGGAGAGTCGAATCATTGATCAGGACAGCGAAACACATAAAAGACACTCATGCTCTGCTGAAATGAAACGAGTGTGAATATAAATTACGGAAATTCCATAGATAAAATATTTTGTGCCTTTCTTTTTTTTTGCGGGGGGGGGCAGTCCGCTTAGCTAACAAGAAGAGATAGGGAACAGGTGGAGGAGGAGGAGACAATCAGACAATTACAGTGGAGGGAAAAATGTTAAAGGGGAAGACACAATGATAAACTAACATTAATGGAGGAGGGAGAGGGAATGAACTACTACTAAAAACATAGAACACTGAAACAGAGGCAGGAGAACCAAAACGTTAAAAAAATTAAAATTAAAAAAAAGATCACAAGAAAACACAGGACATGCAAAGCAAAAAAAAAAAACAGCATGGAAATAGTCTTTCAAAATAAAAAACAGGAAATGGCAACTTAAATACTGAACCATGACACATATTCACTGAACTGCTACATTCACTGTCTTCAACATTGTGAGATAGTATAAAAAATATTATAATAATAGGCCAATCAAGATTTTTAAAAATTTACCCAGACATGATGTTCGACCACTATGCAAAATTGGATCTAGATGCAGATCAGTATCCAGATATGGGAGATCAAAATATACATTTGGAGGGGTGCAATATGTGATGGAGACAAAGATGTAGCTGAGATCATATGTTTTTATTAATAACACATAAACTACTCCGCTGGCTGTGGTGTGCATTCTCAGAGTGGTGAGACAAATATGCTTATTATTTTTAGCAGAAGTTATTGTAGACACAGTGAGAACATCCTCCATCCTATTAATAACGACTGAGTGAATGTCTCAGACTGTCTATAAATTAGTGCTGGACACAGACTTGTTGTCTCAGAGTTACTGCTCCATTTATCAAACTCTAGAAATCTCAGTGCACAAAAAAAAATCCAGTGGATATTTTCCTTAAAGGTAGTGCCGATCCAGGGATTGAATAGATTAATTTTCCTATCGAATCTGTCTCCAGTGGCCTTGCGAGCTCGAGGAATTTCCCTGACATCAGGAATGCACAGGCCTGAGTGAGCACTGCACCGCCTGTACAACCGTGTCATACATCCACTTGCCACGCGCTTAAAATGCATTTGTGATCCCATCCAAAATTTTCTTGGCTGGTCAACAAAAGCTGCCTTTGTAAACCATCCGAGAAAATGTTTGCTGTATTTTCCAGCATCACAGGATTGGTGAGCTGCGAGGAGAGGAGAGGAAAATGAATGCAGTAGGTTGACGTGGTGCTCAGCTGATGTATGATATCAACGACACCTCTGCTTGATCATTTGTTTCACATTTTCTGTTTTTATTCTTAAATAGATAAATAAATAAACAATGAACAGACTTTGATTAATTGTTTTTGGAGCGGTACAGTACGGTCCGAGGAACAATCCATCAGATTTTTGGTGGTGATCTGGATCATTACAGGCCCATAATGCACTGCTCATGATTCGCTGCATGCTCGCTCATGGTGTTCATCGGGGAGATGGGTGAAGAGTAGCTGCACCTGCAGTTCTTCTACCAGCAGAGGGCACCGGGCTCCATTACAGATTTGTTTAGAAAAGGAAGGTGTGCCACAGGGAGACTGAAGTGTGGCCACGAATTGCATTAAGAGGTGAGCTTCACGGGGAAACTGAGCTGCCTCTCTGAATGCTGTCTAGTTAAAGTTAGACTTATTTGCATATGCATAGATTTTGAATGCGAGAAACAATAGTAGGAATTTTAATACATTTAAAAGCATCTTTTGGTTTGTTTGTCTGTTTGCAGGATTCCACAAAAACTACTTGAAGGAGTTTCATGAAACTTGGTGGGAGGGTCGGGCATGAGGCAGGGAAGAACCCGTTACATTTTGGAGTTGTTATAGTCAGAGGAATCCTAAAATCTAGGTCACAGGCTTTATTCACCCTAGTCAAGATCTATTGGATGCACCTGTGATTCTCCCTCAGCTGATGGCAATCAGCCCAGCTGGGAGGTTTTATAAGGAGGCCGGTTTTTACCTTCAGATGTTTGAGTGTCTCCAGAGAGTCGACACCATCAGTTGGCTTTCTGTGTTTCTGGTTTGAGTTGTGTGTTAGAAGGGTTTTTCTTTTCTTAATTTAAAACTGTGTGGAGGGATTTCCTCTTTCTGCCAGCTTTCAGTTCATATCACTTTGTTCCCCCCCTTGTTTGGTTGGATAAATAATTGGAATTTGGATTAGGGTTTACTTTAAATGAAAGGAACTGTAGGGCCTTTTGTCACACTGGATCATTTCACCTGCATGCTCCTGAGCTGAAGTTTTCCCGTTTCACTGATTTCCTAGTTTGGCCCGACAAAGCCAACATGCAACATCTAAAACAGTAGCAAACTGAGCAAAAGGCTGTTTGAAAAATAATTTTCAAAACTCAATACCTCTGGAAAATGTGTCAGTACAACAACAACAAAACAAAGACTGAAGAGAACTTTCGATTGGGGCAAAAAAAGGGATTTTTGTAAAAGTTGCAGATACTGCATTTTGCCTTTGCAGGGTAGCTTTGACTGTACCATTCTGAATTCCAAATAAAATCACCTTTATTACATTCAATCTGCTTCCAGTCATTACATAAATACAATGTCAGTATCAGCATTTTTAATTAACAGCATTTCTTAACTACGAGCATAATTAGGAGGCATTTCCTGCAACATAGTGGCTGTTGCCTAGTTTTATACCTACAGTATCATTTCCTATAATATGACTAGTGGGTTGTTGTTTTTTTGTGCAGAGATGCCCAGAAATGACTGAATCCATTTTCTCATTGATTCTTAGTTCTTGACCCTTTGACACTCTCTGTCCCATTGTTTTGGTCCTTGTTTACTCTTTATGCTGATGTGACCATGTAATTATGTTCATCAACAATCCAAACAAGCCACTAAGAATGAGTAAAAATCAGAATTAGTTTTATGAAGTGGATATGATCTCGGTTTCAGCAGCTTTCATACGGAAGAGATTCTGTTCTTCTGATCTGTGCTGTTCAATTCACAATTAAAAACAAATGCAGTCGTTTTAATGTGCAGGAAAGGAGGCCTGATATCTGACACATTCTTGGTAACACTGTTTCACACTATCACCCATAAAGCAGGTCGAATATAGTTTCTCTGGCTCTCTTCATGCTTCACTGGGAATTCTACTCGTATCGTCTTTTATATTTTCTTCCATAGGGCTTCAGTCATAAATTTAACACAATGTATAACTCAATAAAAGACATAACCTCGAGGTTATTTACAGGAAGCTCCCAACTACTATCATCTGGGCCCATAATGCATGAAAAGAATGTGCACCTTGTCAGAGGATGACACCCAAAGCCAAATAAATCCTGCTGCCGCCTCTGCACCACAAGATAAATGGAAACCTACTCTAGCCGAACTACCAGCAACCTCCACCCCCCCGTCTACCGGCAGTCACTGTCAAGGTTACCCAGAGCAGCGTGAGGGATCAGCACTCTTTATTTTCCATCATCACAGCCCTTATAGCCTCATAGACCTGGAGCTGAAGACGTCCCATCAGAAGGAGATCAGTGCATGATGTTTGGATGTCAACCAGCTTTCACTGGTCTGATGGGAATCACAAAGGAAAACCAAATTTATTCAGGCTATTTTAAATCATATCGTTCCAAATTATAGAAAAACAACATCTTCATGTCTCACCGTCCCTCTGAGGTCAAATCCATACTGATTGCATGAAACCACCAAACCTCTCTGCTCTCTCAGTTTCATTTAATTGTAAATTAAATATTCAGACTCGGCCTCCTTCATTTTATTAATTTGTTTTCCGATCCCTCGTCATGCACAATATCTCAGACACAGATTAGAGGTTTAGTTCTACAAACACGGCTGGATTCCAGGATTTTTTTTTTTTTTTTAAATGCAACATTATTTGTGACAATAACATTTAATGTCTTTTTAGATCTTATTAATCACTGCATATTGAAATCTACCTGTTCTTTTTCTATGCCAGTCTTTCAATTAAAAAAAACAAACAAAAAACAACACACACCACTCAGCCAATCAGAATCAAGCAGCCGCTATGAGCGACACTCATATATCAAAAAGTTGCTGTGCCCCTGAAAACTAGCCACAGTAGCTACCTCCTGCAACGGTGGAAACATACAAGAAAAAGACCATAAGATGACCAAACTGAAGATTGAATGATTTATTGAAAGTAATGAATAACAAGAGAGAAACATACTACAAAAAAAGTTTACTGTTAAGACAGAAATAAGACTGTTTACAAGAAAGACATTGAATGTAATGAATTCACCTCCCTGTTAGGTGACGGTTGATCTCGTCCTCTAATCTGATGATAAGGAGCTCCTGTTGGTCTGTCTCCCCGATTTGAAGACATGATCGGCTGATTTTCTTCTTGAGTTAGCTGCTAACTGCTACTTGCAGCTTTTTAAGTTGCCCGCTTCAGGCCGCATGATTAATACGTCGTTAAAACATCACAGCCCCGTCCTGGAATTCTACCTTGCATTACAGATGTGATTCATTGTTGTTAGTGCCTCCACTGCCGTCACAGAGGGGGAACAAACAGACTCACATTACAGCTTCATGTGCATTTTACAGGTCCCGCCCTAAAGAGGCCTCAAAGTGTACGAGGCCCTTCTGCACCCTGCTCTCATATCATCCTAAAAAGACAGGAAAGAAAGTTTAAAAAAACAAGAGAGGAAGACAAAAAAAAAAGTAAAACTGACAGAGGGAGCAAACACCAGGGGGGAATTTATGGAGATGTGACTCCTAAACGAGGCAGCCGCCAACGTCGAGGTGAAACAAAAGGAAGCGTAGAGATGAGCACACTTCCTTTTTTTTTTGTTTTAAATCCGTCTTCCAGATGGCCCCGCTTTTGCACTGAGATCTGCACTCGCCGGCAGGGTGACAGCAAGACACCATTTTATTCCCCCTCCTGTAAAGCGATGAGCGCAGCACTTCCCTGAAGCCTTATCTGCAGCAACACGGTAACTGGAGGAGCCGCCGCTCCGATCCCACATCTGCCAACACATAACCGGAGAAATGTGACAGCTCTGGTAGAGCCGCCTGCGTCTCAGCCGTTATCGCACAAACAGGAGGCAACGTGTTTAAACACCGCCGCTGCTTATGTTGAATCTTTCATGCTTGATCAGATGAATATGTCATCGGAAACCTGACAGATCGGTACGGCTCTCGTATGAATCACACAGCAGCACAAATGTGCTCCAGTTTTTACATACAGGAGGCCTGGTAACCCCTCACCTGACAAATAGGAGCTGACAACAGAGAGGCTTGTTCATTTATCAGCTCAGGGAACATGGAAAAAAAAACTGATATCCTTTTGCATACAGATTGCAAAGCCTTATGGGAGAGTCAATCACCAAAGAGGCACATCTGTGATAATCTAAATCAAATCTTGCTGGCGTAGTCACCAAGTTTCAAGCTTGGATTATTTTTACATCACATCAAGCAGGCGTTAGAAGTAAAGTTTCAACTCTGAAGAGATTTTAAATTCCTCTTTAAAAGACTATCTGACTGAGAGGAGGAGGCAGACAAAGGAAAAGAAGATCAGTTTCACATCACTATATTCAGTCAGATACCTCTCTGATAGGTGTAGTGTAATCTCAGAGACCAGCTGTCTGAGGTTGTTTTCAGAGTATGTTTATCCGAGGAATGTCACCCGAACACAGCGTCCCCCTTTCCTCCCTCGTTTATCCTCTTCCACTGTTTCCCAGCGCAGCCGCAGCCACAGCCTGCGATCTGCTGCCCGCTGATGGAGCTCTGACAAGGACGCTGCTTGTTGAGGGAGCAGGAAGCATTATTAATTTATTTTTCCCTAACCACATTTTCCCAAGTCAGTCCGGGAACTGGTAAACTCTCAAATCTCAAACCTGATCTCCAACCTCTGCAGACGGCTGTTCGCTTGGTACGTGCACTGAATCACGTTAAGAAACAAAACTGCTCATAAATATTTTTAGCTCGCCGTGCATTTGTGAAACTCTGGTGAGCTAAATGCATGATAACTCCACCTCAGCAGTATCCTCTCCCTCAGTGCAAACCCCAGGCAATGTTTAATGGAACGTTCTCAGAAAGTAAAATTTGCAAAAGCTGGGAAGAACTCGCCTCCATTTGCTGATACAATATATTTAGCGCTTATAAATGAGATGCTAAATTGATTAATTCATGATTATTAATATGTGATGATGAAAGTTTAATTATATATTGGAACTTCTGCGTGAACGGAGGGGGGTGTTTAATATCGGCAGCGCTGCAAAGAGAAAGTTTTGATGAACAAAAGGAGGTTGTTTTTTTTTCAGCCCACGTTTTAGAGACTACAAAAGGAGGCAGAAACGTTTCTCTGCAGCTCTTCGGCTGTATAGTCAAGCTGTGTTGCCTGCTGAGGAGGATATTGAAAAGACGATGCAAAAAGAAATAGACGGCACAAACAATTACAAGGCCTCTAGAATGACTATTTTCTCAACGGAGCCCTGTGAGACTGAATTCCTCCTGTGTTCATGGGGTAAAGTTTGGCCCAGTTTGGCTAATTCTCTCTCAGACTGTGTTCACTGACAGCAAGAATGGTGTAACTCTAAAAAAAAAAATTTAAAAAAGAAAGAAAGGTCTCACTGAGGGATTTTTGCAATTGAAATTTATTGCACATAACAAGAGAGCGATGTGCTCCCCTCCTAACAGCGCAGTCTTAAAACATCTGGCTGCACAACCTCTAGCACGGCTGGAGAGTGAGCTCTAACCTCCAGCTTTTTTTCTTACGCTGACAAAGTGCTGCAATTTTAGTGTCAGCGGATTGAGCAAGAGCTGCACGCCTTTTGTTCAGCATTTCAGTTACACAGAGGGGGGAAAAAAGAAAAAAAAAACGAGGAGGGAGAAAAAATGAAGAACAGATTGCTCCCCTTGAGAATGGCTGAAAGGTGCGACTCAAAACGAAACGAATTAGATGCTTTATTTATTTATATTTCTGTGATTGAATTGTGCTCCGGTGACTATTACCAAGGGACAGAGGTAAGAGGAAAATAAGTGTTGTGGAATGAAGAGCGTTGTCGTCCATATTCGTGTGGATGTGTTTCTTCTGTGATGCTGTGGGATTTTGGAGGCCGGTTTCGTCCTCATTACGACATCCCAGACAGGATATCAGGGTCGTCAGAGCAGCTGTTTTGTTTTGATGACTTCAGAAAGACAAAGTCCTCGTGGTCATGATGTCATCCATCCGAGGAAAATGAAAAAAACAAAACAATAAGCTCTGCAGGGAAGATGATCTCAAAATTCCTGACTTATATTATCTACAAGAAAATAAGGGCATTGAGCAAGAAGGCCGCTGCTGCTAATCAGTGGTCTGGAGGGAGTCTGAAGCATTTTTCTCATTCCTTTCCTGTGCTAAGAAAACATCCCACTGGAATGATATGTAAAAATCAATCTAATCAGAGTGAAGAATGTGTTTCAGCTAACATGAAAACACACACAGCCATGCTTTGAGCTGGATTCTAATGCTGGTTATCATCTTAGCAATGAACATGCAACAACTGCAAAAACATTTGGGTGCTTCATTTAAAATGAATTAATAAATTCATTAATTTTCAATTCAATTGAAAACAGTACAAAAACAATTCACCTAAAGCTGAAAAGTTGAAAGTTTATCCAGTTGTTGAGGTTGAGTAAAGCTTCTCCAGAAGCAGCTTCCTGTCAACCAAAGTGTCACATTTTCATTACAACAGAGAGAGTAAAGTACCAAAATAAAGGTACTGTTGGGTTCCAGTCTGCTGTACCAGTACCAGTATTGGTAAAAAAAAAAAAAAAAGAATGGTACCCAACCCTAATATAGAAAATATTATATTTTCATTGTTACTGTAATTGAAGCACATTTATCTTACAATGAATTATTAATCATGACAATCTGTGATTTTACCACATATCAGTAAAACAAAGGGAACTGATGCTGCAGACTGGTGTGTTGATTCTAGCACCCTTCTCTTCTCACTGGGAGCCATTTGCGTCATCAAGTACAATAAAGTGGGGCTGTAATTCATTATTTCAGTAGCTTGAATGTTTTTCTCACTGTGTTCTTTGCCTAAAATTAGCTGTTAGCTAATAAACACATAATTACACAAGAAAACTGCAGGTCAAATTCATGCAATTATCACATCCAGCCAGGCTCACAGGGGAATGCAATGTTTGTATAATTCCATCTGTGTTGATCCTCAATATTAAATCCACAATAATTTTGTTAAGATGTCTTAAAGATTTGTATACAAGACAAACAGCCTGGTCACGCTAATGGTTTTCAAACTAATATTAGTGTCTTTTCAGTCCCTTCTATAAAACCTCAAGACATCTGAGAGGAATAAGGGACGGATGAATGCAATTTCCTGTCAACCTCGTGAAAGCAGCGTGGCTCCAGTTAAGCATTCCTCTGAAACTGGAGAGTCCAACTACTTTATCCACTCAGCAGGACAAATATACTGTTTGATCCCATTAAATCAATTGTTATATAATCTCCTTTAAAGTATATAGAAGTGGTGAGAGAAAGTAGAATTGTATATTTTGGCTTTAAATGACACTTTAGACGACCAGGATGAAAGATTTCCATCATTTTTTGAATAATGCACATAATGATTTGTTCCAAATTTGATATATAGATATCAGTGTAACAAAAGGTACCATAAAAACCCTTAGAAGACATCGATAAGCTTCATTAAAGACAATAATTGTGGAAGGAGAGTCAAGAGGTGTCTGGCACTATAGGACCCGGATGAGGGGCAGAATCTATAAAAAGGTGCAGGAATCTCACCTGGGCTGTTCTTCCTGCACTGACACACCTGAGAGCAGCTGAGGCTGGCCTTTGATTGGTGGTTGATTATATTCTCTACTCCAGAGACAATCATACGAGTACCTTCTGCCTGTTTACCAGCCGCCGTAAAACTCACACAGCCATGCCTAAGAGTTGCGAAAGCTGTGTGTTCACACAACCTTAAACAAAAGGGAAAAGTCTCGGGGTTTTTTTACTTTTCCATGGAGAAATAATTCCCCGGATCGCAGAAATCGATGGCTTGCAGCTGTGAACAAAAAACCCTGTGATGGTTGAAGGTGCTTTTAGAGATGGTATCCAGGTACCTGATGTTTTGTAGAGATCTGCATTCCGAAAACACACAAAAGTAAAGTATAAACTAGCACACAAAACGTATACACAGCATGCATTAACAGTAATGAGGTCTATGAACAGAAGAGAAGCTATGAGTTTAAAAAAACAACTTTATTACCAGGACTTTCAATTGAGCAGCAGTAAATATCAGCATGTTCTACACATGATGTTGGTTCGTGTTTCCATGTATCAGCAGGATGTTTGGCAAAGCTCCAGACCTGCAGCCTGCAGTTTGGCTGTGGAACGTAGTTTCACATTATTACCAAGAGTTTCCAAATAATTCTATGTCATAGAAAGTGTTCTTTGTGTTTGTTTTATTTAAATGAAATAAGAGTGTGAAAAATGTAAAGACAGCGAATGAATGAATGAAAAAAAAAAAACGATGAAGGCGGGTTTCCCCTGCAAACAGGAAATGGAGAAAAGGCATGTCAGCCAAAATAAGACTGACTGACTTCAGCTAAACAAGTTTTTTTGTTTATTTTTAAAAAAAGGTCACCAGTAGAAGAGCCAATCACTGTTTTTCCTAGAAATGAGACTTTTATGGTGCTTTTTCTTCACTAAAGTTACTGGGCTGTTTTTATTGTCGGTTCATTTTCTTTGTGGGGCTTGTTGCTGTGTTAAAGTGTGTGTGAGTGACTGAAACTGTTGGCATGCTTCACCTTAGCATGCTGTGAAAAGGTAAACCTGAGTACAGCTTTAATGTGGTTTCCAGTGATCTATGTCTCGTGGTGTTGAAATAACTTGCCTGTATTTTTTGTGACCAAATTCACTTTATATGTAACTCTACACTGACCTTCAGCCCCAGTTTTTATTTTCTGTGCTCATTAATTTATTGTTCGATTCATAGATTACTTGTAAAACTTACCTCATCCCTCTGTTATTATTGTTGGCAGTTCGCTTTGTATTAAACTGGGCTGCTGCCATGTCATCAAGTTGAGAGTTTTACTTTCTACATTGTTAATAAATTCATATTTATGGTATAGCAGTCTCTGGCTTTAGTGTATTCAGACTTTGTGTATCAGTGCATGTAAATGGTGTCCGGCATCATTCTGTATCTGGAGCTGGGAAGCTTCCCAAAGCCAGCGGGGATCACATGTTCAGAGTTGGTGCTGGTGGTGCTGGTGGTGGTGGTGGTGGTGGTGGTGGTGTTGGTGGTGGGAGGGAGAGGGGATATGGAATACACTATATTTTGTGTGTTTCTCAGCAGCAAGTCCATTCACTGAAGCCCAGAGCTTGTCAAAGTGACAGCTCCATTGACAACACAATGGTGACACACTGAACCGGGGCGAATAATAACAGACTTGAGCTGAAAAATAGGCTGACCCAGTTGTCCTTTGTCAGCGACTCCATTAAAATTCAGAGGGAAACAGCTGGGTTAGAGCACTTGTGAGCAACTTGTGTGGACGCTGCAAGTGCAAGAGAAATGCTACAGTGCTAACCTGACCTAAAAGGACACACCTCCATTCATTTATTGATTTTTCTAAAAATAAAAAACCTTTGAAAAAAGACCCAGAAAAAAAGAAAATCAATGTTTGTCTGAAACCCCTCCCTACAAACGGCTCGGTCCATTTATCGGTCTTGTATTCTGTGTGTCAGGTTTCTTTTCCTCACCGGGGTCGTACCATCCTACGACCTCAATCCCAGCAGACTTTCTTTGTCATCCCTCATTTCTTCTTTCATCCCACCACTTTCTGAGGCTCGGCCGATTCAAGCCATCCCCATCACCCTTTTGTAATTAACAACAGGCTTCCTTCTGGATAATACTGCTCATGTTTTCCTTTTTCCCCATTACCACCCAATTGTGTCAAATAATAATTGTTTTTTGGCCACTGCTGGTGCAGACTAGCGAGGAAACACTCTTAATTTCAGAAAGTGGAGGGGAAGAGTAGCCGCTGGATGAGTGTGCCAGTGGGCAGCGGGAAGCTTGTTCTGTTTCTTTATTGGCCCACCTTGGACCTCGGATGATGTCATTTCTTATTCAAATAATTGGTCTAAATAGGAAACAGGAGGGCCTCGATATTCTCTTCATCCAAGAATATGAAACTAATTATTATTTGGGATCAAGTGGTTGCTTGTTGCAAAATCCAAGGGGATAAATCTTTGTTCAGGGTTAATTTCAGGGTTATTGTCCACTTATCTCCTCTGCTTATGAAGCAGAAAGAAAGTTTTAATCAGGAAGGAGGAATTAATCAGAAAAGAAATAGAGCTCAAAGAACATAAAGGACAAAGAGACTTTATTTCTGCACAGCATGTGGTGTTTGGTCGTCTCCAAGCCTCAGCTTTTGTTTTCACTTGAGGAAAAAAGACCAAGTTCCGTATCAAAGACCTGGTTTTTGGTCCGACAAATATAGGTGGTCTTGATCCGGATCAAACTGAACCATGGTTCTGTTCGTTTACAGTGTGGAAGCACTTTTTTGGATGATTCAGGACCAATTACAGGAAGTAGCGGCAGGCTGCTGACGCCATTTAACAGAAGAAGAAAAACAAACGGATGTAACATGGGGAGAGGAAGAGACGAGGTATTTAATAGAGATAAGGAAAAAAAAACACACTGATGACATCAGTAAAAGTGGTGTGTTTACAAATGAGAAGGACAACTTTCATTTTTCTGATGACCTGGGAGCATTCTGGGAAATCGTCATCAAGTAAAGGGAGACACAGGACAGGACGTGTATGTCGGGAAAGCTGCTTTAGTGCGCTTGGAAAATTGCAATGTGAAACCAAAACTAACCGGACCAAACAATGTAAAAATGAGGTGGAGAGATTTAGAGATCCATTAGGGAATATATTAAGGGATAACAGATGACACACAAACCCGCTGAAGCAACACCAGAGACAGACGGTGTTTCCCCAAACCCCAATCAGACCCCCAGATCCAGATCCATAACAAACTGAAATACTCACCACAGGTTCATGAGATGGCTGCTTGAGAGGATGCACGTCCTCAAAAATAGCATAAATTACGGCCGCTATAGTAGCTTGGCTCTTTAAAAATGGCGGACATGGGTTTGTGCTGTGCAGGATATGATGTGCACTCTGACCAATCAGTGGTCTGCAGAGTTTTCACGTCACCTTTTAGTACCTGCTCAGCTTTTCTGGAACCTAAACGGAGGTGATACCAAAAGGTAGCACCAGGTATTTTGACTTAACGTGACTTAACTTAGCTATAGCCATTTTTTGGCAATTTAATTATTTTTCTGAACAGTAGAGGTTTACATGCATGTGATTTTGGCAGTGCAACTGGGCTATACAGGCTATTTAAAATGACATTATTTATAGGTCAGATTGAAAATGGAACTGGACTTTAAAAATGAAAATATGTGTCACTTCATGCATAACCCTGATTGTACACCTGTTTTGCCACCTTGAAACTTTCCATCAAGTTTCCGATACCTCTGGAGATTTTTTCTTGCACAGACAACATTGAGCAAGCTGGGGGGGGGGGGGGGGGGGGGGGGGGGGGAGCTCAGTCATCTCCTTCTGAACTTCATTCTTTATCCTTCAGATTAAAATAGAAGCTATCTGGATGTAACTACCTCTGTAACACAAAGTAAATGAAAGATAGTGACCAAGAGTATAATTAAAGCAGGATATGTTCTGATCACATACAATACATCCATCTAGTGTTGTGGCGGTGCTATTAGCAACACACAAAAAACCTTCTCTGTATCTGCAGCAGGACCGCTGTGAACCGTGAGCCAGTATGAACCCGGAGTCCAGTATTAAAGGACAGTCACATCGCTCCTCCACCCAGGGAAATTTCTCTCCACCCTCCAATTACAATCTCCAGATAATACTGATGCACTAATGCAATCCTTATTTTGGGTTTGTCACATTGCTTTTATCCTTTATCACGATACCAGACTACAAGCTGTAACAAACTGTCTCCATCTAATTGCCATGCAAATTTGAAGCAAACTTTTGGAAAGTCAAGACAAAAAGAAACTCAAATTAGGGATGTTTCCATGGTGTGGAGCGAATAAAACCAGCCTACACAAATCATGGTTTTTTGATCAGAAAGTGGTACAGGCTGTGTCATGCATGGCTGTTAACAGAGTGGAAGAAGCAGAAACAGGACAAGCTGCGTTCCAACTGCAAGTACATCACCAAGAAGAAGAAAGAAAACTAGCAGCTTGTACAAATCAAATATCTAGGATGAGGATGACGGTGGAAACATCTGTCTCTTCTTCTCTCAGAGATGTAACACCTGATCAGTCATGTGAGTTAAATGTACGGTGCACACTTAATGGAAATGTGTTTAAAATGTGGCTGATGTGATCTGGTTACCTGTATCAGGGCAAACCTACAGGCACCAGGCCTTAAGCTCCAATTAATAACTGACATGGAAATAGACAAGGAGTGTTTTCAACCATATTTGGGTGAACATATGTGTGTACCGAGCATACAGATGAGTTATGCTGCAGGAGGAGGTTGATAAGCTTGTGGGTAGAGTATCAAATAAAGTGTTGGTTAGTGAACAGCATTACATTTACAAGACGTGATTATAAAATCAAGCCTAGAAGTCAAACAATGATAAACAGCATGAGAAGGATCGCACAAATTCAGACCTCCCTTCTAATAAATAGGATCAGTGTCAGGAGGTTGGATGTTCCCACATGCACTGAACGCACCACAGCACAGAAACAAATGTCGGAGCAGCCCGCAGCAAACGTTCCAAATCAAATCAGGAGCCAAAGCATGGAGAGAACCTTGTTATAGGGTTGTTGAGTATCTTTGTAAAAGATGCATAAATGAAGCAGTGAATCCTGCGTTCTTCAGCCCAACGTTACCAGCACTGATGGAGGGAATGGGACGAATGGGCAAATATTCACTTTAATCCTTATTTTGTTCCTTTTTATTTGAATGTAAAATTGATATCTTTGGATTTTATACTGTGGGCCAAGCTTAACTAACAATTTGAAGACATCACCTTGGTTTCTGGGACAATGGGATAATATGACGGGCATTTTTACAAGAGATTGAAAATAATGAAATATTAATAATAATAATGAAATTTATAAAATATTTTAAAAAACTAAAAGTCTGCATTCAAATGTAGTAAAAATAACCATTAATGTTATCCACATCTGCCCCTCTAATATTGGCTCTCTTGGGCCTACTGTACTGTTTGGTATAAAATGAACAAACATGAAAATATTGTTAAATTGTGTTTGGCAGAGACGGAGACTTATGTTTGAACTGTACTTTGTCCCTTTTACATAAAATAAATAAAAGTAAAGTCTTTCCATTAGATGCATTGTACCAGATTATAGCTTCAAGCTGCTTGGCATCTGTAGTCCCTTTTTGCAGGTCTTGGCAAAAAGAAAGAACAACAACACAAACAGTGCAGAGTGAGGCTGAACAATCAATCAGAATGCCACAGAGATGAGGCCAAAAGCAGAATCCAAATCCCATCGCAACATCCGCCAAAACAGGGCTTGAGACTTGATTTGAGACCCGTCCTAAAAAAGACGTGAAAAAATGACTTGTGAGCATCTCTGGTGTGTGATTCCATAACGTTCTCATCCTTGGTCATTAGTTAGCGCTGCTTTGTCACGTCACTTCTAAAAGCATAGGTGCACTTTAGCATCTGTGTGGTGAACATGCAGGTTTGGTTTGGTTTAGGCACTAAAATTACTTGGTTAAGTTCAGGAGAAGACATTTGGTTTAACGTGGGACACAATCCCCGGTCTCCTGGATGAAAGTGGCCGATGTGACCCGCCACCCTTCAGACTTTCTCACTTAATAAATAATACATTTTCACTTCAAAAACCCTGTTTTGTTTGGGTTTTTTTTTTTTAGAAATGTATTACAGTCGAAATCATACCTTTCATCATGTTGCCTTTAAATTATTGGCCAGCATTGAGTGGATGGAGGACATGACGGGTCCCCAAAAGTGAAGCCAATATATTTGGATTTCCCCCTGGTGTCTGGCTGTAGTGTAGGTTATAATTCTTATTCTGTCACCTCCATGTTAGCAGATAGGACATGAGCTAAATTAAAAAGTCGAGTATAGTGCCAGTCTAATTAGGGAATTTTAATGTATCTTAATTATCAAAAATATAAAACATTTTAGTCATAAAAAAAGTGCAGCTTCCATGTTTAATAACATGTGGCAAAGTTTATTACATATTGGCAGATTATTTCAAAATGTGGCGTTAATGTAATAAATCTTTCACTTTATTATGTAATATTACATAATTATAATATTACAGCACAGATGTGTTTACATTGGAGGTAATTTAAAGCCTTGTGCATCTCATTGAGGAGAGAGCCAAGGGATGGGACAGGACTGTAGTATTGTAGTGGAGCCCTAGGAATAAGCCTGGACTGGTGATGGTCTCAAATGTCCATTTTGCTCCATTCTAAACATTAAACAGTCTTTTAGTGTCCTGATCCACTTTGATTAAAAATAGGCATTTCTCAAACACAGACGTTCCCACAGAGAGGACCAGACTGGAACCATGGCAGTCACACGTTGAAGGCGTGTGATGGATGAGTGTGCACATTTATCGTCAGCTGACATGTTCCTCCTGCTGCAGCTGAAGTCATTCCACTTCCATAACCTTTAGATTTGTTTTGGGAGCCTCTCTACTGCCAGAAGTGCACAAAGTCACCTTGTCTTTAGCAGGATTGAAGTGCTTGTTGAGAGGGC
This sequence comes from Chaunax sp. Z400, assembly GCA_037577475.1. Classification (NCBI taxonomy): domain Eukaryota; kingdom Metazoa; phylum Chordata; class Actinopteri; order Lophiiformes; family Chaunacidae; genus Chaunax; species Chaunax sp. Z400. The sequence goes on from CM075190.1 coordinate 27,700,568, forward strand.
AGGATTGGAGTAGATGGCAGCCAATCAGAAACCTTGACCATGATGCGCTATTATCACTCTCCCTGGTGTCACCCTATTCCATTTCCCCCTTACCACTGACCTTCATTGAACAATGGATCTTGCTGACTTAAAGGTTCCTCTGTCCTTTCTGCATGGATGATGGACGCCCTACCTGTCTCTCCTCTCGCCCAGCATGAGCACTGCAACAAACAGATGTCTTTGCCTGGGGTGGAGACCCACGCCGCCATAGATAAGGACACCAGCCGCCACAGTCTTCCTCTTCTTTTCCGGAAATTGACTACAGGTTCTTAAATTATTCATACTGTTGAATAAAGTCGCTCTCCGCCTTTATCTGTGCTTATCTTGACCTGTGATCCTTATCTGAAGTGAGTCATGGCAGAATCGATGGGGGTGGCAGGATTTCAATAGACAGTCTTTGTCATCGTTGTTGGATGTTTAACCTGAATGACGCCGTATTTTACGGCAACAATGCCGATGAAGTAATGAGCAACGTATGCAGGGTAAGATGCGTGGCAACACATCGTATGTATGTATGTGTATGTGCAGGACCTGACAGTTTAATGGTGCACCAATCAAATGACTTATATGTGATGTGACTGTAGATAATTGTGACCCAACTCTTTAGCTTTTAAACACCTTTTAGCACATTGTTGTTGCCAAATGATAGACAGATCACACTTATAAGTTGTTGGAGAATAAGAAATACCTAAAAGCAGGGTGAATATTGTTCTTGCATTCTTCAGGTGGACAATCACATGACTCCAAATGAATAAGTAATACTGAATGTTTATGCAATATTCATTGCCAAAACAGAGGTTGAGTTCTGCCCCAAGTAGATCCAAATGACAAAATGAAGACTGGATGATCTATTCTTCTCCTGGCACTCATCTGAATCTGCATGGTTTGCAGCAGCAGGCCTTTCTGGACATCATCCCTCCAGTGTTCCCTGGGCAAGAGTCCTTCTCAGGAAACCTCCAGCAGAGGGGCATCCTAATCAGATGCATTAAATACCTCAACTGATTCCTTTCGATCCAAAGAAGAAGTGATTCTAAAATCATTTCTGCAACTTGTGTCATCTCTTCTTCTTTTTTTTTTTAAATCAGGGAATATAGATCACCTGGCCTCCTTTGCTCCTTCTTCACCCAACCCCAACAAGACCCTGAGGATAACATGCCTCTAACCCCTCTTGCATAAACATTCATCAAGGCAAATTGCTCAGCATGGGCATTTAACCCTCAGCATTGGAGTGAATGCTTTGAATGGTGCTATTTGCTACTGAAGATGTTAAAATGTCAACATTCAACGCTGCCCCAAAGGTCCCTGAAAAGCAAACAATATAATCTTATTGGCTGTTGAAAGAAGTAAACTTGAACTCAAAGTATGTTTTAGGAATGATGATCAAAGACACTACATAGAGTCATGAGCAGTTTTTTTAGTGATTAAGTCGGCCTATGTATCAATTTTTTTTTTTTGTATTCCAAGATACAAATCTTATACAGTAATTACGGTAAGAAAGATATTATGAGATATGAGTCTTCGCCACACTGGATTTTTCAATCCAGATTGTTGATCTGGCACAGGTTTTAATGCCGGATGCCCTTCCTGACACAACCCTTCCCATTTATCCGGGCTTGGGACCGGCACCAAGAGCACACTGGCTTGTGGTTGGGTTATATTATGAGGTATGAGCACAAGTGTTAATTATGAGATATAAGGATAATACAATGTATTTATTTATTATAGAATAAAAATTGTATTTACAAGCTTCATAACTTTGTCTAGTGAGCAGCGAAACGACAGCGATCTCTGCGTCGCATTAAGATGAATCATATAGATCACATGACTGTCATGGGTGTTAAAAATTCTTTCCATTGTGGAAGGAAGGCCTGAAAATCATTTTTATGAGTGCGTCAGCTCAGGTCGACAGCGTGGAACTTCACATAAAGCAGACCCACTTGACTCGAGTGAAAGATGAAAACTCAGTGATTTATGAAGTTTTGAAGGCACATTATCACCCAAAAATGAGAGCCATCCTTCAATATGACAGGACAAGAAAGCACTCGCTCTCCTTTTTTGCCCTGCTCAGAAGGAATGTTGACAAGAACGTCTGTGTTTCGTAACAGACGGTGAATTCCCAAGAGTCAGAGCGAGCACTGACACACCAATAAACACATCATTATGTTGCAGGAATGGATGTATGAACACACAGTCGAGAACAAGATCCATTATCCTTTCAATGTTCTCTTTATCTACATGCATATTTTCCATGTTTGTCATGGAAACTTTTTAAATTACAGATAAAACGAAAATGTTAACAGATTCAATTAAACTTCAGCAATAAAAAAATAAATTTTGACTCTTTTGCACAATCAGGCAGCAGCAACTCGCCCCAAATCGGTGACATGACTCATGATTTTAATTTTGAACGGGTGTTTATGAGGACGAACACAATCAAACACTCGAAGACTTCCCAGAAGCTGGAGCAAGGATCCATTAGTTTCAGTCGATTCTGTTCTCTGATACTGGCAATGCCCCGAGACGGAGAGAGTGAGGCAGAGAGCCGCTGATTCCATCTAAAGCCTCATGACTAATCTACGACAATGATCTGTTCTTTATAAGGATTACATAATGTGCCATCATTAGTCATGTTCCATGAGCCATACACTGAGCTAATTGACAATAATGGCAACAATCAGGGTGAAGTGGAAAAGCTGTGGAAAGTAGCACACCAACCAGAGCAGATGGTTTTATTTTGCCGGTGTCTGTTGGTATGTTGTCACTCCCAACATCACTTTCTCAGTCATTTGTTCATTTGAGACGGACAATTATGGCACCTCTGGGTTAATCCAGGGTTTGAATCCAGTTGAGAACCTTTGCATCATATCACACCCTGCGGTTTTCTTCTCTTTTTCCATTGTGTGTAATCCCAAAAAGCAGAAATGTGTAAGGATCGACCAGAATGGCGCACACAGAGCACAAACTTCCATTCCAAACCCGAACAAACCCACGTCTGTTTAGATGTGTAGGATTGTCATACCCTTCCCACAAAGGTTTGCGGAAATCGGTTCGGTAGTTTTTGCGTCATTAGTGAAAATGTCCCAAAAAAAACCTCTCATGCATTGTTAAAGAACGTGAAAAGAAATGGATCTGAAACAATATTTAATGGGTTCTTGCTTGGCCATCTGCCCAGCAGCAATGGAGTGCCATAATGGAGTCCAGACACTGGTGGTGGTGGTGGCTGATGACTCAGTTGAGACTGATGATGCTGAAGAGGCTGTGAAATGATGAAGTTGGTGAATCTGCAAAAACTGAGCGTTGATGGGGAGAGCATGAAAGACCAAGAGGTAAAGAGAGAATCACATTCACGACAGCAGCAAGATGATTGGCTAACGATGAAGGTGTGACCACCTGATGTGAACAGCTGATATCTCAATGGACAGCCTCAAACAATAACAGCAGAAAATTAAGGCTGATTGGGTGGATTCAAGTCAGGAAGGGTTCAGACTCTTATTTTGTATTAAAACTTTCTTTCAACACCAGACAAATATTCATGTTGCGCTCATTTATATCTGCTGCTTGTGATCAACCTTGCACCTATAAATTATAATTCTACCGGGAGGATTTTATTATATGAGTCACATAACATCATGTAAGGGAATAATGAATGGGACTTTTACTTCTGGAACCCGGGCTTGCAGCAAATGTTTTTTGTAATTTTTTGTAATTAATACACATTTATCATTCTTAATCAGTATAATGTAAAATATGAAGCTCTCAAGCCTTTCATTTACTAATAGCTTTCAGAAATAACTAAGAAAAAAGAAAGTATGAGCTTTGAGTTTGTTCCTGGGAAAGTCAAACGGTGGATTTTGTGATCAGCATAAAACATCAAAACAAGATGTTTTTTTTTATTTTCCATGTTGGAAAATACACATCAAAATTGTTTGGAGCATATGCCAGGTCTGTGATCTGAACATGGAGCATGAATATGAAAAAGAAATTTGAATGACGCAGGTGAAAACAAATCGTGGCAGACAAACCCTCCCTGGAGGAAAGTGCCCATCCTTCACCGCCACAGACGAATGTTTCCAGGGCTGCTGGTTGGAAAGCACTCAGAATCCTATCTGTTTTGATCATCACATTTCTGACAGCACTACTGATTGGAGATCACATGGCATGTTTTGCAGCTCGAGCAACTCCTCCGCCTCCACTCGTGATTTGCCATGCTTGCAGATTTTCCTCCATATGCAGCACTTTGTTGGATGACATGCACCTCCTGATGAATGAGGGAGACCTTTGGCCCCTGCAGCAGCGTTTGAAAGCAAGTGGAAGCCGTGAACGTCAAGTCGAGCTGCAGGCTAAAACTGGTATGCAATAATTCAGCGCTGACACGCCAAAGAAAATGACCTTACAGGAGAGTAATAAATGTGGTAATTATAAGCATCTGTACACTATCAGGTCTTTTGAAATTTAGAAGAAAAAAAAATCAACCCTATTTTCACTTTGTATAGTTTTAAACTAAATGTCAGGTTCCCTCAGTTGCAGCTGACCCTCAGTCGGAGTTTTACTGGAGGTTTGGCTCCATGTTCCAGCCTGGCTTTTCACAGCAGGTCAACAAGAGAGCTTTAAAGAGCTTCTACGGTAAGGCTTTCCATCACCTCACTTACGGCCCCAGTGAATGGCCCACATGGAATCCATATGCATGGTGTAACCCTGAACGAGTTAACACTGGTCACGGCCAGGTTGTCATGCTTCAGGGGCGCAACAGCTTTCATGTAGTACCTCTTGGTTTTAACGCTTTCCTGGAACATCCGAGGTATGCAGAGTGTGTGCTAAGTGTTTAAATTAAATAAATAAGTGTTGTGTTTTTGGCTTTAAGAGAAAATCGCCATGTAAGCTAACAAGAGGCTAACCCTGCCAAATGTTCAGGTAGTCGGCTTTGGCATGCTTTGTGCAAAGAAATTCAGATTTAAACTGATGTCATGCTCCTCTGTAATTCTTTTGGCATGACAAACAGTTTCCCCTCCTGTGCTGCTGTAACTTCTCAGAAGAGCTCATGTACAGCAGAAATGGCTAATATGATAGAAATGTGTTGACATTTTACCGACACGTTTCCCTAAAAGTAGCATGGAATGCATCCAATCGATTATTCAGGTGACATCACTGTGTCATGGATCTGATCCCAGCTGTTGGCTCCTTATTTTGAAAGGCTTATGTCATGTTTCCTGTTTCCTCTTTTATTTTGTTAGCCTTATTCCATGCTGTCTTTTGCTTTACACTTCCTGTTATATTTTCTTGTGATCTGTTCTTACCTTTGTTTCCCCTGTCTCGTTTTTAGTCTTGCTTTCAGTCCCTCTGTGTCTTTGAATTCATGTCTCATGTCAGTTTATCTTTGCATCCTCCTTGTGTCTTCCCTTTTTATATTTTCCCTCCAGTGTATGATTGTCTGATTGTCTCCACCTGTTGCTGATTCTCTCCTCTCTACACCTGTTTGTCATTCCCTCGTTATCCCAGTGTGTTTAGTCTGTGTGTTAGTTGTCATGTCCCAGTGTTCCCAGTTTTTCCTCCAAGTGCTGATCATTAAGTTTTCTTTCTGTTGGATTTTTGTTACCTCCTGTGTTCCTGCCTCTTGCCTTTGATTGTTAGATTTCACCTTATGGACTGTTATGTTATGTTTGGACTTTTGTTTTATCAAATCCTTGAACTGCACTCTCAAAGGAGTTCAAACACACTACGTAGTCAATCTAATGTCATAAATGAAAAGTACATGAGGATGTGATTCTGAACACAGTTCTGTGGGTTCTATACATTCACCAGCTAACATCTCAACCTCCCCTCACCTCACCCTCCCCTCACCTCACCCTCCCTCCCACCATTGGTGCACTTTCTTGGGAAAAGAAATGAAGAGAGAAGGAATCAATAATTGAATATTAAGTAAACAAAAGCGATTTGAGATAATAAATGGTTAAATTAAACTTAAAATGTTTTTTTTTAAAGAGGATAGGATAAGAATCTTTTTTTAAACATTGTTATAACCCTGAGTAATGTCTGCAGGTCCTCCTTCCAGCACATGGGAGAAGTTTGCCTTCAGGGCTTTCTGCCAGAAAACGTCAAAATCATGGTTAACATTGTGAAAGGCTCAGTTTGAGCCCAATCAACGATCTGTTCCTAAGCCTAAGAAAGTTGTATTGTTATCTAAACCTATCCAAACAGTTTCAACCTCACCAGATCCTGGATTACATCCTCAAGTCTTCTGCCAGAACATTTCCTATGTCAGTCTTCTGCCATAGAGCAGAAGCCCAGGGGGAGAAGTGACCAAAATTCTAATAGGAAAATATCTTCTTTTTTTTGCTCTCTCTCCTCTCTGCTGGATTTTGGCAGCAGGACAGTCCAAAGATTCAGTTTAGGGAGATTTTAATGAGTAAATCTGTCAGAAATTCCAGATATGAGAGAGGAGATTGACACGTGGCTGCTTTATTATAAGATCAGTGTAATAGAAATGGAGCCACAAAGAAAGAAAAGGCTTTCTTTTATGTCCTTCACAGATTAAATGGGTAAATCTACAAACCCCTCCAGATCATAGAAGCCCTCTCCTCTCTGCATCTCACATTTCAAAGCCTCCCATTAATCCCACATTTCTGCACACAGCCACTCTGTCCCACATCTGCTCCTGTCCCGTTCTCTTTCACTCCACGCTGCCCTTGGATGGCCTGATCAGTCCTTAAAATCAAATTTATCATTATTATGCATCTCTGTGAGCAGCAGCCAGCCGTTATTCAAACGGCTGCAGAAGCCAGCAAGCAGCGAACGCAGCAGAGAAGCCGGAACTGATCCCTTTGGATGTGGCTGTCTCCAAAAGTAATTGTGATTAGGAGCAAATATTGTATACAGCAACCATCTGTGTGTGTATGTATGTGTGCATGTGTGTATGTGTGTTGTAGAGTGGAGGAGGGGGTTGTGCCGGTGGGACTGGTCATGTACAGGATGCAAGTGTGGCAGGCTGGGGGATTGGAGAAGGAGGACGAGGAGGGTGGGGAGTTGAGCGTTCATTACACGCACCAGTGCACACACACAACCCTGAATCAGACACACACACATACCTGCTAAACACACACTTTTGCAGGCAGAGAGGACAAACGGCCTGCGATTCACCTTCCTGCCTGTCACACACCTCACGAAGAAGAACAAGAAAACAGTTCATTCATAGAACCGGACATCTATTAGATACGTCCTCAATATCATCAGTTCTGAAAAACACGATCCAATAATAAGTACATGATTATGCACAATCTCACCAAAAAAAAGAAGCAACTTTTGGAGTGGAATTACGTCTCAGCAGCTTTTAGCAGCTTGTAAAATCTTGTGAAAGGTCTCAAAACAAACAAATGTCTCTATAACTCCATGTTTAAACGGGGACGGGTCTGGTGGTTTTAAAGTCTTGAGAGTTGTAAATGGATTAAAGTGCAAAAACAGAGGCAGTCACACTGTATGTGGAGGATGAGGATTTGCAAACAGAAACAAACATGTTTTCAAAGATAAGATACCTGTACACACATGCTTTTATGTGGATTTGTTTATGCATAAAATGTTATTTAGTAATGGGATGTCTTACACCACATATCTATCTTTACAATACTTTATGTATGAAAACAAATGCATTGCAAAATAATGATGGTTTTTTTTGCATTTTGCATTTTTTTAAATTTATTTTATTTTATTTATTATTCATTTCTATTTAGGTCCACAGTAGGTTCAACACCACAGTCTGTGGAGCATTACTTAAAATCAATAGATCCAGGATTTTGTTCATTTTATTTTTTTTTAAGTTTTCTTTAAATATTTTAATACTATAAAAAGCTAGTAAATAAGATTAAAGATTGAAAGTGTATTTATTTTTAATGGACTATGGTGCATCGTGAGCAACTGAGATGCATTTTCTCGCCATTTAGATGAATTTTTGCAATCAATATTGCAAGAGGACTTTGCTTACTGTAGAACACTGTGTTAACAGAGTATACAGGAGGAAACATAACCTTCATGGAGATGTAAAATTCAGGTAAAAATTTATTTTAAAGCGATTTTTTTCTTGGTAACAAAGAGAAAACGCCTCTGAAGATCATGAAGGATCATCCATCCTGTAAAGGCCCAGAGCATCTAAACGCCGCCATCTTTAAACTATTGACCGTGGAAGGTGAAGGGAATTTTGTTGGTTTCCATCACTGCTTGTCTCCATCCTATTACAACAGATTCAGGTCAGAGAACTTGACAAATGATTGGCTGTGTCTCGGTGACCCACCGGCCCAATAAGCACACGAGGTGTGTATGAAAATTGCACGGCAGATAATGTTGCTGGCAGACGCATCATTAATTACTGCCTTTCTATCAATATCTAATTATACTGGCTGTCTGGCTGAGCGAGAAGGAAGATGAACCTCGTACTGGAAGTCTTTATATTGGCAATATAGCCACCAAGCCGTGATGTCGTCCCTCTTAGAGCAGCCGGGTCATCACAGCCGCGAGCGCAGCCGGATTTCATTTTAGCTGTTTAATCAGAGGCTATTTTACTCTCGGGATGCAAAGTGAATACAATTAATTTCCATTAACCACCTGGCAGGAAAGATAAAACAGCAGCAGTGTGACACTGGGAATCACTGCCTTAAAATAAAGTCTGTCATTTACAATTTATGTGTTCTGTCTCTAAGGTCATTAATGGGGGATTTATTTTCGTGGGATATTTTTTTACCACAACAACTTTGAGAAACTGTTGATACTGCTGTTACATCATTTACAGATTTTAATTGAAAAATACCCAAATGAGGATCATTTAGAAATCATTTATCCCTATAAAAAAATGTCTTGGAAAATATGATAAGGAAGCATCAAATATTGAACATGTGTAATAAGTGTCAAAATATATTAAAAATCCTCCTGGTGTCATCAACAAATTTACAGAAACGTTATGAGCAGCATGACCCCAGTGTCTTCAGTGCAATAGGCCTGCAAAGAACCTAAACTAAACTTTTTATAAGTTAATCCAGCTATTTTGATATAAAATTAAACCTTTTCATAGCATGCATTCTTAGAAAAACAGAAAAAAACATAATAAAATGTACATTTCTGCAGTGATCTGAGATCTGTTTCTCCATTTATCCATTATTTGCTAATCTATTGTTCTTAACATGTTCAACTCTTGATTGTAAACTGATTGAAAAATCATCTGTCACTCAAAGAACCCTTGAAGATCTGCCCACTGTCCCCACCAGTGTTTCTAGATCTCCATCATTTGGAAAAGAAAATGAAACTACTCTCTTAAACGGCGCCACAAAGTCAAAATAATTTGTAGTAACTTCAGGAACTTATTGTCATCAAAAAGGGTATTTATGGGGAAAACAGTGTCCCAGAAATAAAACTCTTTCAATATTGCATCAATAAAACAGCTGAGAAAGAAGGCAGTGTCACATAAAAGTTTGGACCTGTAACAAAAGCACCATTAAGGTTTTAATCAGCGTGCAGCAGGAAGAGACACAGTGCATTAGCTAAAGTATGTAGCTGGGAGCAGGCGGGTTATTTTGGCAGTTAGATCATTGTTGCATTAATGTGTTTCCCTCAAGAGGACAATGCAGCTGTTCTTGAGTAAAGCACTTAAATGCTATTGCTTCAGTAAACACTCAGCTGCTGAGCGGTTGAACAGGGGAAAGGACTGTGGATGGATTGTCCTACTGGTGTATAGTGAAGGTGAAAGTCGGCTGAAGAACAGAGCATGGCTACAGTGCAGGGTGACACCTGCTCATCAAGCTCCCTTTGTTTTTTCGTGTTTTTGTGTGTGTGTGTGTGTGTGTGTGTGTGTGTGTGTGTGTGTGTGTGTGTGTGTGTGTGTGTGTGTGTGTGTGTGTGTGTGTGTGTGTGTGTGTGTGTGTGTGATTTATACATTTTCATACACTGTCAAGACAGAGTAAAAATCTCCTGTCATATAAAATAAGTTACTCCTTTATTCATTTCTTAGGCTGAAAATTCCAGCGACACGAGGATTAAGGTATAGATACACTGAGAACATAACAAATAAATAATTCAAAAATATATCAATAAAAATAAGAATCAAAAGATCACCTGATTAGTAGATAAAGTGGTGGATCTTTTTCTTTTTACTTTTCTTATCATTGCAAGAACTTTGAGGTCAGTCTTTTTGATAAGATATGTTTTATTGTCCCCGATATAAAGTATTGCTGTTTGTGCACTTCTAGTTAGATATAATTTAAAATCATAAATCAAATCAAATCTTCGTTGTTTCCGTACACATTTGTCGTGCCTTGCTTGAATTGTAGCTGCACTGCCCCCAACCATTTCCAGTGGTACTGCTCCATTTTGTCCATTTCATCCACATCCATAAACTCTCCAAAAATGTGCACAAATATGTACGAAATGAATGCAGAGCACAGACAGAAGATTCTCTCCGTGTCCGTGTCTTTAATGTTGAGCATAAATGGGCCTTCATAATACCCATGCCAGTACTTTTAAAAATACACTAGTGCCACTTACAGTCAATAATATTAGTTTTCCAACAATTGTGAATCACGGCAACCATGAGAGAGGTTCTTGAGCATGTAGTCATAAATGTGCTCAGAGTGAGGCTTCACCTTCCACCCACTGTCCTGACAAAGAGGACTGATGTACAGGGAGGTTGCAGTTGTACCCCTGTAGCACCTGTTGTTATAGCGGTGTGGGATCAGTTTGTGAAGCCCCGTTAATGCTCCCTCTACATACATAAATGGATACGTCTGTCTGAAAACAGTACTTCCATATACATCCTGTGCTTCAACATCGATACAAGGAGGGGCTGTGAAGTTTTATAAGTTTCAACAACAACAAACATGGTAACGGTCGGAGAAGGTTGTGATGATGTACCTAGTAAATACAAAGCAGCAAAAGTGGAGGTGACTATTTACTCAGTGGTGGTCTGTGAGGTCATTAAATACATCGAGACTTGAGGACGGAGAGTTTTTTCACTTTTTCACTCCGCCCCTATCAGTCTTTCAGGTAGAGCAATCAATGGGCCTTCAGAGCTCTACTGTTTGAACAGGAGGAGGTTGAGGATTTGTGGTGATCTCATAATGCACAAGAATTTATGCAGCTTTAATAAATCATAATAAAATTATCTTGATAACTACTTACAATGTATGTCAAGATATTTCAGTCTCTTATTCAGCTGTGGAGGATAACATGATATTTTTGTCGTGATTATGGGATCACAGAGTCATCCGTCTTTGGCCAGAGATGACTTAACTTCATCTTGGCACGATATGAGTGGCACAAAGTACATAGTGGATCAGTACCAAGGATGACTTCACTGTGTCACCAACAACAAATGTTAAACCTGGAACCATTCGTCATTGCACACTCGGTGGTGAAGGGAGGCTGTGTCATTTCCATTCTCAGTCAGTAGAGAGAACTTAAACAGATACTGGAAAAAGTACTTTAGCCTGACTTGCATACATTTTTTTAAGGAACTAGCAGAGTCAGACTTGTTTTGGTTCTTGCGCTTCAATGAAGTTAAAAGTAACATCGTCTTATGTGATATTCTGCAAAGAGGGGCTTCTCTACTGCCAGCTGTCTCTGTGTGTGTTCATGTCTACTCTATACTATTTCAAATATATTATCTATATACTTTCAGCATGTGTTTTTGAGGTAGAGCAGATGCTGAAACTGTAGATCGTTTCTGTCTGAACAGCCCAATTGGTTAGCGTGGGAGCCGAAAGGAAGCGGGCCATGCTTCCCGGAGCTGGTGCCTCCTTTGTGACTACAGCTTATGTCTCCCATGGGTCAACATCTTGGAACACATCATAAATGATCAATAATCAAACTCAAGACAGAAGACAAAGAAGTTTGGACATGCTGGACATTAGCTCCTAGATGCTACATTAGTTGTTTTCCACTATGACACTACATGAGCTATAACAAACAGCACGACTCGACTGATGTTGGGAGTCAAACCAAAGTAGCATGACAGCTAACATTCAGCTAATTTTCAGCTATTTTCAGTTATTAACTGTCTGAAATATTAATATGATGTCAGTTGTTTACAGTCGAAGACTAACGGACCATATTCAAAGGGAGGCGGCTGTTTTCCTCTGACATCATGCTCAGGGTGGGAAGCTCAAAAGATGGGATGATGTCACACAGCTGTGTTCCAGGTTGCAAGTCATGACCGTAGGGAATCAGAAAAATCATGATTTCACTTGATCAGCAAGTGAGAAGACAATGGATAGTGACACATAAAACATTATAGCTCTATACCTACTCACTACATAGGAATGTTTGAATGATAAAGTTAACAACAGCATGGTGGCATTCATCGTTGTTCCTTTAATTCCAAGCTAACGCTACTGCTTCATAGTGTTACATGACAGATTCAGGCTTACGGCTAAATAACTTTGTACAAGATGATATTTCTGAATAAAATGTAGTCTTCCTGATATATCATGAAACACGATCAAATAGTATTATTTACGAGGAAGTGGTTGAATGCTAATGTTTAAATTGTCTTTTCATTTCCTGACTAGTCAGGAAGCAAATAAATGATAACGAATTGTCCGATTACCTATAATCCAAGATTACCATATCAACATTATGCAGGTACAAGTGTTTTAGACAGGCTGAGTGGCAGGTGTGGAAAATGAAAAGGATGAAGCATGTTTCTGTAACTTCCCTGCCAAAGACCCCTGATCATATCTGGGAGCGTTCAGAGACAGACAGCCAGTTGTCCGGCAGCACCTGATCTCCCAGCTGTCACATCTTCCTGCTTTGCTTCAAAGAGCATAAAAACCTTCGGGCAACTGCAGGTCAATTATCGTCAGTCAACCCCTGAGCAAAGATTATTTCACAGACTTCTGGGAATGATAATCAATGCTCCCGGCTGTCAGCAGGAGCTACTTCGAATTATTAAGGAGACCAGAATAACTCCAGGGGTTTATTGAGAAACAGGAAATGTTTTGTCATTCATTGCATTGTTCAAACGCTTCTTCTTACGCTGCCGCATCAAATTATTCTCCCTCCTGCGTACATCAGTCGTCAAATCTTCCAGGGAGGATTATAGAGTCAATATTCATGTGAGAACAAGTCAATGTCTAGTTCTCATAAGGACACATTTGCGCAGACCTGTGCAAACCATGTTAAGGTAAGATACACTATTATAAGATCCCTTAATTGACGCCTGTAGGGGAAAACTGGGTCGTGGTGGCAGCAAAGAACAAACACATAAGGAAAATGAATGAAAAAGGGATTTGGGGGTATTAATATTTATAAGGTTCTGTATGCATTTGAAAGTTTCACTTTTAAAAGAAACCTCACAATGATGGAATCTGACAGACTGCAGTTTAAACATCTACATACATAAAATGAAAAGGCAAAGAAGAATTAAAAAGGAAAAAAAAAGGAAAATTTATTCAGACTGTTTTCATACAGAAATCCTCTGCTGAATCTGAGCAGTACTTCTCCTGTGAGCAGGGTTACTGTACTTAAAGCTCTGCTAGACGGCTGCTGTCACCCTGTCACAGAATAGAGAAGAATATTAGTGGGGTCTCTGCAAGTAAAAACTGACTTAATTTCATGGTTATTTTAAAGACCCTTCAGTATTAATGTTCTCACACGTTGGAAAGGAGCTAAGGCAGTGAAGTGAAATCCAATGGAAACATTTCTACCTCCACGGAGGAGGTTCTGTTTTCACTTGTCCTTTCCGTTTGGTTGGTTGGTGTGTTTGTTAGCAGGATTGCACAAAAACTACTATATTGATTTCCACAAAATTTGGTGGAACGATGGGGTATGAACCAAAAAAAGAACACATTAAATGTTGGTGGCAGGTTAGATAAAGGGGCGGATTCAGGGATTTTTTTATGCTCCAGCCAAAAGCGACACATATGGTTACTCTGATCCACACTGTGGGGGGCCCAGTGGGCAAACCCACGCTTTGGGCTGAGACTGGGCTGCCCACTGTCAGCCACAGTGGGGCCCAATGTGGGCCCACAGTGTGCCCACACATGCCCCTACATCCACACTTACCAGTAATCAATGCTGCCGATTTTTCCCTCCAATTATCAAAATGTGAAGGGAGCCGTAGCTTCCGGCGACTGAGCAGCGGATTAAGGACCATCGTATTCCTATCAGTGTAGAAATGAGAGGCGAAGGAGCGCCGTCTCCCCGTCTGCAGGATTATCTCCGCCAGCCGTGTTGTAAAAGCCAGTCAGACGTGTGTGTGTGTTCCTCGTGTTCCTGCAGACACTTGACCTTAGGGAGAGAAGACATACTTGACACTATAAAATCCACATCTTTGTCGGTTGAAAGCAATTAAACTAGTTCCATATATGCCGCGTGTTTCTGGCACTGCACACTTAGTCTGATGAACTGTAGCTGCACAGTGGCACTTCGTAAGAAGATTACTGTAATTTGTGTTTATGAAGCCTAATACAATAAGTGTTTTCATTTTCTCAACACAAGGCTCTACTCAAATTGATGTACAATTTTACTTTATGAAGATAAATTTAACTGAAGGAAATTGTATTACTAGGGTTGAAAAAAAAACAAGACTTAAATCTACGAAGTAGGTGATTTAAAATTTCCTCAATGAATTGCTTACAAAGGAACACTTTTTATGTGGTTTACAGCAACTTACTCATGTCTTATAATAACAAGTTCAGATTTATTTGTAAGAGAGCCTAAGTTGTTGCCATGTCACCTCTGAAATACCGTTGCGTCAGTCAGAGGTCTCATGCATAATAATTAATGAATTTCCTGCTATTGTTGTCTGGAGTTGTCAATTGAGATATCAGCTGTTCTCATTAGCCGGTCACATCTGTCCAATAGCACAGCAGCACACTTTCATTGTTAGCCTATCATCTTGCTGATTTATGAATATGATTCTTTCAGTACCTCTAGTTAATCTAGTTCATTCCACCTCCCCAACGCAGCCCAGTCTTAGCAGATTCACCAACTTTGTCAATTCATCAGCCTCATTAGTCTCAGCAGAGTCTTCAGCCACCACCACCACCACTCCTGGATTTATCTTGCTGCTGCTCAGGGCAGATGTCCTTCAATCACAAGGAGTCAAAGCACTAAAGACTGTGATTGAAAGTCACATCACCTGCTGTATTCTTACTTCATTTTGTTATCCCTCCTGATTGAATGTACTTACTCAACTGTCCTGCCTCTCTTATGAATTGAAAACGATGTTCCCCCGCCAGCTCTCTGGATGGGGAATGAATTTTTAAAATGTTATTTTTCATCCTGATGGTGTTTGAGGATTCTTGACTTCATCAGATCAGTAAGAACTAAGGTTTTGGAAACATCGCCAGTTAATTATCATTAACTCAGCTTCATCTTATCAACATTATTTCCAAGAAACCAAGAAAATGTGTTTCAGATTATGCTCTGACCAGTTTAATATGTGATACACAGTGATATGATGACTTATTTACAGTCACATCTTCCTCTCTGCATCACTTCACCAGTTACAGTCACGGTGCAGCTTTTAATTTGATTGTTTATTTCTATTACTGAGATAATGTTTGGTCCAGTCAGTCGACACCGTCTGAATGTCAAGCTGCTCTGCAGGTCTGACGTATAGCAGCCAGCATCACAACGCCAGCAACCTGGACTCTCAATGCCCCGAGTCAACACGCCCCAAGGACAAACCGGCAAGACACATAAAGCCTGGAGCATTAATTATTCAGAGTGGAGACGGTTATCTGTGGCAGATAAATGTGTTTTACAATTCTGCTCTGGCTTTTCACTGCAATTCCAGCTGGAAGGAGGAAAAAAGGAGCACAGCTGTGCATTAAAATGCACTTTATCCCCTCAAATGGAATTCACCAAATGGAATGCCAGCACATGCAAAGAGGAGGAAAATCTGTGTTACGTGTGAATCGTGTGTTTCCAGAAGAAAACCTTGTACATAACTGCGCTGAAATTGAAGGATGATGACATCATCGGTCAAACTGACAGGCTTCAAGTTACGGAAAAGTATTTTCAAATGACTTTATCTTCAAATTTAACGGTGCGATGCTATGTACTGTGTTGAAGATTTATCTACCGGAGTTAGGATGCTAACCAACTAGCCTCAATCATACCTGTCTTATATTAACACTTTATACCTCCTTTCAGAGTTTGCAAGGTTTCACATTGTAAAAATCTAATTATGATGAAATATCTTGAGTCAAGACAATCTTTGCTTGTTTTTATCTGGCAAGATATTTTTTTCTTACCCTGCATTTTCTTCATCTTTAATAAGTCAACAAAACAAACTCACAAAATGTCAAGAAAGAAAATATTCCTTCACATATTTTCTTAACTAAACAAAAAAAAAATACAAGAGAACACCTTCTGAATTCAAGCTTCTCTCTTTTAACAAACTAATAAAGACCTTAATTTCTTTGTAAAAGAAAAAAGATTTCTTGTGTTGGGTCCTCCCAGGTTGACACCAGTTTGATTAGATCTCCATAGTCGCTTTTAAAATCATTACATTTTGTGTTCTATTGTGTTCTGTTCTTCCTGTTGAAGTTACTCTTACATCACTACGCCCATTTGCCTCTTTTGGACTCATTTAGAAACAAAATAGTGGTCAGGTCAGTAACATGAGCTTTATATTGTGAGCTGGTGTTATTGTTATCCTTCTTTTGGTGTCTAAATATGTTGATTTATGATTTACTGTAAACCCCACAGCTAAGCAAGCGGGTGCTTGCTTAAAGCTATCTGTGAATTCTGGCCATATTTCACAAGTTGCTGAGTTAAAGATGATTTAATCTTGGATTGACTTGACAGAGTCACCTCATGTTGTTAGTTTTATGTCTGTCATAATTGAATATCTGAATTAAATCAAAAGGATCAGGACTTAAGCTTTCGCGTTGTCCTAATCAGTCATTTAATCAAACAATCAACGCTGCTTGTTTTTGTGCAAAGTCATTATCAGAAACACCGTGAACAATTAATAGTAGATTTAAACTAATCCAATATAAATGGCTTATGAGAACATATGGAACTCCTGAAAAACTCACCTAATTCAACCTTAGTAGTGATGTGTAAATTATGCAACTTCTGAATATGTTATATCTAAATGATTGTGTGTATGTTGGCCATCAGTGCAGCATCTGAGAGCAGCTTCAGTTGCTGCGTGGGCAGGAAGAGCTCAGCATTGCTAGACGCTCTGTGACAAAATGCTCCACCTAAACGCCTCGACTACTTATCTTCCTCTGGGGATTACAAAGCATTGCAAATAAATGCCGAGCAGCAGAACTGACGACAGTCACATTATTGCATCACTACTGATGATAAGGCGCTGTGTGCACCATAGGGTACTCTGTGTGGCCTTCCTGCAGCTCTCTGAACATGGACTACACACAGAGAAATGACATCTCTGTGATGGGACTATAACTCCTCTCAGAGCACAGAGAGCTTCTTTGCTGGAATATCACAAAACAAATTTTTTTTTTTCTGCCGCTGCTCCTCTTTTTTCATATTAATCTGTCACATTTCTTCCCTCTTAATTTCCCCCAACAAAACACAGGAGCTCCTCTCGGCCTCCCTAAATGCCCATGAGGATGGAGGATGTCCCTAATAAAGGTTATTGCAGCGACTTTTCTGTGACGTCTTGCAGGAGACAAGCCAACGCTGATCCTCAGCCATCAGGATTGTATTCACAGATTTTTACATTGGGTTAAATCTAATACATGCATGTCTGCTTAGGTGATGATTTGTCTTTTTGCAGAGCGAGGGCACTTTAAACTTTCTGTGGGAGGCTTTTATTTAAGGGCAGCTGAGGTGTTTGCCAAATCTTACACCCCCCCGCTCTTATTCCTGAGTACTTTCAAGGACTTTATGAGATGGTTGCTACTTCCAAGACAGCCTCATAAAAGTAGACTAAAACCGCTGATGTATATGGCCTTTGGCTTTTCAGAGGTCTTCATTTGCTCGTATATGAGAGATTTAATGGCTGCATGTAATCCTATTGTTTGCTGAGTTACCTTGGGTGGCCGCTGCTGTCGCTGTGTGTGAGAGATGCAAATAACAGCCAGCTGCTTCAGAGGTGGAGCTGGGCAGTTTCCAGCTGGGAATGTGTGCAACTGTATGAATGTGAAGCAGGCCATCTCTGGAAAACAACATGTGTCCTCAGCGAAAGCCTGTGAGTGGGTCAATTAAGGTTAACGGAACCACATATTTTCCCACAGCAAAGCTATGCAGGAAACCTTGTTCAGTTTTTAGGGTTTTCTACGGATTATGTCAGATTATCTCCACAAACGGCTGCCCCAAATGTCGGAAAACTGCCGCGGCATCCTAGTTAACTCAATGCAGAACTAATATGTGATTTTGCATGTTATCTTTCTGTTTTCAGCCAATGAACCTGTCACAGGAAAGGGCCAAATGAGTGCACAGAGTTCAAAGTAAACCTTATTTTATTTGTCAGTGCTTTGAACCCAAGGGAAAGTCAGTAATGTCTGTGCTTTCTGTTAGTGGGCAAAGTGGGACAAACACAGCTGGAGTCTGGTGAGAACAGCAGCAGTCAGGGTATCACTTGCTCCCCTCAGCTTTTCAAACCTCAAGAGAGATTATAGGAATTGTGCACAAGTGTGAAAAAATGTTCCCTTCTTTGAATGAAATGGATTTCTTTTTTCCCTCCTATATTGTTTCCACGAGTGCTGATCTGCTGATGGTTACTTTTCTGCACAGACGTGAAGCAGTGACGTCTGAGGAAGAAGTAATCTCAAAAAGAGCTGATCGGCTCAGTTTCTATGAGGATGGAAATGAACTAAAAATGGAATATCTCATTTGTATGTTAAAATATTGAGGATTTCATTCCTCCTCCTGTCTACGTATGTGCGTGTGTGCATGTGTACATGTTTGCATTTTAAACATGTTACTGCTGTCACCTGCAGGGCAAACGTGGCACTGCATCCTATCCTCAGTGGGCCCGGATTTGTTTTTCTCCGCCAGGAAAGTCAACATCATTAAAAATAGATGCGGCTGAAATAGAGCAAACAGCTTCTCCTCTGTTATGAATTATGTTTGCATGCATTTCTTCCAACAAATAACATTCGATGGGTTGTTAATGACGACTCGGAATCTAAAGCAAACCCTGTTGGGTTTGTTTGGGGGGAGAAAAACAAATTGATAGCAGGCGGCCAAAAGTACAGATTTAGTCTAGTTAGATTAGAGTTCTATTTTGACTTACAGCTGCTTCTCTTGTATTATAAGACTGTAATTCAGCTCCAGCATTTAAATATCTGCTGACTGTACTTATAGGGTAGCCACTTCTGCTGCTGAATGATGATGATGATGCAACACATTTGAATCCACCATCCTCAGAGAAACACAACAAACACTGCTCAGCATGCACATAAAGTTGCCATAAATTGATGAGAATAAAGTTAAGACTAAGACTAATGTATCCCATTTGTTTTCTTTGGTTTTATTGAGAACTTTCCTCAGAACCAGGTCTTTTTCTTGAATATAAAGCAGATTGTGAATTAAAACTTCTCGAGACCTTTGCCTGAAAATTGTGTTTTGATGATGAATTAATTATTTCCTTTTGAAACGTTGGCTGATGATGAATTTTAGATCGCAGCGGCGAAACGCGCTTCTTCGGAGATCTACTGTTTAATTACACAGATAAGCCAAATAATTAACATGTGAACCTGTTTTTCACTTCATCTCGTTCATCGCCTCCTTTCAACGACTGATACCAATTATTTTTGAGATCACAGGGGGGATTAGAATCATGTTGTTGGACTTCAAAGGTTGACGTCAGTCTGTCCTCCAGGGGTTAATGTGCAAACCCGCCAGCTTTCAGATATGGTAAACAAATTTTTTCCCCTTTTTCTATTTTCCCAAACATCTTTTGCTCGGCTATAAAAATCCCATCATTTGCAAAGGTTCTGGGACAGTTTCTGCTCACCTACCAGGGCCAGAGCAAGCCACTGTGGGCCCTGAGCTTGGACTTGGATAAGCCTCTCAAAAGTTTTACTAGAATATTAAAAATTGCTTCAGTGTTCCTGAATCCCAAAATCTCACATCCATCCATTTTCTATGACTGTTTATCCTTTGCAGGGTTGCGGTGGGCTGGAGCCTGTAGGCCAGATGAAACAAGGTGAGACCCTGAACAGGTCGCCAGTTTATCACGGGGTTGACATCTACTGTCTTTCCAATATATATTTATTCATTTTGATTTTACAAAAAAAATGTTAAAAAAATACAGGCGCATCAAAGCAATCAATCCACAAAAATAACAAACAATGAAAACAAAAGGAAAAAGCAACAAAAACAATCTAGAAACAAAATAAAACTGAACATCTCGGCTCATAGACGCATATTCACAAGGGCGGAAAACACAAATACACAAATAAAAGTAACAAATAGCTATGAGGCAGGTTTCACTCAGATCTATCTACACAAACCTTTTCTATCTAAGCCAATATATGACATAAAAGGCTCCCATATTTTATGAAATACATACTCTATGCAATTTAACATGCATGTCAGATAGTCCAGTGACACATATTCAAGTATGATCTTATGCCAAAATGTATTAGATGTGAATTTGTCTGTTAGCCAGTTCAGACGAAGGCATTTTCTCTTTATATTTATCAGTAATGGAGGCATTTAATATCCTGAGTATAGCATGGATAGTGGGTCACACTCTGTAATAATAGATAGGATCTTATCAATTTCCTGCCCTATAACATACCAGAATTGGTGTATTTTCCTGTAAGACCACAGGCAATGTGGCCTTACTCTTACTCTTACTCTTACTCTCCTCCTACTTACTCGCCTCCTCCTCTCCTGCAAGCGATCTCCTCATCAGGCACACCTGTCCCTGCAGGATTTAAGTCCTGGCTCTCCATGCAGCACCACTACATTCTGCAGGTCTGAATAATGGGACACGCCTCTCCAGCCAGCGTAGGTCATGTTTTCACACACATCTGTTTCATGTTTGTCTCGTGACTCACCTCCCTCTCCTTTCACACTCCCTGCTCCTCCTGTGTTGCCCCGCCTCCCTGACTGTCCTGATTGTTTTCACCTGTGCCTATTTAGCCCCGCCTCCCTCACAAACTGCCAAACTCTAGTGTTCCTATGTCAGATAACTTGGGTAACTTTGTCCCTGTCTGTCTTCAGACTCTGCGTTTTATTATTTCATCATGTATTGAACTGTTTGCGTGAGCACTGACCTTATTTCAAGTGAAAACTACGATTTTTATCTCCCGAAAGAGGATTAAACACACCTCCTGCAATCAGAAAGAGACAACAGAAAGACTAAAATAGAGAACCGATTATAACGTCACCGTTTGTCAAAGGATGACACGTTTCCACTACTGTCCAGAGATCAGAAGCCAAACACACAGTCAGGAAACTAACTGTAACACAAACTACAACTCAGCGACCCAACCCAATGCAGCGATCCCCCTAATGACACATTTATCTTCCATTATGTATCCTGTTTATATACAGTAGTGTGTTGCTTGGGACAGCACAACGATGAATAGCATGCAGGGAGTGCAAACAAACCATTAATCTCCTCCTGCAGAGCAGGAAAAACAACCCACACTGCAAGCGTTTCCCAAATACTTTCTCCTGCTTATGTAGACGACACTGTTACAGCTCTGAGGATGATGCAAATGATGAGGCCGCAGCGTATTTGCTTTAAAAAAGAACCACAAACAGAGCAGTTTATTAATATTTTACCGTTGGGAAGAAAGAGAGAGAGAGGAGACATCTGGAGTCTGGACATAAAGTGGTTTCTAAACCTGTCTGTTTGTGTGGAGAATGAATAAATAAGTAGAAATAGCAGCAGCACTCCGTCTTTCTCTTTCTCAATTACAGTCACAGTAGCAGCTCCTATTATTGGCCTGTAAAAGCACCGGAGCTGCTGATGTGTGAAAAGGAAAAAATAGAACAACCCCAATTCCAAAACAGCTGGGACACTCTGTAAAAACTTTAGTAAAACAGAATGTGGTAATTACCTCATCCTTATTTACATTGAATTCGACTGAAAACACTACAAAAATAATTTAGCTAAAGTTGTACTTCATCAACCTCATTGGTGTTTGTAAATGTATGTTTATGCTTAATTTTTAAAGTTGGGACAGGAGCAAGAAAAGACTGGGAAAGTTGTGTTATGCTCGAAAACATCTGATTGGACCATTCCACAGGTAAAGAGGTTCATTGGTAACAGATGATAAGCCCCATTTCCACTGCATTTCCATTAGCAAAAAGTACCTGGTATTACTTTCTTAGTACCTCCTTTGTTGCGGTTCCAAGAGAGTTGAGCAGGTACTAAAAGGTCACGTGAAACATTACAGACCACTGATTGGTCAATGCCCGGCACGCACGGAGCATCCTGCACAGCACAAATCAATGGCTGCCACACTCAATTCGCCGCTGCCTCTACAAATGCAAGTTAAGACTCTACCATGTGAAGCACAAGCCATATTTGATCAGCACTGACTTCTCTGGGCCCAAGCTAATCTGAGATGTACTGAAGCAAAGTGGAAAAGAGTCCTTTACTCTGAAGTGTCCACAACCCTAATCCTAACCCAGTGCAAAAGATTAAAAACTAGAATCTGTGATGGTATGGGAGGGTGTTAGTGCCCATGGCATGGGTAACTTACACATCTGTGAAGGCACCATTAATGCTGAAAGGTATATGCTGCCATCCAGACGACTTTTTTGGAATTGGGGTTGCAAAGATAAAGGGAAAAAAAGTTTTTAAAAAATAGGCTAAATGAACAAACATGTGCTCCTTTTTTACTTTAATATATAAGATCTCTCTCTGAGTCATAGATTCAGACTCCAACTCACAGCGAGCACAGAAACCTTCTGGAAACTGACCAGTGCATGATGAGCAATCAGATGTGATTGTGTTCATAACTGGAGTTGTGATTGTGTAAGACTCCATGGCACAATATGGTTGATTGTGTTTGAATAGCCACTGATTGATTATGGCCTTGTTGCAGCCATACACTGTGTCCTGTACGAGGGTAAAAAAAAAAATTCCTTCCCAGAAATAAAGAGTGGAACACTTTACACCCAACTTTAGCCTTACAGCCCAACTGCTGGGCTGAAATGACTCAGTTGAGGAGTCACAGCTGGAAATACATTTTAAGGGTAGATTTTAAAATGAGCAGGATGCTTAAGGCAAAGCACCGTACTGTGTCAGAAATAACCACATCTCCACCTTAACCAGTCATTTGAGTCATGTAATTTGTTTCCGTGGGGAGAGATTCAAAAACTTCATTCGACGTTTAAAGTGAACTTCCTCCTCACAACGGCAGACAAATGTGAAAACTTCAGAGTACCAGTAACCTTTAGTGGTTTTCCCACTTCAGGTAGGACCTGACTCAACTTGACTGCTCCCTTTGCACTGTAGACACACGACAGAAAATGTCAAAGGGGAAAGCGTGTTTTTGAATAATTCATTTTGAATTAGGGCACCAGCGTTCCATGAGCAAAGGAAGCGTGACCCATAACCCATCAGCGTTGGGGTCTAATGTGACGACTAACATGCATCGAAGAATGGATTAAGAAAAACAATCACATGTTACGTGATAGTTGATCTTGTCATTTTACTGGATGATAAGAGAAAGAGATCCAAACCATTGTGCAGACTCTCCAAATTGACGACATTTTCGCTTCCTTAGCCCCGTTTCCACTGCGTAGCACCGGCTCTACTTGACTCTACTCGCATTTTTTTGCATTTCCATTAGGTACAAAGTACCTGGTACTACTTTTTTTGTATGATGATGTAGACCTCCATCTGAGGATAACTGAATGTATCTGTTCTAAAGCCGGATCCCTGTTGAGCTGACAGGACAGGCCATGGAGCTGAGTCACCTTTTTGGACCGGCTCTGAGGAAAAGGGGCTGCAGAGAAGTGCAGTTTGCTAAAGAAGCAGTGGAATGACAGCTGAGAGAGGTGAAGAACAGTTTTAGAGTCAGAAAGCGACAGTATAATGGTTAAATCAGATGGGCTGGAGCAGCAGGAACACCATAAGCCAAACCACAGATGACAGCATGGGATAGATGCATACATAAGTTAAGAGCGCGCTTTCACTGGGAGGACTAGTTTCAAGAGAAATCCTATTGAAAGCTCAATGTGAAACTAAATTGCTGTGATGTGACAAAACAGATGTTTCTGCTGGACTGGGAGATGGAAGGCAGGGTCTCTGGTTTGAATCCAACACCCTGCTGCTCCAGGAGAGATACTGACTGGCCACCGATGCTTGGGGAACTCCCAGTTGTGACTGCGTACATGGATAAAAATCAGTTTACTGATGAAAAATCAGCATGCATGCTCCATAAACTCGCTCCCCGGCTGCATCAGGGTGAGCAAGGAGAGAGAAACATCATTTATTCTGCTGAGAGAGCTGCAGGGAAAAGAGGAAAAGTTGAAAACCATATGTTTCAGTTGCAATAATGACAACGCAAACCCAATAAAGGAAGTATTTTCTCATTTTGAACTGCAGTTATGTCTTCGGCTTTCAGTCGGAGCAAATTGGAACTCATCCAGCTCCACTTGAAAAGTCAGCTTCACATCTTTGACCCTGAAATAGAACAAGACAGCCATAAAGAGCTCCTCTGCACCGTCGGATGAGGGCTATTTCACTGGAAAAACCTCATGTCTCCAATTTTGATGGCTGAATGTTTTAATCCAACTGGACTAATTAATAGAAATCTGAAAATGTCAAAGTCACACTAGACTTCTTTTTTTTTTTACTTTTTGAGTAGTAACCTCTCATCTCTCTGCCAAAATCCACCATCATACCAGCTTATAGCAGACTTTAAGGGCTGAGTACGATAAAAGAGAGGCTATAAAAGTCTCTAAAGACCAATGCCTCCCTGTGACATTTCAGGAGGACGATTACACCTGGTGAAACAATTTGAAGCCTAGAAGGATCATTGAGCATCAAACCATTCTGGGACTGGAGTTAATTTTTCCATGCTTAAGGGACTAGAAGAGGAGCTTTAACACAGTCCGTCCTCCCCATGCTCCACTGAGGGCCCGTCCTACTTTGAACAGAGAGATGATGGGATTGAGTGACCTTGGCATGCTGTGGTTTGTCTCATCGCAGAGAGGCCGTCCCTTCCAAATCAACGTCTCTCAGACTCCAGGACTGCCATCCCTGAGCAGGAGAGGGAAAATACGATCTCCAGGAGTACACACACACACACACACACACACATACACACAAACACACACACATAGCGAGAGCATCACCATCGCCTTCCTCACTCCACCGCCGTGACATTCAGATGACAGCAGCACCAACAGGGTGGAGAAATCAGGAGCATTAGGTGATTAGCACAGGTCTCACAGCCCCACCTTGTGTTCATATGTGGGAAGTGAGACACACACACACACACACACACACATACACACATCACGGTGCTGACTCATAAAACTGACATAGATGCTTATTATTGTTGTGTCCATATGATTTTTTTAATGTGATTTATGCAACTTTGAGGGAGAATTTTTCTTCATTCATGACACTAAAGCAGATTGAATTCAATTGAATTCAATTGAATTCAATTGAATTCAATTAAATAGGCAGATTTAATTTCATGCCTTACTGTTTTACTCAGCTTTTATTTTCCACCAGTTTGATCCAGACTGACGTCAGCAAATAGGGAATAAATTGCCATTAAATTTCAGACAGACATTCATACAATCCAGAGGATGAATTCTATTATTTGTGGTGATCCCTGCACTTTTCCTCTTGTTTCAGTCATCATATTAGAGGAACAGCGCAGGTCGGATTGGTTTGGAGACAACGTGAGAGAGATGAGACTGAGATGCTTTGGGCATGTGCAGGGAAGGGATGAAGAGCGGGAGAAGGATGATGAGGATGGAGTTGCCAGGCAGGAGGGGAAGAGGAAGGCCAAAGAGGCGGTTTATGGATGTGGTGAGGGAGGACATGCAGGTGGTGCGTGTGGGAGACAGGGTGAGATGGAGACAGATGATCTGCTGTGGCGATCACTGAGGACAAAAAAACAACTTAATGTAAGTGAAGATGCTGTCCTTGAACCCCTGATGATGATGATGATAATGGTGGACAGCACCGCCTAACAACAAGCTGTAAAATCTCCCATAGATGTTCTGTTGGGGTGAGATTTATTCACTGTGAATGCGGACAACATTTCCCATAATCATTAAATGAACCTTACATGCATCTGTCTCTATAATGTATGCACTTTATTCTGTTCTTCTTTCATTTGTCACCGATCTCGGGTATAATTGTAACCCCTTGTCATGTGGCGCCACCATCAGGTCACATTTAAATGTGTCTAATACTCTGGTTTGTGATCAAATACTTGAAAAACAGGAAAATCCTCTCAGTCCTCAGCCTCAACTGTACTTTGTGTTGAGTGTTAATTAACAAATATTAGCATAACAACAGACTAAACTAAAATCATGATCTTAATAAATATAATATGATAGATATCACCATGATAAAAGAGTACTCACCTATTTAGAAGAGCACTGTAAGACAGTTCAAAAGGATTCAATCGATGCAGCAGGACCAGACCAGAGGCAACATCTTTGTTATTTGACACATTCTCCCTTTACAGTGTGATGGTTATACATCCCATAATACAAATGGACTGTAGATGGTTCAGTCGGTGGGGTCTGCAGTGGTCTGGACCCTCTGGACTCAATCACACTTGACATAGCTCACCAAAAAACTTTTTTTCAAAGGCTTCAATGTGTAAAATCCACTCTGCCCATGCACAGCCTCATGAAGCTTCCAACGGGGCTGTAAACCCTGAATTTATCCGGCCTGCTTCGAAAACATATCATGTTCTCCGTTTTTCCCATCAAACAGTAAACAGTCCATTTTACAGATTATAGCCTGGAAATCCAATTGCACAGCGCTGTGGAGAATAGAGGATGAAATCATAGTGAATCAACAGTACATTAAAACAGATGAATCGTGTCTTGGCTTGGAAGAAAATTACAGTCAGCCAACGGACGTGGAACAGAATTACTTTTATATAACAGTGAGGATGCAGTGAGTGTGTGTAATGGTATATTTAGTGTCTACATTGATTTTACGCCTCCTGCGAGCATAAAACAAGTTGAGCTCAGAGAAGATTGGAGGGTGTTCATGTTTAACTTTCCTCTCCCAGGGGAACAGGGGGGGTTTGGTGCCACATATTTTTAATTTTCTTTCTGTATAGACTGCGGTAAAGTATGAGCCTGATTTCTGCCTGTTTCCAAGTTCCTACATTATACACCAATCAGCCATAACATTAAAACCACCTGCCTAATATTGTGTAGGTCCTCTTTTCACACTAAAACAGCTCTGACCCATCAAGGCTGTGGTATCTGGCAACAAGACGTTAGCAGTCGGTCCTCGTTTGGTCCAGGCTTTCGGATTTTTCAGTTTGATCCAGACCAGAATTGCAGGCGTGAAACCTCCCCTGGACCAAGGTCTGGATCAAAGACTCGGTCTTTGTTCCAACAAAAAGAAGTGGTCTCGGTCCGGATTGAACTGAACCATGGTTCGGTTCGTGGACAGAATTCTGGAAAATCAGTCATCAAGTATAGGGAGACGCAGCCCACGTTGATGATGACGATGACAGGATGAAGGTATGGCATGAGAAGTTCTTTAGTGTCCTTGGAATCTCGCAATGTGAAACCAAAACTAACCGGACCAAATGTATACAACATAACAAAAACCCAAACCTTGGTTCAGACCTTGGTCCGGACTTGAAAACACCCTAAGTCATGAGTCGGGGCCTCCATGGATCAGACGTATTTGTCCAGCACATCCCACAGATGCTCGAATGGATTTCTATCAGCGATGGACAGGGGCCAGCATGATCTGTGGCTACGCAGCCCCCTACGCAGCAAACTGCAATGCTCTGTGTGTTCTGACATCTTTCTATCAGAACCAGCTTTAACTTTTTCAGCAATCGGTGCTACAGCAGCTCTTCTGTGGCTATACTTTGCTCCCCAAGCACATCAATGAGACTTAGGCACCCATGACCCTGTCGCTGGTTTACCTTCCTTTGACCACTTTTGGTAGGTACTAACCACTGTAGACCGGTAACACCCAATAAGACCCGCAGTTGTCGAAGTCGCTCAGATCCTTATGGTTGCCCACATTTCCACTAGTAGTGGCTTTTTTTCCTTATGCTGGTTTAATTTCTGCTGAAAAGTCAATTACACATGAACTGTTCATTCATGCACATTATTACATGTGGATTCCATTTGTCCTCTCTCCATCTCCCTTCCATTCCCTGGAACATCTGTGTCAGATCTAAAGAATACAATGTCACCCCACTCAAGCATACTTGACACTTATCCACCCAATCTGCAGGCAGGTCCAATGACAACAATCTGCCACGGGGCTCACAGCCTATTACTTCTGGATTGGAGAAGGGGTGACCTGGGGGGTGCTACTGAACATGCAGGACCAGGTTTTGGATTGTTCTAGGGGTTAAACTTTATCCACAGGATTTCCATCACAAAAGCCTCCTCAGCAGCGAGCAGACGTGACCTTGGGGCCTGCCAGGGACAAGCTGAGGAAGTGAATTCACTAAAGTGTCCCCCATTCACGTGTAGGCCTTATAGGTCGCTGTCTATCACACCGAGTACCCGACCCTCGCTCCACCTCCTCCTCTTCTCACACTGGCCAGAGTTCCTTTATTATGCTGATCTAATGACTGTGGAGAGTAATCCAAAAGACCTTCATTAGAATGAGGGTGGCATGTCATGCACTCAGCTAGATCTGAAACGACACTGTGCACCATACCTGCCAACTGGGGTTGGCTTCAAAGCCAACAGTAGTGGCAAACAATTTCTCTTTTTATAATTAATCAATTTCTTTGGATAGCTGGAAATTCCTTTACAACTGAAAGACCTCCAGAGATACAAAGAGAAATCAATGCACTGTCCAAACAGATATAAAGCAGCAGTGAGATGGTTTGTTAGAAGGCCACATTTTTTCGATAATGATAATTGCGGCATTGTTTTCTAGAATAGAATAGAATGGAGTAGAATAGAATAGAATAGAAAATAGATCTTTTATTGTCATTGTTACAGGAAAATGAAAATCAATTTATCAGCTCCTCAATGGTTTGCAGGACATTAAATATACAAAAAATAGTTCTGTATATATACAAAAACAATACTGTAAATATACAAAGAAGTACTGTAAACATACAAAAATAGTACTGTAAACATACATAAAACAGTACTGTAAATATACAAAAACATTATCCAAAAGGGAAAACTGTAGATAAAAAAGCCAATGTGAAAACCCTAAAAACATTTTTTAAAAACTGGAAGAAACAGTGCTAACACAGTGCAAAGTGATTCGTACACATTGAATTTTGGTTTTTGTAATGATCCAGATGGGATAAATATTTTAGTGGGAACATTGTTCATTTTTATAAATGTATGATGTGAATTAGGACTTGAATGATAAAAAGTTGCACCACCAACAGGAAAGCTGAGTGACGTTAGCTGCCCAGGACCAACATCACTCCTGTGCGACATACATTTACATGAAAACTTTTTTCAGGCGACTGTTACAAGCTGTTGTTCTCATGACTAACATTTTTTTTAAAGCAGTAGACAATGCTGCATTGGCTCATATGTAAATGCCAACCAAGGTTCATCTGGTGCCGGGGGATGACCCAGTCTGTACGAGCTAAAAATAAAGTCCCTAAAAAAAAGTTCTAGTGGATACAATAAAATGTGGCTTCTTAGAACTAAGTTCTTAGCTCTATAAAAAAAGATTCCTCTGTTCTGAAAACGACCATTGACAAAACATTTTATTTGTGGTCTTGGATGCTTTGCTAACTCCAGATTATCAGTCCTCTTCAAGGGATTCTTAACAAGGCTGGGGAATTCTGGAAACACACAACGTTTGTATGATCTGTCCTCTAACCACTTTGGAAGGCAAACGTCTTTTGAACGTTCACACTTTGGAGCAAACCTTTAGTTTTTGTTGCTTAGTTGTCACACATGCAGGCATTTCCTGAAGTGGCCGGGATTGGATTGTCTCAGAATGTTCCAAAAATTGTTTCGGAAGTGTAGATGGAGAAGGTTTCCAGCACTTTGAAGCACACTGATTATTTTACAGCGATTGGCCAGGTGTGCGGAGGCGTGAAGGTTAACACTTCACATGTGTATAACCCGGTGGGACACCATGAATGCCCTTGATGAGAGAAAGGAATTCAAATTCTACTGATTTTTCTGCTCAGCCATCATTTTCATTTATGCAGCGGAATTCTACATGACGGATTGTTTTGCACAGACATTCATGGTCATCAGATGATATATTTTAATAATTATGATCCCCTGACCTTTCCTCTGGTATCTCCATAAGGCGGATATCTTGGCTTTTTATTAACATACCTCAACAACTATTGGATGGATTGATGCAGCATTTGGTAGAGACATTTATGGTCTCCAGAGGATGAACTGTAATAATGTTAATTCCTTTGTCTTTCCTCTATAGTGCCATCATCACGTCAAATATCCACTCGGTCCAACACTTGGGTTTATGATCAAATACATGAAAGACATGACGTTCCCATCAGCCTCAGCTGTACTTTGTCATTTTAAATTGGCCAATTTTAGCATGCTAACACACCAGACTAAGATTGTGAACGTGATAAACATTAAACTCAAAGCTCTGTTCTGCCTCACTACAGCCTCACAGAGCATTGCACTTCATTACCTAGTATTCCATCAGTGTTGCAGTTAAACCTGCTCAGACCATTTGGTAGGTTGATTATTACAAACTCATGTTACTCAGACAAGGG
Organism: Chaunax sp. Z400; assembly: GCA_037577475.1. NCBI lineage: Eukaryota > Metazoa > Chordata > Actinopteri > Lophiiformes > Chaunacidae > Chaunax > Chaunax sp. Z400. The sequence continues at coordinate 27,731,401 of CM075190.1, forward strand.
GTGGTTCAAACCCAGACTAGAATTGTTCATGCTAGTCTAGAGGCCAAAGTTTCCCAGAATACCAAATATGTTGGTATGAATCACGGGGGAAAGTTCCAATAATGATTCAAATGACCTTTAAAAGTGATGGTGCAAGCCATAAAAACTCAGGCCTACGTGTAATCCAGTATCATTTGGACAAGAAAATATAAATACAGAATATCTGTGATGTTTTCTCAGAGTGAGGATAAAATATTATGTGAGTCTGAATGTATTTACAGACATATTTATGGGAATATTTTGTAATACTAGACAGAACTCAGAGTGCAGACCTCCAGTAAAGCAGCCCCCATGATGTCTTGTCACCTAAAAGCAATAGTCTCGTGAAATTTTGACCCTCATAAGCCACATCGAGTCGACTCCATTACGGGACAGTACCTCCTCAGGGTAGATGGGAGCCACGCCAAACTGCCGTGGTGTAGTCTTCAACACTACACGCTCCTCTCGTGATCCTCTCATCAGCTGTTTAAGACAGGAACGTCTCCACCTCCTCAATAAATAAAAAAAAGTTGGCCATTGATTTGTGCTGTCCAGGCATTGACCAATCAGTGGTCTGTAACATTTCACGTGACCTTTCAGTACCTGCTCGGCTCACTTGGAACCAGAACGGAGGTGGTACTAAAAAAGTAGAACCAGGTACCAGGTACTTTTTACCCAATGGAAACACAAAAAAAAAGCTGTCGAGCCGAGTCAAGGCTGTACTACGCTGTGGAAATGGGGCCATAGTCTCTGACACAATCTTCACAGTGAGCAATCAGTGGAAAGTGGTGTTGAAAGACACAATAGAGCTTTATGGGAAGTGCTGGGCTATCAGCTATGGAAAATGTCCAACTTCCCCGGGGCTCCGAACCCAAAATACCCCTTTGAAGTTGTAAAAAGAGATTCAACACTATGCTCACACCTCTCTTTACTCACACTTGATTGTTTTCTCTGAAATACTTTTATTTAGTGTAGCACCTACATTCTGATGTAGGCAGTGACTGTTTCCAGCAGCAGGTCTTGGCAGCTGTGGGATGTTTGTCTTGTAATTCCAGTCAACAATACAGCAATGTAGAAATTAAGTTTTATTTTACTCTTTCACTCACTTTAATTCGTTTTAAATAGCGTCATTTATCTCATAAAAAGACGTAAAATATAAGGCCGTATGCAGTATTATCAGCGCAGTTCTGGACAAAAATGTTTTTTTGTAAAAGTCACACACCTTTACAGACAAGTACACACACGTACAACCTGATGTGTCTATAAATTTCACAATACAAATAAGTCCAATAATTCTCTATGTGATCAAAACAAGATTAGCATCCTGCCATCGAACACTGAGCTCTTGTGTGTTTTATTGATCCTTGAACAATCATCCCACACGGAGGTGAGAGCGTGAAGCATATTGGATGATCACGATTTACTTCTCTTCATTTGAAGAAATTCTGCCATAATATGCGGAACTGTTATTAACTGACATTTCACATGAGCAGATGGAGCAAGGTTCACATCAAGTGCTGGTTCTGAGCCAGTTATTGAACAATTTATTCCTCCTAGTTTACGATGGAGCTTCCCCTCAGGCACTTCTGCAGATCTCGGTGGATTGATGCCTTGTGAAGGCAGAAGAAAAGAACAGCGCTTCCAGTAAGCCATTACCTCTGACTATGGGGTTATTAATCCTGACAATAAAGGCGTTAGCTCTCAGCAATCTATGTTTTACAGTTGCAGCGTGGGCTTTTAGCTGGCGCTCCACACAAAGCTACAACGTGCAGGAATATTGTTTGGCTTTTCACTCAGTGACAATTTGAATAGCAATGAAAGCTAACAATGACAGCTACAGTACATATCTTATTAACCAGTGGTGGAGGAGGTATTCAGAAGCATTAAATGCATTACAAGTAACAATCCTGCATTGAAAAGGTCCCTAAAAAGTAAAAGCGTCATCAGCAAAATGTACTGAAGGTATCAAAATGGCTCATTATCATACACTCATAGATTATCATTAATATTGAATCAATGTATAAATAGCATTTTACTGTTGTAACAGGTGGAGACAATTTTAAAAGCTTATTTTAACGTAAATGTAAGTAGCCTACTGTACTTTGTCTAAAATGTAATGAAGTAATACAGTAGAGTTGCATGAAATGAAAATATAGAAAGTAAAGAAAAGAAAAGATTCCCCCCTAAAAACAAGACAATAATTATCTCATGTCAATAAAGCTTTTATTTCAAATAGTTTCCATTTACTTTAATTTTCAGTGGTTAAAAAAAAAAGTTGTCTTTGAACACTTTTATATTCCCTGTCTTAGTGCAGAGGAGGCCTCCTCTATATGAGATGTGATTTAAACTGGCAGTCATATGGTTGCAGTTATCATGTTTTAGCTGTTTTGCATTAAACATAATGAGGGCTATCAAATGCCGGTAAAGACGAGACCCTTTCAGACCCTCCGCTGAGTGCTCCTCACATTTGACACGATAACAACATGTAAATCAGGCCAGCAGGAATGTAAGCTGAACCAAATGTACTGGATTGGGTCAGATGAAACGTTTACGACCCCTGTGGGGAGTCTGGGTCATTTCAGAGGCAGAACTGAGCGTCGTAGATGAATACGAGACAACAAGTAAACACCGTTAGAGGACAAATACATGAAGACAGCAGACAAGCATCAGTGATAGTGTTTGTTCTTATTGTAGCAAATAGAAATGTATTTTTTCAACATGTCATTTAAACAGTCAAAGGTCTGTTTCTGTAATTAAACCAAAGATTTTGGTTCGATTTCATGCTTCAAATGACCTTTTGAGAGCCAGTTAACACTAGTGATGTGTCCTTGGCGAATGAGTCGGCTCTATGATCCGGCTGTTTTATGGGAGCCGTGGGAGCCGGCTCCCGTCTGAGAGATGTTTTCTTTTTTCTGTCATTTTTAAATTAATTTCTAACAGTTGCCTTGCTTAAAATTGAAGGCACAAATGCAGATTTAAGGTAATAGGTGGATATGATCTACAGAAGGTTAAATGACTGACAGCAACAAAGACAAACTTTTTCTTTGCTTCACTATGATTTAAGTTCAAGTTATTTACTAATGAAAGAGACAGAGATCACTGCACAAAATATCATGGCAATCATATTAAATCAGACTTGGACAAATAACAGGAAAGTGTTGGGAGGCCATTACTTACACACTAACAAAATAAGGAAATACAAAGTTAGAAAAATAATTCCCAGAGCCCAACGCCTTATCAGTCCTGAAGTTCATGAAGAAAAAACTAAATAACTCAAACATGAGGAAAGTCAAGTTCACTGAAGTAACATGTTCAAGTGTGATGATCACAGCAATCAATAGACAAAAGAAAAAAGTCACTCACCACTTTATCCTGTAAAGTAAAAACAGGGCTTTGACTTGTACCAATCCAATGAGGGTTTAAAATATAGAACACAAAAAGAAAGTAGATCCTAAGGTTAAAAAAAACTCCTGTGTTGAGGGCTGTAAATAATCAACTGCTCATATTGACATTAAATAAAGGTGATATTCATGCACAGATACCAATCATAGGTCAAATATTGCTAAATTGGGCTGAATTTTAAAAACCAGACGTGGTCGTGAATAAAGAACCGAAAGAGCCGGCTCTTATTGCTGAGCTGAGCCAAATCGTCTGGCTCACTAAAAAGAGCCTAAATTCCCATCACTAGTTAACACTATGAAGGTAGCTATTTTCAGTGGAGAGGTGTATTTAGTAATTCACCAGTAAATTAAATGTTTGAACTGAGTTTTGATCCCACACACACATTTTGTGACGTTCAATTACAGACACATCTCTATACAGTCGGTTCAAGGCTGTTAAAAGTCAGCTAATGGCAAGAGTAATGACTGCAAACTGGATTGATTCCCAGTTTCTGTTTGCACTTGAATAACAGTGTGGACTGAAAAATGGTCTTGTGGTTGCGTTTCATGTGTGGATGAGAGCCGGCATTAGAGATACAATAAGTGTTTTAGGGCTTTGTGGGTGCTTGGCTGAACGGATGGGAGAGTTTGCACAGCGATTTTAATATTCCATGAAGGTGCTGCAGTAGCGCAGCGTTGTTTGAACTGAGAGAATCATTGAACAAAGTATTTGAATCATGCATTAACTTTTCTCCTGCAGTTACAAAATCACAGAACTATTACTTGGTTTGTGGACGTCCAGCTCACACGGCCTACTGTCGGTCGATAATATTGCTCTGCCTGGTGTAGAGCCTCAGGCCCGTTTGCTGCGCCAAAACAGGCTAAATTGTTGTGTGTTAATGCTGCGGTTATTGATGGATAGCATGAATAGATGGAGTGCAGTGAAAATAACACAAATCACCATCAAAAAATTGCAGATAGATGTGATCCACTAGAAGGATCTGCTCCTCTGTGCTGCTTTTAAGGTTTATTTTTGTGCTTGCCATGAAAGCTACGAGGTTAATTAGAGCATTTCACAGGCAGGCAGAAAATTCAGCTCTCACATCCCCTAAAAAATAAAAAATAAATCAGTTTCTCTTTTTAAGGCAATACTGTCATTGTCATTTTCAAATTTGAGGTGCTGCACGTCCTTGTGTGATTCTTGTTGTCACAGTAACTTTTACATCTTTTCAGCAGGCCTGGCTTTCATTTAACACAAAACAAACTTTCATACCAATCTTCACAGTTTGGCAAAAGTTTGATAAAAACATCTTAACTCAAGACCCACTTATAACCTTTTTCTCCCAGAGTTTCCAGTTGTAAAGAAGTAGAAACAGTTCATGAGTGCAAATAATTCAAGCACTGGATTTTCTGGTCTTACTCCATCGTCCTCCTCTGAAAGATCCGATTGAGAGCTAATAAGTGAACCGATGAGCTTTGATCATTTTAAACTTCTCTCCTCTAAACCCTCTTGTACTTGTCCTCCTTCCACTTATATAAATCATGAAGTCTTTAGCTAAATTTGCACCATGTAGGACAAATCCATTAATGTTTCATTGCATGCATACTCAACCAATATCTGATTTTCACCTCATGTTCAGCCTGAGGGCACATTTAGAGCTCGGTTTACATTTATGTCCCCCTTTAGCCCTGAGAACTGACACCTCACAGACTTTCATTCATTTAACCTGCACCATCATTCTTATCTAAATAGATTACGACAATTCCTTGGAGGGGAGCACTACGAGGGACTAGCCAGTTGGACATGCCTGGAATACCTCCCCAGGGAGGCATCCGGGGGGCATCCTAACCAAATGCCCGAACCACCTCAGCCGACTCCTCTCGATGTGGAGGAGCAGCAGCTCCGCTCTGAGTCCTTCCCGAATGACTGAGCTCCTCCCCCTATCTCTAAGGGTGAGCCCAGACACCCTGCAAAGCTCATTTCGGCATCTTGTTCATCTCATTCTTTTGGTCATTACCCAGAGCTCATGACCATAGGTGAGGGTAGGAACATAGAGGTTCGCCTTGTAGCTTAGCTCCATTTTCACCACTACAGACCGATACGGAGTCCGCATCACTGCAGACGTTGCCCCAATCCGTCTATCAATCTCCCGCTCCATTCTTCCCTCACTCATGAACAAGACCCTGAGATACTTGAACTCCTCCACTTAGGGCAGCAACTCATCCCTGACCTGGAGTGAGCAATCCAACCTTTTCCGACTGAGAATGATGGTCTCAGACTAGGAGGTGCTGATTCTCATCCCAGCCGCTTCACACTCGGCTGAAAACTGTCCCAATTACAGCCGGAGGTCACGGCATGATGAAGCCAACAGGACCACATCATCTGCAAAAAGTAGAGAAGCGATCCTGAGTCCACCAAACCAGACACCCTCCACCCCCTGGCTGCTCCTAGAAATTCTGTCCATAAAGATTATGAAGAGAGTCGGTGACGAAGGCCCTGACGGAGTCCAACTCTCACCGGGAACAAGTCTTACTTCTTGCTGGCAATGGGAACCAAGCTATCGCCTCAGTCACACAGGGACCGAATGGCCTGTAACAATGGGCCCGATTCCCCATATTCTGGGAGTACCGCCAGAAGAGCTGGTGGAGGTGGCTGGGGAGACGAAGGTTTGGGCTTCTCTGATGAGACTGCTGCCAGACCCGAATAAGTGGATGGGTGGATGGATGCATGGATAATTCCTAGTTGGTACCTAATGTGTTGGTTAACCAACATGCATGAATGCCGCACATCACCCAAAATCCTTCCTCCAGTGTAAATAAATGTACTGCATGCACAGACTATCTAACCCTCATGTGACAAACTCACTAACTAATAAGTAAAATAATTCTCATCTTTCAACCATCTATCAAATATGCCGTGAACACAGCGGTGCCTCGGTGCAGGAGCGTGAGAGAGGTTCAAACACTATTTGAGAAGTCGGACAGCACTTTGTAAAATCAGGTTACGTGAACAGAGGCACTTCTGGGAACAGTAGAGTGAGGGTAATATTTCATAATGTATAAAGATTTTGTTGTTCGCTCCCTGTTTATAGCAAAACAGTACAGCTGGAATAAATAGACCTATTTTAACTCACCAACATACCATTATAAGGTTAACGACATGTGTTTTTACTTACCAGGAAAATTTCCCCTTGCCAAATGCAGAATAACACTGTCACTTCACATCGCTAAGCATTGTGGGTTATTCCCTTCAGCAAAATCTGTAAACTTGCAGATTAATGGAAAGTGTCAGCTCAAAACCTTAACCGGAGTAATCAAACAGCCCTGGGCCTGACTTAGAAGGAGAGTGCATCATAGTCTGAGTGCATCTCAGGGACACAGGAAATGGGCCCCCGAGAGCATATTTCAGCAAGTGAACACACTCACTCACGCTGTCCAGGCAAAACCTGATTCTGATTGGCTGTCTTACATTTTGAGTATCAGTTGATAGGGCAGATTAAGCATGTTTGAAGTTAATGATGCTATAGGTTTAAGTAGGATGGTTGGCGAATGTTTTACGATAAACTAACATGTAGCCTACAGCCAGGTGTAAAACAACACTTATGTGATGTTATTGTTTACACCTGGGAACCCAGCTGATCAAACCAGACTTTACATTTAGTCCTGTTAACTCTCTGCTGTTGGGTCCTTCAGGCAGGATTCCCAGATGCAATAAATGAGATTGTCCTCCAGCAACGAAACAAAGACCCTTCTGCACACCACCTTTGTATGTTTGCACTGATCAAGAACAAACAGCAGCATAAAGCCGCTCCAGTGTGTGATTTTAGATAGCATGCTAGTGTTCCACAAGCAAAAGAGGAATGATATAAAACACAGCAGCGTCGGCGTGTGACTTTCACATATGCATCGAGCAGCGCTTTGTAAGCAACAAAATAACAACAAAATGGGATGCGGCCCACGATGCGGCCTTCTTTTCCTTTGTGGCTCACCCTATCCCAAAACTCACTGCGCACCGGTGTATTTTCCAAAAACAGAGAGCACTGACCTAATGGACGCTCCGTAATAGATGAGGGGTAAAGCTGAAGTATCTCAATTTCTTATAATAGGCGACACACACAAACACACACGCATAAGAAAATGTTAAATTTTCTGGCTCTATTGCTACCAATACAGCTTTTAGTACAACCAACTTTTACCGCCACTAGGCCACACCTTTTAGTACTTCTAATACACAGATTTTACTACAACAACCTTAACTACGACTAATCATCGACTAATCAACTCTGTCAGTGTTGCTAGGCGACAGGCACGGGCTTCGTGATGAAGGGTGAAGATGAGAAGCTCTGGTGAAATTATCTATAGACCTTAAAGTCTTATTTAACCATGCTCAGAACAGTCTGGCCTTCGTAGCCCCCCGTCCTTCAAAAGATGCAGCCTCTGGAATTGAGACAAAGCTGCAGTGTGAAAGGGGCTAAAAACTACACCGTCCTCCATGTTGGGTTGGCAGTTCCATCCAGTAAACACCTCTGCTATGCTGCTCCAAGGCCTGGGATTGTGTTATCTATAATGACCTGCCAAATTAGTGTAGAAAAACATGCACAGTGCATATGGTTGGGTGGTGGCATTGGGCATATTGTACCCCTGAAGTGTGGGCGCTGCAAAATGGGCGGAGAAGAAAATGCAGGGGGGCCAACATTTCCTGCACATGTTGTCATATGTTTCTATCTACGCCCCTGCACACATGTAGACAGAGTGATAAAAAGGCATTTTATACATGTCAATGTAGCCTGCGTGTATCGACGCGCTTTTAGCATTTAATGACTTCAGTCGCCCGTGGCCTCGCGCAGGCTTCTTCTCCCACCAATGCAGCCCACGTGCATGAGCAGTGCGCGCGTGCCGGGAGCGCGCGTGGAGGCGGTCCGGGGCTGCCTCAGTTCTCTGTAATCGCTTCTCTGCTGCTGCTACCTCCAGTTAAATAGCTAGGACACGGGAGCGAGCAGACGGCCGTGTGAGGATATACTTTTTTCGCTACCTTGGGATTACGACGCGGAATTGCAGCATCGACGGCCAGCCGCCAGGTAATATCGACACAGCCGCCCCTCGTGTATACGCGGAAAAAGTAAGTAAATGTCCCGTGAAAAGTGTCGTTTTCCAGTGAAGAAGGAGGAGGAGGAGGAAAAGAGGGGGGAGGTGAATGTGTGGGACGAGCCTCCCTTTGTGCCGAAGCAGGGTCACTGCTCCTCACAATGTGGACACTCCAGAAGCGGCAAGGATCCGCACGGTTCCCCCCCGCCGCTCCGCTGGCCCTGCTGTTGACCGTCCTCCATCAGCCCCGCCGTCGCCTGCTAGAAACGCCTTCCTCTATGCGTATTTTTAGTTAAAAACATCGAGGCCTATACTGCTTTCCCCCGTTTTTTCTTTATAACATACCCCTCAACGGTAACGTAACGCACCCTACTTTCCGCCTCCTCCCCCGGCCTTGTAACGTAAGCTAGCGCCCAGTAATGTTTATTTGTTCGGCTTGGTTTCAGCCCCCAAAGTCGACCCTTATTGTGTTTTTCTCCACACAAACGTTGACCTACCGGAGTCATTGACTGATTACTGATGACACACAGACGTCTAAACTTGTTCCCGTTGGTATTTTTCGGGTGCTAGCCTCCGCATCGACCCGGGCATCTCAAACGGCTAATGAACCGGGTACATGTTAGCTGTTGATGTCCCTATCATTACCGTGAAACGCCCCCCGGGAACGGCTTCACTTCATCCTTTTGATTAACTTCTTTATCTCCCATAGAGCTCATATACGTCTGGTTTTATTAAGTACAATATCTATTTTAACTACACCCTCCACCCGTTAAAACCTCGGTAATCATCCTCATCACGGACGGTTTCTTCACATTCAAGTGTCTTTATCTGATCTGTCACTTCTTGGCTTTCAAGAAGCATCTTATCAATCTATTAGGTGACATCACTGATCCAAATCCACAGTATTATCCAATATTTGTTCAAATCAAAGGATGAGACAGGGAAGTTTTAGTCTGCTTTATTAAATCTGGACCAATAAAGCTACTCACAAACAATTATCCTGTAATGTATGACCCCTGGTAGATCATTAAGTGAGTGACTCTTTAACAAGGGCCCTATACATCTGTAATTCACAGCACTGTAGGCTTTACACCCAGCTCTGTCCAGCCCTCTCATCCAGCTCTACACTGATTAAATGAAACCCTTCTCACTGTGGCTTCCCTCAAATCTACCGGTTTTTGCTGACACGGCACCGTCAACCAGTTTGACAGCACATCATCTTTATTGCCTCCCCTCGGAGTGGAAGCCTGCTCACATTTCTTACCTTCCGTGTTTTTCCATCAAGGCCCACGATGTCCAGCGAAGTGCAGAGACCGGACGACAGCCCCAGCACCAGCGGGGGAAGCTCGGATATTGAACAGAGGGAATCGGTACCGCCTGAACAGGAGCGAGAGCAAGCACAGCCCAAAAAGAAGGAGACCAAGATCTCGAGTAAAACCGCTGCTAAACTTTCAACTAGTGCCAAGAGGTAAGAAGAGAACCTGATTAGGGCTTTGCAGAGCAGCATTCAAACAAGGGGGTGTTTGTTAAACTCCAGGCCTCTCCCCTGGTGCCCTGAGGGTGTGAAGTCGTATAATAATAAATTTTAAAAAAGGCTCTAGTCCCACAGGCATTGTCATTTCAAACATGCACACAATTCACTGTGACACTGAACCAACAGAAAGGTGATAACTCACACGGCTCGTCACTCCAGTGTCGTTTGAGAGAGAGAGATTCCTACTCCGGCCTGTTTGGTGGAGTCGATTTGCCTCATGCTTTGCTGCACTCCTCCACCACCAACACCAACACCAACATCTACCTCCACCAGTCTTACTCCCAAAAAAAAAAAGACAGGCGATGACAGAATTATCCAACAGCATGAGTGAAGGGTTTGTCTGAGGCCAGTGAGTCTTTTTGTAACAGCGACTCGTGTTATGATCGTCTCCCCCTTTTTGAATGTCTTAAGCTTTACTTAAAACCGTCTCTATGAGGGCCTTCAGCACAGCAGCATGCAGAGGCCTCACCGTGGTCTGAAGCACTGTGCTTCTGTTGTGCTTCTGTTTATGTGAGTTTAGCAGCAATGAGTTGCCCTTCAGTCTGATTTCATCATTTTTGTACAGTTGTCAGGATGTTCAAAGCAGCCATGTTTACCTAATGCTTGTTTTAATTTTGTCTATCCACCACAAAGAATTTACTACAATGACAGAGATGACAAAACGCACATCCTAAAATCATTTATTTTATTTTATAGTTGGCATTATGTCCGTTTGTCTGTAATAATTATTTTGTCCAGAGCAAAATCTGACAAACTAGACCTTCTAGCTTCACCAAACTTTACACGTATATTAAATATGATAAGTAGATACACCTTTCAGAAACTTTCAATTTTCATCTGACAAACTGTACATTCTAGCTTTACTAAACTTTCTACATTTAATAACCATGATAAGTCGTTGTGCATTTTGTTATTTAGATTTTTCTACAAGTCTCATTTTTTCAGAGGGGGGGGGGGTTTCCATGGAAAGATGATTTTAAAGTGACTCTGAAGGTTGATTATCTTCTCCATAGCATATATCCAGAACTATATACACTACTTTACAGCAGGCTCACCATAATAAAGGAGGAGATGTCTTCATGCTGATGCATTTGTTGTACAATTTTGTTGTTGTGGTCTGGGGGGGGGGGGGGGCATATGTCATCTTCAGATGACTCTTTTATTTAATTAATATATGCCCTTCATATGGTCAGTAAATGATGTCACGCATGCTGTTATTTTGAATAAATGCAGTGTCCTCCACTGCTGTCCGTGTCGGATCCTCTCATGAACAGCTGTAGGTCCACGTTTACCTCGTTTTACCGTCACTAAACACCGACTTCATGTGCTACAGAATCATCCCTTCCTTCAGCCTCCATCCTCTCCACATTGGTGTTTAACAGTAAAATCTTTCTCTTGCAGGATTCAGAAAGAACTCGCAGAAATAACACTAGACCCACCTCCAAACTGCAGGTAAGGAGATGTTGCTCATCAGAGCATTTCTCTAATGATTCATAAGCCCATATGTAAAGATGCTGAAGCTGTAATGAATGTAGAACGGCAGGAATCTGTGCTTCTTCGAGGCTTCGTGTCTCTTTTTAAACGCTGCAGTGCACTGGCTTTGGGTCTCCTTTCCCCTAATGCTGTTGTTTTGTGTGTGTTTTTGTTTTGTTTGAGATGGTAATCTCAGGTGAATTAGAGCGGCTGCAATTCTGCCGAACTCACCTCTTAAATGTCCTTTTAGATCACAGCATTATGGTTGCACTGGAAATGGTGGAAAACGAGCAGCAGTGTGAATTTAAAGCCCGTTTTCGATTCTTGTGTAGTCCCTTCAACAACCCCCCCCCCCCCCCCCCCCCCCCCTCGCTCTGCTGGGGATTTACCACAGACAATGGTTATTGTGTGCTACTGCAGCGGCTTTCAGCCCTTTTGAGGAAGAGATATGGTCGCGAGCGAGTGGCAGACCCCATGTGCATCAGTCTCTCTTGACATGACAAAGGGCATGGCCATTAAGATGTAGCGCAGGAGCCGGCTTTTATTAACTTTAAATAACACAAAGTGACAGTGATTATGACAGTTTATTACAGCGCAGTAATTACTCTCTGAAGCAGCGCTCCACTGTAAACCAACAAAGAAAACCACGGCACAGGACCGAGGACACTTGTGAGAGATGCCGTGATGTTGTCTTGACCGTTTCACATTGGCCGTATTTGTTCACAAGCACCTGCTTAAAATGATTAAGGAAAATGGCTTCGTGTGACTCATCTGGTGATTTGGAATTACTACACCCTAGACGGGCTTGTTTATTGCATGAATTAATCACCCCTGCTGGGTCTCATCAGAACTCCACCGTCATTAACGATAAACACGGAGCTAACCTTTTCATTCCAGCTCACAGCCCAGTTTTGTTATTGTACTGACGGCTAAAGGAGATGTTGTTTTCCTCGAGGACTCTAATCTATTACAACCAAACCCCCCCCCACCCCCCACCTCACCCCACCACCCCCCAAAAAAAACTAGGTTGGCTCACATGAAGGATTTAGCTGGAGGACACGAGTAAGTCATTTGAAAGTAAAATAATCGCTAGCGGAAATTTCACAGTCACCGTCTTAGCAGGGAACTAGTTGCCCGGGAAACAATTAAGCTTCTTCAAGATAATCCTTTTCTTTGTGTGTGTGTGTGTGTGTGTGTTCCCCTTTCTGTACTCTCAAAATGATCCCAAAATCTAATCATGTGTTGTTTTGTGATGCATCCAAATAGATTAGCCCTCTGTTAACAATGACACAGGGGTTCAGACGCATCAAACGTCCAATTCCTCATGCAAACCATCACGGCGCCATTTACATCCCTGGCATGAATGAGTGCACAACGGCGGAGCCGGCGTCGTCATTTGTATGCCACACGCTCCTTTCTCCAGGCCAGGTTAGCCTGAGAGGTTATTCATTTCATTCCCCGCGACAAATGGAGTCACAGACTGTTGGCCTCCTTCAGGAGGCAGACAGATAGTTGTGTTAAAGAGATTCACTTCGGTACATTCAACAAACGCGGCGCTGGGGGCCGGTTGATGTATGGTCATCTCATCTGTTCTTCGGCTGAGGAGCCCCTCAGACTCCCTCGCCACTTTGTCACGTTTCGGGATGAACTCTGGATTGTCATTATGTAGTTAGAATCTACGGTCTCCTTCGTGTAACCTGCATTCTCTCCAGTGTGCCGTCTTCGGGGGATTTGGAGGAAACATGCTGTGTTTGTCTGCAAAATGGAGAGCTCTGCTTCACGTCTCTGAGTGTAGATTTAAATGGTTTAAATACCATTTTAACACCCTGGAAGTGTTGAGGATCTAATGTAGAGGAACGTCTGTGGCAGGAGGTGCAATTTGAAAGCTGCCAGGATTAGTGGACTGAAAGATAATTAGTTGCCGGCTATTATGTTAATCGATTAATCATTTCAGTCACATTTAGTGGTTTTTAGCTTCTTAAATGTGAAGAGTTGCTGTTTTTCGTTGTCTCTGCTGATTGTAAATGAAGAGGTTTTGCGTTTTGGACTGTTGGTTGGACAAAAGAAGCAACGTGAAGACATCGTTTTGATCTTGAGGAAATTGCAACGAGAATTTAATTAATTGTGAAAATAATGGCAGATTAATCGATAATGAAAATAATCAAAGTCACTTTCATTTATATAGTCCAAAATCACAAATCACTCCTCAGTAGGCTTTAGAATCTGTACACTTTACAACACCCTCTGTCCTTAGGGTCTTTATCCAAGTAAAGAAAAGCCCTTTTTATGCTGAGATAACACAATAGTACTGCAACGAAGAGCCTTCAGTACACCGCCTTAGTTTATTTATACTGAACAAAACAGCTGCAGCATAACGCCTCTCCAGTGCAATGATTTTAAAATATTGAGCTGGTGTTTCTGCATGCAAAAGAGGTGTGATGTATATAAAACAGCAGCCTCCATATGCAACGAGCAACGTGTGTGAACAACAAAGTAGCTTGGCCAGAATGATTGTTTGCCTTCCCTGTTACACGCCGGTTGATCTCGCTCTCTAGTCAGAGGGTGAGGGGCTTCAGGGCGAGGTCCTGGACCTCCTCAGTTAGCAGATATATTTCATTGATTCTCTTCTACTTTGAGTTAGCTGCTAACTGCTGCTAGCTGCTTTTTAAATCTTTCCAGTTGTGGATGGCACACAACACGTCGTCAAAACATCACATCCCCGCCTTGTCTTCCCGCCTAGCCGGCTCACGCTGTCCGCCGCTGGCTCAGAAGCAGAACAACAATGCAATAAAGGAGCAACAGGCTGTTTTTAAAGGCCTAAAAACTCACTCACTCCCCCCCCCCAAAAAAAAATCCTACACCAGACAGACATGCAAAAGATGCCGCGTGTACAGAGCAACCCGAAGCCAGAAAGCCCAGCCGCTCTCCTCCAGCGTTCATCAAAGGTTTCTGTGTTAACACTCAGCTGCTTTTTATATCACAAACTGTTACTACAATAACCAATCTGTGTTGATGAATCATGCACTTTCTAATGTTTCCTGGCTTTCTGTGGCAATGAGGAGTCTGTAATATTGATGCTTAAGTTTTTTTTTGTTTTTTTTTTAAAACAACAGTTTGCATATCTTTGGTGCTTTGTCACCACTTGGAAAACACAAGCAAGTATTTAAATGTGTCTGCAAGCTTCATCTCACTCTCGGCATTGTGACAGCTCGCCTGTCACCTTGGCAGTTGTCATGCATCAAACGAATAGGATCATGTTGAAGCCCAAGAGGATTTGACATGGCAATTATTCTCACTGTCATACACTTCAAGTGTATTGTACAGTCAGCTTGTGCTTTTTATCTCCACTGTGGCAAATGAAGCAAGGATATGAAAGGAACTGTGTTTTTCTGCCTGCAAGTTGCACAAAAATTGCTTCATAGATAGAAAATTTGGTTAGTAGTTTGCTGTCTCTACTCCTTTATAGTGGCCCGACATGTAGTTTTTGTTTTTTTTATGCTTGTGCGTACCACCCAGGTATAATAACAGCCACTAAAGCATGTTTAATGTCCCATTCTATTCAACACTGGACTCACAGAAGGTGTTAGTTTTTTTTGTTTTAAACCCAAATTGTAGTCTAATACTTTATACAGTATTGCTCTCCTTTTACTATTTTATTTAGTAGTTTAATTTTCTCTGTGGAAAAGAAAATGATTACAATGATTGCCTGACCTTAAGGCTGCAGCTAACAATAACTTTCATTGTTAACTTAATCTGCAGATTTATTTCCTCAATTTATTGCTGGTCTATAAAACATCAGAAATTTGGTCCAAATGACGTCCTGAAAATGCACGTGTTGTTCAATCAACGATCCCAGAGCCAAAGGTATTAAATTTACAGTCGTATAAAAGGCAGAAAAGAGTCCTCTGTCTGTCCTCCTGAAGCTGGAACCAGTAGCTGTTTGGTTTAAATGACTCAAACGATTATCATGAAAATGGTTGCAGACGAATCACAAGTTTGAGCGGTAAAAATCGTGCATCTGTCCATAGACCGCAGGAGCGATGTTATAATTGTGAAAGTGAAAGAAGCCTGCCTGAGTAACATTCCATCTTTCCCACATCCGATACGCTCCCGTCATAAAGTCTCTCCTCTATTTATGTGTCGCTGCCATCCTGTCGTTTGCATCCGGAATCAGAGGAGTTGTTTTAAATGAATTTGTTATTGCAGTGCCGTGTCTGTGACTGTTAGTCTTGGTTATCTATGATGCAGATTCAGACAGAAATCCTCACAAAGGCGAGTTGGCTTTGTTAAAATAACAGGTACTGGTGAGGTGCCTTAAAAGGTCTGGACCGCTGTGCTGTTCAATGTATTTATCTTCTTCTTACTGGTGCCCAGATACTTGTATAGATAACAATGGGCTAATGGCAGAACAATGTTCAGCTGCCTAACACATAATAGTAAATGTCAGGTTTTGGTGTCAAGCCATCCAGATTAATTTTTTTACAGCTGCTATTGTACGCCGACGTTCAGCGATCGCAGCAGAAGAGGCAGAGATTAACAATAGCTCATCCCGAGGCACCTCAGATGCAAACCATGTTGGCTTTTTAGAGGAACAGGTTCCACCCTCCTCTCCTGTCAGGTTAGCACAAGTCATTCTGGGAAATGGAAGAAACCACTAAACTGGAGTGGAAGTGGATGAGGTCGGTACGGCTGCTACGAAAGCAATTTAGAAAACATGATCGCGGAATAGCTCCTGTGTCGCTTTGAACTTTTCAGAAGCCGTCACTGAGCTGTAAGCAGCAGAGTAATTAAACCGTTAGCTCCGTAAGTTGACGGAGAATGTCATCTCATCAGCTGACTCCTAAATACAAAATCCTCTAAAAGGGGCTCACTTTTTTCTTGTGTTGCAATGTAGAACTTCTTAGTCCTTGTATTCTAAGTACAATGAGGAAAATTGTGAGATATCTTAAATATAAAGGTAGTAAAATATAGTTGGCAGAAAGAGAACATTGATTAATCAATTCCTCACAGTTTCGCCCCTTTATGTTTTAAATGTATATTTATTATGGGTTTGGAGGACTAAAAATAAGAACACCACCTGCCAGATTCTTTATATCAGGAGTATCAGGTCTTTCTGCAGTTGCTAAGCTATGATTGGATAATCACTGTTTCACAACCTGTTCATTTTTTTCTTTTCCTTTACCATATTTTTTTGTCCCTTTTAATTGGAGCATCAGGTTGACTGATGGCTCCTTCGGTGCAGCTGTACTATATGGTTGGTCTTTGGAACAAGTCGCCATCTTTAGTTCTTGGCTTTCCCTGTTTGGATGTAATGATGCCTAAAACAGAGCTGTCACCGCCGGATGACATGGAAGCTGCAGAGGAACAGTCTGTTTTCTTTCTTTTTTTTATAAAACACACACACACAGCTGGTCACTGCATCACATGCTCTCGCCGGCTTGCAGCCCTGACATGAATATGGATCTCCTTCACCGTCGAGTCTCACCGAGAAACGGCGACGTCTTTATTGTGGGGCTCTGACCTCTAGCTCTCTGCTCGCTGCTCGCTGATGGCATCATCGTCACGTCTGTGAATATGTGCATATTAGTTTTGTGCCATGCCCCTGGGTGGGGCGGGGGGGGGGACTCTGTGCGAGCGACACACCCAGCATCATTTTTCTCAGCATTACCATTAAGCACAGCAGGAGGGGTGGGGCTTATCAATATTCATGAGGGGGTGGAGGAATGCAGGGGGGGGAGTGCAGATGAGCTGCAGGAATACCCTCTGGGTGTTCAAGTTAATGATCACCGTGTTGAGCATGGCAAGTTCACTGAATTATGGTGGAGAGCATCTTCGCCGTGTGATGTTCATTTAAAGGGGGCAAAATGCTCTTTGATGACCTTGGATGAATGAGCCCTAATCGATGTTCCATAATCACCGCCTTTTATAAATAGTGATGAATTGTAGGCACGTTCCTGACCGTTCAGTGAAGGTCTTGGTCCACTGACTGTAAAATATAAGAACTTCCATGAAAGCAATGCTTCAGAATCAGTAAAAAATAAATAAGGGGGTCGTCTTAGAGATGTTGTGCTGAAGCGTAACAAACGTTTGCATCGATACGAGGCCGGGTGAGAGACTAATGAGGTTTGCATGAAAATGAACCTTTTTTTTTTTTTAAAGCTGATGAAAAGATTGTGAATTGAAGAATGAGGGAGGAAAAAAACACACGAGGGAACAAGTTTTTATAGAAGTAACTCAGTCATATTATTTCTGTTTAGTTGTTATATATGGAGGCAAAGAAAGGCCATGAGAATTTAAGTGGAACTGAATACGTATTACTATGGAGTATGATTCAGTTTAGAGCATTTAGGGCGATTAAATAGGACGTTAAGGAACAACTTCCATTACTGATTAATCTGTCAGTTATTTTCTTACTATTGAATTATTTTTCAGTCTATAAAATGTCTGAAAATAGGGATGCATGATTTATGATTGGTCCAATAACAGGAAATTCATATTATAGGCTGTTTGTTGGTTATGATAAAGTTATAGCCAAGAAGAAGAAAACTCTGTTGTTTGTGCTCATGGTGTTTAAAGAGTCATGCAGTGTAGATTAGAGAACCAAAATATGTATTCGCTGCTCTGGATGTCATTATATTCAGAAACATGTTCCATAAGATTCAGACGGGACGTCCTGAGTGACGTCTTCAAATGTTTTTTTTTATCTGACCAGCAGTCCAGCAGCCAAAGATATTAACAAAGACAAAGATATGAAACAGAAAAATATAAAATCCTCACAGTGGAAAAGATTTTACAACAGAATGGTTGACAAGCCACAATTGTTTGTCCACCTGTGTCACATTTATATATTTACTTATAATGTATTTAATTTTATTGGACTTTTTTTTTCTATTTTTCCTTAACCCTAAAAAACAAACGTGCACATACAAAAAAACACGTTACCTAAAATGCACCACTGAACTGGAAATGTGAGAGAAATTCAAATGACAAAAGAGTTTCCTTTTCTTACAGTCTCCCTTTGCTTCCATTAAACTGAGCATTGAAGAAGTGAAAGATGGTAAAATGGAAGGGGGGGGGGCACCTTGTCTTCTGGGGGGGGGGGTGTTTCCTGTAGTTTGCAGCAATGGAAAACATGTTAAGTCTGAGCACCTCCAACTGTTTATTTGCTAATATTTACAGTATTTTATCTTAGATTCTTCTTAAAGTGTCATCAAAAAGGGGCAGAAGATGAGGAAAAATGTGCAGGAAGAACAATTCTATGTAAAGATGAATAATAATGTCAACATGCAGATGGACTGTTCCAGATCAGGTCCTGCTAAATGTTAAAGTTCTATTTTCCTTTTGAACCAATGAAACATCTGCTGAAATTAATTTTCCCCCAAGCAAACCAGTCTGCTCTCGTCGATTTCCCTTCACACAGTTTTTAAACAGGAAGAGAAACAAACGTGTCAGAATGTCGGTAACGTGCTCTCCCCTCTAACACCGGGTTGAATTTATCCCTGATGTGTTTCACTGCAGCACCTTGTTTGACAGCGAACACGGCCTGCCTTGATTCATGTGTGTCATTGAGAATTCAATGTCCTCATTTGTGAGGTACTTTTCTGGCAAACATTTTGTCCAGAACGTTATTAATAGGTTTGTGGGGAAGCCGAGCCTGGAGCGCCGCTTCCTGGTGTCTGCCATTACACCACCAGCTTCGGAGAAGCAGTTCAGGTCATTGAAAGTGACTGAATTGTAATCTGAGGCTGACACAAAAGCAAACAGAGGAATCTTTTGGCAAGCGAAACAAATCCAGTCACTCTGAGGTAAACATATCTTCTCAGATCCCATTACTCCTGTGACTGGGATCTTAAAAACCTAATACATTTTCCCCCTGCTTCACAAACCATAGCTTCCTGCCAAGCAGATTGGAAGGTGTCTCGCTGAAATGTTAACGCTCTTTAAACATTCTGTTGTAAATGATGAAATGAATAATAACCAGCAAATAAGCTCCCAGAGGAATCCCCTGTTTAACCTGCAGCGTCAGAATCTTATCACACCTCTCCTACCTGCAGACCCGAGGACTAATATGGTGCCGAGGGAACAGACCGACAGAGCATCAGGCTCCGCGGCAAATCTTGCAGCTCAGCTCGTCCTGATCGCTGACCTTTCGGGTAATAAGTCCGTTCCTTCAGCCACGGGGGCCAAACGACTGCCCAGAGTGCTTTTGTCGGAGGCTGAAGAAGCCGTCTCTAATTACGACTGGATAGGCTTTTAGTGCAGGGCTGTGAAATTAAAAAATATTAACACGGTACTCTTGACTAATTTGGTTTAGAAATTGCAAGGCTGCAGTTTTGTCTTGGAGGCAAATCTGTTTTTCAGGCACTTTCCTTTCCTGAAGCAGTTTTTTTTTTTCCTCTGAATCCCTGGCCTGCAAACCGATTTGCATGTCAGCACAAACTCTGACTTGTTTTATTCAAGCCAAGCAAATGTTTATAATTACCCTCCGACAATATACACACACACATACACACAGTTTCATGTTCTCAAAGAAATTATTTAGCAGAGCTGCTTGTCCACATCAGTTGTGAATGGTTTTATTGTCTGACTGTTAAAATTGAGAGTCCACATAAATGAATGAAGCTTTTTAGTTTTACTATTTGTTGTTGTGTCATCCTTCACCCTGAGCACACAGGAATGCTTCGTCGGCTAAGTGATATTTTCATGACTCATGATGTTGCATAGTTTCGTTTATACCAAGCCTGTATATTATGGTAACGATGTGTGTGTATATATATATATATATATATATATGTGCTCTGCATTATTCATTTTAAGCTGGAGGCAAACATTTGTGCTTATCAGATGCTGGGTGTTATGTACAGCATGCTCAGATGCAGAGGAGAAAAGTGCTTACTGCACCAAAGTATCTCGTTCACCTCCAGAAGCATGTTGCTGAATTAAAAAAGGATCTTATTCTATTTACAGCATGACTTTTAAACCCTGTGAGGACGAGCTTTCCTGAGAGAGAGAGAGAGAGAGAGAGGCCACTTCTTCAAACCTCTCTTTGGAAGTGTGCTTCCTCAGTTCAATACAGAACTGCTGTTTACATTGATTCGGACCAGCATGCGAGGTCGCCCCCCTCCTTCGGGAATAAAATTATCACTTCGACCTGGAAAGCATGCGGCCGCCTACAGCTACAGCTACACACCTACACCTACAGCCACAGCTACACACCTACACCTACCGTTTCCCTTATAGCTGGATAAACTGCCTGGTCAGTAATTGCAGTATTCATTGTGCAGATGAACAATAAAAGGCTTGATTAAAAAGCAAACCGTGTCATTTGAGACAATAAACACACGAGAACAGAAGAAGGAGTTGTCACTCCGGCTGTTGAGCAGCACAGTAATTGGTCTTGGGCCTCTTTCACGGTCTGGGGGAAAGAAGATTGCTTCATTAAAGTTCCTCTTCTGATAACTGCAGCAGCCGCACTGATAGAAAGAAGATCTTAACTGAACGATGGTGCCATTAGGAAAAAGAAGGGGGGGGAAAACCCCATGGGGAATGCACTGGAATGGAACTGGAATAATGCAGATAATGGCTTTATTTGGGGACGGCGGTATCCACGAGCTCCAAAACGTACCGATTCACATTCAATTACTGGTTTTCTTTCCCTGTTTTTATTTATCAGCCTCTCGGTGCAGGGCTGGGCTGGGGGAACTATTTACCTGCTGGTGTAAACAGTTCGCTGCTCGAGGAGCACGCCGGCTTTGTGCTTGCTGGTACGTTTAGAGGCTTCGCCATGTTTGATGATTGCGCTCTGATTTGTTTTGTGGTGTTGTGTTAAAGAGGTATCTTTAAAAAGAAATAAAAATTTTAAAAAGAACTCAGCTCCTTAGACTTAAAGGGTGGCTGTAGTTTCTCATCATCTGTGGCCAGCTTGGTTTCATAGCGGTTCCAGCTGATTTGTACAGGGACAGTTTTTATGGTGATTAAAACAAATGGAGTCATAACTTTCATACCACTCCTACTGCACTTCACCAGCATCCATCCATATGCTCAGTCTGTTCCAAACAGTCATATTTTCACTGAATGTGACTGAATACGCTGCTTTCAGCCAGGGTCCATCTGTTACAGCAGTCTGTGGAGATGTTTGCCACAAGAGCGCAAATCACCCAAAACACTGTGGTGTTTGTGAAATTAATATAATCTGTAAAAAGTGTTAAAAAAAACACTTCTTTTTTTTAAAGAATGTGAATGTTTTTTTGTTTTATTGACCTGTTTCTGAGTCAGATGGAAAGAATGATTTTAATTTTTATTATTTTGTATTTTCTTGCTGTACCGTTTTCATTGTAAAGCACTTTGGTCAACTCTAGTTGTTCTTAAATGTGCTATATAAACTTGCCTGTATTGAACGTCACTGTGCAGTATTTTTACTTTGCGGTTGCCTCATAACGCGAGAAATTTCACAGATTACCCAACACTGCCAACACTTCTCACATGCCTGCGAGCCGAGCCACATGGTTAGTTTTATATAACCAGACAATGGACATCCTCTGGAAACACGGAGAAGAAGCTGTGAATTTACCGTTCATACGATCTGCCTCTTTCTTTGACGGCGGACAGGACAGTTTCTGTTCTGACTCTGTTGCCACCACACAGTTATTATTTTAGGTGCACAACACTGTTTCCCTGCAACTGCGATTTTGACTCTTGCATTATTTAATAGCAGTTTGCCTGCGGTTTTGCCTCTGATGTAAGAGCCTGGGTTTATTTTGGTCTGTCAGTTCAATCTGCTCTGGGATGTCACCAAACTTCCCCTTCAATGAAATCATCTTGGATATCTAATCTATCATAATCTATCTATCTATAATTTCCTCACGAGGAAATCTTTTTTTGTCCTACCTGTAAGTATGATGCCTTATGAATTCACCTTTAAGTGTCACAGGCCTATCTCATGACAAAATCTCTTTCATCAACTTAACCCGAGCTCTGCTGTCTTGTGGGAATTGGTTCTGGGTGACGAGGGAGGTTAGCGATTTTTGCAGGGATTAGCTTAGCTCTCGTGCCGCAAGATAAAGGTTATCTTCTGGCATCGGCACCTTCCTTTTCGCACGGCCTATGAATAAATGTGGATGATTAAACTCCGGTCTCATGTACTGCACTGTGTCACGGGAAGGAAAGGTCATTCGATACGTGCGGAAATTATTGCTGCTCTCGTCTGCGATTATAGGCCACAGCTTGGATCCTTTTCAGGAGCTGAGAATGAAAGGCAGAGATGACAAAGTAGGTCTGTGGTGAAGCGTTCCTTTATGTTCTAAGGAGAACTGTCTTTAATCCTCCTGCCTGTGTGCAGTCTCGGGTTTGAAAGTGTCCAATCTTTCAGTGCTTGTTGAGGTGAAGCACTGAACGAGGCCGGCGTGAGATGTCATTTTCTGGCTCCCTCGCCACAAGCACTACTTTGGGGTTGAATCATGCTGATGATATACAGGCTGGTGTTGACATTTAGTGAAGAATATGAATTGTTGCCGGTGAAAATAAAATGAGCACAAAAAAAGATGAACTGTGAGGGAACGACATCACAGAGAGGGAGAGAGAGAGAGAGAGAGAGCAGTGCAGAGCTGCGGTTAAACACTATTTTGGTGCTTGGTTGCGGAGGAAGCAGCCCATCTGTCAGAGTGGGTTCTAAACATGAGCGTAATCTCGGAGGACAGGGCAGCGGTGAGATTCTCACGGACACCCGCACCCTAATGTTTCCCAGACCCTTGAAATAAATGACCCAAATACTCAGTGAATCGAGGCATTTGGCTGATCGCGCACTGCAGATGTAGTATTACTTACAAAGAGGGTTTTTATTACTGCAGACCACAACAGAGCCCATAAAGCAGCAGTGTCACAGCAGTTAACGTCATGTATTTATGCCGAGCAGAGAAGGTTGTTTATCCTCAGAAAGACAGGAACGACACGTAATATTTATCTGCCTGCTGCTCTCTTTCAATGCTTTGTGTTACATTATTGTTGTTGTTTTTTTCTTTTTCTTCATCTTAATGCCTTTATTGACATTACATTGATTCGATTATCAAAGCACCAGTGAGCACTTGGCAGCCGTGAATGTATGGAGAAGTGAGTCTGTCGGTTCAAAGAAGCTCCTGCAGAAGTGATATTTAAATAATGCCTCGATTAGCCGATGATTAAAGTGAACTGAAGGCGTCAGATGAGCTCAATATTCTGCATCGTTACGGAATCATCGGCCATTTGACTCTTGGCATTAATAGAGGATTAACAAAATATTGATATACTTGAGTATCGTGATTATCATGATATAATGCATTGATTGTCAAAATTGACTCGCTTATGATGTTGTAATATATTAAATCATAAAGACCGGTATAGAGATACATATTGTCTCACCAGATGCCAACACACAGCTGTAGACATGAACCATACATTAGTAGAAGGGCGTACCATGGAGGCCCCTTTAATCAGATTAAACCCTAATCCAAACTGCAATTATTAATCTAAAAAATGTTAATAAAGTTAAAGAAAGTGAAAAAACAAATCATGGATCCGCCTCTTCTACTTGATCCACTGATCCATTTTTGATAAAAAATGCTTTAAAAAAAATCGACATCCCTCAATGTTAAAGGAAGTGAAAAAATGAATGGATTGGCCCCTTTATTTATCTCCTTCATCCAAAATGTGATGCTCTCAGCCTCGGGTCGTCCCCCACCTTTTCACCCAGTTTCATGAAAATCTTCATTTGTGTGTCATCCTGCTAAGAGACAGACAGACAAACGAACGCTGGTGAAAACACATAACCTCGGCGGTGGTGGTAAAAGCCTGGTGAACCGATCGACGTGGCTCACCTCTCCCAAAACTACTGGCCGAATGGGAGAGACTTGTCACGTCCTGAAAGAGCTGGCCTTCAACCAGCTGCAACAAAGCACCACGGGAACGCCTGAGCCGGGCGGGGGGGGGGGGAGGGAGGAGGGAGGGAGGAGGTCTCCAAGCAACAGCCAGCGGTGGCATGCACATTCAGCTATTGACTTAGCCTTTATACGCAGCTCTTGTGTGGTTGTCAGATCCACCCCCCCTACAGCAATCTCGGTGCTGAGCGAGGACCTCTGCCACGTCCTCTCTACTCCGTCTCTCCATCATGTCAGAGTTATTATCTCCGCTACAGACTCATCAGCCTCAAAGGATGCGAGCGTCCCGTCCCGCTGGAGATATCTGGACATGGAGCATTGGGCTGTCTCTTTCACCGTGGTGTCAGGGACGCCTCTGAATAGAGAAGCGGCGATGGAGGTTTTAATCCTCTGGTTTTGTGTAGCATCGAATTTCCTCGAGCCAGAGAGGCGAGCAGGTCGGTAACAAAAGGGAAATGTAGAAATTAATGTTCGTTTGGGTTGCAGAGCGGTCAGAGCGAGTTCAGTTTACACCACCGAATTAGAAGTCAGACTGTACCTGTGATCAAGAGTGTCATCCGACCACATCCGAAGTGTTTAATTATAATAATAATAATACATTTTATTTCTTTATAGTTGCTCTGAACAGCCGCTGTCAGAGGGAGGGACGGTACTCATGGAATAAAGGGCACAATTCTTCATTTTGTGAAGAATGGAAAAAATACAGCTTGTGTTTATAACTGCAGTATTGTGATAATGTGGTGGCTGCTGCACTATTGAGCTCATCACAGCCATCACTGCTACAGGCTATAATCTCATGTTTTTATGCTGCACAGTGTGCTTTGGATCAGAGCGGTCACACACCTGCCCTCTGATTCATAGACTCAACCCAAGGCATCATGGGAGTGAGAGTAGAGTACTGACACCCACGTCAACAACAGCAGAAACTGTTTTCAACACGAAGAAAACAGATAAATGATCACAGCAGACGTTCAGCGCTGGATTTATCATTATGGATGAAGACGTGCAGTGCAGCGCTGTTAGCCTCTCCTGCTTAGCTTCCAGCTTGACTTCACTTACAGCAGTTGGGGAAATAAACAGACGTGACCTTTGTTGGTCTTGAGAAGCTGCTCTGACACACTGTTGCCTGTCCTCTTCATTTACTGCCAGATTGCCGACTTACTCCTACCCTCCTGCCCTGCTGGCTTTCTGCTGCTTGCCCTCAGCGCCGTTTGATCCAAGAATTTGCAGGTTTATTAAATGCATAAATTCTGCAAAGCAAGGTTTTTTTTTTAGCTGCTCTGAGATAGGATTTTATTCTGGAGACAATTATTTTATCTTTGGTCAACCTGATCAGGAGGTTAACAGTGAAAACGCAGTGAAAGAATTCCACAAGAGATATGCAGCTTCTTTTTTTTTCTCTGGATGATCTTGTCTGTCGACACCTCCTCAAAAACCACTGGACAGAATGCAGTGAAACGTCACACATGCTTTGTAGGGAACCAAAAGGTGTGCATCTCAGAATCTTTTTTTTCCAGTAGTGGGGGCATCTGTGACCTTGTACACAAATTTACTACTTTTTTTTATGCAGGGTTCAAGTCGTTCTGAATGCGGCCTTAGCAATTGTTCAACTAATTAACAGTCTGGATCTGAAGTAGTTTTCTGTTCTTCATATGCAGATTAGGTATTAGTCATTAAAATGTGACTTTTCATTGTTAAGGACGGCTTTAATTTATTGAAAAAGAGTTTTAAAAACCCGACATCTTAAAAAAAATCATCCAATTCCAGCCATGAAATATTGAATTCCTCTAACACAACAGAATAATGTATGAACAGCTGAATATCCCTCTCTTTATATTGTAACGACAGGCTTTACAAGCACAAGTAACTGTGGCTATTAGACATCAACATCTGTCTCTGTGCTCCTACAGATCCCTGTAATTTAATGTCATTTCCTGTAGTTGTCAGATATCGCTCCAAGGGGTTTTCTAGAGAGAAAAAAATTGGGTATGAGGGCGCGATGAGGAGCTTTTTGGAAATTTGAGGTGAAAATAGAGCATTCTGAGGCTACATGAGGGGGAAGTTATTGTTCCTACTCGTATTCTTGGTCCATCAATCCTCGGATGAACAACAGGAAGTCGGCGCTACATGAAATCAAAGCTCTGTCAGGTTCTCCGACACCCATTTTGATATTTTTTGAGTTATAATACTGTTTTTAATTAACAGCCATATTGTTAACTGGTATTACTTTGATATTTGTAGAGGAAAATGATCATTTTAAGTGAGGCTAAATGTTGTGTAATAGCATAATGTATGACATGTTGGTATGAGGGTCCATGCTGAGAGAGGAGGCAGCCCTCCTGGTACCTGGTTTATTAAAAAAAAACAAAAAAACACATCTGTCTGAACAAAATTCAACAGTTTCTCTGGAGGACAAGACAAGAATTTTAATTAAAGCCTGTTTGATGACATCTGGTTATGTGAAACCAGTATTGTTAATGCTCTATAAATAAACCTCCCTAACATTACAAGTGTACACCAACACCTTATGTTACAGCTGTGTCCTTGTACTACATGCACTCTCTGTGTGACTGGTAGAAGGTATCTATTACTGCAGTATCAGATTAAGCAGTAGGCGTACATATGGTCAGTATGGATCTCCTCCTTATGCACCAATGATCTTCTTTGTAGCTGTTTATTTCTTAGCTTATTTCATTTTGATTCCATTTTTTTTTTTCGGTGCCTGAAAGTCCAGATTTTCTCGTGTTTTTAAAGCCATTCTCATTATAAGCTAATTAAAGACGGCTTGGAAGAGGGGCAGAGTGAAACCTTGGTAAAGCAGATTAGTATAAATGTGCATTTTTGATACTGACAAAGGAAGGAAATGTCTAATTTCTATTCAATCTATTTTCAAGGACCTGCTTGGAGCCAGATGCTGATTTTAACAGTTTCTCTCTGAGGTTATCACACAGATGTTTATGTCTAAATAAACGTGAACAGTAATAAAAACAGCAAACCCTGTGTGTCGTCGGTTCACATCTGTCAGCAGCTAAAGGTTGGCGTTAAACACCATCCCTGGTTCTTACATGAAATCAGAGGGATTGTTCATTGTTCCCGGGCTTTGTGATCTGGACATTGTTCCAGTCCCCTCCTGGCTGTATGCCAGCATAGGGTCCTACCACAAATAACAGTGTTGGGGGGGGAGGAGCCCTTAATATGGAAATGGAATTAATTACTGGGCCTATACACCAGATGTGGCCTTCAGCCTCCGCCGTCATCTGTTTAAATAGTGGATGAAGCTGCCAGGTCTGAAACGTGGAGCCAATAAAACTAGATTTCTTTCTAATGGCCAGCAGGGGGCGCGACCCCCCCACTGGTTGCACAAAATAAGCTTGATTGTATGCAAGCTTATGAGAAAGTGACAGTACGTCTCACCTGATTTTTTATTTTATTTATTTTTTACCTCAGTAAACAGTTTTCTGATGAGTTTATGGTCTCGGCTGTTAGTTTCAAATCTTTTACAATATATCATGATGTTTATGTTCTAAATTATTATTAAATAATTCAAAACGGCAGTGCACAAACCATCAGGTGACGTCATGGTGGGTTTACATGTGGCTGCCACTCCACAGTATTAAATCATTTTTGCTCTAGCTAACGATACATATCTGCTTATATGGTATCTACTATTATGTAAAACACTTTGACTTAAACTGGTTCACTGGTGTGTGTTGGTGTGATGTATGTTTCAGTAACTCAACTCCCAAAAGCAGGTCATCTACTCTTCTAATCAAAATGTTGAAAGATGATCTAAATCCTGCTAAAATAGCCTTGAACTAAAAAAAATTAAAATAAAAACCCATCAAACCTCCACGGCTTCACGATTCCCCCAAATCTCCATCATTAACTTGTCAGAAACATTTATGCCTGAGCTCTCCCCCCCCCCCCCCTCAAACCTCTTGTCAGCCTGCTTGGCAGCCTGATCACCAGGCTGCTGATTTCACTGCGCTGAGCTGATTAACATATTTACATGTCCTTTGTTTCACTCTTCTAGCGCTGGCCCCAAAGGAGACAACATCTACGAGTGGAGGTCGACCATACTGGGACCCCCAGGCTCCGTCTACGAGGGAGGCGTCTTCTTCCTGGACATTGCCTTCACACCAGACTACCCATTCAAACCCCCCAAGGTCAGCCGCCAGTCCACATAACCGTTAAAATATTTGTATGTTTGAGTATCAACTTCCTGCACAGGGTCTGGGTATTTTGGGAAAAGTGGAAAATATTTCTAGGACTGGACGAGTGTTGTCCAATCACACTCTTTCCCTCATAGATCCATCGTCTCCACATTCCATGTTTGTTTGTTTTTCTATGACCCTGTAGACTGTTGTACCAACAGATACAGAACATTAGTATTCATTTAGAATCATTTACATCATCCTGCCTGTTTGTTGCTGAGTAGGGTGTTAACAGGTTTATCAGCAACAGTCCCCTTTAATTCAATCAAGCCTTCCCCCAGAATCAATCTCATAACTCTGTAACCAACATTTACAGCCAGACCACCCCCATAGGAAAACGTATTTATTTTATTTATTTAGATTTTTATTTGGATCTGCACCAAATTGCACTCTCATAAATACCAACCTCCCAAATCAGCCTCTTTTTTTCATCAAGATCCATCAATTATTCCCCGAGACACTAAAGAAAATGTTGAAAAACGCCCTATCTTGCAAAAAAAAAAAATTTGAAATAAAAAGTCCCGGACCATCCCTTAATCTGGATCTGCACTAAAAATGTAAAGGAGACCCCATCCTCTCACTAAGTCTCACAGCAGACCTCAGAGTCCACCAAGGCTTGGTTTTCAGAAGAAGTCCTGGATCATTCTAGGGTGTCCGTCACAGTCACAAGACCTGAATCACATAAAAAACCTCAGGTGGAAGGAGGAGTTTGCTGCAGGTAAACCAGGAATATCCCAGAACTGGAGGCCGTTGTCTATGAGGAATGGGCTAAGATTCCTCAGGAACGCTGCCAGAAGCTGGTGTCTGGATATGCATCATGTTTGCAGCAGCTAAAGGGTCTACAAAGAACCAGAGACGCTGGTCATGAAGGGTCGGATCATTTACAGACTGAGGAGTCAGGAAAAGTAGCATTTTGAGTTATATTTGAGAAAAACACTTGTATCAATCTATATTTCTATATTTTGCCAATAAACCTAATATACAATGGGGGTTGAATAATTTTGCTTCTAACTGTAGATCACTGTGATGTATTTTTTTTTTCTCCATACGTGACGTTGTAATGGGATTAAAAATGAAGTACCAGTTGAAAGAAGTGACACCAGGCTTATAGAGCTCATTATGTCACCCCGTGTTCAGTCAGCGCTGCAGCTTTTGACACAGATTCTTCGCCGCTTGCTTTGCACTTTTCGACACTTTTTAGTTTCATAAAGAACCGTCGTGCCGGATCCTGACCCGTTCACCGCTCGGCTTGTGAAGAGCTCCTCTCGTTCTGCACGCTGCCGTCTGCAGAGCGCTCTTAAGGCTGTTGAGTGGATGTCATTTCTGCACATGCAGAACCGTCGGAGCCGATCTCCCTTTATTTTCCAGGGCACCCCCATTACCCTTTCACTTGGCCTTCATTTTCTCTCCTCTCTGTTATGCACACCCCTCCCCATGCCTCACTCGCCCTATTTCCCGTCCTTTGTGCTGTGTAACCACCAGCTCTGTGTTTGACAGCAGACTCAAACAAATCCACAGGCTCCAGCCCAGCTTTCTGTTGCCAGAGGGACTCAAGTGTTTCTGCCCCCTCCGATACCTCCTTCCCCTCCAACGCACTGTGATCTGCAGCCAAACAACCCCCCCACCCCCCTGCACACACACACCAGACCCTTCGGAGCTGCCATACACTCCCCTCACAATAGCACTGCTTCAGTGGAGCTCAGTCGCTGAATACACTCAGACCTCAGGCTTGGGAATTTTTGGATCAAGAACCCAACTTTCTCTTAAAAAATCTGTAAAAAGAGAAACGAGAGCCGACAAGTTCCCCAGGTGGGTGTCTCTGAGCGCCAGGAGGGCAGCGCTGTGTCTGCAGAGGGGGGGTGGGTTATTTATAACGTCCTGCCCCGTGTGATTTTTTTTTTTTTTGGGGGGGGGGGGGATGCTGAGGCTCATTACAGGTTTCCTCCGGAGGGTCAGGGTCAGGAAGGCCAGATGTTTGGTGATTGGTCCTGACACTTGACAGCAAAAATTGCCCCCACTGCTTTAAACAGATGTCAGACTCACATCAGAGACACACCATAAAACAGCGGTGGGCTGGTTTGTGTGCTTTCAGGGGCTGGTTCAGATCCAGGTTCAGATCCAGCATGAATAAGGTATCATCAGGCTTACATGTGATGTCATGGGCTCTTTTCTTCATTTTACACTTGGCTGCTGGATTCCAGTCTTCAGTGTGACGACAAAACTCGACTGTTTTTGTTGTAGTGATTTTTTCACTATGCTGCCCTCTGGTGGTCAGACTGGTTCACTAAAGTGTCATAGTTATTGTGGGAGGATATTCTATGATAAGGTGGAGTAAATGCTTCTTTTTAAGCCATAAAAAAACAAAAACTAAAATATTCTGCAGTAGAATATTGGCCTTTTAGACTTGCTGTATATCTGTGACTGCATCCTCATACAGCAGAGAGAAATGGTGTTAAACATCCCTCTGTAGAGCAATGAAGCAGGTCCAGTATACTGGTACTGGTACTGCTGCTGATACACTGGTGTAAATGTGATCACCTGTTACCATTTTATTTCTTTGTATTCATACAAGTGAATTGTTGCTCTACGTGTCGAGCGGCGGCTCCAGATGGATGTCGAACTAAAGTGGTGTCAGTTATAGAATTGATTAAATCCCCGTTTCATTCTTCTATTTATTGTAAGTTACTCTGGAAAAAAAAATAGAATCAGCAAATGATCAAGGCTGTAACTGCACTAAAAGCCACTTTCAAAAGATTATAAGAGATAGGCATTATGGGTAAGATAAATGGAGGTTTCCTGGACAAAGTGGAAACAACAGGAAATTGGTTGAAGCGATCCTGCTGTTTTTTAAAATAAATCTCTCTTTGTGGATCTCAGCTGCTGGTCGGCGTGTGAACGAGAGCTGAAAACAGAATTACAGATCCTCAGTTGTCATTTGAACATGTCACAAGAGGCTGTGCTAAACTGTGACACATTCATCATTGTTACGTTTCACAGACTAAACAATTAATGTATTAATTGAGGAAATAATCTCACTAATTGATACTGAAAACTGTTGTTAGTTGCAGCCCCAGTATAAATCTGAAAAACCAACATGTTACTGTATTTACTATAAGATCATGGAGGAAAACCTTTTTTTACTTTCAACCCTGTTATTAGCGCTGCTACATTGGCATTCATGGAGGCTGGTGTTTGTTAGGGCTGTAATCAATCTGCTGATTGTTTACAAAATTAAGCATTTAAATAACAAAACAAAAAAAAAAGGGGGAAAATTGCCCAAAAACAATTTCCCAGAAAACCGACATCAAGGCTTTGGTTGTTTATCTTCTCCAACAGCAGCTTGGAAAAGCGTCTTGATTATTGTCTTGAAGCAATAGTTTAATTTAGAGAAAACACTTCTTCTCATTTCTTGGAAAGTTAGACGTCAATATGTATTTGTTAAATGTTTATTAACTAAGATCACAAAATCTGCCTACCATCATCTCTGAAGCTCTGTAACTTAACTCCATACGTCTTGTTCTTTTAATCTGATGACCAGCTGTGGGTTTATGGGGGAAATTATACCAATCCAATCATTTCTGAGCTTTAGCGGTGCTGCTAGCTTTCTTTTCTAACTTCATTCAGTCAGGACAGCTGCTTCAAGCTAAGCTATGCTAATCATCTGCTGCCTGTATTTCTCAGAACGACTGACTTGTATTTGGTGAATGAGAGCATTCTGTCGTATGTCTGCAGGTAACATTTCGTACGAGGATCTATCACTGCAACATCAACAGTCAGGGCGTGATCTGTCTGGACATCCTGAAGGACAACTGGAGCCCCGCCCTCACCATCTCCAAGGTGCTGCTGTCCATCTGCTCCCTGCTCACAGACTGTAACCCAGGTGAGACGGGACGTCTGCACACAACCATCTGCAGCAGCGTTTATTATGAGACTTTTCTCTTCGTATTTTCACTCAAGGCCACACATCAAGTCGACACGCTGTATAAATTGTTTCCATAATAGTAAAAATGTATTAAGTAAGCGTGACTATTTCAAAGCCGCATTGTTTCCAAAGGCTGAACGCTGACAGATGTTTGGCTCAGTCGATGGTTATTAACAATAAAAGCATATTAGAGACTTGGAGAGGAGCTCCACAATGACTGTTAATGGAAAAAAACAATGTTATAAAAGGGGCAGTTCACCCAACAATGTAAACACGACATGTTTTTCCTCTTACCTGTGGTTCCATTCTTCTGACTAGAGTTCATTTGGGGTGAGTTTTGGAGCCATCAGCTGTACAGCGCTCTGCCCTCTCTTGACTTTAATGGAACTAGATGGGACTTTGCTCGTGGTTCTCAGGCAGACAAAATACATTTGATAACCCCATCAGCAAAGTCTCTTTCCTGAAATTGTCATCCGGTTATTCAAGATGATCCACAAACCTTCACTGTAGGAGTGTCTGTGGATTATGTTAAATATCCCTGTTTGATGTTTGAGCTGTCCCTTTAAAGCATCATCTGACATAATAGAGCGGTTTAAAGTGTGATTAGATGGGAGAGGAGTGAGTGCAGGCTGGAAAATGAGAAAACTGGAACCTGGTGGAGAAGTAATTGGGTCAAGATGTGCGATGGTCCTTTAGTCGAACATGAAGCAGTTTTAAGTTGAGTGTGATATGTGAGCATAATGGAACCCAGCCAGTACAGAGAATTAACATGCAATATGGAGGTTTTTATAGTCATTTTAATTCTTTCCACTGCTGCAGCCTTTGCTGCTCCTGGAGAGGCCTCTTTGCTTTTTGCATGATTAACTGGTTATTGATACAGCTGAATTTAAGACTGTGTAATCAAGTCTACTGAAGGTCACCACACTGTAATATAATGAATCTGTCCCACCGGGGAGAAAAAGCCTGGAAGCCACAGCCAGCATGAATCTGATGGATGGCCTAATGATCTGGGATGAAATTAAATGTCATTTATATCCATCATGTTTTATGTGGATGGAAAAAATGTACAAAATCCAACACACTTCTGGTTCTGTTCATTTTATCCAACCATTATAGTAAAAGTCTGATCACAGTTTAATAATACAAAGACACACAATCAATCAATATTTCTGTCCAGTGTTGTTGCAGAAGAGGACAGGAAAAGAAAATAGGATTATGATTTTGCTTCTGATTGACATCCATCAAAGATATTTTACATAGCAGATTGAATTTATTACACCTGACTGAGGTGTCATCACAACATCCGCCATTCAAACTGCCATCTGATGTATTATGACCCTATTTTAAACGTGGTATCTGTATCTGGATATCTTATCTGGACATACATCATCGTCTAAACGGCCAAATCTGATGTGAACACCGCTCCTCACTATTGTTACACGTTGAGATCTGATCACAGCGCAGCAGAATGTTAATACCAGGTGTAAATACTATCAAATTAATAAAATGTTGGTAATATCAGGATGATCTAGATCACATTAATACCAGGTTTTAATACAATAACATTAATAAAATGTCAGTAATATCTAGATGATCTAGATCACATTAACACCAGGTGTAAAAGGAGCCTTTTAAGACACAATCAATCCTACATCTAGACATGATATCAAACTTATATAGACTGGACCTTTAATTAAGGAGGAGCAGGTGATAAAACTCGTTCCCTGCCTGAGAAAATCAAATGTTCAGAAAGCTGCAGCCTTTTCTCGAGTCTCTGCTGAGAGTAGATGAATGTTTGTGATTCCGTGATGACACTGATTCCCATGTCTTCTGTCTGTTCTTCCCTGTCAGCCGACCCTCTGGTGGGGAGCATCGCCACACAGTACCTGACCAACAGAACAGAGCATGACAGAATAGCCAAACAATGGACGAAGAGATACGCCACCTAGACTCCCCCTGCCGCCAGACGTCCCCCTCCTCTCCCCTCCTCACCCTTACTGTACCTCTCTCTACCTCTCGCTCTCACCCATAGTCTGTCAAAGCACATTCACTAAGTGCAACGGTATACCTGTCCTCCTCCTCCTCCTCCTCTTCCTCCTCCACTTTAACATTTTATCTACCTTTTCTGTGTTAAAAAAAAAAAAAAAAAAGAGAGAAAAAACAAACAAACATGACAAAAAAATGTCCTTTGTTCCTTGTTGACTTGAAAGCTTCTTTTTTATACAAAGAGTAGGTTGGAATTTTTATTTTCCAATATCTGAATGTTGGAAGTATTGTATTGGAGAAAAAAAACACAGAATATTATAATTATCATACGCAGTGTCCTCCAGCTATACAGTATGTATTCTCATTTTCATCGTGGCACCTGGAACAAACATGCAGAAAATATGCTTTTACTTTTCTTTTCTTTTTTCCTGTTTTTTTTTTTCCCGTATTTGTCATCAATATGTTAACTGCATGGAACAGAAAGGTTTGCGTCAATGGATCCTTCATGCTTTTTAACTTCCTCTTATTTTGTTTGTACTGTATGTATTTTTTCAAAGGCTTTTGAGGCAGACCACAAAAGTATAGGTCTGCCTGTGAAAGAGGCAGGACTTGTATATTTACTGGCTACCCGCCACCTCTGCAATTGCAGAGTGGTTTGTTGTGCACTTGTATTACTGAAGCACCCAATAAAACACACTGTGGTTGGCTTGTGAGAAAACGTTGGCCTCCGTCTGGGATTTGTGTTTGACTGCAGCATCTCCGTTCTTAAATATTTACACGTAATCGGGGACCTTCCATGCATTCAGGCCAGAGCTGCAGCTCAGGTCTGATGTCTCTCACACCTGACTATATAAAAGTTCACAGTCTGAAACATCAGCTCACATAAAGCTCTTATTACGTTAGGCGTGGCTCGTTATGACTCCTGTCATATCTTGCAGCTTTTATCACCACCCCCAAGGAGGTGTGATGTTTACCCTCCAGTAAGGAGGTCATGTTTTCACAACTGTCTGCTAGTTAGTCTCTGTCTGTTTTTGCAGGATTACATAAAAAAGGACTCAATGAATTTTAATGAAACTGGGTGGGAGGGTTGGTTCTGTGGCAGAGAAGAAGACATTACATTTAGGGGCGGATTCAGGATTTTTTTTTTTTTTTTTTTTTTTTTACATTACGAGAGACTTATTTTTTCAGGATTTTTATTAATTATGCATAAACAACTTTACTGGTTTTCATTAAACTTATTAAGTAAATAATTGGAATCAGGTTTTAATTTGATCAAAATCAGCTTCGGGCCTCCCTCTGTCTGCAGGGCATCTCAGAAACTCATGAATGGGCTTCTGTTAAGATTGTGATCTGAATTCTGAGATCACGTTTATAGGATTAAACAGTCAAATTATGGAGAAGGAATAAATAAATACTCATCACTGTGATTAAACAGTTTTTTAATGCGTGTTCAAGTATATTAAAAATCGTTATTTTCTTTTATGTCATTGTTGGCAGTGTGCAGACCAAAACTATTAATATTAATTATTCTTCTCTTTCCTCGATGGTTGAATCAGAAGCTACTGGACATCTATTAAGGGTCTGAAGACATTTCACCTCTCATTTAAGAGGCTTCTTCAGTTCTGAACCCTAAGTAGACATCCAGTTGCTTCTGATCCAGCCTTCGAGGATTGCCATGACCTGGTTGAATGAGAATCTACACAAGTATTATTCTTCGTTTGTCTGTCACACATTCAGGTGTGCAAAGATTTTTATCAACAGACCCAAAGTTTAGTGCTCATTAGAAAATGTTAGCATGCTAACACCCTCAGCTAAAATACAGTAGTAATAGAGTATGGTATAAACATTAAGCGTGCTTAACATCATGTTAACCAATTGAGCAGGTTAGCATTCTGAGGCTAACACAAACACAACTCAAAACGCTGCTGTGCCTAAAAACAGCCTCACAGAGCTGCTAGCATTGCTGTTGACTGTTATTAAATATTAATGAGCAACACAAGACAAACAGAAAACACATGAAGACATGTTGTAAATATAATCACAAGTAGAGATATA
The DNA here is from genome assembly GCA_037577475.1 of Chaunax sp. Z400. Taxonomy (NCBI): domain Eukaryota; kingdom Metazoa; phylum Chordata; class Actinopteri; order Lophiiformes; family Chaunacidae; genus Chaunax; species Chaunax sp. Z400. The sequence goes on from CM075190.1 coordinate 27,767,976, forward strand.
TAGACAGAACAGAGTGATGCAGACCTCCAGGAGTTCATACAGTTCACCTAGAAAACCCAAATTCATAGCAAGTGAATCAATATCTGAATATGACTCATATTAAGATATTGGCAGCACAGTGAGGCATGGTTAGCACTGTTGCCTCGCATGCAGAAGGTTCTGGGTTTGAATCCAGACCTGGGGCTTCTGTGTGTCTCTGGGTTTACTCTGGGCGCTCTGGGTTCCACCTCACAGTCCAAAAATATGCAATGAGTCCAACTGGTGACTCTAAATTGTCCATAGGTGTGAACGTGAGCGTGATTGGTTGTTTGTCCCTCGGTGTCACCCTTATCGTGTCCGTTCCTCCACCAAACAAAGGATTTTACAGGATGAAGACAAGTCGCATATTTCCAGGAATTGCTGCACATCAGTGTTTGTTTCTTTGTTTCTTTGTTTTCTCGGTCTCCATGTCACATGACCACAACATTCTTCTTGAGCTGCCTCTTTAACACACCAGCATGAAAAAAAAAAAAAAAAGCACACAGCAAATTTGTAGTCGGTGTGTATCTGAGTCATCGCCATCTGTGGCAGAAGGAGCCCACGGCTGCTCGCCATGGTTGAGCGCATGAAAAATCTCAATGCCGTACTCGTGTGAGAGAAAGTTGAGCCACTGTATAGATGAGTCAGCGTTGTGTTTGTCCATTAAACTTATTGTCAAAGAAGCCGATGTGAAACTTCGCAAGACATTTATTTAGCAGACGACAGTGTTGTATTTCCTCAACACGACACCCTAACCACCTGATAGTAACACATAGTAACACACCCGGTGTCAGACAGTGTTCTACCACTGCATGAAAGCAGCTTTTTCACTTTAAAGTCATACCCATAATAAGCAGGGTCAGACAGGGACCTCTCATTGTCCCTGATGTTGAACATCATTAACCCAAGAGCAGCAGCGGTCTTTGGTAAACACACAAAGAGACCACCTCCGATCGTACGCCAGATCATACATTAGAAAGACCCAACTGCCTCTCGTAATTAGGTTTGGTGCATCATGTAATGTAGTTCAACATTTAACTGTCAAATCCAGATTCATTTGGTGCAATGAATGAGTAGTTCCTGTACTTCCTGCATCTGATTATTCTGAGTTTCACAGCCTTTGGCGCACCACTGTTGACTTTTGAATGTGTCGACGTATACAAAGTTTGTTCTTATCTGGCATCTTAATGAGTTTTAAAATTGTAAAGTGTATTCTTTGTGTCTGGGGAAAGGCTCTGTAGGCTTTCTCTTCAAACAGATGGTACAGCCTCACACAGCTGCTGCATACATATAGTGTAACCCCTGTATGTGGAGTGTTTTTTTGTGCATCTGATGACGCTGCTCTGATCGACATGCGCTTCAAGTCTGCGTAGTGTAAGGTGTATAATATTTGATGTTTCGTTGTGTTATTTCATGAAGTGTTCAGGATCTACACAACAGACCAACTCATGACTGACATGGTCAAAACATACAATTTAACCTCAAGGTGACTGAAAAAAGAATAACCAAGGATCAAGGATAACTTTATTAATCCCTGAGGGGCAAATTTTGTTTTTTCTGCATTACTTTTATTGTAACACTTAGAATTTAATCAGTGTGATATTAATACTTTTACATAAGTAAAGGAATCTGAATACTTCCCCCACTAAATTACAATCAAAGTCTCTCACACAGATAACTGTATGTTTCTAATATCAATAAAGCAAACAATCATGTCGTGAGACAAGGAATTTTCTTACCAACAATATTATGTTCTTCCCACTTTCCAAACCACACAGACTTCTTGGCATCTTCAAATCATGTGATAATAGGTCTCCATAGTGACTCATCATTGGAGCCAAGGTTCAAGAAAAAAAACAACCTTCAAATCTATTTGTAATTCCGTATAATGTGGTTAATACTTTATGGCTTTGTGTCAAAATAATTGTTATTAAAACATCTTTAGAGAATCTCTCTGCCTGTCGAGAAAATCAAGGATATTTAATATTTGATAAGGGGAAAAATCATTTGCTTGAAGGAGAGAGTTCACTTTTTAACAGTGTTTTTTGTTAATAATAATACTCATAACAGGAGAAGTGGAGAAAAAAACCTTTGCTGTATTGTTCAACTTATTCAAGTTCAGAAATCGTTGCATGCATCATGCTTTGGCAGTGTGTCACTTTGCATTTTATATTAGTCATACCAAAAAAAAAAAGAAGCTTTTAATCACAGAAGCGTCAGCTCTTCTTGCTGCCTTACAGATGTGGTGTTCCAGTTTCGATGGTGGTGCAAATTTCATAACAGAAAACCTACTTTACATTTTAATGAATGTTCTGATTGGCCAGTGGTATGCATACATAATAAGATGGCCATTTGCCTGCAAGACAGCAACCAGCAGGCTGCTTGCCAACCTGAGCAAAGTCTCTAAGTCTGCATAAATACTTGCTGAAATAACACCAGATAAATATTCACCAAAGACCAGAGGAAAGGATTAGGCCGTTTCACTGATGAAATGAATTAATTAGCATTTACTGAGTCTTAAAACCCATATCAGGTTTTTCTTCCATGACTCCTTAACGTCTGGGCAAGATAATAATGGAGCACAGATCTCGTAATTTAATCCTATGCTTCACCCTGTGTATGCATTACACAGCTTCTATATTAAGTGTTGTAACAGAAGGATGAAAAGCTTTCCTCTTTCTTTAAATGTAAAGATGGAAAACCCTTAAAAGGGTTTGAAAGATGAGCACATGCTCCAGTCAAAATACCCACACAGCGGTGGTCACAGATTGACATGATTAACCTTTTAAAGTCAATCATCTGCCAGCAGGTAGCATTAGCCTACGCACCGAATCACAGGCTGGTTCATTTACTGTTGCGGGCACTCTTCATCTAACAAATTACTTAATATGTAATTCATTAGTAATTGCACCAGATGCAGTGCACAGATTTTGAGATGTTGGCTGCACATGATGGATGCAGATGGTGCAAAGAATCAGTGCCGTTTAATGCAGAAATACAAACTACCCATGTTGTTCCCTTCAAAATGTGAAAATGTCGCAGGAGGCTGCATGCAATGAGTGTTTTCCACGTACTGTGATCCCATAATAATAGCCTGTTAGGCATGAGTAATTCTAGATGATGACAGTTTAAATGGTTTTACAGTCTCTGTGGCCAGTGATGCAACAATTTAGTTATGGCTTAATTCTTGTATATTAACCCCCTGAATATAGTAAACAACACTGTCCAAATAATCTCCTTTTAATTATGAAAAATAACTGGTATCACATTTAAGAACAGGATTTAATCACTTTATATATTTGGTGCCATTGAGTTTTATGGTTGTCTGTGAGATGTAAGAGCGACTGTCACCCTGTTAATTTATTTGTTAGGCTATATTTTGGTTATTTAGAATTTTATCAGGCAGAGGTGTTACTAGACCCATTTCACTTGTCTCACTTGAAGCTCTTGTTTGAGGCTAATAATTATAAAATAGAAACACTGACTAGAGAAGAAGTTGATACAGAGATTTATTTTATTTATCTACAGGGGAATACTTTGTTGACTTGTAGATTTTACGTTGGAAATTTTTGAGTCATAAAACAAGCTTGAACAGGCTGTGTAAAAGGGGCTTTTGGGTGGTTTGTACAGCGTTTAGCATTTCATACATGTGGCAGGCTTTCTTTGACAATTTTAATAATGGGGGGCCCGTGTTCCAGTAGAGCTTTATGTCTAGCAACGCCCCTGTAATCAGGTAAATCTTTTTAAGTTTTAAAACCAGTTTGACCTCCTGTTGTTAACACGTGCCTTCAAATTGTTACCGGAACAATATGCTGTATCCCAAATACAACTTAAGTCAGTCAAATAAAATGTATAGGTGAATTAATCTAACCTAATCTATATGAGGCTGCTCTATTTCCAGAGTAGGACCGGGCCGTCCAGCCCACTGCAGCCGCGGTAGGCTACTTCCTTCCGCAGAGGGCGACAGGCACCAGCCAGCCAAGACTGTGGCGGAGGTCCAGACACAATAGACTGGGTAAGTTTTAGTAGTGAGCAAAATAGATGATTTAAGGTCTACATTTTAGCGAGGTGTCATAGTACACAAGTCGGTCTGCTGCTTATGTTTGTTTACAGGTGAAGTCGAATGTCGGTTTGTCGGTACACACGCTAAAAAGACGAGCAAACAAACAAGACGATCGGGGTTAGTTGGTCGCACGGAAAAAGGGCTCCGGCTATGTGCTGGAACGGAGTGGTTCCTGGCTGCGTTTAATGTTTCGTTGCCACATTTAGCCTTGAACCACATTGTATGCCCGCTGTTTCTGTATACATAACCACAGCGTTGTGTATCAGTCAACCGACGTCTACATTTATAACGCAGTAACCCAGCTATCGGTTCAGTTGTAAAGGATGCTTAGCATGCAGCTTCCCACTACGGCGTTCCAAGAAGTAGACCCACCCCTGAAGTCGTCGGGCCTGAGTGTTGGTTGCCAGTTGAGTTGGGAAGGAGGGGGAGGAGGGGGGCGTTTGCAGGTAGCATTAGCTAGTCGCTGAGGGGTCATCGCAGCGATCTAAACGATAAACTAAAGGCCGACATTTATTACAACTCAATTATCATGTAATATTACACGAGTTTACGTTTGGGAAATAGTGAACTTCTGTGCGCACAGCTAGCCCGTCGGCTAACAGCAGTTCGTCACGTAACGGAAACGCTAGCTTTCGTTAAATATGTCGAAAATGCACCGCTGGGGCTAACACCTCTGCTAACACCTCCCCTCCTGCAGACAGTCGAGGTGTTTAAAAACGCACCACTCGTGTTTTAGCCCTATTTGATAAAAACATTTTCTATATTTTAAAATTGATTACACGTCCATATATAAGGCAGGGTTTTCATAATTCCATCATGCTTGACTGAATTTTATGAATAGTCTTGATAGTCTGAAAACATTCTTCAGAGAAATAGCCATGATGGCTCCGTCCAACTTTTTCCCAAATGTGGAGTCACATGTTAAACTAACCCAGCCCTTTAAAAAAAAAAAAAGTGTGAAGGTTGTGTGAAAAAACGACACCTGCAAGAACACCAAGGATGAGGCAACATGATCGGCATCATGCCATTGGCATGCTGGAGTCAACTAGACAAGTCTCCAGGGCGGTAAATGCTCACCATTCCATAATAGTGCATCTACGCCAGTGTTATGTACACAGAGGAAGAACGACAGATCTGGTCGACCATGTGTAATGACCCAGAATCAGGATCACCCTGCTGCACCCCAGAAAACGTCGACTGCTAGAGCAGCAGAGACTCCCATAACAGGCCTCCACATGCCAAAATGATGAGGAAGTGTTTGGGCATGGTGGACTTGGAGCCTGACGAAATGACATCGATGCTGTGCTGACGAGACGACATCACCGGTGTGTGTTCCCAGTTTCTGGGGATCTGAATGGCCAGCGGTGAGACCTGACCTAAGCCCCACTGACAAACCTGTGGGGGTCGGTGTGACAGCGACATGACAAACCTCCGTCATCCGGAGGAGGTTGTAGCAGTCCATGAGGAGGAAGATTACTGCTCTAATTAATGCTGATGGGGGACACACTGATTACGCTTTGTGTAAAATGTTGTATACTACAGTTGTGTCACTTGAGAAATTTATGGTTCCTTAAGTTGTTGGAAGCTATTTTTGTCACTTTAGTTACTGATTATGATCATCATTAAATGTTAATAAGGAACAAAATGCAGGTTATTTTCTTCCAACACAAAACTGGTAATAAAATGTGTATTTAAATCCCTTGAGTGCACATATTCACTGTTGGAGCCACCGATTCAAGAGATTATGTGTAATTTTCACGGTAAGATGTATAAATAGTGACTTTAAACATCTATTTTATGTTGACTTGACTTTTTAGACCCTACTTATCTTTTTCATCACAATAACATGCGAGATTTCAGAGTCTTATCACCAGAACAAGGTAGTTTAAATACTCAAACTACGTCTACCAGATACTGCGCCAGGTAACTTAAGAAAAACATGCAAATGACAATTTCTAGATGCTGAAACCTGTCTGCTACTGTGGCGGCTCTGAGCACCTGATTTGCCTATGGTTGGAAATCATTCTGAAACCACTCCAACTCTTGCAGCTGTGGCGTCTCGAAGCTTTTATTTTGTCGTCTTGCTTTCTGCCTCAGGTCCCGGCTCTTCTCCAATCCAAACCGGTATGTCGGATGAGGATTCTCGTGCCAGCACCAGCTCTTCCTCATCGCCGCCTTCTTCCAGCCAAACCAGACAGAGGGACACACTTTGCAAAAAGAAACGGGAGAGCAAAGCCAGCATGAGCAAGACCTCCAAGCTGCTTTCTACCAGCGCCAAAAGGTTAAAAAAAAAAAAAAAAAAGATCATTAGAGTGGTGACGCAGTTTTAATCAGTTTCTTCTCCCAGTGTTTCACTGTCTGGTTGTTATTTGGGATTTAATTTGGGAAGAATGACACATGACAAAAGGCCATTTTTTTTAACATTTCACTGCAGCCACAATAAAGTTAGATCTGAATTTCACAAATGTCAACAGTACATTTCAGAAGAACAAGTGCTTTTCTCGTACTTCTGTCTCGTATCATCGATCAGTAGCGATATTGGTGGACATTCATCATAGAAGGGGAACACATGCTAATTAATTCTCAGACTGAATCTTCAACAGACCATAATGTTCTCTACATATACTGAGTTTGGACTGAATGACTCAAAGCTTCCCCTTTTTTTCCCTCTGAAACCAAAACCTCTTCCTTTCTTGGTCTTGCTATATGTTAGATGAACAATCGCTGTTGCTGTCATTTACAGCAGAGCTGATATTACTCTCAGCCTGATGGGATGAATGAAGTAAAATGGTAATCATGTGTAATAATATTGCACTAAAGATCCGAGATGGATGATTAGTGACAGGATTTGTGTCTTTGGCAGTTTTGTTATCTTTGTTGTAACTGAAGGAGATCTAAAAATCATTTTAATGATCCCTGACTAATTCTGATTCCTATCGTGTGCAGGATTCAAAAAGAGTTGGCCGACATCACACTGGACCCTCCGCCAAACTGCAGGTGGGCTTGATTTTTTATTTTTTTTTTGCTTCATTAGCGATTCACCGATCTCATCATTTCCCTCCTGATTGCAGTAACAACTGAGCTCAGATACTAAGGTCACATCATTCACTTTTGCACCCAATATTACATTTTAATCAGGTTTCTCAACATGTCGTGTAAATGAATGTTAACGGAAGATAAATGTTTTTAGCTGGTTTAAATCGCAGCAGACTCACCAAGAAGTCAAGTGCTGCTGTTTAAAATGCTTTAAAAAAAAACTCTAATGTGTTTGTTTTTTGGGGGGGTTCATAAAAAAATGATTGATTGAACGTTAAAATTCTTCCTTAAAACTTAATAGTGGGTGCTGTTAGCGTAGCAGCACGTAGCCCCCACCACAAAGCTGGTGGAAAATAAAGGAATGGCTTCCGTCCGTCTGTGTTTGGGTGTCTGTCAGACTTCAAACTGAAGGGAAACTGTGGAGAGCTTTAATATGTACTGTAGTCGACTGAATTCAAACTGTTTTTTGCAGGAGTTAAGGCTCTTCTTGTTCATATGAAGACATTGTCTCACAAACCAGTGTCACATTAGAAACGAGCATCATGTGGAGGGAGACGATGCTGGTTTTCCATATGTTTTAGTCTATTAATAGATTGCTTGTGATGCTGAGATGAGATGTCAGCAGCTGAGGGTGGAAACAGCCTTCTAGCTTAAACGCATCATTCTGCACAGGGAAGGTCAAGCATTCAGATGAAGTGAGAAGAAGTTCATCATATCAGTGATTCGCACTGACAGGTGTTTCCACATTACCTCAGTGATGTCTTTGACATTTATGTGCCGCATACATCAACAACAATAGCAGCACTTCTGTGATAAACTAACCTCAACTGAGCCATTCTGTCAGTCTTAGTCTTATAACTATCCATTATTTCTTAATTAAAACTCAGTAAAAATACAGACGTTTTACTTTCAGTTAAGAATCTAATGAAACACAGCTGGTGGAAGATGAAAGATCAATCTGCCACCAACAGGAAACATTGATTTAAAGCTTAAACAATGAATCGGTTTGTCCATTAACAGAAAATTAGCCAGTAATTACTTTGATCAAATTACTCGTCTAGTCATGTCGTCTTCTATCAATCTAGTCCAGGCAGGACACCAATGGAGGGGTCCAGAGAGATGATCTCCAGAAAAGAAATAGACCATTTAATCATTTTAAAGTTTTATTTTAGTGATAATTGTTACAAGAGATAAATAATAGTTAAATTTAGAATAAAACCATGCAATAAAAAATATGTGTTGTGTGTTTGGATAAGACTATTAGCGTTTGCGTGCTTCAAGCACCTCCAGGGATAGTGGGGGTCGCGGGGCTCTGGTACTGTTATTTTAGGGGCCTGGGTGTGATGAAGACCTGGGCATGATGAAGGTCCTGAGGTCCTGCAGCCCCTCCTGGCTCTAGGCTGCTGTTCTGCAGATGAGCCGGACCTGAGCTCACGTCTCTCCTGTCACGGCTCAGTAGATCCTCAGGGCTCAGACCCTCCCAGTATGACCACAGTCCATTTGCTGCTAACTGGAACAAACCGTTTTGCTATTTACTCCCAGTCATAAAACCGTGTTGTTTCTACTCTTTGAGTTTCCTTCAGTTCCTCATGAATAAATCGTTTCTCGGGCGGATTCTGGGTGGGAAAGCTTTCCTCTCTACCTGCCACCTCAAAGCCTTCATTTGAGAGTCAGTCTGCTCAGAAAAATCAAGCTGTTGCTTTGCTGCAGGGAAGCACACGGTGTGAGCAAATGTTTTATTTCACTCTACAGCACAAAGAGTTTCAAAGGCGTGTATTTTTAAGTGACATTATTTCAGTCATCTGAGACAAATGTTGATTTTTAGTACAGCAGTTACTTAAAACCAACATTTATATATTTTGTTCCGCTGCTGCCATTCATCATGTTCATTACAGTGAAATTAGCTTCTAGCTCACACTTTGTACGAGCTACATTTTATTGACCCCACAGCATTTGTGTCCAGTAGAAAAGTGAAATGCGTCACTATGTGTAGCGTTAAATCCTGAGAGTTTAAGTGATGTTCAGGAGGTGATTTGTGTCTCTGATGAAGCTCTTGGATAAATGAACGTCTTAAATGATGGATTAATGATGGATGACTGCAGCCGAACGTCTCGACGCTGAAGGACGCGTTGGAGCAACAGGCTCTTGTGTCATTCAGGGAAATTCATAACGGACTACATAATTAGGACAATGAAGTGTGACAGTTTAAATACAACCTGCCGCAGACGTGATGGATTTAAAGCCACGTTCAGTTCAGCTCCTTGTGTCGTATGATAACGCCTTTTTCTTTTAACTACTTAAATGTTCAACCTGTGAAACTTGTTATTGAAGAGGAAGTAGAATATCTGCATGTCGGGGATATTAATTTAGCACCGTGCAGCTATAACGTATTTATAGATCAGATTATTGAAATCAACACCTGTTGAGTCCCAGTAACACTGTTGGTTTGATTTGGTTTTTGATTTTATGCAACTAAGCAACTAATTTTCATTATCGATTGATCTGCTGATTTAATTTCTAAATCCATTGTAATTTCCCTTAGCCTGAAGTTAAATCTTCGTAGTTCTTGTTTTGGCAGCGCAGAAGTCCAGAAGCCGGAGTTATTTAGCTTCCAGTGATATAAAACATCTCTGCAGGCACAGAATGTTGGTATTTCAGCTGATTGATTTTCTGTAGATCGACTGAACCACCGTGATTTTAGCTTTAGTAAATTAACCCACCTCCATTATTATAAAAGCACTTCTTTAAAATACGATCAACTCTTGGGCATGTTTTTTAACCTGATGTTTTATTTCGTTGTGTTGCTGCCTTGAAGCTGTTTAAAACCAGTTTCGTCTGTTTTAAAGTCTCCATGTTAAACACACAGCCCAGCTGCAGTAAAAAAAATAAATAAATAAAAGCTCCACACTATTTCCACTCATGGAAAAGGTTTGTTTGTGCCGCTTTACATGTCGCTCAGACGTCTGCAATATCAAAATGCACTGATCCTGCATCAGATTCATCCCTCAGAGGCTTTTCATGAAAACAAGATGAGAGGAAATTGGCGTTTTAAGGCTGAGGGGGCGTATTATAGAAGGAACGTGTACAAAGGATGAAAAATCAACATCTTATAGAAGTCAAAGTCTGACATGTTGGTGAAGTTCAGTCACATCGTTTTAACGCCCAGTTAATGAACTCAAACTGTTTTCTCTGGATTGATTCTATGTCATGGCTGCTACTGAAACTGCCGACGGTTAACGTTGATCAAAAATGCACAGCAGAGCGTAACATCTGCCCCCCCCCCCCCCAATCCTCAAAGAGATGGGATCAATACTATTATGTCTTGTACACATGACCCCCAAGGGGTTCAAGACCACATGTTCTGCATGTAAGAGGGATAAAAGGCTGGGGCGGCTTTGAGCAAAAAAAATCAATGCAGATTACAGATCATGACACATTGTTTGAACCGAGGCTTCTTCTGAAGGATGCTCAGGGGAAAAGGAACTTTCATCACGTTTAAAGAGGGGAAAAAATGTACAGAGGCTTTTATGAACCCTTAATCTCCTTTTAGATTAAAATTATTATTCATTATTAAAGGTATTGTGAAAATGAAGTATTTTCACGTGTCGCATTTGCTTTCGTTCATCCAAAGTTGGTGCAGTTCCACAGATTTCCCATCATGCTCCTGTCCTGATCGTTTGAGCTTCAGGAATAATCCGGACGTTTCACACTGGAGCGTCGGTTTTGGTGGAGTTTTCCTTTGAATGACACGTGTTGAGCAGATCCTCAGAGGAAGGCAGTTCAAATTCCTACTGAAGGGAGAAAAACCAACACCCACATTACAGCTCAGTGAGCAGCCAGTAAGCAGCCAGTAAGCTTTCATCAGGTTCAACACACAGCACATGAATAAGAATATGACCTTCATTGTTCACAGCGGATTGGTTACTTCTGTGTGTCTGAGTTGACAGAAGCGTATTTACATTGATGTATTGACTCTTCTTCTTCTCTTGACTATATATATATATATCCTATTTGCTGTTTGCATGTCTTCCTGTTTAAGATGAGTTTACTTTGTAATGGCTAACGACTCGTTTGCTTCCTCAGCATCACTAAATCCCACCCTGTGATCTACAATATCCTGTTTGCAAAGAAAGATGAGAAGATTGATTCTTTTAAAATGTTGAGTCTTTTTAAACAAAGAGATCCAGAAATCCATCGCCACCTTCAACAGGCTGTGTAGTTTAGCACCGGTGATGTAAGTTAAAGGGTTTTATGTTTCTGCCTGCAGTGCTGGCCCAAAAGGAGACAACATCTATGAGTGGAGGTCGACCATCCTGGGACCACCGGGCTCCGTGTATGAGGGAGGAGTCTTCTTCCTGGACATCGCCTTCACACCAGACTACCCCTTCAAACCCCCCAAGGTACAGATATTAGCACGACATGACAAAATGATTTTTATGAACAATAATCTGAACACATCTGATGAATGTTGACACCAGAGGTTACTGCATTCTACTTAATTCTCCATCTTATTTTACTGTTTACTCACAAACTACTTTAACCTACTACTTAAACCTTAAAACGACGACGACACGTTGGCCTCCATTAAAGAATCGTCGTATTTACAAGGAGGGGCCGTAACGCCGAGGTCGTCGGTCTCCGTTTCTCTACAGAACATGTGTGTTTGTCAGTCGTGTCACGGGGAGTTTTCCGCTCGTTAATCCGTCACGGATTGAAAATAAGTATCAACACTGCTAAAATAGGTCACCAAATATACCCCAGTAGCTGTTAATATACCTGGGAAAAGTTAAGTCCAGTGGGAAACAACACATGATATGTTTAAAAGAGAGCTGGGGGGTGGGGGGCGCACAGCTCCAAAAATAGAACATTAATAGGACCATGTGGTCGGCAATGTTGATACTGCAGCAGATGGATGAATAATTTCTTGAATCAGTTCTTCCTAGGACTGGATGATTCAGTCCCTTGGTAGTTACACTATCCTGATGGCATCTGGGCTTGTGGGAGACTTTGTGGGTGGCGGGGGGGGGGGGGGGGGGGGGGGGGGGGCGCGGCGATGAGGGCCTGGTTGTAGTTGGTTTCTTCCTCTGGATGCGAAGCCACTGTAGTTTGTATCAAAATAAACTACAGTACCCACCTGAGATCAGATCAAAATAAACTACAGTACCCACCTGAGATCAGATCAAAATAAACTACAGTACCCACCTGAGATCAGATCAAAATAAACTACAGTACCCACCTGAGATCAGATCAAAATAAACTACAGTACCCACCTGAGATCAGATCAAAATAAACTACAGTACCCACCTGAGATCAGATCAAAATAAACTACAGTACCCACCTGTGTTCATGGTCATAAACACGTCACCATGTTCAACAGTGTAGAAACTGGACAACAGTGGAGCCCTATGAATGAAACTTATTGTTGATTTTGGTCTGTTAATGGGTTTTATTGACATTTGGAAAAAATATGGAATCTCACTAGACTTTAACATGTTAATAATATAGAGTAATAAATAAGCAATGAAATGTTATCTTGTAGCTTCTGTCAGCTTTATTGCTCCCATCAGCTCTTGGTTGTTTGTCTGAAGCGTCTGACCGTCTTTTCACTGAGCCTGTTGTCGTATGTCTGCAGGTAACATTTCGTACGAGGATCTATCACTGCAACATCAACAGTCAGGGCGTGATCTGTCTGGACATCCTGAAGGACAACTGGAGCCCCGCCCTCACCATCTCCAAGGTGCTGCTGTCCATCTGCTCCCTGCTCACAGACTGTAACCCAGGTAAGACGGACATGTCCACAAAGGTCCTGAGATGCTGCCACCATCATCATCATCATCATCAATCTGTCATTGATTATTGAAGTTCAGTGAGGATGTAGAGATGATGTGGAACAGACCCCCCCCCCTTATCAAAAGGGTCTGTCCCTGTTTGTCTGCATGGAAAGTCTGTTCTAGCTAACATACAGGTGTGTATCAAAAGTATTAAATCTCACAGACCTGTAAACTCAATCATCTGAAAATATTATAGATTCTACTCTGAAGGGAAGGAGTTCAACATAACCTCACATCGATTGTTCTGTCAAAAGTTCCTATCAGGGACATCAATAATCTCCAATTTCCTGCCAGCATAACTCTTCCTGTTGTTATTGTTGTTGTCTCGGTGGAATCGGAACAGAAGGATCAGTAAACCTGAAACTGTCATAGTGAGTTTCTGTGTGTGACCACAGTCTGATGTGGTTCTCAGCTCATTCACAGAACGCTAAACTCCACTGAACAACAAATGTGTGTCAGGACTCCGTTCAGGGCTGTGTGAACACAAATCTGATGGTTTTTTTCAAATCAGATTTGAGTCAACTTTCATTCGTGGTTCTAGATCAGCTACATAATCTGATTCGTGGTCATGTGATATGACAACACAGTAAAACGGAACCCCCCCCCCCCAGAGCAAAGAGACGACGACAACAATGCAGATGAAGTGTTAGCTGTATACACGTTGGTTTGAATACCATGACCTGTCTCACAAAGGACACTTTTTGTTGTAGGTGAGTGTGAACGTAGCCTTCACAGCTAAAAGAGAACTTAAAGTAAAGACAAACCAAATACAATAAAACCAAAAAATGCAGAAGGCAGGGGGGAGAAAGAGAGAGAGAGAGAGACTGTCTGACTGCAGAACAGTTCATAGTTGATCTTCACACAAGCCCAGGTGAGCTGAATCCCCCCCTGACACCCCAGCTCCACCCATCAGCTCCCCTGGAGGTTGTTAAAATTGAATTTATAGTCCTAAAAAGCACATCTCCACGGTTTTACAACAACATGAATCTTAAAGTCATGTATGAAAATGCTAATAAATACTGTCTCCCTTGACAGAAACCCTCTGAAAGACGTCCTGCTCTGTTTTATTAATGCGCTTCCCTCACAGGAGGGAAAGCAGACGGAGTTATTTCATTTTATCTGAGGCTTTGAGCCACACCTAAAAGATAGTTTTGTGCTGCATGAGGAACTCTTTGCTCCGAGTGTTGCTTTATTTAGCGATTGTGACCAACTGTGTCAAATGATTCTGCTCATTTCACACTATTTTTTTTACACTATACTGTTCAAAAACAAACATCTTTACAATCCATCTGTTGTTGTTACACTCCTGAAATTATTTATTGTTCATAGATGAGGAGAAATTTGATCTAACCCAAGAATAATCCTAATTATATAAGCCTTTGAGTGTTTGTGTTTTAGCATGTCATGAATAAACGTAACTTAGAACCTGTTTCTCCATTCAGCCGACCCCCTGGTGGGAAGCATCGCCACCCAGTACACGACTAACAGAGCGGAACATGACCGAACGGCCAAACAGTGGACAAAGAGATACGCCACATAAACCCACAGAGGATGACGGTGTGAGGAGGAGGAGGAGGAGGAGGAGGAGGGCAGTGGGGTGGGGGCTCTGGGTGGTTTGTGTTGAGGGATTATTTGTATCTCAGATTTTTAGTACTTTATTGTCTGGTATATTTTTTGCTTCCTGATTAAGTTATCTCTGCAAATATGGTAATAAAGGACCACAATGGAAAGGAAGTCATGTCTGCCTCTTTTCTTTTCTTCTTTTTTCTCTCTATATCATCAACTGATGGGTGGATTCAACCTACAAACCTCCCAATTTACCAATAATCATTGTCAGTAATGCTGAAGACATGTTTCATTTTATTTGTATTCAACCAGGCAGCTAATGGAGAGCAAATTTCTTGTTTCCAATGACGGCCAAAATCTCATCTGAGAACAGGGTAGAGGCTAAAAAAAGAAGTATGAAAACACCAGATATTTACAGAACAACCACTGACTTACAATCACAACCAACATTACATGTTGAGAAAAAGCTGTGGAGCAGGTTACGTTTGAGATAACTTTTTTTTTTTTTAAACGTATAAAAGCACCGTCTATTTCCTGCATCATGGAGCTCGGTGTTCTCCAGTGTAGGAGGGCCCCCTCCTGTCTGCAATGCCAAACACATTTCATTATGCTTCTATCTGAGCTCATCCTATAACAGACACTGAAACACTAAAGCCTCCTTTACTGATCAGACATGAAAGTAAAGGTTTGAATCATGTTTTTTATTTTTATTTACCACCCCCAAGTAAGTTTGACACGTCCGGGGCTGCAGCTGAAAGAATAAACACACTTCATATACATATAATTCTTTTTTTTTTGTCAGCTGTCCTTCCTGCTTTCTGCAGCTGCAAAATAGATTTACACCTCAATTATGTGTTAAACATATTTGTCTAATGTTATGGTGTGCAAAGTATGCCACTCTGCTGTCTGTTGACTTGTTTATTTTTGGTCATATGATGCAAGCTCCGCCCTTTTTTTATGTGAACGCACTCGGCTAAACCAGTCTGTTAAAACAAGACACATGTAGGACCAGACTTCTGGTCACAAGTCTTGTGAATGTCAACCATTTACATTTACATCAGTTATTCACATTGTGGCTACAGCATGTAGAGGAGTGAGTTTTACAATAGGTCAGAGTGTAGAGTTGTTTATGATACAGTTGAGTATAATAAAAGTCTTATTACAGACATTAAAACGAATGAGTGTTGATGTCAAGGACATAGGGCTCCAATCACTGTGACCAGCTGCCAAGTATAACAAAAATACACTGGAAGATAACACTTAGCGTAGCCCTACGATGCCTGTGGTTCGAGTCTAACAACTATGTGTGCAAAGAGGAATGTTTTCTCTACAGATGTAAAAACCTATAATTCTGCCTAGATGTCTTGTCAGTCTGCACTCTGATGAGCTAATCTGAGAAATCAAACACCGTAACACAGCATAAAACCATTTCAGTCTCCACACAGTCAAAGCCAAAGAGGGCTGCCTGGGATTCAACTGTAAAGGGATGTCTTAAAAACTTTGATTATATTCACTCATGTTTAATATACTGGGAAAATGTGGGACGTCAGTTTCCACATAGTCGGCATGCAGTGAGTAGTCTATGAATTCAGCCTGAGTGGAAAGGGAAAATAAACATGTGGTGAGCCAACGTCAAAAGCCAAGATAAAACTCCACAGTAGGGCTGGAATGATAAGGTCTCTGACAGCCACCACCAGAAACTTATGTTTACCCACCCCTGGTTCAAGATAATGACTCGCTTTTTAGTGCAAAGGTGGGCGAAAAGCAGCTTAAGCCTCCCAAAGTTAAATATAGAGCAAGTTAAATCCATGTTTTATCACAAGTTTGGTAGCTGTATTAACCTATATCACAGAAAAACATAGTATATTTCTTAAACCCGTGTTAAATGTCATGAATACAATAATATTTCCATTATAAATCCTTGTGAAATAATACTGTTTGAGGCACAAGAGGTTGATTTAGTGCATTTTGGAGGTCTTGGTGGTGGCGGTGTACCTATTTGTACAAAAAACATGGACACACAAGTAAAGTAGCAATAAAGTAATGCAATGCAATACAAGTCCTGCATTTAAAATATAATTAATGGTTTTATTTTAAAATAAAAGCTATACATAAATATCCAGAAATGTATCCATGTGGTTGTAATGGCATATGTTCACATACACGCATACACAGATATATAAAATATGCTATAGGGGTTTTAAAAGGCACCACTCATGTTTTAGCTCCGCTTGAGAAAAGCTCATCTCTATTTTAACCTCGGTTGTACATCTACGTATATACAGGACAGGTTCTGTGATCATTCTCAACATACGAGGTTTGATCACGCTTTTTAGAGAAATGATGTGGATGTCTTTATCCAGCCGATCCCAAATGACCGTTCCTTTTTAATCTAACGCACCCCTATAAAAATGCATGAGTGAAAGAAAATGACGTCTGCAGGAATGCCACGGTTGAAGCAACATGAATGGGATGGTGCCACTGGCATGCTGGAGGTGGGGCAGATCACTAGACAAGTCACCAAGGTGGTGAATGCTCGCCATTCCACAATGGTGCATCTATGCCAACGTTACGTGACAACAGGAACAACAGATCGCACGTTAAACACGTTTTAACAACTCTGGATCCGGATCTGCCTGCTGCACCTCAGAAACAGGTTTAGAACCGTCACCACTAGAGCAGAGACACCCATAACAGGCCTGTACATGGATGAACAGTAAGAAACCATCTGAGACATGATGGACTTTGAGCCTGATGACCTTACACTGGTACCATGCCGATGGGACGCCATCAGGTTTTGTGTGTGTGTGTGTCCAGTTTTTAGAGGAAAATGATGTCACAGATCTGAATTGGCCAGTAATCAAACCCCATTACAAACCTGTGGGGTTGGGTGAGTGAGCGAGCGTGACAGCGTGAACATCCCACACAGCAACTCCAGGTAGCTCTGACTGAAGAGTAGGGTCGCCATCCCACTGGATGACATCGTCCGGAGGTTGTGCCAGTCCATGAGGAGGAGGATTACTGCAAGGGGGATTAATAACACACGTTGAATAGATATTTACTGCCTTGCGCAGCAGGTACAGGACGGTACAGACACACTGGAATTTCTTGTGCGCTGCTCATCGAGTGGGCAAAGGAGAGGCCGTTAAAAAAGAGCAGCATAAATAAATATGTGGTAAATAAAGTGATTTTTTTTAAAAAGCTAACCCTATAAACAACAGCCTTTAGAAGAAGGCATGTTCATGTTCCTCGCCCCCTCAAATTCATTTAAGGGACAGTCATAATTACAAACTGGTTTCCCCTCATTACGTCATGTTCCTGATGACATTGTGCAATAGAATTCATAAAAACACTTCAACCCTAACAATAAAAGTCTGAGAAGGTCACAACGATGAACATAATGGAAGAAAAATACTAAATAACATAAGGCAGACTTCAGTCATGAGAAAATATTGAATGGTTTCTGATCATATTTTCTAAATTCACAAAATATTTAAAGACACCTCAGTGGAGATGTGTGTATAGTAAAGTTTAGTCAAAACACATTGAACAGCCTTTGGAGTTATGCTCCAAACACCCTCATCTGAGACTAAGTTCAAACTGTTTTTACCAGTGTGGAAAAATTTAACATTTTCAAAATACAGTATGAAAAGGAACATCTTTAGTGTGTGGGTGATAAATATGGAAGTTTTCAAAACAAACATAGAGCAGCTCTGGAAACAAACCCCACCCTCATCTGAGACTTAGTTCAATTTTTTTTTAAATGTATTTAATTCTGAAAATGTCACCACTTCAGTACATGGGAGATGTGTGTATAAGGCGTCATTAAAATGTATTGAACAGTTTCTGAGTTATGCTCCAGTTTGTGAGATATGCTCTGGTTACAGCTGGACATACTCATGACTGGAGATGATAAAATACAAACTATATAAAAGCAGACAGAAACAATGGATGCTCTGACACTGAAATGTTACACTTATATTATTCCACTATTGTACATGTAGATAAAAATCAAAGTGGACACAATAAACACTGACATCTCATCTTTGCTTTGTGGTCAAGTTGTTTGCATTTGTGTGTCTGTTTCGTCTTCGTGATATGTACCGATGGATACACCGAGGGATCATCTTTTTTCTATGTGTTACATCGGTTTATGTTGAAATGATGTCTGAAAACCACGCAATGATGCAAAATATAAGGAGTAGAAAGTACAGATATCTGTGTTTAAATGTAGGGGTAAAAGTAAAAGTTTGCCAGAATAATAAGCACTCAAGTAAAGAACAGATACATGAACATTTCACTTAAGCACAGTACTTTACACATATATGCATACTGTGCAGAATGGCCTGTCAGCATAATGTTATATAGTGGTCTAATTTAAGTAATTTATAAATAGTTTTATCTCTAACCGTGTTTAATTATATGAGCAGATGATGCAGTAAAGTATCATCTGCTCATAAAAGTACTTTAAAGTACATGTTTTAAGTACCATAAAATTGACACATAAAGGTACGTCAAACATAGTCTCTTTAGTAGAAGTACCTCCTTTAAAAGTACTGCTATTTAAATTCAAGCTGTTTTTAAAAGCTGAGCTTTGGCACCAAATACGCAAACAAATAAAAACTGATGGACTTGAAGGGGACGTTGACGCACGCGGCTCGGGCATACTGTACAGGCTTCTCCTTTCACGTTGTGCAGTGCAACGTGACCACTGTGTTACCATTCCCGTGTTACGTCGATAACACGCGCTTGGCTCCGCCCCTTCAGTGTCCTGAAAGTGTGTCACTGGGTTAAAGTGGCTCGAGCGGCCGAGCGGAGGGGCGTGGCCAACAAATGGGTCACATGGGCGAGCCCACTATTGAGAACATTTAGTTCTCTTGACTACCCGTAGTCACACACAGAGAAGGAGCTCCTCAGCCTCAGACGTCCCTGATCGACCTGTCCTCTCTCAGAGACTCTGCAGCGTGATTCAGAGACAGAATCCGGATGTGAGCTTCTGAACCGAAGGCACACAACTTTAGTCTCCGCCGTTGTCGTGACTGTGGCAGAAGTGGTAGACAGTTGAGTTTAGTTAAAAATATCTGTTGGAGATATCCCTCGAGCGGAGATGCCTGAGGAAATTGGAGCAACCAAGCCTGGTAAGGGGATGTTTACTAGTAAAGTAGGGGGGGTAGGGGTAACATTTATGCTCTAACTCACCTTTAATACTGATTTTAAACACAAGTACATCAAGTTTTATTATGCATTCACTCGTTGTGGTTCTGGTGGAGAGGAAACGAAATACAATTGTCTATGACAGAAATACTAGAAATACCTTGAAGTCTTTGAATGCATCGAATGACTTTTGTTAAGCAGATCTAAGCGTTCAAATATTTTTTAGCTGGGTCGAATACGAATGAATGAGGTCATTACATTCAAGGTGTTTTTTTTTCCTCTTCATCTTTATCATCGCCTCATGTCAGACATACTTTTATTATTTATTATATTGAATTGTCATAGGTTTATAACCGTGCTATAAAACGGGGTTAGGAGTGCCATTGCGGCGCTGCAGTGCTGCTTCCTTGGTCACAACAACAGTGCTTATCTTGGCTGGTCGACCTCACATGGACAGCGTAGCCTAGCCATGTGCCTGTGTGTGTACAGTCTTTGGGTACACTCCTCTGATTGGTCGAGGGGCGTTCCTCTCAGCGCACATGCTTCAGCAGCATTCTCCTCTGATTGGCCGGAGCGGAGCCCGTGACGCAGAACGTTGCATAATCCGCTGTGAACACAGCAGTCCCGGCGCGAGGCAAGGCTGCGGGATACACGTGAGACTGAGAGGGAGACGGCAGAGAGTGACCTAGATTCCCCCCCCCCCTCCTCCCCTTCCTCGCGTTTGGCTTGTACAGAAATTCATGACAGGTCCACGTGTGTTGGGCTGTGAAAGAGAACAGTCACGGTTGAGGTTAGGTAATCATGTGTGCTTTTAAATGTAGGTTGTTTTAAAGTGGATGTAAAAATAACAATAAACACGTGTCAACATCTCATCGTTTGCACAAACATCCCAAGACTGATGCACAGTAGATTTAACTTTAAATAGTGATTGTCTTTGGTATTTAAAAATTGCACTGCCCTACTTAAAATGAGTCTGGAGCAGTGAAGTTTTTAAGTGTTGTGCCTTGCCCAAGAGCACTTAAAACAGTATGTGAAGCATGAATCAATTAATTTGAATTGACTAAATAAGGAGCAGCCTGTTGCTCCAAAATGATTCACCACTTGGTATGTCCCATCTCACAATGCTTCAGTTTTGTAATAATTCTGCAGGCTCTTGTCGATCCACCAAATCTTTAATTCCAAATTCTTGCTAAAAACAAGTCACCATAGCCGGTCAAACGTATCATTACATAACTCGGGGGTACGTTTCCTCGGTACATACTTTTGTTCTTACAAATGTTTTGTTGCTCCAGTGCTTCAGTGACCTGGTAGTCCGGTCATAGACTGGAGGCCCAGGCGTGTTATGTAACGTGTTATCCAATCAGAAAACACTGGAGGTGATAAAGCAGGTCAGTCCACAGCAGCGAACGTGGAAACAGTCATACCAGGAAACAGACATAGGCGTGTCAGGGACACCCGCTCTTCAAGAACTTCCAGGAATTAGTTTATTTGGCTCACAAAGCTTCTTTTTTTTCATTTTTTTTTCATTACTGCCATTAACATTTTAACTCCTGTTATCTATGGTTCCTGTTAACCTTGGCAGGCTTTGTCTGCAGTCGAGTTTAAAAAAAAACATCTGATGGAGTGAGATTTTGGCCTGGTTGTGTGTTTTTTTCTTTTCTCAGAAATAGGTGTACGTGTGTTTTGCCTAATGCAGTGGTTCCTTTTTATATCCAAAACAGCAGCAGTAGCCACTATTATACACAGTCTAAGTACAGGGATGTTGGAAGTAGCAAATATAAATATATCATAAATATTCTTCTTGGAAGTATTTTCACCTGCTCACTGTCTCTCTCTTTCTAACAGGAGGAGTCATCGCCTATATTTCCTCCGGCTCTGCCTCCAGCCCAGAATCCTGCATGAGCACCAGCCCCAGCAGCGGCTACCTGTCCACATCACCGACTCTGCCCCGCCCCTCGCTGCCCAGCAGGGCCGTGGGGATGGTGGTGGATATCTCTCCGCCGGGCAAGAACCAGCGTGGCCATGGCGTGGAGAAGGCTGGGCGCTCCTCCGCATCTTCTAAGAGCACCATCACCAGTAAGCACAAAGCCTTGCTATGATTTAAGTGCCAAGCTATCGGAAAATCTTCATCTGCAGCAGATGAATCACCACCTATCTTTGCTTTTGCAGAAATCAACGGCATGGTGCTGCTGTGCAAGGTGTGCGGCGATGTGGCCTCTGGCTTCCATTACGGCGTTCACGCCTGTGAGGGCTGCAAGGTGAGTTCACAAGCCCTCCCATGAGACAACGCCGCGCAGCATGTGTGATTCGTATGTCTGTGAGCGCTTACATGACTCTGGTTTGGGATCTTCCTCAGGGCTTCTTCAGGAGAAGCATCCAGCAGAACATTCAATACAAGAAGTGTCTTAAGATGGAGAACTGCACCATCATGAGGATCAACCGGAACCGCTGCCAGCAGTGTCGCTTCAAGAAGTGTCTGTCTGTCGGCATGTCCAGAGATGGTGAGCAGTCCGTTCAGTTTAGCATCTGTCAGCTGTTTGCCTAGTCAAGAATGTTTGGTGCTTCTTATTAAGGGTTGTTAATCTTGACAAGATCTAATGGCTGTCATTTTTCACTCTCAGCTGTCCGATTCGGCCGCATCCCAAAGCGGGAAAAGCAGAGGATGCTGCTTGAGATGCAGAACGCCATGAACAACATGATGAGCAACAACAGCCAGCTGCACAGCATGCTGCACGGCCACCAGAGCTCAACACTAGCCATGGAGGCCATGGCCAGCGATGCCAGCTCCTCACCCTCCTCTTCCTCCTCCTCTGCTTCCGATTCCCCGTCGTGCTCAAACCCTTCCTCCCCTCAGTGCCCGCAAGACTCCGTGTCCGTGGTGTCCATGGACACTAACTCCAGCTCCGCCTCCTCCTGCTCATCAGACAGCGGCGAGGACGAGGCGGTCGTCACGACGACCGGTCAGCACCAGGACGCCTTCGCGATCGGCCAGCAGAGGTCACCGAGGCAGGGCCAGGCCTCGCCGGGCACAGAGACCAGGTGTGACGGCCGCCTGGAGGAGCAGCAGGAGAGCTGGAACTGCTGGGACAACAGCGTGGTAGTGGGAGGTTACCAGTGCAGCTCTTACAACCAGCACGTCACCAACGCTTCTTACAGGGAGGAGAGGGGAGTTTACCAGCAGCAGCCTCAGCAGCACCTGAGCAGCGCCCCCAGCTGTGAGCCTTCAGAGGACAGCCAAAGACAGCATTACTTCAACACACAAACTGCCCCCAGTGGCTATAATGGACCAACCAACTGTGTGAATAGCAGAGCACACTTGGTGAGTCATTGGTTTTCAACCATTCCTGAAAACTACCCAGAAGTTTCTAGATCGCCCTCCCTGACCGCGTCTTTGTGTTTTTCCAGGTCTGTCCGATGAACACGTCGCCGTACGTGGACCCCCGCAAGCCGAGCCAGGAGATCTGGGAGGAGTTCTCCATGAGCTTCACCCCCGCCGTGCAGGAGGTGGTCGACTTCGCCAAGAGGATCCCGGGGTTCCGCGACCTCCCTGAGAACGACCAAGTCAGCCTGCTGAAAGCTGGAACTTTCGAGGTAAAAAAAAAAAAAAAAAAAAGGGCAAACAGGCCAAACATAAACACTCCATGTTATTTCATGCTGGCTTTGGAGTCAAACACGGCGGCCACTTCAAACACTCTATATAGGATCCACTGTGGCTTTCCCAAACAGAGCAGACTGTCAGCTGTGTGTGCTGACTAATATTTGCTCTGATAACAGGAATGGAAATGAAAGAGATTCTCTATAGGCTACGATTGAGACTAACGTTCGGTTCTTCTGGGGAAAAGCTGAAATACACACTTTGTAGCTGGTCCTGTTCAGATTAATTTGTGCACATATATCCAAACCTTTGCTTTCTTTGGAGCAACGTTTGTTCATTCATGTCCTCCTGAGGCACCGGCTGTAGAGACTATGCACATTTTTAATTAATTTTAATGACGCAGGAGGAGGTTTGAAAAGGCAAGATGCCCTCAGGAAATTTGGAAACGGGACAATTCTGTTTTAGAATACAAAATATTTCTAAATTACTTCATTCATTCAATAGTTTCATCATAAAACCGGTGTGTTATTTATTATACCGAAAGACTATTTTTTAAGACAGGAGGTTTATTGGATCTACAAATTCAATCATCTTTGTTTCTCCGAATAAATCAAATCAACTGAAGAAAAAACCCTTTCATTAACAAAACAACAACAACCCTTTTCTCTCTCGACTCCCAGGTGCTGATGGTTCGATTCGCCTCACTGTTCAATGTCGCTGAGCGGACGGTGACCTTCCTGAGCGGCAAACGCTACAGCCTGGACACGCTACGGACGCTGGGCGCCGGCGAGCTGCTCAACTCCATGTGCGAGTTCAGCGAGAAGCTGGCGGCGCTGAGGCTCGACTCAGATGAAATGAGCCTCTTCACAGCCGTGGTGCTCGTCTCAGCCGGTAAGAACATCTGAATATGAACATTATGAGGCTCAACATTGTGTTTAAATCAAATGACATTCAAATAGTTTGATGTATTTAGTGCTAAAAAAAACCAAACTCTTAGATGAGGTAGAACATTAATGAAACCATCGTCTTCTTGCTCAGATCGCTCAGGGATCCAGGACCTGAACTCTGTCGAGGCCCTGCAGGACAAACTGATCCGGGCGCTGAGAAACCTGGTGATGCAGAACCACGGCGACGAGTCGGCCACCACCTTCACCAAGCTGCTGCTCAAGCTTCCAGAGCTGCGTTCACTCAACAACATGCACTCAGAGGAACTGCTCTCCTTCAAAGTTCACCCTTGAAGGGGATCCGTGTCGTTATCCACACACCACCGGGACCTGCCTTTTGCTGCCCCTCCCTCCCTCCCTCTGTAACCGACCAACCTATTTGTGCGTTTGTTTATAGAATGTATTAAAAGTTATTTTTTATTCTATTTTTGTTAAGTAGACCACATGGGGTCTGGAGAGAGAGAATATAAAACTGTACTGTATTTATAGAAGAGATCGCTTGTTGCACACAAACACATGCAAGTGCACGTGTGTCAGAGGCTCTTAGTTTTTGCAACGCTGGAGGCGCTTTTCTATTATGAGAGAGAGAAGAGAACTGAACTGGCTTTTCTGAAATCACAGCGTAGAAACCGATTCGTCGATCCAAAAAGCCATTTAATTCCAAAGTGTGTTAACTGATGAGTGCTGAATGTGAGACAGTATATTATACCTTAAAATACCGCATGTTTGTTTTGACTGATGCGCATCAGCGAGAAAGGCAAGCTACCAGAAAATGAATTGAAGAATGTGTGACGATCGCTGCTAAATGCATGGCTGTACTTAATGCAAACTTGGATCTTCTCCCCCCCGCGCCTCAGAAAGTATCATGTAATTATTTTTTCTGTGTGTAATGTGTTGTATGTTTTCTTTTAATTTAATTTTTGTTGTTGTTTTTTTTGGTGCGTTCACGACCACGTCAACTGCCTAGTGATTTCTGCGGGGGGGGAGTCGTCGATGCCATTTTCTAGCAACACTACATTTGCACGTTGTGGAGCAGAAAAAAAAACAAACAAGTAACACAAAATCCACAGCTGGTGTGACACCATCAGCAGCATGTAAAGGCTACGTTTTCAGTCACACAGAGGTGTTTTTGCTTTTAGTTTGTAATCAAATTATGTGTGCTTTCAGCATCGCACTGAATTACACTTGTTTTTGTTATCCGTTTTGTTGAAATATCACTTTCTTTTGCTGGCAACACCGCCATATGTAAATAACTGCATAAATCTATATATATATATAAATATCTAATGAACATAGAATATAAATATGATATAGTATGAATAAATATAAGTGATGAACAGTCTCTGCAGTTTGTGTTCATTGAGTATCAAGTATTCTGTGTATGAAGCTGTTGATAAATCAGCTGTAGTAGTGGCTATCATCCACCACTAGGTGAAGCTGTTTGTCTACAGCCTCTTGATTTCAACCTGGAAGCCTCATTTTGTCTGTTGCTCAATGGGAATAGGTTTAAAGTCCAATGATCAGTTCACTCCATAACTTAATAAATAAATCAAATGCAAACAAATAAAATAAAATACGAAATTCACACCATTTCTTGGATCCTGCAGAGCGACTTTCGAATTTCCTCGGACACTTCAGATCAGCTCCAACATCCTTTTGCAAAGAGGACAGACACATTTGTTTGGCTATTTTTTGATTCCTTATTAATTGATCTGAATTTAATCAGTAATAAAAACAAAGAACAAACAACAAACCGAAAACACCAGCATAACTTTGGAGCATACAGCATTTTACACAATCAGTATATCAGTGTCCCTGAAACCACTGAAACAGTTCAGGACACAGAGGAAGCCTCACTGCTGATATTAAACTATGAGCACAGTTTTATGTCTGTGTTTCAAGGTAAGCAGCCGTTTGTTTTCCATCAAGGCTTAAGGTCTAAACAAGAAGAGATCAGATTCAAGATGTTTGTTTTTAAAGCTCTCTAAATGTAGATTGCTGCCAAACATAAATGAGATTAAATTAAAAATATTTAACCTGTATTATGGACACAGGCTTCATTCACCCTCTCAGGATCTATTGGATGCACCTGTGATTCTCCCTCAGCTGATGGGGATCAGCCCAGCTGGGAGGTTTTATAAGGAGGCTGGTTTTTACCTTCAGATGTTTGAGTGTCTCCAGAGAGTCGACACCACCAGTTGGCTTTCTGTGTTTCTGGTTTGTTAAGTGTGTGTTGTTTTGTGTGTGGTTTTCTTTTTCTTTATTTAAAACTGTGTGCAGGGATTCCTCTTTTCAGCCTGCTTTCATTTCATATCATTTTGTTGATTTGTTGGTTTTGTTTCTGGGGAAACTTAACCAGCAATTCATGTGAAATCAGGTTCAAGTCTTTAAAACACCTGTTAATGCACTAAATCATCCCATATGAACTACAAACAGGCAAATATGTCAGGATACAAATGCATCAAAATTCTACGTTTATCCATTACTTCCTTCCAGATGTTGCAGAATGATGTTTGTGTTTGATGCACAGTTGAACACAGGCTCTGATTACTGATTTTAGGTCAGCGCCGACGTTTTAACTCGACTAGATTGTCTTTGTATTCAAATCTCTCCATGTGTATCATTCAAATCCACGTGACCACACAATATCAACATCCACTCAGGTCTGATGGTCATGGAAATGTGGCCGTCAATGAGAAAAGTCCTGTAATAATACTAGCAAACATGCATGTTCAGGTGGATCTTTTGTTTTATTATGATGTGAATGTGATTTTCCACAGAGGTGAAAATATTTAATTTAACTAAACAATGTGCAATACATGTTAATGAAATCTCATCTCCTGATTCAGATTAATGCCCATGTGGTACAAAAAGCAACATTTTCAGGTTTAAATGACAGGAAACAACAAAAGGGATCTTTTTTTTTAGCAGATATTTCTGTCAATTATTTATTCCATGAAGGATTTTGTACAAATGGTAGTTTAGAAAGTAAAGGATGGAGTTATAAGTATAAATTGATATTGGCCAAAACTTGCTTCTGATTTAAGTGATTTCTTATGTTTAATTTTTCTTGAGTTTCTGAGTCAGAGAAGTTGCAAATGTCAGATCATTTACATTCAGACCTTTCTAGATGATTCATTCAAATCGAACTGAAGATACAATGTAAACTTCCACTTGGGTCTATTGATCATGTAAATGTTGTCATTAAACAGAAAAGCACTGGTTAACATGAATCTCCAGTCTGACAGTAATTCATATATATAATATTAAGTAAAGAGAGCTACATATCAAATACATGCATATAGAGATCAAACAAACTTAAATTATATCTACTGGCGAGGTTATAAGTAAATATATGAAGTATTAAGTCTAAGTTTTATTCAAGGAAAAGGGAAATTTATTTTTTTCTAACAAGGGTGTGTCATAGTTCTCTCATTCAAAGTTATTCATTCAACTGTAGCTCATGATCTTCTGATTTGCATTATCATATAAAAACAGCCTCAAACATAAGAGTGTTAGTCAAACGGCAGAGAACAGAAAGTTTATTCATGTTTGACAGCTGAAGAAATTTAAAGTCTGGTAAGCTTAAATTTTACTAAATATCTACGGTCATATTTTTTTCTTTGGTTTGTCTTACTCTATTGTTATTGGCCCTTTATTAGTGCAATAAACAGAGAAGATGAATATAACTCTTAAAGGAGTAGAAACAGAAAAGAGATGTTTAATTTCTCACAGCGTGTCAAAATGTTGTCACTGCAGGATACAAAACGGATTTTTTAGTCTTCTCTCTTTTGAGAGCAACGTTAATATTTAAATTAGAATTTAAATTTATCATATGAGTGAATTGAATCTTTAATAATAAATGAAACAATATTTGAATGTCTGTATTTATTTTATATGTCTGTATTTAAACCATGTCTGTTCAGGCTAACTGAAGTAGACATTAGAAAGATAGTAGCCTCAAATTCTGAGGCAGTAATGGATCTCATTACAATGTCTTTTATATGTGTAAATGTTAATTCAGCTCTCTTGTTCCTTTCTTTCCTTTGGTTCTTATTGTGTATTTCATCCACAGCTGAAGTCATCTTGGACGAGACCATGTTTGTGATCCTCCTGCTTATAGGTGAGGAGGGATTTAGGTGATTATTGTATTTGTATTGCATTAATCTCTTGTTACTGTACTGTATGGTAACAGATTTTTAGAAATACTAAATGTTGACAACATATTGACATTTAAATGGAATGAATTAATACATATATATATATATGTATATATATATATGTATTCAGAATATAATTATGTTTGTTTGTGTTTATGCATTATTAACCATTCAAACGTTTCTATAAATAGTAACTAAAAAAGTAAAAAAGTAAATGCATGCTTGAAGATAAACTGGCTTAAAGACACTGAAAGATCCACAGGCCTGGAGAACCTAATTATGGGGAAGGTATCACTGCAGAAAATTAAATATCATCTAAATTTGTGCTATAAGGATATTTATCGACTAATTTCACAGAAAAACAAATTCTAATTTGAGGTTGACTTCTGTCCTCAGGCGTCTGCGTCCCCTCTGCTTCATTTCCAAACGTTTTCTACTTTGTCAGAGAGACGATGACTTGGGATGATGCACAAAACTACTGCATCTCTGCGTACACTCAAATGGCTCAAATACAGAACATGGAAAACACGACCACAATGATGAGGATTCCAACCGGGGGATACGTGGACAAGGCCTGGATAGGACTGCATGAGTTCACCTCAGAGTGGATCTGGGTGGATGGACAACCAGCCACATATTCCAGCTGGGGTCTCGGTCAGCCGGACAACGCTAACGCCGATGAGTTCTGCGTAGGCATCACTGACGGTGGATCCTGGAAGGATTTCAACTGCTCAGAAAAGAAAGCTGCTTTTTGTTTAGCGGGTAGATATGAACCACGATCACTGTAATTAAGAACTGTATTAAGATTCTGGTATTTTAAAACCATCTCTTTTGGGCATTTTTTCAACATTTCCCCTAATTAAACTAAAACTACTGAACCGATTTCTACAAATCTTTGCAGAGGGATGGGGCCTGGGCCAGGTAAGCTAGACAGACGTGTTGGTTCGGACGGGGTGGAGATAGATAGTCGGGATGGGCATTTCAAGCAAAATTACTATTCGACGACTATTCGAATAGTAATAGCCAACAGCCTGGAGGTGTATTACCGCCACCTTCTGGTGGTAGTACTGCATTACCACCAGGCGCAGGGAAAAACAAGGGGGAAACTTTTTCTTATTTTTGACAAAACAACAATCGTGTAAACTAACCGAGTTTTTATTAATTAATGACTATTGGAATATTCAAAAATCAATGCCCATCCATAAAAGATGCATAAATAGTTGGCAGAATATCTCAAAAACTTTTTAATGATATTTTGTAGAGAGGTGGCCCTTGGAATGGGAAAAAGGTCATGACTCATGTCTGATTTTGTGTCCTCCACTTTCAACTGAACGTGAAACCTGGTTTAAAACAATACATTTGTTTGGCTAACATTATTGGCATTGATGAAAGTTTGTTTAGGAGAATCTTAGATTGACATGACGCGATCCACTGACCTGATTTCTCACTATGAAATTGTTGGAAGCACAAAAAGTCCAGGACTCACATTTGCACAGAGGTGTTGCAGAGAGGAATCTCTTCCCTCACAAATGATCTTTGACTACTACAGATCAAAAAGAGCGCACAGACATGACTTTGATGACATTTTGGTTTTGTCATCAAGTGACTCACTGAATGTTACGTAATGTTAACATAGCAACAACACCACTCATACGTTATATTGGATGTTGTGCTACTTCTACCAATCAGCTTTCCTTACTTAATACTTATTATATCTATGGTCTAAATGCATGGGCTCATGGGACTTTGAAAACTAACCATTTCATCCATTTCTGTTAAGGTAATGTCGAACACTCTACATACGACTTTGCTGAGGAACAGATGACTTGGCTGGAGGCCAGAAGCCACTGTGAAGACAAAAACTCAATTCTGGCTACTGTCCCTGATGAAACAGCAAATCTTAAAATGCAGACGGACAAACTGACCCAGGTTAAAGAAGCGTGGATTGGCCTGAGCAGACCTGAACTCTGGTACTGGACAGATACTGGGAAAGAATACACATTCATGGACTGGCAACCTGGCCAGCCTGACAACCTAAACGGAGGAGAAAATTGTGCTGCCATAGTGGTGAAAGACGGAACCTGGACCGATGAGCAGTGTGATGCTAAATACCCTTTCTTCTGCACTGGAAGTAGGACATTTCCCTCGTATCAAAGCTTAGGTTGATGCCAGAGATGACAGCTTTATTACATACAGCAGTGAAGCTGCACTGATCCAGCTGAATGTTGGGTTAGCCTCAATATTACTAAAACACAAAACAGGTTGCTTCTTGCTTTTTTATTAAAGAGATATTTTTATTGCACTCTGCTGCTTCTGCACCTGTCAATCAAACAGTGCAAACAAACCAGTGACATCTTTAATCCTTTGATTTTTCTAAGGTGGCTCAAGATGCTCGCGCAAACTGTCAAGTTCAATACTGCTGCTGCTCGAAACAACTAGCAGTTATTTCATGATCAATTATTTTCCCCCTTATTTTCTGAATTAATCTATTGATTGGTTGATAAAATCACCCAAAAATCTTATTTCCTAAAGTTCAATATGATTTGATCAAACGTTCACACAAAACACAAAATCCCAAACTGTTTATTATCACGGAAGAGTAAGAACAGCAGCGAATCTTCACACATGACGACTTACAGCTGTTTTTAGAAATTAGAAATGACTTAAAGTGAAAACAGTTGCTTGTTATTTTTCTGTCTCTTCTGTTCAGTCTACAAATCGAAGAAAACACTGGTGAAGATAAAGATCCAGTCCAGAGCAAACATGGAAGATCCAACCCTGAGTGCCAGCCTGCAGCAGCAGGTAGTGTGTGTGTGTGTGTGTGTGTGTGTGTGTGTGTGTGTGTGTGTGTGTGTGTGTGTGTGTGTTAACAATCACCACAAGCAGACACTTAATGAATGAAGCCATCTCACGAAAGTATTGACAATAACAAATCTTTGCACCTGTGAGAGAACAGCTAAGACGAATTGTAATGGAGTAGATTTAGTTAATGTTCACAAAAAACAAAATACCTGTTATCATCTTTCTCTTTCTTCAGTTGCATGCAGCGTTTGTGAATCAGACAGAGACTGACTTCAGTCTGACATGGAAGAAACCGCCAGTGAAGCAGACTTAAGTGACGAAAGGTACAAACTAATGATGTGTGTGTATGCAAACACACACACACACACACACACACACACACACACACACACACACACACACACACACACACACACACACACACACACACACACACACACACACACACACACACACACACATACACACAAAATGAATCTTCTCCACAGACCAAATGATGTTGTCTTTTTCTGTTTAGGTGCTGGTCTACCTTGTGAGAGAAACACCCAGACCATCACAGCGTTCATCCAGAGGAGGTTCATACAGTAAATACAGTCAATTAATGCATCTATTAAAAATAAATAAGACTACATTTTCATTATTGTCAATAAAGCTCATATGCAACAGAGCTCTATTGTTGTCTAAACTCCATTAAAAGGTCCAGTGTGCAGGACTGAGGAGGTGAAATGGAAAATAATGATCATAAATATGTTTTCATAGGTGTTTCCTCAGAACGAGTCATTTATAAAACTCTCCTTGTAGTTAAAGGTGAAAAACAAACATGACTTGTCCCAGAGTGAACAAAAAAAATCAGTTAATGCAGCTGAATCCAAGGTTGGCATTGAATTTAATACTGAGAGTGAAAGCTTAGGAATATGTAATATGTGTTTTTTAAAAGAGTTAGAGCCGTTTTTTAAAACAATTTAAAGTTGCTTTTTTCACTTTAATATGAAACTAATTGTTGGAATTTAAAACCTTTTTGATCATCTAATTGTCTGGTGGTGTGAAAAGGTGTAACTTTACCTATAAATGTTACTTTAACTGAACTTCAATGGATCTATTTCAAAGGGTAGAATGTCCCAGTTTCTCCAGCGATAAAACTTCACCCACTTCTAATATTGACCTCTTTGTACCTGGAAATGGTCAAAACATTATATAGTATATTCTCAGGCCTGAAACCAAACGATATATCTGCCATGTCTCATTCAACTTAAAGGCCATAGATGTTCAGAATTTTTTTTAAATCATGGCAACATCTACCAGCACGAGCTTTTTAGCTACTTAATAGGCCAGATGCGAAGATCACATATAACTTCAAAGAAGGCTTTGACTCACAGAGACCCTTTTAAACCTGTCCAGTCCCTGTCATTCATTGCTGCTTGTGTGACAGCGAAAATAAAGAGATATATTGCACTAATAAATAACTCTAAACGGTGCCAGACTCTGAGTAAAAGTTTACAACTGGTTGTAAAGAAGCAAAAGGAAAGCCGAGGGTCTGTTGGTTAACGGTCATTCAGCTCCTTCCTGCTTCCCATTTGGTGCCATATTTAACAGAATTGAGATAATCATTGTGAGTTAAGGCTTTTTTTTTCACCATTTCCATCTGTTACAATAGTACTAGATGAATTTTCATGAAACTTGGAGGGAGGGTTGATCATGTAGCAAAAAGAAACCATTAAATTTTAGAGTGGTTCGGGATAAAAGGTTGGATTCAAGTTTTTTTTTTTTTTACTTTTTGGAGCTTTGCATGATGGGACTCTTGACCGTTTTTGTGAATTAGACATGAACGATTTGACGGATTACGATGAAAATCTAAGGAAGGGTTGGGTGTTTGCCATGGAGGAGAGCATCAAATTTTAGAGTGGAGAATTTTTCACTTGTTTTTTCAGCATTTGTATCAATTACACATGAAGTACTTGATGGATTTTCATTAAAATTTGTGGTAGATTGACAAATGTGCCAAAGAAGGAACAGTTGAATTCTGGAGTAGATCCAGATAAAGGAGTGGATCTATTTCCACCCATCCACTCCCTGCTCTGCTGACTTCACAGATCCCTCCACTCTATTTATTTGCCACCTGAGAAATGTATGGTTCTGGTGTTTGTAAAACCCTTATAATTTGTCATTTAATTTGAAGGACTAATTTAACACCTTTGATGATCCCACGACTTTTCATCTCACACCATTTAAATTAGCACATTCTAGTTTATGATGAAATGTCTGCTAACGACATTCCCATCGACCTCACCTGCACTTTGAAATAAGTGCTGGGCTATTTAGCATTATGTTAGCACGCTAACATGAACATTAGCATGATAGGAATTATACCAGCTTAACAGCATGTTAAAAACATCCTGGTATTATTAAGCTGTGCCTACATGCAGTCTCTCAGTCGTTAGCATGGCTGCAGATGCTCAATATGAACAAGTCAGTACATCCCAACCCCCTGCAGAAGAATGAAAGCAGAATGAAATGACTGAGTGAATATTTAAGATTAGTGATCGAGATGGAGAGGCAGAAAAAGTGTGAGCGATTCTAACTGGGACGGAGGGAATTGGAGAAAGATGAGGATGGATGAAGGAGGAGAAAGGAGGACAGGGGAGGACGGAGCTG
Source organism: Chaunax sp. Z400 (assembly GCA_037577475.1). NCBI lineage: Eukaryota > Metazoa > Chordata > Actinopteri > Lophiiformes > Chaunacidae > Chaunax > Chaunax sp. Z400. The sequence continues at coordinate 27,801,797 of CM075190.1, forward strand.
GGAGGGAGGTCCAGCAGCAGGCTGCAGGAATGTTTCACATGCCTGTCCTCTGGATGACCTGGCCTCCCTGGAGTGTGGGAGATACTGGAAGTAATTAGCCTCTTTTAACATTGGATCTTTGCTGCCTCCCCAGCTCAATGGGGTTAGCAGTGGCATTGAAGGAGATCAAGTGTATTTATATTTTCAAACAAAACAGCCACATCATTCTGTCTCTTTTTAATAGGTGATTTTTAGATGGTGCATTAAAATCCCTTCCCATGTATATTTATTTATTTTGTGGTTTAGCTTTCTGAGGCAGTGAAGTCGTTTTAAGTCATTTCCAGTTGATGAATGCAGTAAATTAGGTCCTTTATTTTGAAGTGGAACAGATTTTCAAACCCCACCCACCGACCCATCTTACAGCTGACCTACTTTGTCTTCCTGTAGATTTAATTATGTATCCTCCTAACTGCAGATATTTCTAACTTAAGTCAAGGAACAAGAATCGAAGTGGAAGTGAATGAAGATAAATGTAGCCTTAAAAAAATATTGATTTCCTAAAAGGCCACATGTTTCAATCCTGAAGTGCCAGAAACACTGGAGCTTAACTGAACGGTGTGTCTGTTTTGCTTTGAATGATTGGCTGCTCAAGTTTTTATTTTTTTTATTTTAAAAAAAAATTAATTAATTAATTAATTTTTAATTGGCTGCTCAAGCGCAAGTGGAAATGTCGGAAAATGGCGACGTCATGACGTCAAATTACACGATACCAGAGGAACAAACCTGAAAGAGACTCGATTCAAAATATTACTTTTTTTAAATCTATTTTATTTTGACTGGCCTATAATATTACTTCTTATTATATTCTTCTATAATATAATTTTATATAATATTATATAGTTTTATTTCATTGAATTTTCAATTATTGAAAAAAGGGCTCTTCTTTCGCAGCAAAAGTGATGCCCTAAAATTTGATCGACTCCTCCTCGACCTAAGATCCAACTCGAAACTCAAAAATCCCTTGGAAAACGTTTCGAGGTATCCTGCAGATGAACAAAAAAAAAAAAAAAAAGTGCAAACATATAACCTCCTCCATCTCTCAGGGTAAAAAACATAACGTTGATTTAAACAGTCTAACTTTATTATTCCTCCTTGAGGGTCTTCAGTACTGGTTTCCACCGCTGCTGGTGATGTCAGCCTGGTTCATGTGAAGGGCAGCAGCAGCGGAGGAGGTTCACGGAGAGTTCAGTCGCATACATTAGGTAACGCCATCGGTCGCTCTGACATAACTAGTATGAAGCAGGTTGAGTCGAGACATTCGTCAATGAAGGAGCGATAAGGAGAAGAAGAAGTCATAACTTTGTTATGCAAAACAGACCTGGACGTGTTGAACTCGGCCTCTCTGCTGGAGGACTGCAGACTGTCTGCTGCAAACATGCGAACACCTTCACGCCATTTGTGGGAAATAAAGCGCGCACGATGCTCTGGGCGCGTTAGAGACTGTTAGAATTTGCATATAGTCGGCTGCAAACAGAGAGAAACCGACCTACTGTGAAGGGTTGCCCATGTTTATCACCTCCAGACGGACTGAATCGAGATCATGTTTGACTTTATGGAATTCCAAGCTTTCGGCCCTGGAGAGATGATGGACCTCTACACCACATCCAGCCCTGTGTGCATGCTGCAGGAGCAGGACCAGGACTTCTCAGACTTCTTCCCCGAGCTGATGGAGGCGGACTGGCAGCAGCACCGGTGCTCACAATGTAGGGGGGAAAAGTTTTATTATATATTCTATTACTATGTTCTGTTGCCTGTCTGTGACCCTCACAGGGGAAATATCAGCTTCTGATCAATGCAGAAATCAATTTGAGTTATTTAACCCAGAGAAATCACAAAATTACCTAAAAGGACATCCTCAGACCTGGAGAGAGATTTTCATTATGTCTTCTTCTTCAGGTGCTCTCTGATGCTTTAACCAATTTGTTGCACTGTATTTAATTTTCAAGTGAATTTAAATTTCAAGTCATATCTGTTAAATTATTTACATTTGACATGTTTACATTAAAGCCCAGGTGTTGTGCTACAGCATAAAAATAATCCTAACACTAGAAATAATGTTTCTTAACATCAGGGACCCGGGTATTGATAATATGTTGTAAATTCATGCCATATTTTGTTATCTTCCCTGTTGTGACTTCTCAACAGTCTGTTTCAATAAGTAAATAAATCAAAATTCATTTTTGTAACTTTCATTCAATGTAGTCTAATTCAGAGTGTTTTACACATGAAACACAAGCTGATTATAAGAGTGTGCAAATGTAATATTAAAAGAAATTGAGACTAATACATAATGGATTAATAAAATAGATAAAACACAGAAACGAATTAAATAGATAAAAGGGAATAATGGTAGTTTAGAGCATCAACGTAACGTAGATGTGTTGTTGAATGTAATAAAATAAAACTCTCTAAACCAAAGGGCTCTCAGTCACATATCTCCACCAAAGGCCAACAGAAATGTTTTAAATGAAAGAAAACATAATCACTCTCCAATAAGACATGTCTGCTGTCACAAAGGCTGCTCGCAATGTTAAAGAAGAAAAGAAAATGTATTCCAAAATTCAAGGGTTCCTTCTCTGACACATGGCCCACTCTTACAGCCAGTTTCATCATTATCCATCTGGGAATTTATTTATAATTGATAAAAATGGTGACATGGTCACAATATTAAAGAAAGTGGGGGAAAAAAATCCTGGTGAAAAAAACTCACCTTATTAAAGAAAGTGAAGAAAACAACAAACCAAACAAACAAACAGACGCCGGTTAAAACGTCCTTGGTGAAGGTAACCAAGGCTAGGCTAACGAGGTAGGTATTATGATTACTTCTAAAGATATTGACTCTTTAAGCTGATAAATAAATAAAGGTTGTGTAAAACCATGATCAAAATCAAAATAATACCAAGAAGAAAACTGACAGGAAATCATTATTTTAAAATTTCACCATGGATTAAACTGCTGAATATTTTCATGATTTATCGTTTAATCTATAAAATATGAAAACATCTCGTCATGTTCCGAGAACCAAAAACGACTTCTTCAAACTTTCATTTGTCCAACAAACAGTCCAAAACCCCAAAAGTTGCATGTAAAGTAATTCTACTTTCATGCATCTAAATACTGAGATGCTTTTCATGATGAGTTTCCTCCTGCAGGAACTCTTCTTTAACCGATTCGGGACATGCAGAGCACCAGAGAACAGGGTCCACTGTGCTCAGTGTGGTGGTCTGTGTTTGTGACGGGGCAGCCAGGGCCGGTCACTTTGGGGTCGCTGTGGGTTCACGGGAAGGTCACCAACTCACGAGGTTAGAGAAGAGCCAGACTGGCAGCTCTGGAAACGGGTTTACTGAAGTATTTCACAGATTTACAGCAGCCGTGCAACAGTAGGTAAATGTATAATACATGTCCAGAATTACATTTCCTAATGTTGTCTTTCACTCTATTTTCACCAAATGTTAGAGGGACTGAGATGAAATCGCACTGATTAGTCACTTCATAATACAAATAAAGCTTCATGGTATCTGTGCAAATTAAATATGAGCATAACAACAGTCTAATATTTGTCCCATACATCATTCCAACAACATTCAAACCACTTTCTCTGGCATTTTATCACAGCTATTAATAGAAACATATCAATAACACACCATAGAGCTCAGAGGGTTAATAACTGACCTACGAACAAACAGGAAAACACAAATGGATGTAACACATAACATAACACATAACATAACACATAACACAACACAAAACACACATAACACACCAAGGTAAGTCATTAACCACAGTTATAATTACATTAAATACAAATATTAAAAAACTGTTAAAAAATGAGATATTAGATATTAGTCCTCCTCGATCTTCATCATAAAATCTCTCCAGATGTAATGTTTTTGCTATTTTGCTCGAACTCAATCATACATCTGTACATTTTCCACACTCAAATTTGTTGTGTCTCTGAAATAAAGAGTACGGTCTAGACCTGCCATTAGATAACTTTTAATTTGGTGCTAATTAAATCAAATTGACATGACTTAAACATTAATCAAAGATCTTTTAGTCGTACGTTCCGCTCATCGGCCCGGGACTGTTTAGGTCCAGATGCAGAGATCTGTCCTGTAAGGATGGGATAGAAAAGGTAGACCGGTCAGCGAATAACGCGATTAAATTTATTTATTGCCTCCAAGGACTCATGTTTGGTCAAGACTTTAAGTTAAACATATGTTTCTTGGCACATAATTTGATACAGGAATTTTACAAACAGCCACTCCATTAAATGAAATGTGCAAAATTCCCATGAATGTTTTTGACTGTTGGACGGGCAAAACATGTCATTTAAAAAGTTTGGTCTGACATTTTATGGCGTAAATAAAGAAAATAATCTGTTTAAATCAATAATATGATTCTGCTTATATTTAATTTTAAATAATCTTTGTTGTTTTTAGCTACATTAGCCAAGCTTATCTTTCTTATTATCCGCTATAGTAACATTTAGCAACATGTAGCATCTATGAATAAACACACCTCCTTATCTTTTAGGCAATTTTAATATTTTCAATGCAACACAATGAATTCTTGCATACGTCAAATAAGACCACCTAAATTGGGGCCATTCCTTCCCCCGACCAAATCACTTACACCTCCTCAGCACACTCACCCTCTGTTTCTTCTCCCTCCCTCTCTCCCCCTCTCATCAGTCAGCTGGGCTTGTGGCATGCTCCTGCATTGTTTTGTGTTGGGAGAGTGCTCGGGCTGATGGGGGGGGGGGGGGGTGTCCTCGTTTGACCCTCTGATTCCAGGTTCAACCAGAGGCCACGGGTTCAAGGGGATGTAGATGAGCAATTTTTCTCGTTTTGTCCCTTTTTTCCTAAACGTCTTTCTTGGTTTTCCGTCAGCGTTGGAGCGGCGGAGGTGATCAGGGAGCCGCGGGGAGGCTGAGCGAGGCCCTCAGACTGGAGCGGTCCTCCTCTCATTAGTGGTTCGATAGTGGGAGGGACGGAGTGAAATCATACATTCAGCTGGACAAATGGAGGGTAATGCTGTGCTACAAAGGGTGCAGCTGTAGTTAATGGGGGGCGGTGACATTTACACTGAGTGCATTTCTAATTTGACCATCAAAGAGCAGCTTTTCTCTGGACGGAGCACATATTTAGGAGAAACTTTGGGTTTCACACTATCGTTTTGGTTTGTTATGTCCCCAAAGACATGAGCAGATATTTAACTTGCGGGGGGTTAGTTAGGGATCAGATGGTTTTCTTTGTTGCAGCTGCAGAGTCTGATAAAGGCTGATAAGATCAGTGGAGATAAGATGAAAACAGTGAAGTAAAGCTCTCACCCTTATAGCAGCTGTATGAAACCTGGCTGAGCGTTCAGCACAATCTCTGCCTCCCTGATCATTAACACAGCTAGATTTTTTAATCAACATGAAAATATACAGTTTGAACTGCAGATTTTCCCCATGTCTATGCCCCCCCCCCGCACACACTCACAATCCCTCCCTTATAAGTAATTAATTTAAAAGAGGATTCACTTGCATGTGTAATCTTGACACCACAGATGCAGTTGATTCAAAAACACCTTGAAAAAGCAGGACAGCAGCAGAACAGTGTGGGTGCATAAAACCATATCTTAAAGGCATTAGAACAGGGAAAGGAGGGCAGACTGAGCAACGGTTTTGGGGATGACCCCCTTTGAGATCATCCCCTAAATCCCCACTTGGTCCTGGAGACTCGTTTATCATGCAAAGCTGATCCCTGACCATTTAGTTATGTTTTTGACCTCACAAGCTTTGGATTAACATCTGCTCAGCTGATTAATTTATTGTTATTATGATCAGTAATCTGCCATTCAGTTATTATTAATATTTGCCTTGTAGTTTTGTATTTCTTCTCTTTTTATTATGTGCACTTGAAAGAGAGGCCTCTTGTTGTTGTTGTCGTATTGTAAGGCAATGGTAATCATACAGGAAATGTCATGGGGTCATTAAAGCCAAGGGTTCATCCTCTGGGAGCATGAATGTGCTCTGTAAAGTTCAGTGCAACCTACCCCATTAGATGATGAGATACCTCTGGGAGGCCATGAAGGTCCTAGAGTGTCCAATAGGACAAGGGCTCATCCTCTGGCAACCAAGCATATGGTCAGTCAATTCCATGGCAATGTGGATTTTAGATTCTACATATTTCTGTGCAAGTTGAACTCATGTTAACACCAGAGGAAAGACCCTAAAGTCACCAAACCAGAAGGATTCACTTCCTGGAGACGCCTGGAGCCAATTTTCCATCGAGGGCTTCGAAAAAAGGATTATTTTCTCAATCTATGAAAAGATGTGTCATTCTTTCAAGTAGTTAAGACAAATTCAAATTGAAACATAATTCTAAATTCATGAAGCATAAGATATGAGTCTCAGATACAGTATAAATGGGTGAAGGAAAAAAGATCCACTCACTCAGATCTGTACAAATTTAATACAATCAAAAAAACAAAAAAAAAACATAATCAGATGCCTTCAGGGACGTCCAGCTGTTGGAGTTTGGTCTTTATCTTCTCCTGCATGGTGTCCTACAGCTGCACTAAATGTCTTGAGTATGTCGTCACGAGAGGATGCACACTTGTGCCACTGTTTTCTTGTGCACTGATTTTCACACTTGGATTGCAGCCTATAGCTAATTTAGCCATCGACCACGAAGAACCAAAAGTATTTCAACAAATGCTTCAGTGTCGTGATTATCAATCAGCGTGGCTTGGATCGCTCTTGTTTCTCCTCAAGTTTTATTTATTAGCTTAATTTTACTGAGGGCTTGCAGTAAGTCATGGATTTGACAGTGTCCTCTGCTGGACGTCCACATAAAGGACTTCAAACTGTCTGAATTTAAAGGTTAAAGTCTATTCATCCAACAAACAGGTTGTTATAGTTCGAGTGTTAGATTTTCCCCCCTGTTCCAACAAAGGATAAAGATAAAGATAATATATATATATATAATATCAATAGTGAAAAATAGCTGTTAAATTCAAATTGCCTGATTTATTTGACAAAATATCCAAAACCAAAGGATATTTATTTACTACAGCTGCACGATATTGGAAAAAACTGAGACTGCATCATTTTTTTTCTGTGATATATATTCTGATACAAAAAAAAATACAGGAAATTTCACCCGACACGTGTTATTCATGCACAAACACACTATCGTGATCTTCATCATTCTGGATATTTCAAAGTCTATCATCTTCTAGCAAAATGAATCCCCATCCTACGTCTACTTCTTGGTGCAGCTCTCTGACACTCCTCCACTTTCAGTTTCACTCAAACTTCAACTGACCTTTGTGTTGCAGTTGTGTTATTTATATGTAATCCATCATGATAAAGTACAGGAGATAAACAGGCTGTGAGAGATAAGATAAGACTTTTCTTGCAGATCAGTCATGGAAAATGAGATAAGTTGTATCAAGCAGCCCTTCTGGACATTGTGTGCGACTATAGCACATGTGACATGGGCACATTGCATTGTTGATGCTGAATTGATATATTTGTGCAGCTCTAATATTGATCATATCTTGCTGCTGTCATGGAATCATTTATTTTGTCAAATTTCCCAGTGATTTTTACCCATCAGTGACGCCATGTTTGATTCTCCCTGCTGTGTTTGGTCATGCGTGTTGTTACTTTTGTGTGTGTTTGCAGCAGTTGGAAGCCAGAGCTCCAGCTCCAGCTCAGACGATCTGTTCGCCAGCCCCCCCTCCCCGCTGCCCCCCCCTCGCACTTACAAGCCCTGCTTTGTGTGCCAAGACAAGTCCTCGGGCTACCACTACGGCGTCAGCGCCTGCGAGGGCTGCAAGGTAACAAGTCAGGCCTGTGGTCCACCTCACACCAAAGGGGATCTTCTCTGTTACGCTCCAATAAAGAGGCAGCTTTCTCTCAGAGGTCATTGTGTGAATGTGTGTCATGGCCTGACGGAGGAAGATTTTAATTGACTCCAAAGTTCACAAGAAAAACTAATTATGTTTATTATGTAACATATTTTACAGGATCAGCAACAACATCACTGCAGGTCCTGAACTTTGTCCCGATAAACTACAGTGTTTGATCAATATTACAGTAACATGTGACATAAATAATGTGATCCATGTAATACCACAGAGGTTTGTATTTGTATTGTTTTTAGATGTTTTTGCAAACGTTGCAAAATGCAAATGCAGATGCACAGCTCTTTTTTTTTGGGGTCTATTTTGAGAAAGACTTTTCTCTATTTTAAAACTGGTTGTACATCAAGGTTGTTCTCAACATTAGAGGTTTGGTGTTTAGTCTTGAGTCTGAAAACAGAGAAGTAGCCACAATGCTTTTATCCAGCTAATCACAAATGACCACTGCCTCGTTAAATGAGTGTCACCTGAGAAATGAAATTTTTTCTGTTTTGGTGTAGTTTTTGTTCTGTTCTGTCTCTTTGTTTTTGTTACTTGTTAGAATAAGATTATCATTAAAATCTCATAAGGGAGAAAATGCAGGTTGATACGACACAAACACAGAGGTGAGTTTTTAAATCCCATGACTGTATTTAAAGGCACAGCACCTGATCCAGAATTACAGACCATATATAACAGTTTCATTGTCAAAACAGATTATTGGCCTGATATTATTCAATTTTCCTTCAGTGATTTTTGTAAACATTAAAATAAAAAAAGGCCTTAAATTTAGCTCCATATTATGATGATGATTTTACAACAACAATAGAAGTCAGGATCTTAACTCATGATGCATCTTAAACACATATCCCTGATCTTTTTAAGTCACTTTACCAGTGAAATATTTCAACATTTACTGGATGCATTGATGCTAGTTTTAATGAATGGAGTAAATATCTTTAAGCATAACACATTAATACTATACTATTAATAACTAGACAGTTATTGACTGTTGTTTTTTCACTAATATCACTATAATTTCTCTACATAACATCATACAAATATTCCAGATTGGTTCCTGAAGTTTATGCAGGTTTATTTCCATCCTCTGATAATCTGGTATTAACATCTTCCCTTTACCCTCCTGTTGTCTCTGCAGGGCTTCTTCCGCCGCAGCGTGCAGAAAAACATGGCGTACACCTGCCACCGAGACAGAAACTGCATCATCAACAAGATCACCAGGAACCGCTGCCAGTACTGTCGGCTCCAGAGGTGCTTCGCTGTGGGGATGTCTAAGGAGTGTAAGTGTCTGAGGCCTCATGAGACTAAAAGACATCCTCCTGGGCTCCCTCTGTGATGAAAATATGTTGGATCTGTCTTAACACTAAAGGACGTATTTTCTCTGAATACGTTTAGAAATGATGACGCCTTCGAGGACAGGGTAGGCAGCTGAGGGTGGACTATGGATTATAGATGAGGAAGATGTCAGAGGTGACAGGTCAGCGTCATAAATGTGAATTATCAGTTACATAATGATTCAATGCCATAAAGGCAGCTGTAGATGATAGAAACCGCTATAGTGTTGGTTTGAATAGCTTTAATTTGTCCTGATCCGCAGAAACATTCCTCCTTTAATCCATTCATCTGTTTATACAAGCAGCATAACAGCCCTCTGCTTCTGTTTTTCACCTCCCGCTGTTTCCAGTTTCAGCTTGATTTACTCACCAGTGTCTCTCTGAGCGTCTGATTGTTCAGCTGCCAGAACCAGGAGGAGAGGAACTGTGTGCTGTTGAAACGTTCGCTGATTGTGTGCATTCACAGCAACAGAAGCTTAACGAGCAGCGCTGAGCTTGCTTGAGAACATCAGTCAGATTAAGGTTGTTGAAGTCTGTGTTTTTCAGTAAATATAAAAGTGAATCAAATGTGGTTTTAAGTGGGGAGAGGAAATCACAGCGATTGTTATTGAATTTCTAATTTCTTCTTTGACTGCTTTTAATATGCAACGTTAATAAGACTTTAATGTATTAGATTGATATAAACACACAGTGGGAGTAACATTCAGAGAAAAAAATAATGTTGGAAATTTATGGGGAAAAAACTCCCCAAATTTTGGACTTGTGTGTGGAATGTGTTTGTCCAGAGCATAACTTTAAAACTATTTCAACCAATTCCTTATGCTATTGAGACATTTTTATTTTTTGTGTGTGTGTGTTTCCATGGCAACGGCTTATACCTATTCTGAAGAAACGAGCGAGATTGGTTTTTGTCTCGTAAAGTCTTGTAAATCAACTCGCTTGATTTTCTTTCTTTTTTTTGTCTTGTTCCAGTTTTTATTTACATAATTTTAAAAAAATATTTATCTCTAACTGACTACATAACTGAAAGAGCTTATTTTCATGCAGATACACACTACCTAGTGGCTCGACAGCAGCTGAAATATGACAGTAATAACTGGCTGATTGAAATTGGTTGGTTTAACTTGAAGAGAAAACGCCCATAATCAGCAAATTAAGAAGAAGCAGAGAGAGAGAGAGAGAGAGAGAGAGAGAGTAGTGAATGAATGAGCAGAAAATCTTCCTGATTGGTTATGCTGAGCTTCATTTAAAGCACATCCAATCTGCCAAAAGTATTTTCACTACTGTAACTGAGTTTGTGCAAAAACACACAACTGTTGTGTTGTTAAAATATATTTCTGATACCATGATCTCTGCTGCTGTTAAGCGGCGCTGACCTCTTACAACCTCAGAGAGTAAAACCGAAACTAACTGCACGTTCAGACAGAACCAGAAGGAAGAGCTTATAAGAGTGAATTAACCCTTTAAACTGTTGTTGTTGTTTTTATTTATTGACTCCAGCTCCTCGGCGGTGCAGCAGAAACAAAGTCGGCCTTGTGTTTTACCCAGAAGAGCAGAGACCTAGATAACAGGGAGTGTGTTATGTTATGTGGAGATAGCTGAGGGGTAGCGATAGGGCGTCAGTGATGGATCCACCCATCCACATGTTCTCACTGCTTCTCCTCCACACTCAGACACGCATTACATAAATGCATCACATGTAGCAGACAGATGGATGCTGTGTAAGCGCTCGTTGGCCACTTCACTTCCTGTGTAATGTGATCTCACTCACAGGAGGAGGAAGGGAGAGATGGAGGTGTTGCGTAATCCTGAGCTCCTCTGACATGTGAGTTGCGGCCTGAGCAAAGTCAGTAGGACACAGTGAAACATGTTGACACGGTTATGACGTGATTATGAAAGGCTAACCTGGTTAGCCTGCTTCACGTGCTCCTGGAGTAACGGATAATCCACTCAGCTCACAACCCGCTGTCTTTAGTTCCACTGTAAGGTGCTTCAAAAGAGAAAACGTTCACTTTTATTTTGATGGAGGCCTTTGTCTGAGTGGCTGGTCTTTAAGCCTCAGTAGTCAAACCAGAGCTGCCATGGTTCAGGTAAGGCCTCTGGATTCAAATCTCCGTGATGAGAGAGGAGGAGATGGTTCCAAACAGGGGAGGCACATTAAATAATCTTTCAACCAATGGGGAAGGACTTATGTTTAGGACATAGGGGATCCATCCATCCATCCATCCATGCTAGCTTGGCATGGTCTTCCTGCCGCCCCTCTCACCATCAACACCTCCCATCTCCTCCTGTGGGATCCCGAGGTTTTCCCAGGCTTCCTCCAACCACTTCAACCCCAGGCTCTCCTTCCAGTTGGACGTGCCTGGAAATCCTCCAAACTGAGGTGCCCACGAGGGATAACCTGTTGCCCCGAACCACCGCAACTCCTGTCTCTAAGGCTGAGCCCAGCCATCCTACGGGTGGAGCTGATTTTGGCTGCTCGTATCCGTAATCTCGTTCTTTGGGTCGCTGCCCATGAACTCATGATAATAGGTGAGGCCTGGAATCTAGATCGACTGGTAAATCAAGAGCTCAGCTTCCTCTTCACCACGATGGTCCGATACGACGCTGACATCACTGGTGATGTCACACCATGTCCATCTCAAGGAGAGGGACATGGAACCTGAACTGTGGTTGTATTTTGTATTTATTTTAAATGTTTTTTTTTTATGGCTGTATGCTGACTGGACTAAACCTTCAGCCCCAGCGTCCACCTGTAGGCTAGTTTTGCATCATTTGAACGGTTTGAATCCTCCGTCATTCTCTTCCTCTGTGTCATCTTTTGTCCTCAGCGGTGAGAAATGACCGAAACCGGAGGAAGGGGAAGAAGGAAGCCGTGAAGATGACCATCATGGAGACGTACGAACTGACGGCGGAGCTCGGCTTGATCGTGGAGAAGATCTGCAGGGCTCACAGAGAGACCTTCCCCTCTCTCTGCCAGCTGGGAAAATACACCACAGTGAGTCATGGACATGAGAGCTGACTGTTAGAATAATATTCCTCTGCAGAGAGAAAATAATCTGCAGAGAGGAAAGAAGCTGGCTGTCCTCTCAGTCCAGTAGTTCTTTTATTTAGTTACACATTTTATGCATAACAGCTGAAGAACAGCAAGAATTTTACTAAAAATGACCTGGAAAAAATGAGCTGCCAAATTGTCCCAAAACATCTGACATTTCTCTTATTTTTCATGCATTGTTGTAAAGACAGATATTAATCTACAAGAGGAACAAACTGGGACAAAACCAGTTCTGAGTTACAGACTGTTTTCTAATGAGGCTTAAATTCTGCTTAAACATTATCTTTCATATTGGTATGTTTATCAGTATTATTATTATTATTATTATTATTATTATTATCAGTAATGCTTTATTCTTCGAGTCTGTCATTTATAAATTATGTATCAGACGGTTTCCTTAAAAGAATTTAATTTGGTACAAAGTTTCATTATTTTAATATAGTTATTTCCTGAAGTATTTCCCTGAAAGAGCTGCTCCATTTAAACCCAAGTAAATGTTTTTTTTTATTTTATTGTTATGTTTATTTTTCATTTATTGAAGGATGTGTTTGGTCTCATGCAATTTGCATTCTTGATCTGAGGCAAAAAAACAAACAAAATATTGGAGGGACTGGAAAATAGCTGGACCAAGATGGTGGATTGACCAACATCACCATGATGTTGCTAGCATAGCAGAAACCTGCTAATCTCCAGAAAGACCAGGATATGAATAGCAGATATATACGTGTATCTTCCTATTCTTTGTCTTCTCTCCTCCATCCAGAACTCCAGCTCGGACCACAGGATCCAGCTGGACCTCGGCCTGTGGGACAAGTTCAGCGAGCTGGCCACCAAGTGCATCATCAAGGTGGTGGAGTTCGCTAAGCGAGTGCCTGGTTTCACCAGCCTGACCATCTCTGACCAGATCACTCTCCTCAAAACCGCCTGCCTGGACATCCTGGTGCGTCTGTGTGTTTCCTAAAAACCTCTCTACATCAGAAAAAAACAACAACTGTGAATATCAAGCTAAAAGATGTTCTTCCTCCATCCAGATCTTGAGGATTTGCACTCGCTACACTCCAGACCAGGACACCATGACCTTCTCTGACGGACTGACGCTGACCCGCACTCAGATCCACAATGCTGGATTTGGACCGCTAACAGATCAGGTTTTCACGTTTGCCGGTCAGCTGCTGCCGCTGCAGATGGACGACACAGAAAGCGGACTCCTCAGCGCCATCTGTCTCGTCTCTGGAGGTACTGAAGCTCTGGAGAAAATACAGCCTCAGTAAAAAACTACTCATATCCTCTCCTGGAAAGGAACATGTTCGTGTTTGAAATGTTGCATTTTGTCTTTTCTGTCCATCTGAACAGACCGTCAGGACCTGGAGGAGCCGTCTAAGGTGGAGGTGCTGCAGGAGCCCCTGCTGGAGGCGCTGAAGATTTACTCTCGCAAACGGAGGCCCAGCATGCCCCTCATGTTCCCCAAGGCCCTCATGAAGATCACTGATCTGCGCAGCATCAGCGCAAAAGGTTAGAAAACACAACAGACGATAGTCGCTGCAATAGGTTCTATAAGTACTTGGAGAATCATTGATTTAGTGGAAGAAGCTTAATTTAATCATGTTGTGCAGGAAGGAAAGTAAAACTAGAGAAAAAACTAAACAAAAGTAAATTGAGCAGGATGATGGGAGTCGCTGTCTTCATCGTTAAACAACCACCATTTGCCCTTTTTACACAAAGAACACGCAGCAGCGTAATCGTGCTTCCCTACGCCGCCTTTGTTTTTTTCCTGTCCGTGTCCACAGGAGCTGAGAGGGTGGTGACGCTGAAGATGGAGATCCCGGGCTCCATGCCGCCTCTGATCGAGGAGATGCTGGAGGATCTGGAGAAACACCAGAAGAAACAGTCGGAGCAAAACGCCAGCCTCTCCGAAGCTGCTCAGAGAAGACTGACGTCTTCCCTCCCTCAGAAAACACTGACAGTTTAAACTACAGATGCAGATCCAGAGGGTTCCTGATGTCGTACCTCGGTTTTATTCTGAGAATAAAGTGCAACTCAAGATGAGTTCAAAACCTGCTCCACCTGCAATAATGATTTCATCTTCCACAGTTTAATTTGAATAACTTCTCAGTTTCTCCTGTATTTATATTTGCATGAGATTTCCCATGGATTAATGTTTACCTCATGAAATAACAATTCCTTTAGCGTTAGCGTAGCAAAGTTAGCAAACATATAAACGTCAATTTCTGATTCTTTTTTTTTTAGATTTTTTACATGCTGTATGATTTTTTTTTTCTGTTTGTACACAATTTATATCCATGTATGTAAAAAAAAAAAGAAGCTCTCGACTAACTGAACTTATGTGGAGAAATAAGCAGATTTATCCGTTCAAAAGGGAATCATAAATGCAGAAACTTGTTTTTATTATTAGCTGAATGTTCCTAACTGACATTAACAAAGTTCATAATGTAGCAGCGTTTGTAAGGAAAGATGGGAAAATACAGAGAAGAAACGTATAATAAATTCCCTCCACTTCCCCCCATGGGAACTTATTTTGGATAAAATATGCATGTTGGTTATTTCTGAGAGTCAAATGATTTTTTTGATCCTGTTGAATTGTGCCATGAATTACACATGAGATGTTTGACAATTTAAAAGAAATCTTTGCAAGTCAAGAAAGTCCTTTTTACAATCATGTGTTTCATCCATCCTTGCCTTTTTGAATATTTGGAATATTTGTCAAAAAGGATCAGCAAATTATCCCCAATTTATATTAGAATCAGGATTGTAGACTGCATGTTGGCATTATGAACAGAGAGCTGTGTTCATGCCATGGATGCTACTTTGTGTTTGTTTTTGTGAGCACTATATAGTAAATGAGGAGTGATTTCTGACACAGTGTAAGAATATCTCGACACCAGGAAGTCAGTGCACCCAGTGAAGAAAATAGTGCCGCATGTAACCCCCATAAAACCACAAATAGTTGTTTTTATAGTTTGATTTTATCTTCATTAAACAAACAAGCTGTGACATGTTAGCGAGCCTTTGAATGAAACCATGCTAGGCAGCTGTTTCCTGTTGTTTTGCTAAGCTAAGCTAACAAGCTGCCTGCTCCAGCTTCATATTGAACACATGGACAGGAGAGTTTCTAATCATTTCATGGAGCTCTACTTGATTGATTTACAGTATCATATATATAAAAAGCTTCTACACTGTGAGTAAACCAATAAACTTCCATTCATATCATGAAAGGTTTTATCCCACATGGAATATTTGCAGTTATTGGTAGTTTTAGTATTGATACTGAAATATACTTTTTTGATACCTCGCTTATATGAGTGCTGAGATTTCCACACGAAAAAACTTGTAAAAATGGTTTAACAAAAAAAGCCAATTTTTGAAATGCACCTGTGTTTGTCTTATCACATGAATTTTACTTAAATAGAATAAACTGTAGAAATAATACTAATCATTTTTTAAAAAGCAAAGGAATAAAGATGTATCTGCTTGCAACAGAAGGTAAAGGATGATGGGAAAAGAGCAACATTGTCCCATCATGGAAACAAGGATGTTATTATACTAGAAGTGAACAAGCAGCCTGTGTTCTCTAATAACTCATGTGCCTACTCTGAATGTGCTGACCTCTTTTTTTATTATCTGGGAATGTTACATATTTTGCAAATGTATCAACACAACTCACTTTATATGGTTTTTGTTGGTCTATTAAAATCTCCCTCCAGCTAAAAATGTATTTTTCTTCTTTTTTTTTCTATAGTTGAATGACTCATGTGCAGAGTTTGACACTGGAAAACTGTTTTCACATCCATTTACCGAAGGGAAAATGTCTTTTTATCCGATTTTAAAGATGACATCACAAATAGAGTGGAAGCCAGTCCTCGTTTAATATTCAACATACACCAGTGAGCACATACCGTACACTGAGAGAAGACTTTATGGACACATGTTTGGATTTTAAGGATTTAATAAGCTAATAAAACTGTCTTTTGTGGGAAAACCATACCAGAAACACATCATTAATCCAATTAAAGTGTTTTATATACATTAAAACATTAAAACATGCCTGGAGAGGATCTTTAAAGTATAAAGTACTGGATGTACTCTAGATGTTTCACATTTCCACTGAGGTGACGCTTCATGCAGAGCAGCTGCGAGGTTGTTTGAGGTCAGCTCGACTTCTCCTTAAAAGCAGGTTTCTACTGCCATCTGTGGTTCCTGAGAGGAACAGCACTGCAACACTGTAGTTCATGATGCACCACTGAACGTTAACACATTCTATATTTATAGAATAAGAAATACTGCCCTCTCTCTATGGCTCTGAACACTCTTAATAAATCAAAAGTTGCAGGTGGTTTATTTCAGCCAACGTTAGACTAGAGATGCAATGTTTGCTACCAAAGAAGGAAAAAACAACAGTGCAGATGAAGCACAGAATGAAGCCTCCCATTGATTTATGTTCACAGACAACAACATTAAACTGAAAATGTGAAATGAACACGTAACCTTCCTGAAATAGAGAATTAAACTCTTTTTGCAGCTGAAACTTCCTCATTACCAGTAGTGGAAAGCAAGTGAATTTACTCAAATACTTAACTTTTAAAGTACTTGTACTTTACTTGAGTTTTTGTCAATACATTTATCCACTCTACTACATCTGTTTCTAAAGATTGTGTTTTTTCCTCCACGTCCTTTAGCTGTAATCACTTTTCAGGTTAGAATTAAAGAAGTGATCATATGTGGTTTACAGTGTCTTGTGTTCTCAGATGGTTTCATTTCAATAAAAGTTTGAGAGGAGTTTAAATTATCCAGCATTTCATGTAAATATGAGACAAAAAAAAATGTTTTCTCACATATCATCTCACGACCCTTCACATCTATTTTGTGACCCTTTGGAGGGGCCCAACCCCTAGTTTGGATAAAACTACCTTACAGTATGTCCACCTCGAGCAGCTGCAACACTAACATATTACTGGGCATTGATGCATCAGTAACAACAACCTAATGTCATATAGAATACTAGTCAGAGGCACGTTTTTCTGTTAAATGAGGACTTTTGTTGTTTATACCATGAGTATTTATTTCTGATAATGATTTTACTGAAGTAAATAGTATTTTTACATTAGTAATTCAAGTAAACTGTATGGACAAAAGATTCAAACTTTATATTAACGCAACAAATAACAACAACTCAACATTTTTCACATTTAATATTATTTATTGACTTTAACATTCTATCATTCTTTACACAGATGATACTGATTCCCTTATGGATCAAAGTGCATAACAATGCCTGCCTTCAGATGCTCTCCTCTTTTCAGAATGAGAATGAAAATGTACAGTAAATTACAAAAAGTATATTTCAGATGTTAATTATCCTGAAAATGATATTGTGCATCTTCATGTAGTTCAAGTGCAGCACAAAGTGGGGAAAAAACGAAAACTGGTTGTTTTTTACTGTCTGAGCTGCAGTAAAACGTTTAGATATGTTTGAAAAATTGAATTAAGGTGAAGGTTAGTTTTTCATCGGTGCTTTGAAAGTGAAGTGAAAGAGGAAATTTGCCTCGCAGCCATTAGAGACACTGTGACACAAAGTCCTGCAGTGAGCAGTTAAAACAGGCAAACCGCTGAGTCCGGTCCTCAGAAGTTAAACTGCTAAACTCACCTGAAAAAACAAAATGGAAAGCCTGGAACGAGCTGAAGCCTGCAGATAAAAAAGCTTTAGATAGTCCTGAGGTGGAGTCAGTTGTGTGTGTGTCTGGATATGAGAAGCTTCTCATGGACAAAACTGACAGCAATAAATGTAAGTCACATCAAATGTGCACAAATAATCAGTTCCTGAGAGCCAGAGAGGTATGTGGTGTAGGGGTGCCGTGATTGGTCAATAAACTGCTTAGACAGAAAAGCTATTTAGTTCATCAATACATCGTTTCAGGACATTAAAATAACAAATTTCTTTCATATTTTGGATTGTTGCCCGAACAAGATGATCAATCTGATGTTGAGTTTTAGGAAACATGTGACCAACACTTTTCACCAATTTCTGGCATTTAAAGGACCAAACAATCAATCGATTAATAGACAGTCATAAATATAACATAGAATATACATAAAATAACCGTCAGACGAATCAATAATGGCGATAGTTGCAGCCATAGTGTGGTGACATCAACAAGTCAGCGTTGGTAACGTTACAGCAGCATTATAACTAAGCTGTCAATAGTTAAAGGACAAATAAACATCTGTTTACATTTTCATAGTGTTAGAATTATCATTACATTTCAAGTGTGCATGAAGTATTTTGGTGAACTCAAGTACTTTGTGTTTTTCCAGCTGTTTCTGTGACATCTGAGGATGAACGACGACGACGGTCACTTGTTTCCTGGGTCATTTCTTTTCTCTGTGATCCTAAAGTTAACACAAAAAAACATGAAATATACCACGATGTTCGCTCGCTCACATTCCAGTCATTAACGTCTCATAATAAGTTAAGAAACCAATAACACACAGCAAAGGAGAGAAACCACTGTCACAGGTACTGGAACTGACGCCTGCCATCAAAATAATGTACCTTATACACAGTGTTACTATGAAAATGAAGACAACCATGTTTCACCTTAGTGATAAATACATTTTAATGATAATGACTGATGAATTTCAGTCTTAAAAACTGTATCACCTGCTGTGTGTTGCTTCATAGTAGCTGTTCTCCTCCAGCAGCTCCTCTATGATCCCCTGAAAAGGAGCAGAAGCAGAGGCAAACAACTATAGACTAACTCTTAGCAGGGCTTAAAATCCTGTTCATTAAATCCACACAAAGACTGAAGTGTAAAGATGACATGCTGTAGGTTTAGGTGGATATTATGTAGTGGAACTATTTGTTTTTTCAGGACACTGTGGCTTGGTGTCCCCCCCGCCCTGCTTCCAGTCTTTGTGCTAAGCTAACACACACATATTAGGGTTATGTTAAACTAAGAAGAAGAAAACAGTGAAAAACACCAGTTAAATTAATTATCAGCACAAAGTGAAACGGTTTTACTGACAACCGACAACCCAGAGATGTAAAATGACGAACATCAGGTATTAAAACACAAACATCCAGATCAGATTCTCAGAGAAACTGACCTGCATTTGCTGATAAGTGACTCCATCTTTGAGATTCCCCTCACCTGTCAGGAGCAAAATGAGAATCAGATGCACATTACTGCCATCAAAAAATTCAATCATAATGAAGACTGTGAATCTGCAACATTTGAGGACAGAGTCAAAAAGATGATGGTTGAGTAAATCAATAAAATGCCTGCAGCATTTCATGATTCATGTCTTTTACTGGATGTATAAATTGAAGCTGTGGTAACAGTAACACTCACCTGTGCTGTCAGCAGCATGGGGGTCTCCAGTGAAGTGATGGACCAGAGGAAACCAGTCTGAACTGCTGGGGCCAAACTCCATCAGCTCTGGAGACGCCTGGAGGAGCTGCAGGGACACAAGGAGGAGATTCTCATTTTCCAGAGTGACTGTACAACGATTATTGACATGGAGGAGTTTTTATCATTATATTTTTTCTTAAATGGAGTAGGGGGACATGAGGACCCAGGCACAATTTGACCAGTTAATACGATACGATACGATACGATACGATACAATTATATACGATTAGATGATACGATACGATGTTACGATACGATATGATAGAATATGGTACATTTTTATTGTCCCTGTGGGGAAATTGGTTTGGACTCCGTCAAACTGCAGTTTCACAGAAATGAGGAAATAACACATACAAACTGAGTGAGCCGTTACACAGAAATTAGCATCTCACAGCACATGTTTTCATACATATGTTTTCATACACGTGTTTTCATACACGTGTTTTCATACACATGTTTTCATACACATGTTTTCATACACATGTTTTCATACACATGTTTTCATACACATGTTTTCATACATATGTTTTCATACACATGTTCGCACATACAAGTGAAGAATGTTCCATGGAAAGTTTGGGGCTAAAATATCAAGTTGATTAAAACAATAACTTTTTGGATTAGATGGGTTTTTTTTTGTGTGACAGTATATCTTTGGGTTTTGGACCGTTGGTCCGACACAACAAGCACCTGAGAAAGTACAAACCTTGCTGAGCTCCACCTTCAGGCTGTACGGGTCGCTCCCACGGTGGAACAGGGACTTTTTAAATCTGTCAATGACCCGTCGTCTGGTGTTGTGGTGCAGAGCTGGTGGAAGCTGGAGGTGAGAAAGAGTCAACATTAATCCCTGCTGTTCCTCTGAAACCATCTTTACGCATGGCTGACCTGGTTGAAATGAAAGTTTAGAAAAGCTGAATCCCTAAAATTTGGACTGAGAACACTGAGAACTGAACTTTGAAAAGGTCTGACGAGGTTTTGTGTTACTGTACTTGAGTGATGTAAATAATTTTGTGCAGCTGCAGGAGGAGCCTCTGGATGGGATCATCAATCTGCCGAACCTTCTTCTGGGAGACACAGATGCCTGCTGACACTGAGGTATGAGCAAACACACAAGGCTGACTGAGGCTAAATAAACATGACGGACATTTACTCTTATTTCCCATCAGGCTGAAAAGGTACCTGGTCTTGGTTTGATCTTTCCAGGAGTTTGATCCACGCTGAGAAGAAAGACATGAGATGATATAAACATCAACATTTAGAGATAAAACAAAACGACTGTCGATTTTTCACCTACCCTTGTTGAATTTGTTCAGGTGTAACACAGCCTCTGGACGTGAATTCTGCGATCGCACAACACAGTGGATAAAACAATCTGAAGAACTCAACCCATGAGCAATAAAAAGAGAAAAATAGTGTAACTTATAGCTTTAAAAGACCGGCCTTCACTGCCAGTTCAAATCCCAGCCTGCCTCTCCTTCCATTTCTCCTGGAAAAACTAGCATAATGATGAAAATTCTCCTAACTGAAAGGACACTAACCGTAGTGTTTTCCTGTAAAGGCAGTAGAGTCGATTTTGGTATTGCATTGTTCAATATCACCGTCTGAGGAATCGTCTAAAAACACACACTGGTAATTAATTCCACACGTAATGAGTTGAATTCTAAATATGTCCCAGTCTTTGTTAAAACCTCACCTTGACAGACATTCTGCTGGCTGTGGTTTGAGCTGCAGGCTGCAGAACAGCGTGGAGTCAGAGGTTCAGAGTTCATTAAGGACTTTTCCTGCAATAAATGCAACAGATTTTTCAAAAACCCTGCTAGAAATAAGTTAAAAATAAAAGCTATTTACAACTTTCACATTTAATCACAACATTAGTTACCTCTTCATACAACGATGATTATTATCTAAAGATTCCTCAATCTACCTGAGACAAGTCTGAATGACAGCAGTTCGTCCTGCTTGTTTGCCTTTCCAGGAAGTACTGCTGCGCTCGCGTCCTGTCTCTCTGTGCTCTTCGCTCCAGTGCATTCTGGGAAGTGTAGAGGCCATCCATCAGCTTCATCATGAGGTCGGAGATCCGGGAGCTGACGGCCACAATGTCCGGCCGCTGGTCTGCGTCTGGGCTCAAACACCTGACGGGACGTCCCGTAACAGAAGAGAGAAATGTGTGAATAAGTTACAGGAATGAGCGGCTTTAAAAGTAAATTACTTTTAGTTTATAGGAAAAGAAACATAAAATACGACTATAAATGGAATAAAATGTGTGTCACAAATGATTATGCAAATGAAAAACAGCTTAGGATTCAGAATGAAGTATAACTGATGGTCTTTTTTAGTTTTAAAGACACTCTCTGCAGGTGCAGTGATATTATAATATCAAACATTTCAAAATAAAAGCCTCACCATCTGATCATGTCTTTGACTCTGTCTGAGAAAGCTCCTTCGATCGGCTCATAGACGGCCTCCACAATCTAGCAGCACAGAAGCAGAAGCAAAGAACAAGAACAGATTGACCGAACATTTTAAACCCAGTGTCTGTGTGTGTGTGTCTGTGTCTGTGTGTGTGTGTGTTCATGTAACCTTGCTGGCCAGTGACAGCATGTTACTGCTGTAGAACGGAGGTTGTAAAGCAGCCATCTGGTAGAGGATGCAGCCCAAAGCCCAGACGTCAGCTTTCTCTCCATACGGCTCGTTCTTCACCACCTCTGGACTAACGCACACACACACACACACACACACACACACACACACACACACACACACACACACACACACACACACACACACACACACACACACACAAATGTTTGTATGTCTTTACTTATGAAGATCCTTGCATACTTATGTAAAACAAGTCCCCATCTTCTTTCATTGTTTAGGAGAACGCTGCAACGCTGTTTTGATGCAAAGCTGCAGAAATGTTTTGTAGACTAAGAAACTTCACCCAACTTTCAATGGACGTGTGGGTGAGAAGAAAATGACTGTTTGTTTTTTTTTATTTATGGGTGAAATGTTCCTTTAACCAGCCCTTAAACAGCCCGTTGGAAAAGTCAGGGCTGACAGAAAAGTCTCCAATGGATCCTCACAAACGCACAAGAATAAAAACACAAACTGCCTTAAAGGGTTGACTCACCCATTTCCTCACCTACTTCTAGTGGTACCTACAGATAATGTTGGTTTTATTTGCTCTGGGTTTTTTTAGATTTCTGCCTACAGAGCAATGGACAACAATTAAATTTCATTTATGCCGAATGTCTGATTGGAACTACTTCCTACTTTTAGACATATAGTGAAAACCTCCTGGCAGCCGCCCCTTAAACCACCAAATTAAAAGCAGCTGGATGCTCGGAATGAATTTCCTCACCAGGCGTAAAGGATGGTGCCGACCACCGACGTTAGCTTGCTGTTCTCCTGTTTCTGCTTGGCGAGGCCGAAGTCAGCTTCGAGTTGAAGAAAGACACAGGTTCAGCTTTCATAATGAGGCAGGACAGACGTGAATGGAGGTGATGGTGAAAACACTAACTGATAGTGACTTTGTCCTTTTCCCCCAGCATGATGTTGTTGGGTGTGAGGTCGCGGTGGACGATTCTCTTTTCCTTGTGCAGATACCGTAACGCCAAACACATCTTGGGGAGAAGACATTTCAATTAGTAATAAGGTGATTAAAAAGATGTCTCCATTAAAATCTTAGGTTACCCTTCTTTGCATTTGTTCCACCATGCAGAGCAGACAAAGCTGAGCATTTCACCCATTTAGCCCCGACTTTTTCAGGTGCTCATATTTTCACACACAATCAGTCACAATATTTCCTCCTAACTCCACAGCAATGGTGGAAATTAACTATTAGCTAAGTGTACTTTGGGTTTTATTTTTATTTTTACTACTGCAATTATTGGTTACATTTCAAAATGAGCTCATAAAGTACATTAAGAAAACATGATACTTCTTTTTAAAGACCGTTTCAACAAAGAGACACTTCTTATTTAAACTTCCCATATGAAGTCCAAAGAGGTCATAATATACAACTATTACCCAAAATATCACCCAGAAATATATAGATTGGGTATCAGAACCTAATTTTTCCTCATTAAAATGCTCGACAGTAAAATTCTACCTATAATAATCTAATAATGTATAACAATATTCCAGCCACAGAGGCCATCTCTGCTAAATGTGTGCTGTGTGTTAAACTGGACGACCTAAATGAAACGCAGCTGATCTTTCTCAACACGTGTTTCGTTTAATAAAAAATTCAAATCATACCATTACTTTACCGAGTGGAGGAGAAGATTTAAGAGTTTGTACCTGTATGAAAATGTTCCAGATCCTGTCCTCTGTGAACTGCTGCTGCTTCTCCTTCAGAGAGTTAAAGTGTTCAGCGAGCGGCACTCCCTCGATCAGCTCCATCACGATGTACAGCTTGTCGCCTGAAATGAACAGCGTGATTTAAATTTGTTGTGTTCCCTCCTTACAATAGATTTATAGGGGCTACAAGAGCCAGTAAAAATAATTATCCCTCACCTTCCAGGAAGGTCTTATAATACTTAACGATGTTCGGGTGTGTCATCTAGAGAAGAAGAGCGAAAGAAGACGTAACAAAAACACAAATAATGGCCATATTTGTTCAGATTGATTATTAGATTGACTTCACAATAATTAAAGTTGAAACTTTGTGCCTGTTCTTTGACGATCGTGAGCTCGGAGATTATTTTCTCCACATTACTGTCTCTGGACTTCTTGTCTTTCCCAAACTCCGGGTTATGGAGATTCACCTCCTTCAGAGCCAGGAGGTTCTGGCCACTCTGCTTTCGGACCTGTCATCCAGTATATTTATTGGAATCAGTGACACTCGATGTGAACCACCTGAAGAAAAGCAGATCCAAAGCAGCTCTGCTGACTGCAGATGCTGAGTAGCTTCATCATACCTTAAACACGCTTCCAAAGGCCCCAGTGCCCAGATGGTCCAGTATGGAGTAACCGTTAATGGCTTTAAGGGGAGGTCGGTTCTGGTCCACGGCTTCAATGCTCTCCCTCAGACCGTCCAGCTCTTCTCCCTGCATTATAAAACAGTCCATCAGTTTTGCAAAGAGAAAAATCCTCCATGTCAGTCTGCATTGTTTTATTTTATCTGTGCATATTTCTTTTTATTTTAAAGCCTAAAACCAGCTGAATAAACAGACGAATCCATTAGAGGAGCTGTTCCGTTACAGTGTAGAGTGAAACTTTTGTCTGCAGTCCCTCGTAGGCCGTTAGGTCCCGAACGTAATGTCCAACATCAATAAACATCTCGAAAAGGTCTGTGGGAAAGAGTCTGGAGGGGATAAAACATAGAATAACAGCACTGGAGAACATTTTAAGGCGTTTGTTTTTCTCCAAAACACACATTCAATAGTGGAATAAAACTGTATGCATGAAATGAATTTTTAAAACAAATATATGAGTGTTAATATATGTTTAAATATTTTGTGACATCACCTCTTAAACAGATGTCTGTTCCTTTCCACGCTAAACAGAAACCGGAGGGTCCGAAATGCATAGCACTGCCAGCATAAAGCACACATACGTCACTTCAGTCTCACCATCTTCATTTTACATTATAATTTAGATCATATATGAAATGACATACCTGTAAAGATGTGAGCTTCGGTCCAGAGCTCTGTGGTAAAATTAGCTTTGTGATTATATAGACTCCATTTTCCTAATAAAGGAATATCAAAATAAATTAAAAAGGTTAATTAAAGGTTTTATATATAATAACTAGACATAAAGGAGGACTTCGTCTCTGACATCCTCTCAACTTCTCTGGGATTGAGGATTTCTTTCCTTACCTGAACGATGTGGTGAGCAGAGGCGTCATCCAGACTGAGCTCAGTCAGAACTGTACAGCAGGCTGAAAGATATGACGTAACTCATACATACAATCTTAAAGTCTTCTATAGTCTTATGGTCTGTCCTTAGTGTTCAAAACATTTTTTTTGTTCCCTATTCATTAAATTATTCACTAAGAAGCTCCGATCAGATCCTACTTATGTTCCCCCATGTATCATTTATATCTAATGATTTGGTTTATTTAAGAATGTTTTATTTCTCATCTTGAGCAGAGGAATATTTTCCACCACTATCTTTTTGGTGCGTAGGAGAGGGATGAGTAGATCAATAGTTTCTCGGAGAATTTTCACACACTGTTGTTAAATGTCTAACATTTCTCTACTAGATGAAGGAAATGTTGCACAGAAATGTGTTTATTTCCTCACCTTAAAACAAATAGCCTGTGGTTTCAGTAAAGTAAGAAGTGTTCCTTTACCCCGTTATTTATATATTGGTTTTCTTTCTTATATTGATTTTTTTAGCTTGTTCTTTGGTTGCTTACTGGTTGTATGTTGTTTGTGTTGAAACTGTTTATCCTGAGGTCTTACATTTCTGACAAATCTTACAGTCTGGAGACAGCTGTGACCAGTAACAGTTCCAGAACTAAGACTGGAAACACTGGCGCCTCTAACTGCAGATACTTGTTAGGAGTTAGTTGTTAGGACTGTCCTAACAACATGTCTGCTACCCAAATTAGTTTAATTTTACAGTGATGACTTTAAACATTCAGAAACAGAACATTTATTACAGTTTTCCTCAAAAAAAAAGAAAAAAAAAGAAAATTCAATATTTTATGTCCAGCATAAGTTGTATATTCCCAACCTGACTGCAGGGCCATCCTGTTCTCCACCTCCTCCTGAGGGCTCAGCTCCTCCCTGATGTGCTCTCTCTGGATGCGACCGGCTGCGTTGGTGTTGGAGAGCGTCTCGATGGACGAGCGGTCAGTGACGTACTGCCCGTCACTGTAACAGTTACCACATACATCACATAATGTAAATAACTCCGCTTCAAATCAAACAGGCAGCTTTTGTTTCAAAATGGAAAAAAAAGCCAGAAAGCTCAGCACCTACTAATGAACATCTTGCAGATACACCACTAAAATTTTGAGGTAAAAATATGAATCTTTTCCACTTTACAAATACTCCAAGGTACTGCAAGAATTTAGTGATGTCATGTGATAAAGTCGGGAGACTCACATGTGACAGATTTAAAAATTAAAATGGTCTAAACTGGCATTTGCTTACTTTTATATGAGCCAAGCTCTTCTTCTTTTCATCTGCCTCTTGTGAATACTTTAGTTTTATGAAAGTGAAACACTAAATCTCTGGAGTCACCCGTTAAAACCACAAAGCCAGAAAAATACCTGCTGTCCTACACATATGGACAATGTTAACAGAAATTAAAGGTTTTGATTGACACGCGTAAATAAGAGAATAGAGAGATAGTTTTATCTTTGAGCTGTGAAAAACAAACAAACAATTGAATTAATACCAATTATACTTTGGTCTCACAAACCTGTTGAGCAGACGGAGAAGCTGCTGCACACCGCCCCAGCTCCGGATCTCCATCCTGGTGTCGGAATCCTCGCAGAGCTGGACCAGGACCCAGGCGACGCTCCACAGGAGCTTCAGGTGTTGGCCGGACAGCAGGCTCAACAGCACCGGGACACCCTCCAGCTCCCTCACCTGGTTCCTCACCTGCCACACCGGGGACAGGAGCCTCAGCAGCTCCGCACTTAATCTGGAGGAAACACCGCGATCACCTCAGCCTTGCTTGTTTCCATGTTTTTATTGGTTTTGGGGGTAAATTTTTTCTTTTAAATCTTATAAATAGTTCATTAGCTACACGTCAGGCACTGTAGAAATTTAAGATCATGTGTTTTCTTTTCAACGCTTATGAATGAAGGTACCTTTTTGTCTGACATTGACAAATATATTAAAAAAAGACGTGTTTCCTAACCTCTTTGAAGGCAGTTCATATTCTTGCAATATTACAAGTAGGTTCTCCACTATCGGGAGCTCTCCAATCTCCTCCTTGCATTCTGGACTGCATGAAAAAAAATCACTTGCATTAGATGAAATCATAAATTTACTACATTAAATGAAGAATCTGCTTACTTCTCAGCCAAAGCGGTGAGTGCCAGCAGGGCTCCCGGCAGCACACTGCTATCTGTTGAGGAAAGCAGCTTCACCAGGGTCTGGAAAAGGTTTACTTTCATTAGAGACCCTGATCTTATTCCACGAAACATAATAAATGCAGAGGAATTTGTGACGATAAAACTAAGAGACAAATTCATGCCACAAGAAAAGCGAGACTAAAGAGTGTGAACGATTTATTCAGTATCACTCTACATCATTTTCAAATGGGTGCCGCCTGGAAGGTGCAATTTTATTATCACCTGTAAATAACAATACTGAAAATGTAGTGATGGGTGGATCAACATTGTCTGCCTAAAGGACAGGACTAAATAAAACAATAATCACAATGAATATAAGAATTTTGATATAAAAATCTAAATAATAATTAAGACCCTGTTGTAATCAGTACAAATAGATTCAATAGATCAACCTAGAGTAGTTTTGTGTGAGACCTACAGGAAGGACGTCCTGTTATTAAGTTAAGCTCAAATATAGCAACAATAACCTTATCAAAACGTATCTCTTACCCTGTGAGCACCACTCTCGGTGACCCAGACCCTCTGACTGTCGACATCAGACAGCTTCTGGAACATGTCTGCAGAGTAATCAGCAAAGACAGCGCTGATGAGGACGCCAACAGGCTCATGTTATCACTGTCCTGATATTGTCCTCAGATTACTCACAGGTCATCGTGACCAGCTTCTGCACGGCAAACGCCTGCTCACCACAAGATATGTACATGGCAGTGACAGACTCCATGTACTGAAAAAGTGATGAGGGTGACATCAGATATATATACAGTATATATCTATATCTATATAGATATATAGATAAATTACTAAATAAAGCCTGTTTATGCATGTGAAAATTTTTTTAGAGAGTATTTACCCTGGCAAGTAAATGGATGCCTTGGAGCTGATGGATGATTTTCTAAAAAAAAAAAAATTGCTGTTAAAAGAGGCATTTATACAGTGGAAGTATTCATAGAATACTAAATCTGTTCAGCTGTACCTGATAGTGAGGATCTCTGATCAATAATCGCAGGCAGACCAGAACTCTGAGGACCGACTCAGGAGGTGCGTGGTCCAGCCATTCACTATAGAAGGAGTCATTATAGTCAGTGATGTCAGCTGTGTGTTAGACGACACAGGAGATGTTGTTGAGAAGTTTTTCAAGGACATTTTACCTGCAGAGACGGTTCTTGACCAAAGACGCAAAGATGTCAGAGAACAGCGGATGCAGTGGGTGACTGCTGAAACATCTCTGGTCTTTGTATGTGGTGCTGCAAAATGAACGCATCTATAATTACATACAAAAAGGTGTTTTGATGAAAGACAATTTATCTAACGATAAATGTTCAGCCACCAAAAGTACAATTTATTACCTCTGCAAAGGAGGTTATGTTTTCACCATTATCTGTCTGCTTGTTTGTCTTTCAGCAGGATTTCATATAAACATTCATTCATTCATTCATTCATTTTTTCACTTCCTACATTGCTAGATAGAGTTTTTTTCACTGCTTTTTTATCAATTACAGATAAGCTACCTGCAGGGCTTACATAAAACTTGTTAGGTTAAGTTAAAAAAAATGGAATTTTGATTAGGGTTTATTATAATTAAAAGGGTCTGTTGGACCTTGGGGGAGGTATACTCTCCACTGAGTGCCCGCTTACTTAATTTTTGTAGTACATTCCTATAAAACTGTTGAGCTTGACTAACAGAAATGCAAAAATGGCCCTTAATTTATCTTAATTAATTTAATTTATCTTATCTTTGTTTATCCCCTAATCACATATTTCCTGATTTAAATCAAAATGTTGCCAATTACAGGCTACAGTACATTCTTTTAGTAAAAATGATTGTTTTGTGTCTGTAAGGAAACTCAGGCATCATATCAGCACTGATAATATGATAACAAAACCCAGACCAAGTTACATACACACATTTGTATTCACGCACCAAAAGGCCAGATTATTATTAGTGCAATAATATAAAAAGTTAGGTAAATATTGAATGTTTGAATATATGGTGGAATTATTCTTTTACACAGAATGAATAGGAGAAAATTTAGACATGGGTAACTTTACTAGTTTGAGAAAATGCTTAATTTGAACTATAGCATCTGATTCACTGTCTGTTCTGTGGTTCTAAGAACTTAATTTACATTGCAGGTGATAGGGATCCAGAAATCATTTTGAAAACCTGAATTTGTCCAGTTCAGAGGCCTCACTGGTTCTGTCGCTCTCATTCCTCTGTCTGTTGGTGTCTTTCGGAGGATGCGGGTGATCGTGTGACCTGCTGGCTCCGCTGCTGCCTGCTTTACTGTGACTCAATGCTGCCACCTGCAACACAGAGAGTCTCATACTACAATAAACACACAGACCTGCAGAAATATGAGCTGGTTTTGAATCAAAATGTCAAGTGACGCTGCCTCAGAGCGGCGTCACTTGTTGCTGTTCACCTCTTGTCTGGGACTTCTTTTGACAAGCAGGGACTGAAGCCTCCTGAGGTCATGAAATGCCCTAGAAAATAAGCTTGTCGTGTGATTTGTTTTTGGCATATATAAGGGAATTAATTTGAGATTCAATAACAGACAATTTAATGATCGTGAGGGGACCATGACCAGCTTACTTGCTCTGGATTCCTCTGGATTTCAGGGGCAATGTTTCACCTTGTCTCACTTTCTTAACCTGCTTGGACATTTTCAGCTTTCCCCTTTGTTTCCATGAGTAACCTGTGGTTCAAGTTCAGACATTAAAAAAAAAGTCATAAAGGAGAAACATTACAGGCTTCTGTGATAAGAGGGTTAGCTGGACTACTTCTGTTTGGCTAAAGGAAGCAGCAACTGAGCCGGTGCTTTTGTCTAGTTTGTCAAGTGAACTGGTAGTTTGAAAAAGTCAATGGTCTCTTACCTCTCATCAAGATATCAGAAGACAGTAGAATAAGACGATTAAATCCGCACATTAGTCTTCACATATCTTTAGTCGAGGATATAGGCGACATAGTTTTTATTCTTGAAACAGCAGACGGCCCTGCGTTAACGAATAAGAAAAAACAATGCTCAGTCTGGCTGTATTTTTAACCAATCAAAGTAAGCAGTACTAGAAATGTGGTTGCCATGGACACTACAGACGCTATTCGAGTATTTTGACACTGGAATGTCGTTGAAAAATTTGACAAACATACGAACACACGCGTACACATACACATTCTAAATAACTTCCATTAATCATTTAAATTCGCAACACAAGAAAATGACTTAAGAACCGAACTTACTTATTCAACAACTGCTACGTGGACAAATGTAACCCCATCCGCATGTAATTAAACATCAAGGAGACGGAGTGGAAGGTGTAATTAGTTTAGCATGTTCAAAAAGAAAATTGTTCCACATAAAAAAAATTCTTGCTGGAACGCTTAGTTACCGCGAGAGCCCTTCGAGACTGAAAGGAATCAAACATTATCGCGAGGCTGGAATGTTCCTCCCTTTGTGATTCTCTTAGTATTTACGTCAGTGTTTGGGCGTAGGTACAATCAGCGTAGCAGGCGCTACGTGCCTCACAGTGCGTAGCTCAACCAAAAGCAGCGAGAAGGGGGAATGTCGGCTTGTGAATGATCGGTTTTTGAGGCGGCAGGAGCGTCAACGTAATGGGTGAGACTGTGCAGTCACATACTACCACGACTTATTCAGAAACCAGTGTTGTAAAGTCCAACTATAATGATTTATGTTGGTTTTGATCGACTAATAGAACAATTTGGCTTTGCCGCTATTTAGCTTCTGCAGTTGTCTGAGCAACCAACGCCCAGTCGTCCGCCTCCAGTTGCATGGGATGCTAGCCACCTAGCTAGGTAGTTGTTAGCCTGGGCTTCGCTAGCAGGCTGCATGACCTAACGGGAGTGTCATTTCCTGTCTTTAGCTTTTTAGCAAAGTATTCCAGTAAATCTTTGTATTTATAGATTGGACTAACATGAAAAATCACGGTGAGACTCTTGTTAGGGCGACATTTTAAAGATTTGCTACAAATACTTACAATTTGACTAACTAGTTGCTTAGTGTCGTATGTTGGATTAAAAACAGCTCACGTTAATGCTAATTTATTTGAATCAAGGGGAAAACGAAATCTAACATGACTACATGTGAGCTGTGGTTGTTTTGTATTTGTAACGTTATTCCATTTTCATGATATAGCATTAAATAGCCCCACGTTGCGCATTATACAGTCACTATAAGTCTGATAGTATTACATTTGTTCATAATAGTTTCATACCCGGTTCTGTAAACGGGGCGAACGACCACTTTCTGTCGTTTGTGTGCCCGAGAATGGGGGCTGCATTAGTGAGGGATCAATAAATTTGATCCAACTGCCATCATGGCAGCATCGATTTTAGGCAGTCAAAACAGCACAAGGGAGATGTTTTACTGTTGGGTTTAAGGAGGTTATGGCTGCCATCTAATCTGGATTACAGTGGATCTACTACCTCAGAGTTCATGTTTTGACTTTAAGTTCATTGGCTGCAGACTGTGACCTGTAAGTCAGAGCAACTGACGTTTCCCTCAAACTGAAACAATAAACTGTGTTACTCTTTGAAAATTTACACAGGGAAACTAGTTCGGTCCCCCACCTGCCACCACTTCCTTGATCATAACTGTCAGATGTAACTGGAAAGGAAACAGACAGCTGTCATTTTTTAAATGACAGATCCCACATCTTCTTCTCAAAGTTAAAACATTAATCTGTGGTAAAAAAAAAAAAAAAAAAGAAGCAATAGGATGCTGCTGAGATTAAGCTGCATATCCTGTAGGCAAGTCATAGAGTCACACAGAAGACATGTGGGCTGTTGGTGGTGGGCAGGAGATGCTCGAGTGTAAGAGACAGAAATCCTCTCCGAGCGAAAAGAAAAAGCTGCAGTGAATGGACTTTGCTTTACGTTATTCTGACATTAAAGGAGCAAGTGGAGTGGAATTTGTACCACAATGGCCAGCTATCTGTGTTGTTACAGTACCCCAGATCATGAATCGTTACAGCCCCAGGCTTCTCAGCTTGGGAAAGTAATACTGCAGACAGAATGGTTTGTTTGTCAGATGGCTTGAGATTGATTTTCTGTTGCCTTTTTGTTTTTGCATTCTTTCCCTTTGGTTTCTGACATGGAAAATGCTGGCTCTATCTGCACCTTGGTCTCACCTTACATTGATCTACACAAAACAGCTGTAAGTATTGAAATTATCTCTATATTTAAAAAAAAAAGTGGACAGTACTTTTTGTCAACCATTACACACGGACAGGCAGCATTCAACTCCAGAGAATGGAACTTATAAATTTTACTTAAGTTGTTAAAACTCCAGTATACCCACTGTGTCCACATGTTTTTTGAAAAGTGTGACATGATGCATGGCACATCTAGAATTTTTCCATTTGATTTATTGATGGCATCTTGGATTTAAATATTTCACTCAATGTAAGTGATAGCTCTTTAGGGAACAGTCAAACAATGTTGTAAAAAATGTTTAGTTTAACTTTGAATTTGCTTTAGGGAATATTCGGGTTCCAGTGGCCTTTAAAATTGGGAGTGGGTTTTTTTTTTGTGTGTGTTTTTTACAGTTTGGCGATGTTGTGATAGAGCTGTCAATATTTTTCTTAGCTGCAAGATTTCTTTATGGTTTTTATGTGTGTATTTTTTTTTTTACTGTTTTACAGCAGCAAAAGAATCTGGAAGGATATGTTGGCTTTGCAAGCCTCCCCAACCAAGTGTACAGGAAGTCTGTCAAGAGGGGCTTTGAGTTCACCCTGATGGTTGTTGGTAAGAAGCCGTGCTGTTTTGTTTGCCCTTGTTTCATATGGATAATTTCATTGTTTATTTTGCAGTCAGCATTTTCAACTCCTCCTCCTGTGGTTTGTGTTTGAGAGCGAGATTGTTAATGTAAGGACATTTATACACAAGGGGGATGCCCCCAGTTTTGTGAAGTTAATTGCTGTCAGAGAGGGGAGGAACATTGCATTGCTGTTATTTGAGGTAATCTTGATGGCAGGTCCTTGACACCGTCTCCCAGAGCAGAAACATTTGGGTGGATTTATCTTGAGAGGCACTCTGCAAATCAAAATCGCAGACATTCTTTTAAAATGCTGGGATGTGGTGGTTGACACCGAGCCAAGATCCTCCTCTGCTGATCAGTCCCTGTTTGGAGGGAAAATGTTTCCTCGGGTCAGAACCATTTCCTGTGGTGGGACCAACAGAATTTGTACCCAACATGTCTCTAAGAATAGCACATCTCCCTTTGCATTCCAACACTTCGTTTCCACAGGCTTTTTTGCTTAAAGGACTCCAGATATGTTTCAGCTGGTGTGAAGTCTTTCATTGCTGTTATTAGTTACTTAAATTAGAACATCCTCATAACAAAGTGTTTGGGATTTTACTTGCTCCTCTTTCCTGCAGTACCCTCTGTAAAAGCTGCTGGATGGTGACCAAGTGGTGCTCCTGGGACATGTGAATGCTTTCATGTGCTCGAGACAAATAGCTTCATTTTGGGAATAATTTGCTAATGGCTTTGCATCTAGCAAAAAGGAAAGTAGAGGAGGTGCTCTGGGTCTGTTGGTAGTTTAAATGCTTCCATTCTTTTTATGGTATCACCCTCTTGCATGGGCACACACACAAGATTCAGCTTTATTGGCTCTCATGAGCTGTGAGCCCACATGTCCCCGCTGCGCTGAGCAATGCGCCACCAGTGCGGTGTAAAAGAGGAAGGAAAGGAGAGATATTGGACTGGTATTACCAGTAGTGACTGGCACGTCTGCCCATCCCTCGTCAGACACATGACCACAAGCACATACCCATAGCATATATTTACAAACCATGCATAAAATGCACGACAAGGAAGTGCAATCCTTACAAGCGTGTCACATCACTTATTGGCCGTAGCTCTCGTTTAAATGGTGGCTTGTTAAATATTGACTTGTGGCCATCAGCCAATGCAGCCAGTGTCATCAGTCACTTCCGCTGATGATCCTTTTCATTGGAGGCTTGGAAACGGGGCACCCAACGGCCAGCCAAGCTTGATCTGAAGCTGCCCAGGCTACACAGCCAGTCAGCTGCACATAACAAGAGCCATTGTCAGTGTTGTTTCCACAGCCTTTTAACTGTTAACCCAATTAGACTAATGTCTTGGTCAAATGTCAGTCTCATTCTTGGATAGATGCATGACCTTTGATTCTCTTTAAGATGTCAACAGTGATCTTTGTGTAGATATATAATGCAGGGGGTTAGGCTTTTTTAATAATAGGAATGTTCACTATTTTTTTTGTTTTTTTACAAGTAAAGCACAAGAGTTCAGGTCAGTGTTTGTGAAAAACTGATTTGTATTCCACTCTTTTTTTCAGGCGAGTCAGGGTTGGGCAAATCCACGTTGATCAACTCTCTTTTCCTAACCGAACTGTATTCAGCAGAGTATCCTGGACCTTCGCATCGAATCAAAAAGACTGTACAGGTACATATTGACATATAAACATTCTGTCTGAGCTGAGATATTGCACATAACATTCAAAATGCATCCCCAGCCATAGCTTGTGCTAAAAAAACAACAAAAGGAAACGGGTAGAGGTAGAACTGAATCCTAAAATCGGAGTAGAACATTTTCACAGTTTAATAAACGACAATGAAATGCTGTCAGGCTTTGGCTGGTAAGATTTTCTAACCATCGCCAGCTTTGATGGCTGTCATTACTTTCACAATCTATTTGAAAACGTGGCCACAGAACCAACAAAAACAGATTATGCTGCGTTTAGTAATATTCCACAGTGCACCTACAGTATGTTAATGACATAATTACCTACATAAATAACCTCCACCAATGACATGTGGTCACCCATGATCGTTTGTTTGTTTGTCTGCCAGATATCTCAAAAATTTGCCAACAGATTTTGATGAAATCTTGTGTAGGGTTTGATCTTGGGCCTCAGAAGAGTTGATGACATTTTGAGGCGAGTCTGGAGATGAATGTTGATTCTGGATCACTTTATTCAAAAGTGCGAGAATGGGCCTTTTTTCACATGTCATGAACAATAATAATAATAATAGGCTCTTCAAAATATAAGATATATAAGAAAAGGTCCGGATCATTATGTCATACAAACTGGTAAACAGTGAAGAGAGCAATGGTTACATCTAAGGTTTAATGTTAGCAAACATTATCTGAATATGGTAAGAAGAAGAGAACTGGATTCCAGAGGGGTCTTAAAAAAGGTTAATTTAACGTCACTTCAACAAACTCATTTAAATGATTGTCCCAGAGAACATACAAACACTATTGTACACACATTTCTGTGAATAAATGAAGTTACTTTCCAAGTAACTGTGACTGATTCCATCTCTGGCATACGTTTTTGCAAGTATGGATGTGAAATAGGTCTTAAATTTCATGCATGATGGTCTTAAAAAGAGACTTAAATTTAGCTTGTTGAAACCTGCAGAAACCCTTGAGAACATTTCTGTTACTTTTAGACCTATTTTTTTAAAATCATTTTTGATCCAGCTCTGTAAAAAACTAACTTGTTCTGAAAAAAAAAGGTTTTAAGGTTTGGATGATATAAGACGTGAAGTAAAGCCTTATTTTCTCTGGACAGTTAAAACGCCTTTAGAGTCTCTGTCTGCTGCAGCTTTAAATGCCACCTTGCATAATTACACAACGCTTTGTGAATCTTGGATGCCTCAGGTGCTGCTCTTTATCTGTCTGGGTCCTGACAGACGGCATTGCTATCTCCAGATGCTTGTGTGCTTCTCTGGTTTCTCAACATAGACAGCTAATAGCAGAGTGTGAGTTGACGTGTTGCTACACGCTGCTAGCTTTAAGTGTTTTCCATGCAAAGTATATGATCTATGATGCTGTTAGTGTACGTTGATAAGAATTTCACACCCCTCTTCCTATATATTTTGCTTTATTTTTAGTTAAATGGTTTCAAAGTCAAAGTTTGTGACAGAAGTAAACACAACACGCCCTTCATTCTTGTCTCCTGTGTCAGGTGGAGCAGTCCAAGGTTTTAATAAGAGAAGGCGGCGTCCAGCTGCTGCTCACAATAGTTGACACCCCAGGGTTTGGAGATGCTGTCGACAACAGCAACTGGTAATTATCACCACAAGTTCAGCTCGGATAATATTCCTTCATTCATAATTCTTTAAAAAAAACAACCTCTCCGACCATCCTAATTCAGCAGGTATCTCTTGTTCTTTTTGGGCATTTTGTTCCTTAACGGACTCTTGTCATTTGTGTCGCGCAGCTGGCAGCCAATCATCGACCACATAGACAGCAAGTTTGAAGACTACCTGAACTCAGAATCTCGGGTGAACAGACGGCAGATGCCCGACAGCCGAATCCACTGCTGCCTGTACTTCATCGCTCCGTCTGGACACGGGTGAGTCTGGGAGGCAATTTTAGGAACTCGTTTGTGAACGCTTTCATTCAGAACGCCCTACCTCACCCATGTTGCTAGTGCTGTCTGATCCAGTGTTTGAATTGTCACGTCTTTGCTCAATACAAAGGAAGAGGGTGGAACTAAGGAACGAATAGGATGGGTGAAAGGAAAAGGTTCGAGGGGCAGTAGTGCGAGGAAGTGAGTACAAAGGAGGAAAATGAAGGGTCAAGAGTGCCCCAAAAGGTCAGAGCAGCAGGTTATTCATAACTGGAAGTGAAGGTTGCTGGTTCAGATCTCTGTGCATTCTGGGAAATCAAGGGAAGCCTTTCCTTCATTAGCATTTTCAGCAAAGTACTGAACTCTTACTTCTGGGACAGATCGGTGGCCAACAGCATGAAGTTGTGGTCATGGCTGGCAGCTCCTGTGTGTGTGTGAAGTAAATGTGTGTTTTTTCTGTCCTATGCGCCCCCCGCCCCCCCGGGGGGGGGCAGTGTTGTAAATGGTCATGTGAGACTAAGTCAGCTCATCTTGCAAAATAAGGGTTAAAACCTGAAGCTCGTAAGAAGGAGAAAACCTCTGGGACAGGAGTAAAGCAGCCAAGGATGCTGGCAACATGCCCAGCAGATGATATTGATCACCAAACGTCTCCTGTGCAACGTGACTGTGGAATTTCAATTCCCATCAGATCTTCTAAGAATTGACATGTGATCAGCTCGTCTTTCTTTTAAGCAGTGTGTGGTGTGATGCGCCAAGAAGTCACAGAGTGCAACGTTTTGGAACAGTCGAAATAAGAACCTTCAGAGGATGTTTTCAGCACCGAGAAAAAAAGCTAATTACTCATTTGAAGATACTTAAAGGTTTAAAATTATGCTAAGGTGATAGATATAAATATAATAGGAGCTTTTGCTGTTGGCCATTGACGGGTAGAATAGTATTTAGTTTGTGTCTGCTGTCTGGAGCCACCCAATGTGTGTTTATGCAAATATCCACCGTGTGCTCACATGCTCTTTAAGCTGTTGACCATGACTTACTGTAAAGAAATGAAGAAGCCTCTGTCTTCGTTTCTCCTCGTGTGTGTGTGTGTGTTGTGTGTGTGTGTGTGTGTGTGTGTTGTGTGTGTGTGTGTGTGTGTGTGTGTGTGTGTGTGTGTGTGTGTGTGTGTGTGTTGTGTGTGTGTGTGTGTTGTGTGTGTGTTGTGTGTGTGTGTGTGTGTGTGTTGTGTGTCCTTCCTCCGTCTGTTCTCAGTGAGACATTGTGTTTGTACAAGCCAGTCTCCTGTCCCCATACAAGTGGTACGTTAGCCTTCAGGATGGGCAGCATATGCTCTCTCTCTCTCACACACACACACACACACACACACACACACACACACACACACCCCCACACCATCCCCTCATAACGCCAGCTGACAGCTCTCAAACAGGACCACAATGACCTCACACACACAGAGACAATCTGGACATTGAGCTCCCAGCTGAGCCGACTGGTTTTCTGAAGCCAGTGACTCTCAGGAAAAGATCACCCACATCGATCTTGTTAAATCAGAAGACGTGGCTTTCTATAAACTGAACCCAACTATGAGAGGTGTTTCTGACTTTGTGTACATCAGTAAATTGAGCTGAAAGTTGCTTCTGGCATGCAAACATTAAAAAAATATAGTACAGTTTCTCAGGTTCCAGTTTCTCAAATGTGAGGATTGGCTGCTTCTCTTTGCCTTATATAGTCGTGAACTGAATACATTGTAGGCTTTGGACTTCTGGTCAGACAGAAAAGATATTTTAAGACGTCTCCTTGGGGTCTGGGACGTTGTGATTGGCATGCATTTCACTATTTTTTAACATTTTTGTAGACCATATGATCATTCGATTAATCAAACAAAAATCTACCGTTAAATTGATGAAAATAAGTTAGTCAAATAGTGCAGAGCGACTGTCGAATAGTATTTCTGCTTGAAATGCCTTCCCTAATTATAACAATGTGTAACACACAAAAATAAATTCAACAATAAAATATAGTTTATTTTGCCTTTTTACAGAGTAGACTGGAAAAAAACCAATGTAAAAAGCCAATTAGCATCATTGATTAGCAATACTGTGATGTAGGATTTTGACCTCTGTACAAATGATCTGGAATTCTGACCTTTTCATTATCAACACACTGTACAACACGCTGACATAGATTATCATGAATCCATCAGTTGATCAATAAAGGACAACTGTTTTGACAGACTATATAGCATTTTAATGTATTTTTCATGCAAACAACACCAAATATTAAATAATTGTTGCTTTATCTTATAGTTTTTGAGGGTTTGGTCCTTTTTCTGTGTTTTATATCATTTTAAACTGAATGTATTTGGTTTTTAGGGCTGTGAGTTTGTCAGCATTTAGTGGTGTTGCCTCACATTTCTGGAGTATTTTCATTGACATGTTTTCTTGCATTTAGTCACAATGATAAAAAAAAAATACTTGTTAGTCACAGCCCTACTATTATACCTTTTTTTTTTTTACTAGTCTGTTTGTCGTCATTTTAAATAGACTCTTTTGTTGTCTCAAATACACGTTCATTTTTGGCTAGATGTTTTTTCTTTCTCACAAAATGATTAACTGTGTTTGACAGTTTAGAAAATGTGCATATTTGGGGTTGAACGGTTCCTTGTCAGCAATGAAATCGACATCCTTCCTGTTTAGTTTGGTGCTGAATCACATTGAGGTGGATGTGTTTGGGGTTTCTGCATGTATTGAATGACAACAGAACGTTCTCCTGGTCAGAGTGTTTAGAATCAGGGCAGTAAAAACTCCTTTTATGCTATTAGTCGTTTCAGTCATTTTTGAAGCAAAAAATGTAAAAACATTTGTAAGGATTTGCTGCTCTCTTTTTTTTTTTGTTATTCATGATGGTAAATAACAAGTCTGAGGGTTTCTCCATTCTTGGTTGGACACAATAAGGAGCATAATCAGCATGAACCAATAGATCATATAGATATTAGAGGCAGCCCTAATAGTTCGTATTGCTCTTCTTTCAGATATTAACCGTTGTTTGCAGCTGCTACATCCAGGTTTTCAGAACAACACTGTTCTGTAAATTGACCTGCCCGACTGTTGGCAGTGTGACAAACATGCATCCCACTCATAAAACTATATCAGATTCTGCTTGAGCGCAGATTTAATCTCAAAGGGATATTTCCACTGTTCCCTCAAAGAATCAAATAAACACTCAGTTGCGCTCAGTTTCAAAGCTGTAACTCATTAATTCAGCAATCTGAAATGTTTTTTCATTCAGCTTCAAAAGAGCCGAGAACAGCAGCGCTTTCTCATGACTACAGGGTCATTTTCTTAGACATGACAGATACTTTTCTATATTTGGTTCAACTTCTCCTCGCCTTGTCCGAGAAACTGATCAAATGCAAGTCCAAAAGCCGTCCGGTCCCAAAATGTCACATTTATTCCTGTAATGACTGAGGAGTAAACTCAGTTTTGATAAAATATTTATACTGAAATGTGCTGTACTGGCTGGAAAATATCAATACTAAATACAAAGAGATGGAGTGATTCAAAAGGATTTGGCACTGTTGGTGGAGCTCCGTGTAAAACTGCATCTTCTCCTCCATGCAGACTGAAGCCCTTGGACATTGAGTTCATGAAACGGTTGCATGAGAAAGTCAATGTCATCCCGCTGATCGCCAAAGCAGACACCCTCACCCCAGAGGAATGCCAACAGTTCAAGAAACAGGTCAGTAGTTTCCCCAGCTGCATACTGCTGCAGAAAAAATACCCGAGAGCTTTTCTTTCTTTTTTAAAACTGTGGTCATCAGTATGTTGGCAAAACTGTGCATCCCAAAAAAACAAAAAAAAGTAGACCCTCGTTAGTGTTACAGCAGTGATGTCCTTCACTGTGTGGAAACTTTTCTGGAAAATGTACGTAGATATACTGTACAGACAAAAAGAGAGACTGATAAGTAGTTCCTCTCAGAATTAGCATTGCAGTTCCATTTTTGCAGTGTTCTGTTTTTGTGATGTCATGTTCTTTCAACCTACTGTGAATTGAATTAATCTAAATGAGGAACTTATAAAGCTGGGTATAAGCTGTAAAAATGTAGAAAGGTTGGCTCGCGATTCAGTCGTCAAACCACGACCTGACTGCTCACACGCTGCGTTTAAAATAAGCCTGCCGGCCTCTAGTACAGGAAGTTATTTTTTTACCAAAGAAGAAGTGGAAGTTTGTTTTGCCCGATTAGGGTTTTTTCTACGCTGCAACGTTCTGCGTGCTGAAACTTAAAACCAGACGCTGCCGTACCTGAACTCACAGGTATCTAGGAACACGTGCACAGATAGGTTTGGTTTGTCTGTTGGAGGTGGGCTCGCTGTGTTTTACTGTATAGGTTGCACATTCATCCGACCGTCCAGCAGCAGGTCTGGAGCATCTGGTCCGGCTATGATCCCCCCCCCCATGTACTGCACAACAAACTACACCCAAATCATACAGTATGCACTGTTTAAGGTCACGTTAAAAACACTGAGATTGAACATTTTTAACAACATCAACATCAGGATAGTCTGACAGTGAAGTCTGTTTAGTGTATGATGTCATTATATAACACTAGATAGAGGAAGGAGACTAAATAAATCACAAACTTACAACAAAGAAAATGACAGACAGTTAAAGTGTCAAGAAGACAGATGAGATGCAAAAAAAAAAAAATCATTAAAATTTCTTACAAGTATAGAGAGTATATTTCTTCATTAATCTATTTCTCTTTGCTCGACATTAGACTTAAATATTGTTTTTTTTCTTTTTCTGTCAGATCATGAGGGAAATCCAAGAGC
Source organism: Chaunax sp. Z400 (assembly GCA_037577475.1). NCBI lineage: Eukaryota > Metazoa > Chordata > Actinopteri > Lophiiformes > Chaunacidae > Chaunax > Chaunax sp. Z400. The sequence goes on from CM075190.1 coordinate 27,843,802, forward strand.
ACAAAATTAAGATCTACGAGTTCCCCGAGACGGATGACGAGGAGGAGAACAGGCTGGTGAAGAAGATAAAGGTACTGTATGACAGCCTTCACCTTATTTCACACGCATGTTTTAGTTTATGACTCATGTTAGTGATGTTGTCCTTTCATTAGGACAAGCTGCCGCTGGCTGTCGTAGGAAGCAACACCATCATCGAGGTGAACAGCAAGAGGGTCAGAGGGAGACAATACCCCTGGGGGGTTGCAGAAGGTATGAAGGTTCAGTTTCCACCGTCAACAAATGCAGACATTCAGTCAAAATTAAAAGAAGGGATGAAAACACTCGGAGGCTTGAAAATATTTCACATTAAATATGAAAAAACTAATCCTACATTTATCCTACTTCTCGTGACAGGAGCCCAACATTTCTTATATTGTACTTATGTTAAGTACTTCAGACACTATGTGTTACTTTGAGTCTCAAAGACCAATTCTGATTGACTTCTTCTTTTTCCTTTCTAGTTGAAAACAGTGACCACTGTGACTTCACCATCCTCAGGGACATGCTCATCAGGTATAGAGGATAATAACATTTATCACCCCAATCAGTGAGGCAGTTAAACACTCAGTGGTTTCTAAGGAGAGCAGTACAGATAATTGATAATATAAGATGTTGCTCACAGCGCGTTTAAGATATTTAGAATTCTCTGTCGTCCGTCCCCAGAACTCACATGCAGGACCTGAAGGACGTGACAAACAACGTCCACTATGAGAACTACCGCAGCAGGAAGCTGGCCGCCGTCACCTACAACGGCGTGGACAACAACAGGGTTAAAGGCCAGCTGTCCACCAAGTAAGTCCTGCAACTTATTCATGTCTCTGGAGAACAGGACCTCTGAGCTGCCTGTTAACAGCCTCAGTCCACAGTCATGGAGCCAAATGCTGAATATAATGATCTTATACAGGATGTGTTATTAGCCTTCCGTTTAATATTGCATGTTTGATATAGTAGGTTTTAAATAGGTCTAATTTGTCGTAGTTACACCAAGCAGGAAGTCTTAAATTGAATTTATGAAAGACTAAAATATGTTCTCCTGTTATATTATTATATGAATGTGAAACAGGTGTTAAATTATGTCCTTAAAAGGTCGTAAATTTAACTTGGTGACGCTGCGGAAACAAAGCAACGTTGCTGAACTTTATTTATTATTATTATTGACTTTTATCAAGTATTAAGGTTTCAGTGAACTGGTTAAGTCTGTGTTGGGATTTATTGTTGTCAAATCTTTCTTTTGCTGTGCTGTTTGACAACACAGATGTGATTTTTTTTTTCTTGCTTTGGTTGAAGCCTCACATTGTACTAATTTGCAAAACAATCATCCACTGGTGTGAAAGCGCCTCGCTGCTTTCTCATCCGTGTAGACGGTAAACAGCTACTCACCAGCTCTGCAGCAGAACAGAGGCCTCACACTGCTGATGCTAACACACAGCTTAACATCTCACCATCTCTGCCAATGTGTTGGACACACAAAGACAACACTGTTCTGTTGTTGTTGTTGTTTTTTTTGCACTTTCATGTTTATTCATTTGCAGTGAGAAGTTGCTGAAATCACAGAACACGTCTGAAGGATGTTTTAGTGCATGACCCTCATCATCGCATGCTGTGTGTGTGTCTGTGTGTGTCTGCTTGTGCGTATGTGTGTGTGTGTCTGCGGTTTTGTTTGTGTTTTTCATTTTTAGGCTTGACACAGTTGAAGGAATGTAAGTGGTCATTTTTTCTCTTATTTTTGAGACCCTTGCGAATGACGTCCATTTCTCTCTACCCTTCCTCTTTCCTCCCTCATTGGCTGCACTCTGGGTATTTTCTCTCCTCCCTTTTTCACTTGGGTCTTCTTTTCCCAGTAGATATTCCCAGGAACAGCGGGAGAAAAACTGTGAACTTTGACACTCGTGAATAGAGTTCCAGAGCTATGAATGTGATGTGTGATTTCTTTTTTCTTTTTTTTTTTCCAACAACGAATCCTTTTTTCCTTCCACTTGTGCATTTACTGCTCCTCTTGCTGCTGCTGTTTGCTATGCTCAGAGTTATAACAGAGACCTGTACATGAGGTAAATGGAGTGATTAAGAACGATTATGAGAAGCACAACATTAACACCACAGGCTGAAAGTGAGACTTTTCCCTCTCTCATGTAATAATTTAATCCCTGCACTGACGTTGGGGTAAATCAGGCTTTTCTCCTGTTGTAATTCCTAAATATACTGTACATTCCTCATAATCCTCAGTATCAGGTCTCTCATACACTCACACCACAACAAAACATCCTGGTGAGCTTCACTAATATTTAACCCACCACCTGCACTAACAGTCGCTGTTCACAGGTTCCTGCTTTAGCTTTTGGGTCCTTCCTCTGGTTTTGGGTCCTTCCTCCTTGGTTTATTATTCCTGCCACAACCTTTTTTTTGGATCCTGTCTTTCCCAAAACTTTTCCTCTTGGCCCTCCTGCATCCCAACATGTTGCATTTCTTTGGTAAATTAAAGGCTAATGTTTTTACGAATGCTGCTGCGGTCATTTCTGAAGAGATTTCAGTCTGTTTGTTGTCGTTCTATCAGATCCTGGAGAGAAAACACTGCATATTTACTTTCATCTGTTAAGTGACTACTCCTTACTCTTAATTAACTTTTTGTTTAAGTGTAGAACAAATTGTGTTGAGTGTGTTGAATACACACAATTAAATCGGTAAATTCAGTTAATTATCGAGATAACGCCAGTAATGGGTGACTGTTCACATATCGGTAAACTTATAAGTAGGCCGGTGCTGGTGATGCTCTGTGGTGCTGGTCTAAATGTGTGTGTGTGTGTCTGTGTGCAGGAGTCCCCTGGCCCAGATGGAGGAGGAGAGGCGAGAACACGTGAATAAGATGAAGAAGATGGAGATGGAGATGGAGCAGGTGTTTGAGATGAAAGTCAAAGAAAAAGTGCAGAAGCTCAAAGACTCTGAAGCTGAGGTAAACACACACACACACACACACACACACACACACACACCTGGTTTAGTCGTGCTGCAGCTCATGGCCTTGTTCAGTCACTCATCTCTGTCTGGGCCTCTTCCTTCCTCCTGTGGTGACGTTCAGTGGTGAGACGTGTGATGCAGTGTTATAGTGTGTTGTTGATCTGTGTAAATCAATGTTGTGTTGTCGTGTTTGCTTGTTCGTACCTGTGTGTGTTTTATTTACTTTTTAATGAAATCAGGAATTTAGATGAGTGTAATTTACACGTGTGTAACATGCAGACTGTTAGGGGATCATATCTGTGTTAAAATATGTCGTTGGTGAAGGAACCGTTACCACTGTTTTATCCCCGACCCTGAACGAAGAGGAGGAAGAGGAGGAAGAGGAGGATGCAGGAATGGGTTTCGTCCGTCACGGTTCATCTCCGGAGCATAGCTCAAAAAGTGTTTCATATTTTTTCCACAAAACGTTCTGCACACAACAACCAAGTACTGAAGTGATGCCTTTTGCTTTTTTAAAGGTTTTCGTTTCTATTTTTTTTGTTTCCATGGTTACAGTTTGGCTCAATCTGGTGCTTGGGTTTGTTTCCAGAGCAGATCTCAAATACTCTATGTATGTATCTCCCATCTGCTGGAGAGGTGCCTCTCGATGATTTTATTCTTTTTGTTTTTATTCTTCTTCTAATATCAATAATATTACAGCACAGCGAGGCTCATTCGTCTTTCTGCATCAAGTAGAACAGAAGGTGGTTTTGTACCGTCCGCATGCTTTTAGGGCCAAAGGTACTGACGTCTTCCTCTGTGCCGTGTGTCTTGTCTGTAGCTTCAGCGGCGTCATGAGCAGATGAAGAAGAACCTGGAGGCTCAACACAAGGAGCTGGAGGAGAAGAGACGCGTGTTTGAGGAGGAGAGAGCAAACTGGGAGGCCCAGCAGCGCCTGGAGCAGCAGAAACTGGAGGCCTCCAGGTGTGACTTACACACAATACTTATAGATTATTTTTTAACCAGATCTCCCTCCCTTACCCAAGACTTTAAGCTCCTATGTCACACATCCCTTCCCAATGGTGATGATAGACCACATACTGTAAGTTCCGGGGGGGGGGGGTCAACGGACAATGATGGATTAGTGCCACCTTGTGGCCATCTGACCCTACTTCAGCCGGATATAGGATTTTGTCAAAGTGCATTAAAACACACTGACGGATCATCTGTAACTTTAAGATCTTATGGGGATGTAATTGTGTATTTTTTGTACAAACATTGTCGGCATTATCCATTAAAAGCAAAAAATCTTGTAGTTAAAAAAAAATTCTGCATCCAGGTGATGATCCGGATCGCCACCAGGATCTAAATGTTTGTCCCCTTGAATATACAGAATAGAAATGTAGAGCATTGTGTAGGCTTTTAAAATATCTTATTTCCAACAAACTATATCTTATAAAATTATGTATTTTCCACTAGAAGATGTAAAAGTGAAGAAAGTGTTACTTAAAGAATATTTCTGTGTACTGATTCTATCATTATGTGTGTTTTTCCTCCTCTGCAGGACTCTGGAGAAAAACAAAAAGAAAGGAAAGATCTTTTAAAAGTCGGCAGGACCACCACCCCCCAGCTCAAAGTTATATTTGTTTGCCAACGTTGCAGGTCAGGACACCAAGTGTGTGGCACTGACTTCACCCACCTCCTCCTTCCCCTCTTTCTCCCAACCTCCCCCCCCTCCTGTCCCCCTGTCCTTTCTGTGCTCCCACTCCCAGCCACTAGAGGGGGCACTGGCGCCATCATGTGAGGAGGTGGATGGGGTCCACATGTGCTCACTGAACTGCCACCACAGAGCCCCCTCACTGCCTTGGGACTCATCGAAGAATGTGTTTTCCCTTGACAACAGAAAAAAATAAATGTGTTTTAGAAAGGCCAAACCCATATTATTATTTTAATTATTATTATTATTATTATTGATGTTATTATTATTGTTGTTATAACTGAATACTGTCCTACTGCTCTCTTTTTTTTTCTTCATCCCAAGGTTGCTTATAAATGACTGACGTGTAGAGTTTTACAGAGAGCACTGCAGACAGGAAAAGATACCCATGAGTCATGTCTGGCTGTTGTACAATCAAATTTCTGCTGAATTTTATTTGTTTACAGGAAAAAATAAAAGTAACAGTTTCTAACCATTAACCTGATCTTCCATATTGTATTAAAGTAAGACGAGGACAAGGCAATAATTTATTCTTTTTGTTCTGAGTTTATCTGGATAACGCCCCCCCCTCAGTGCGACAGTCAGCAGAAAAAAACAGAAATCAAAAAGTAAAATGCACCCTGGGCCTTTTTCCTGGATATTTTAAAAAATGGCTAAAACTTTTCTTTTTTTTTCTGAAATGTAACGTATTCTTTTTCCTCTGTGTTTAGCTATTTTTACTAGCCTTGGACCACCATTTATAACGTCATAAGTGTTATATTTCACTTTAGTTTATTTTTATATATACCGAGCCAGCTGAAGTAATAACTTCTTTTGTATGTTTCGAAAATCCTCAGAGACTTGAGATCAGCGTCTACCGGTGAAAAACACACTTTCACATGTAATGGTGATCTTGGATGCTTAAAAAAAAAAAAAATTTAAAAAAATTCGCTCACTCTGCGGGAACCATCAGTGAGAAATGAAGAGTCAACATTTGCCATGGCCATGTACTCCATCTGTATTTTTTATTTTATTTTTCATTTGTATTGTATAAAGTCACTTAATAAACCTGTGATGATACTGAGGTGTGAGAGGGGTTGATTATAAAAACTGTTGGAGATGATTATACATGCTGCTGCTTTATATCACTGAAATATTTAAATTAATTTCCAGTGTCATATTCACACTGTTTACTTCAGCACTAGATGAAGCAGTTTGCCTAAAAGTTCTCTACATTTTCAGTAACAACAAAATAGAATTAAATGTGACATTTGTAATGATATAATGATTGAACAATGCTTCATGAAATTTCAAATGCATTTGAAATGCCGTCAGATAGCGTACCGTAGTCATTCCTCCACATGAGCCTATAGTCATGGTTTTCTAGTAATTCTCACTGATATGTCTTGAATTACTTCAGAGTTTTGCCATTTGTTCTTGTAGGATACACAAAGAATGCAAAGAATAAATATTGATAGATTATCTCAATCTATAAAAATTATATTTAAATTCCATCTGCAGGTAGCAAAAAATTAGCAGGTCGAATTATAATTTACATATTTTTATTTTTTGTGCTTGTATATAGTAGATTCTGTTTTATAATATATTTCCGCCTATTATAGTGACATATATTTTTGTTTCCTGCCTTTTCATCATGTGACACTTTAATTTCCCTGTGTGGAATCAACAAGGTTTATATCATATGTTTTGTATGTAATGTCTGTAAATGTCTCCATGAGCATTTACTTTTCAAAAAGAAATTGAAAAAAATAAATTAATTACAGACCATGAAGTGACAGGTAAAAGTAGTTTAGGTACGAATACCAACACTTGAATAGCCTGAAGTTGCGCTGTTCATTTGGCAGTCCTCAAGTCTCGCGAGAAGCTGCCAAGTTCCGCTAACTATAAATGTGCATGTTGTATTGCTATATTCATCGTTTGATTTGGCTTTTATCAAAAAAATGTTCTTAAACATGATAATTCTTGCCACTTCATAACACAACATATTGTATGATAATGTATGTTAACTTTATGGAAGGTCCGTGTCGTTGAACCATATTTATTAATCTTCCGGATAATGTGACAACCAATTGAAATCCCACTTTCGAATTCGGAACGCATTTTAAGGCTTTCTGTCCTCGTACGGCCGCCGTAGATAATAGTATGGATCGCCTCTAGCTCAAAGGTCCTCAGATGCAGATCAGGATCCATGAGATCTCAGTCTAAAAGAGTCTTACTGACAACCAGACCTTTTAAATTTAGATGAACTCTGTTAAAGAAATGTTAAGAATTCACAGTTTGTGGTGAGTTCAATGTCACTCGCCACTAGCGGGAACATGGCTCTGCTGCGTTCAAAGTTCTCGATGTTGTGGTTCCTTTTTTTGACAGCTCATGGGACGGAAGCTACAAGGAAACTGATCGGAGATGGAGTAGATGGAGGAATCTGTGAGTCCCAGGACAACATGATCAGCGTGACATTCAGTAAATCCTTTAAGGCCACAGGGCCGGAGCCTAGAGACCTCGCGGAGGCGTTTACTGTCCGAACTCTGGATGGGGAGTTCTCCTATCAGCCCGGTGCTCTGCGGGGACCTCTCATCATCCACGCCTTCAGCAATAAGTCCGGGTTTCTGGAGTGTCTGTGGAGCTCCGAGGCGTCTCTGACCAGCCTGGTGCAGGACCTGCCCGACAGAGCCCAGGTTCTCTTTCTGTCCCTGGACGACTCTGCGGTCAGTGATGCCCTGTGGATGAGGGAGCAGGTGCACCGGGTCGCCGTGAACAGGTGATCGGAGAGAAGCCGGTGTTTTTAGGCAAAGTCTTTAAATGATCCCGTGGTGGTGGTGGTGGTGCGGACTCTGGCTGATGTTTTGGCTGCTTTTGGTTCAGTGGGAGGCAGTGAAGACATCTTAATACTGTGTTCAGTCAATGTTCTAAACTATGAATATTTTTTGGTATTTTGTCACATTATCTAGAACATCATTATCACTGTGATATTATATTGATATTATATTATATGTGATATTATATTATATTTCCCACCCCTACCTAATTAAGAACAAGTTAATAAAAGATGACTTTTCAAAGCAACATAAAACTACAAAGGCCAAACATGGAGGCGCATTATTCTGCAGAAAGTTGCACAATAATCTGATATATCTAATAAAGTATATACTATATCAAACACAGACAAACCTCACTGACAAACATGAATGTAGTCACAAGTCAAAACTTAATCCAGCACCCTGTATTTTAGTATTTCTGGTTCAGTATCAATAAATGTGATTGTGTTTGTTAGGGTGATCAAGATCATTTCCAATAACTCCATTAACTTTCTTAATTCAACTTTTTGGTGTTTTTTCTAATTTTAGCATATTTACCATAAATTTTACATATAAACGAACATTCATTCATTCATTCATTCATTCTTTCTTTCTTTCAATTTTTCTTTCTTTCTACATTATTTGAGACTCTTGGTTTTTTTGCAGACACATTATCTTACAGCTGCTGATAGAATACAGAGTATCAACATTTGACTGTCTAAGTAAATCCAACCATAATGCTTGTTATCAGTTCTGTGCTCTCATATATCTTTGACATTTAACCTCCACTACCTTTTTTTAGCAGTAGGAAGGAGGTTCTGTCCAGGCTGCACTTCTCTCCGGTGCCGGTGTTTGCTCTGGGTAACTGGATCCCAATGGTGCTTTACTACTGGGGCTGCAAGTCACCCAACTGTGGCCTTTCCCAGGCTGTTTTCACGTCCCAAGGTAAGACCGTTTGTCGTTTATTCGCAGAATTTGCATATTAATACTATCACCATAAAATATTGTCTAATGGTGGAATTAGTCATCTATACAGTAAGCTGCATTAGATCGTCACTTATTATATTTAGAATGTTTTTCCCCGATTTTTATTTTTTGCGTTTCCATGGCAACAGTTTAGACCTATATTAATAAAAGACTGAAGTTCGTTTTTTTAAGCCTCATGTAAACTGTGTCTTCTTTCTATGACAAATCATTTTACATGGTACCAGGAATTATGTCTTTGTGTTCATTTTATGTCAAAACTAATGTTTAAATTGACTCAAGAATTTCAGGATGTTCTATGCGGTTTTTCCAGAAGTGTATTTAACAGTGTATGTTGAAGTTTCTTTTGAATCTTTCTCCCCCCTCTCAGGGTGGAATATGCCGATTATAATCAAGAGACTGAATGCCAGGTATGATTGGCTGGTCAGAAGTCATATCAACTGGGGTCAGAAGTCATATCAGCTGAAGGATGCAGGTGACGGCTGTGATCCTTCCCCTTCAGTGTCGGATGCTGTGGCCTGGGTGTCAGAGGGCAACTGCTCTTACTTCACTAAGGTGTGTTACTGTCAGTTTTAATGCACTGTTCTGCGTCACTATCCAGCCAGGAGTCATTGTTTGTATGTAATCACACAACCTGTTAACAATAACGAGCCTTTATTAAAAGAATCAGACCTGCCTAAACAGTCATCTTTGATTATTTGTTTCCAATTAAGCACATTAAAGGTTCCCTGTGGAGTTTTTGACCTATTCGTGATGTGGAGCTGTTTCTCTATATGTGGGCTGTGTTGTTTTTTGTTGTTGTTGTTGTCGTTCGGGATCCTGCCAGTGATTCTCCACTGATCTACAGGTGGAGGTAACACACCAAGATATGCAGCAATGCACCAATAATGGCAGGGAAGAAGACCCCTACCTAAGACATGAACACAGACAACGCTTGAACTAAAATACTAAATACTAAAATAAGTCCACAGGACACTTTAAAATATGGACTTTTGAGGAGTTTTCATAAATGTTAGTTTTTTGCAAAGTCTTCCCAGCTCCTGTTTCATAGACTCTTAATTAAACAGGGGATAAAATTGTGTTTTTAAGGCAGCAAATAACATAAAGAAACCAAAACACACAGATCCTCAGTTTGCTGTATATAATATATTTATATAGTAATATATAAAATAGATATTATTAATGTTTTATATATAACTGAACACAAATCCTCACATTTAAGAAAATGTTAATTTTTCTACTTTTTGCTTGACAAATGACCTCCGTTAATAATTTATTGACAAATTTTTCAGTTTGAATTCTAATTCATTAAACGACTAATTGTTTCAACACATTTGTTTTAACACTATAAAATACATAACCTACTGTACAGTTATCTTTACAATAAAAAAATAAAGACCTGAACAAAGCCAGTGTTGTGCTTTTGTGTTTCAAAGCATGTATGAAAAGTGTTTTCAATAGAAATTCTTTAAACTGTTGATCATTTGATCCAAAGAAAAATCAGCAGATTCACTTATAAATAAAAGAATCCTACTACTTTTACTCCTTTTGATTCCCTCCATTCCTTTCGTCTTTAGACACTCGGTTAAAATCGACTTTCAGTAAATATGAATTGATTAGATGTTGGTTCCTTCTTCCAGGTGCAGAGCATGGCCAAATCCAACGCCTCCGGTGTCCTTGTCTACGCTCTTCCTGGTAACCCGATCCAGGACATGAACTGTGTCGGCGATGAATGCAACACAACGCTGAGCATCCCCGCTGCCATGGTGCACCTGGAGCCTGTGGTGGCTCAGACGCTCCAGTAAGCTCACTGTGACGCTTAATATCCTTGTACATAGATTAACTCAAGACTTTCAAGGTCACAGTAATGATCCTCAAAAGCCTATTTGCTTCCTCTCTGATGGAGCTCCTCTCGCTGTCTGGTCCTTATTTAAAGAACGTTTCCAAAATATCACAGCTTATTAATTATTTATTGTGTCTAAAGAGCAGCATCTGAGATTAAGGATTGAAATTGTTTTAATCTCGTGCCATCCTGTCATCCTTTTTCACATTTTCCATCTCATCATGGTTTTAATTCTTGTGAATTTGTCTCGTAGGTCTGGACAGCAGGTGTATGTGTCCTTCCAGAACACCCCATCCCCAAACTTCTTCTTCAGCATTGACCACCAGGGGGCGCTAGCAGAGATGGGCTGGTTTCTTTACCCCTCGTTCAGCTTCCTCACCTGGCAGGCACAGTGGTAAGAACACAGATGAGCTGGTTGAAGCAGAAGATTTAGAAGATTTCAGCGGTGGATCCAGGATCCTGCTCAAAACAAACAAATGTAAAAGCATGTTTTTGCATTGATGTGTGACTTTGTCTCCAGGTTTGATTTCTATGCAGATCTGCAGATCAAGCTTCAAACTCCTGCCAAGGTCATTTCTGTTTTTGATAAAGTCCTCATGCAGGGGGAGAAAGGAGCGGTGGCCACGGTCGAGATGCCTTTAGGTAACGTCATCAGTGACGTGTGGGATGAGCAGTTCAAATGTCGTTATTCTTTGTTTAGCAGACATGTCTTGTCATGTGACACTAAACTCTCCTGTGGCACACAGACTAGTGATGTTATCCTATAGGTTTGTAGCTTTAAGACGAGGTGGTCAGTTATGTTTGACTGTAGACAACAGGGTTTAATATGTTTCTTTTCTGTGATATAAAAACATGTAGAGCTCTATTTGAACAGAAATAATCATTTTAGAATATTTTTCTAGCAAGTTTGACTCTTTTAAGTGAAGATTTACAAGATCATAACCATCAAATAGAAATAGAGTGGCTCATATAGCTAAATATATATTTGAATAATAGTTATTTATGACTATTGCGCATATGCACATTTTAATGTCGGTGCTGAAACGATATATTGTGCAGCCCAGGTGGGGAGAGACCACTCAAAACAACTAAGCCGGTTCTAAACAGCAACATTAGCATAGAGAGCTAAGGGAATTTTGCATTAGAGCATATTTGTAAGGGGGACAGTCTCTATATTAATCATATAGGGATACTAACATTCATGCATTACGCCTCCCTGCAGGATTGCTTGAATTTAACACGCTGGAGCTCGATGCATCTCTGTCATGTCCTGACAAGAGAGACGTGTCCTGTGCTCACTGGGATCACACTGTGCAGCTGTTCGTCTGCTGCGATCCTCTCGGTCCGTACTGCAACATGGAGCTGGGCCGATGGATCACCGCCTTCCGCAGGTCAGATGTAGAAGTAAAACACACACTTCTACACACAAATACAAAGACTTATCAAGATAATTACTGTGCATAAATACAACTATCTGTGGGTCTGCAAAAAAAGTCAGAAAATGGTATATTATGTATATACTCTACTGTTAAAATGCATTAACTTATACATCATACACAAACCACATCTGAATATCCTTCTATAGAGATAGGGATTTGTTGAGGAAAACAAGAAGATCGATGCCTCTCATGTCTTTACTCCGCAAATGAAGCTACTGCCAGCAGCTGGTTAGCTTAGCTTATCTTAGTTTATCTTAACTTAGCTTAGCGTAATAACCATTGGTAAACTAACATGCAAACGGTGAAGAGGAATATAGGCTGAAACTAGCCTCTACGACACCAAAGGAACACAGCCTCATACAGACAAATAGGGAAACATCAGAATATTTTAAAAGTAAATCTTATTCCTTCTTTGAAAAAAAGTGACTAAATAGCTGATTACTTGATGTGTTACAGTAGTTTTTTTTAACAGTATCACAGCCTTTATTATTATTTATTATTATTATTTACACAGCCAATTAAGAATTAAACAGCCCAAACTGTATTTCTATAACATGTACAGGTACATACCCTGTTTCTTCATGAGCTGTTTTGTGTTATTTTGGCAGAGGTATCGGACGTTGGCTGACAGATGTGTCCCCTCTTCTGCCCCTGCTGGACAGCGACAGATGCACCCTGACCATGAAGACGGTGCCGTGGGCGATGCCGTGGTTCGTCTCCCTGAACCTGAGATTCAGCATCGGCAATCAGACGGGTAAAAAAAACTAATGCTGCATTATGTTTGCAACCTGTGAAACCTGTTGTAATGCTTGTGTGGATACAGCAGGTGATACAGAGGGGGTACGTCCACAGGCACGTTGCAAAGAGGAAGTGCTAAAAGCTAATCTAACACTTTTAATGCACCAAAGTGTCAACAAATACAGGCTAGAAAACATGCCTCAAGTTAAAGCCTACAGCTGATTACATCAAGAAAAATTCCCCCAATTAGTTCCAGGAAATATTTTGAATCAGTTTTATCTTTGATGCGGAGGATAATACAGGAATAAAGTGGAGCCTGTTGGGCATCATGTGCTGTAGATTTTAGTAAGTAATTATTATAAAGATCATTTTGTCATGAAATCTGGTCACATGCATGTTTTTTTCCCAAATAATATTACAGTAGTTGACTTGTTTTTATTGATCACACAAACAAACTCTAAGAAGCTTAACAATATTAAACGTATTTACATACAAATGTAATCCGCTTATCAAGCAATGATTGCTCTACAATATCAATTTATATTATATCACAAAATATATAAATATAATATTTCTCATAATGAAATAAATGATTAACAGAAGTTTTATGGATTTATTTTCTCTGTTACCTCCTTGGATCAAACATATTAACAGCTGTGTCGATTAATTATAATGTGACTCTTTTCACTTGCTGTAAAGACATAGGTAATGCCATCAGTTATGGTGCAGAGGAGCTCCGCCCCTTCAGAGTGATGCCACTGTACAGCGGGGGAACCTTCGACAAACACTACAACAACAGATACAAGCCAATCATATTCTCCATCCCCGCCTCGACCCAGAAGGTAACAGACTGATCACTGAACCTCTGAACATCCTCTGGAGTCTTCGCCTCTGCAGCTGTGTGTCTGCTTTCAGGTGGAGCTTTACGCCGTCATCACAGCCCACGGCAGCGACGACAAAAACTGTGGAGAGTTCTGCGTCACATCGCACTACTTCCTGTTCAACGCTGCCTTTAATAACACGCTCGTGTTCGATTCTGCAGGTGAGAAATGTCAGCTTTTAAAGGTGGTTGGCAAACGAACCTTCCAGTAGCTGTTCTGGAGCTTTCGACCACATCATCAACAATCCCTCCTGTCGCTGTTTAGATGTTTAAATTTCCAGTTTTAAGTCAACTCACATTTTCAACTCACATTTTCAGTGAAATACTTTTAATGTGAAGCTGCAGCAGTCGGCAAATGTTTAGAAATAACTTATTATTAGCAATACAGTGTTTTCTCTGGGTGTCACCAAAGACAGTTCAAAATACTGCAAATATATAAATATTGTAATACTTTCATCAGTGGAATACAGGCTTAATAACTGTTGTGCTTACTATCCAAAGGCCAAAAGATTTTCTCTTTGCAAAGATACTAATCAGAAACTTTCAAAAAAATCCTCCCTCAAGGTTTAACTTCTTGTCAGTTAACTTATGACACGACACCGAGCCACTGATTAAAGGCTAAGTTCTTGTACTGATTCTTGTACTTCATGTCCTCTTGGGGTCATGGTGTGGAACTATCAGGATCACCTCTGGGCTGCACCACGCGGGTGAAAGAGGGCGCGGTACCCAATGAGCACGGAACATGGCTGTACGGGCGAGGAGGCTGGTGTGATGGGCTACAGGTCGACCCCTGGAGGATCGATATTACCAGACAGGTACGTCCTCTGACCTCACAGACAGGTACGTCCTCTGACCTCACAGACAGGTACGCCCTCTGACCTCACAGAAAAGTACGTCCTCTGACCTCACAGACAGGTACGTCCTCTGACCTCACAGACAGGTACGCCCTCTGACCACAGACAGGTACGACTGTCTCTGACCTCACAGACAGGTACGCTCTCTGACCTCACAGACAGGTACGACTGTCTCTGACCTCACAGACAGGTACGACTGTCTCTGACCTCACAGACAGGTACGACTGTCTCTGACCTCACAGACAGGTACGACTGTCTCTGACCTCACAGACAGGTACGCTCTCTGACCTCACAGACAGGTACGACTGTCTCTGACCTCACAGACAGGTACGTCCTCTGACCTCACAGACAGGTACGACTGTCTCTGACCTCACAGACAGGTACGTCCTCTGACCTCACAGACAGGTACGACTGTCTCTGACCTCACAGACAGGTACGTCCTCTGACCTCACAGACAGGTATGCCCTCTGACCTCACAGACAGGTACACCCTCTGACCACAGACAGGTGAGGTCATCTTTCCATCTTTCATGCATTTTCTTTGACTTTCAATATATTTACATTTTCTATAATCATCTTTTTTCTATTTTCTAATGTAACACATTTGAAAATTTGTGCACTGAATTGAAGTTTTGAAGTAATATATATTTAATCTGGTTTCAATACAATATTTTCTTGAAGCTAATAAAGACTTGTCCTCAGCCACCTTCAGGTGTAGTTCCTGTTGTGAAAGCCTCGGGTTCTATCAGGTGGTCTTTAACACGGTCCCTGCTGGTTTAGATTAAGGGTATCTGTAAGTGCACATCACAACCTGCTGACTAATGTGTGTCTCTTTCTGTCTTATTTCAGCTGGACATGAGCGGGTCTGACTCCAACACCGTCGTCTACTTCGGCCTGTTCGACGGCCACGATCCTAATCCATCCAAGGACCCTGGATACATCATCATGTATTCTTTTCTGGTCTTTTACAAATAATGGCACTCTTTAAATTAATCAAAGTGTTTCTGAATGTAAAATCAAACCAGAGATTAAATTTCTATTTTCTTTCTTCTTTCTTTGTCTGCATCCTTTACTCCCATTTAATTCATTCGCACCATCAGGAGGTAATCTTTTTTTATAATAAAACTAATGCCACTGCGGTTGCAAAATATTTCCTGCAGGACCATCCATGTGCATTTTTCTCAAGATGTTATCCTGAAGTCAAGAAGAAGAGGCCTTACAGCTTAAACAAGCTCTCCCTATGCTGGAGATGCATTATTCTGAGGCAGCCTCTCCTCACTTATTCCATGTAATCACGTCCAACCTGAAACTTTGCTTTGAAGGAAGTGTTTCTCAGTGAGTCATCTTCCTGTTGGGAGGTGACTCCTCCTAACTTCATTAACAGGAGATCTGCTTCTTCAGGGCTTTTTACATCTAAATGACTCTGTTTAGTGAAGATGAGCCCACTAAAGAAAATTATCAGGTAGTTTAAAGTGCTGTTAAACATCAACTACAATACCATGTATTTTCTTTTGTTCTTGTTCCTTACTTGGCTAAATATGGCCAGAACTATTTTTTATGTAGTGTTTTCTGTACATGTGGACATCATGCCTTACCTCACATTCATTTAGGAGACACTTTGGTCTGAAGCGACCTACAATAATGACATTTAACCTACAGAGCATAAAATTACATATTTTATTTATTTTTTAATGACATTTCACAGTATTTAAAAACCTAAACACCAAGTAGAAAAATACACCATTGCTCCATACAAAAGGATTACTTTTTCATTATAGAAAGGTTAATTAGCAGAACTGTTCAACAGTGTAAGTAACATTTTCTGTGCATCAGCTTGGCTTGAGTAACACAATCAATACACGAATCCTTCTGATCAACAGGAAAAAAAAACATTTGATAATACTTATCCTACTGAACCATTTAAAAACTTCATCTTTGGCTAATTTGGTTTAATGATGCCTCTTTTATACCATTTGCTGGGTGTTTTCCCTACATAGAAATAGCTACAAGTAAAAGGCACTGAAGTGGACTTCATGGCATGAAGTCATAGCAGAATGACTCGTGCATTTACTAACGTGTTTGCTCTTGACTACAAGCATGTGCATATTAGAACCTGACGCAGGTTTCTCTGCAGCTCTTATCAGTCTCGAACTGGTTGCCATTTCCCTGACAGCCTCCGAACCAGAACTGAGCGCAGGAATTGGCTACGGAGTCGTAGTACCACTTCACCACGTAGTCCCGACAAGGTCCTGGATCCAGGAGGAGGCTGCAGTGCTCCACTGAAGGTAACAAAAAATAAGAAGAGTCAGAATTAACAGACAAGAAACGCAGTAAGTGTATTTACCTAAATATCAAACTCTTACTTTGCTCTATGGCGTTCATAGCCGCTAAAATTTGGAGCAAGACTCAACATTTTCAAAGAAATGAGAGTAGATGTACAGAGGACTTTAGAATAAACATTTGAATGTCATAAAACATTCAGTGCAGATTTCTGTGTAACATTTGAATCATTTCTCCATCCTCTCAGCCGTTACCTGGTACCAGTGCAGGTGTTGGCGGCAGCGGTGGCGGCGGTGTCTTCTCCTCAGACGGGGCCTTCAGGATGGGACCGTCGGGCCCGATGGCATCCGTCATCACCATACGGTGTGTGGGGTCCGCCTTTGGGAGGACCTCTGTAACTGGTCTGAAGGGCTCCCGGTCAAAGAATGGAAACCTCTGAGTTTCTGAGGAGGGTCTATCGACCGTAGTGGGTCTCTTTGGAGCGATGGGTTCTCTGTTCGGGTGTGACGCCGGAGGGCCGGGCTGTAACAGAGGAGGATATGTTTTCATTTACTGTACTTTTATTTATACAGGCAAGATTATATATTATAATATTATATAGATTTCATATTATACAAAGGTAACCAAATTTGGTAACCAAATTTCATAGCAAACTAAACACATATTAACCTCATGGTGTGGGGGTCCTGATCCTGAGTTATTACTATGGATAAATGAAAAATTTGACCAGCTCATGGCTTCAGAGAAAAGGTCAGGGGGTCAGTAAGGCCATTAGGATCTAACCTCTGGGGATCACAAATATCCATACAAAATTTCATGGCAGTCTGTCCAATTGCTAAGATATATTCCAATCTGGACCGCAGTGATGGACCGACCATCAGACTGATTACCCCACAGACAAGCCACCATGTCTTTGCATGATTCTCCTCAGCTGTCTCAGGCACATCAAATCATTATCAACAACAAGAGGTAGAAAAATGACAGATCTGTCCTCCTCACCACCATCTGTACCCTCCTGAAGTCTCCTGTGAAGGTGGGCGTGTCCGTGTCAGTCCTGTACGGAGGTTCTCGCACGTTGCTGGAGACATCAGGGAATCCTGGAGGCAGCCTGGAGCTCGGGATGGAGCTGAACAAATGCCTCCTGTCTCCATCCTCGCAGATACCATTCAGCAGTTTCTTCTCCAGAGCTGCAAGATCAGGAGAACATATCGGTAAATACGTATAGTTATGTACTCTACAGTGTAGTTTAATCATAAGATACTTTTTAGGAGTATTTTGCAATGCAAACAGTTTTAGTTTAATACATCTCCACATTAATATAGTCAGCATTACAGCATTGAAAATCTGACATTTAAAAAAAAAAAAGCAGTGGCAACAGCAAAATTTCTTTTCCACTTGTTCCGCTCAATAATCCACAAAACCACGGGTTGTTTTTATTGGAACTTACTTTCTGCCAAAGGGAGAGAAACAGTGTCTATGTTTCTGGAAAGACATGTCGCTCCTGAATTCTATTTGTTTCCATAGTTTTTCCATGCTGTCAGAACCAAAAATTAACCTTCGTATTGAGCTGAGGTTAGAAATATGACAGGTAGACATGATGAAAGCAGCACAAAGACATTTTATATAATGTAATCTTAAAAAATAAAGTAAGTATAAGTTGAGGATTTAAACATCAAAATGTGATTTATTTCCTATTTTAATGCCACCGGCAACTCCTTTAATGGTTACTTTAGTAACTACTTTATATAATGCAGGGTATTATATAATAATAGATTATAATTTATATATTATATTCAATTCTCCTTGATTATATTTAGTATCAATAATGAATTTTATTTATTTATTTTGAACATGGAAATAAAGACTGATATCTACTGTACATCACTTTCCACCTCTGGACAGACATTTGAAGAGGATACCACTAGTGATAAGACATGAAATGTGTTTGTTTTGTCATTTTTGGCGAGCTAACCCTTTAATCATGTGATCACTAACGCGGCTCACCTTGAAGGGATTTGAACTCATTGACCAGGTAGACGTGGTCGGGGTCAGAGGCCATCAGGTCGAGCTCCTCCTTGAACTCCTCGTACAGCGGATCGCTCTCGTTCACCACCCCAATCACAAACATCTCAATGTCACTTCCTCGAGCTTCTGACACAGCGCTCTCCAGACTGACCGCATCCCTTTTATCTGCCTGCCCGTCTGTGATGACGATGGCCACCTTCCTCACGCCTGCCCGCGCCGCCTTGAACACCAGGTTGGCCCGTTGGATGGCGCTGCCTGTGAACGTACCCTCGCCCATATAGGTCATGGAGCGCACGGCAGACTTGATCTCATCACGGGTGGCTTCCTGTCCGAGGCTGACCACCACCACGTTGATGTGGCTGTAGAGGACCACGCCCACATGTGTGGTGTCCCGGTTGACCGAGGCTCGGTCGATCAGGGAGTTCACAAAGTCTTTGATCACGTTAAAGTTGTCGGGGCCGACGCTCTCGGAGCTGTCGATCACAAAAACCAGCTCTAATGGGGTTTGGCGGCATATCACTGCACAACCTAGTGGAACAGAGCAAGAGATGGAGCCAGAACACAGACTTAATACAATAGAAATTCAAAATGTGTTTCTGATTACTTACTGCAGATAGATCTCACTATTTTGATGATTTCTTCCCTCTGTGAAAGACAGAATGTGCAAAACTTCAACGTTTAGAACTGATGTGTAATGAATGCGTAAGAGTATCAGAGTCTCCTGTTTTTGATCAGATTTGTGATACGAACTCAAAAAAAAAAGTTACTTATATTTCTGAAAACATGATCAGGTCTCTGATGGTCTGACTGCACATTGGTGTTGATTTGTTTAAAAACCAGTATAAGGTGTCTACATATCACAGTTCTCCAGGTAGAATCTAGGTTTCTCAGGTTTCTCAGAACTGGGATGTAAAGTTTTCACATGCAGAACATAAGTAGGATACTTAAAAAAAGCCTGATCAGGATATGAGAGCACATGTAAACACACTGAATAACAAATTGAATCAGTTTAAATCTGAATCAATCAGTTTAAATCTGAATCAGTTGACCAGTCTGGCTCATACAGCTCAATCCAAGTCTCCAGTGGCCTGCAGAGAGTGGGTGCTTTCAGAGATCTAGTCTTTTGGTGCCTGTACAGCCACATCAGAGCATTTTATACTCACCGTTTCATTTCAGAGCCAATGGGCTGAAGTAAAGGATCATCAACAACACACTGTTGTCCCAATATTATTGTCTGTAATTTTTGATTTTCAGTGTAAGTATGAGACTTACTGTCAGTCCAGGCTCCCCCTTTTGTCCCATTCTACCCTGTATTTTTAGAGAGATCAACATTTATTATTTATGTCCTTAATTAGAGCACATAAATCAATTAAAAATAAAGTCCAGTACCAAAGATCCAGGGGATCCTCCCTCTCCAGATTCTCCTTTGTCTCCATTTTTGCCATTTTCCCCTCTGAACCCTCGATCCCCCTGCAAGAGGAAAGAAACCCTCGCTCTTAATCACACAGTAGGGTTGAGACAGAACAGGGTTCCCTATCCTCACTAACAGTTCCTGTACATATGATCATATATAGAGAGCGAGCATCTCTCAGATAAAAGATCAAATTATTATATGTTGTTTTGATTTCATGCCATTTATCATTCTGCAAGGTTTTCTGTTGCTCATATTTCATATTCATGTGCCGTTACCTTGTCCCCCTGCAGACCTTGTCCAGGAAGACCTCTGGGGCCAGAGATCCCCTGAAATCCAGGCTCCCCCTGCAAACATAGAGCAACACACCATGTCAACAAAAACTTAACACAAGGTTTTGCTCATCGGGCTTTTGGTGCAAGTGTCTGGGCTCTAAACTAAATGGGTTCCTACAATTAAACAAGACAGTAAAGTCTGAACATCTCGTCATTTTCACAGAGATTAAAACAGGCAGGAACAAGCAGTAGTACCTTTTTATACTTGTAATTGTTTATTCTGTTTTTTTTGTCTGTGTTTAAAAAGAGTTTATTGGGGATCAATAAACACTTTCTACACCTTATCCATCAGAATCAGCTGACAGCAGTACCTTTTGTCCCTGGATGCCCTCTCCAGGTAATCCCTGTGGACCAGATGGTCCCGTTTGGCCAACTGAACCCTGCAGGGACAGAAAAGTGTGTGTCTGTCTTTCTGGTTTCCGACAGGAAATGAAAGTATATGTAATAAGTATTATATTTATACATACAAGCTATTGTTTTTACAGGACCGATTACCTTAGGACCAACAAGGCCAAGTCCTGGTGGTCCAGCAGGTCCAGAAGGTCCAGGCAAGCCTCTGTCTCCCTGATCAGGAAACAACTTGTAAGTTATAAAACATTGAAATATACCTGTAACAGTATGTTTATATTCTCACACAGAAATGAAAAAGTATGATGCACAGCAAGAAAAAAAGACCTGAAATACTGTAAATCTGTGTATGGCAAGGCGAGTGAAATCATTTCAGTTTTTCATAGTTTTATTTTTGTATTTGTGAAAACAGGTGAAACTAGAATTACTGTGGTTACACAGTATGTCTCCATGAATCTGTCAAGTTGTACTTTACATCAAAGACTCATGTAATAAATGTAGGTTTCAACTATTTTTAACAAATTAAAATAATAAAAAATAAAAATGGATCACCAGAATTCCATAGGCTGAAAAAAAAACAATCCCAGAAGAAGTGAAGGTAGCCTCTACAACAGATGAACATTTTGCTATTTCAACTTTTACCTTTGGCCCAGGTAAACCGACGCCATCTGACCCCGTCTCTCCGGGCAGACCTGGAGGCCCTAGGAGTCCCTAAGGCACAGAGTAAAAACATTACATGATGCAGGGCGTAAAGCGATAAAGGAGGCTTAATGTAGATGGATACTCACTGGAAGGCCGGGGTAACCTTCACCTTTTAGTCCAGGTGACCCAGCAGGGCCTGGTGACCCTCTGTCTCCCTACAAACCAAAACATCCCACTTTTATCAGAACCTTTTCTGGGTAGATCAGTGAAGACTAAACCGGGGATGATGAACTCACCTTGGGTCCGCTCAGACGCACCCCCGGCTCTCCCACGGCTCCGGGTAGACCTTGTGGACCTGCTTCTCCCTGAGAAAAGTAGAAATGAACCAACCTTTTTCTGTTTACAGTTACAGCAGCTGATGTTTGAACCACATGGGCTTACCTTGGCACCAGGTACACCCCTCCCTGGTGGTCCACTTTTTCCCGGTAGTCCCATAATTCCGGGATCCCCCTGGAAAAGAAAACACTTATCAGTCTGGTACTGAAAAGGCAATGAGGTGTAACTCAGTATGGATTGTTATTCAGGTTTAATGTACAGTGACATTTTACTCACAACTTCACCGCTAAGATCCACAGATGTGGCAGAATCGTTTAAAGTTAACACTACTGTGTAAAGTTATGTTATATTTTCATTTAAAATATACAGTATCTGTTGTGTACATACATACCTTTGCCCCCATTGGCCCCACAGGACCGACTACCCCTGGCTGGCCTCTGATCCCCCTGATTCCTTTGTCTCCCTGCCAAAATAACACAAAACTGATGATCACATTCTTCCAAACAATCCTCTGAATCATCAACTTTGACTTAAGAGCATGGATAATCATATTACAGTACAAATATACATAATCTTTATGTACTTATCAACTGTATAAAATATCTGTTACCTTTTCCCCAGGCACACCTTTACCAGGAGCTCCATCAGGTCCCCTGGGCCCCGGTAACCCAATGTCACCCTGTTGGCATGTGAAAACAGTCAATGAAGAAGTAGACTGGTAAGAAATACTATAATCAATTCTATACAAACTATACAATCACCGATTCAGCGTCACCAATCAGTATCTGACCAAATGCGTATGAATGCTTGTGTTTTGTGACGTCATAGTAACCTTCACCTTTGACCATCAAATTCTAAATAGTTCATCCTCGAGTCCAAGTAGACATTTGTGCCATATTTGAAGAAGTTATTCCTGGGATATCGTGTTTACAATAATGGGATGAGAAAAACCTAATTCCTCCTGTGACAGCTATCAGCAGGGTAGAGGGATGGAAATGATTATGATGTCACCTTTTGTCCTGGGGCTCCATCCTCTCCTGGCTGACCTGGTATACCTAGTAACCCCTCGGACCCCGGGTCACCCTCAGAGAGGAAAATAATGTGAAAGAGATTTGGTGGAATAATGGAAATAAATATAATATTGTAATTTCTGTGTTTGAACAAGAGCATCAACTAAGTGATTTATTTCTGAAGAGTCCTGCTTTACATTTTTGTTACAAGTTTACAAGTTAGACAAGATGATCAATACGAATCTCATTTAACTATGGAGCTGAAGCCGGGAGCTGATTAGCTTATCTTAGCATAAATTATGAGGAAAAGCTTGCAAAGCTCTCTCCAAAGGTGAAAAAAGACAAATACACCTTCCCCACAACACCTGCCCCCATAGCTACATTATCAACACATTATATCTTATTCATGTGATCTGTAGAAAAACAAAAAAGACATGTGTTTATGCTATGCTAAGCTAAGCTAACTAGCTGCTGGCTCTAGCTTCATGTTTAGAGTATAGGCATGAATGGTATCAATCTTCTCCTCTCACTCTTTACTTTAAAGGGAACCATACTGTCCAGTGATAGTTGAGTACTACAGTGGTGTTTAGAGGAGAACAGCACACTTACTTTGGGTCCTGGTTCTCCCACACCTCTCTCACCTGAGAGTCCAGCTTCACCTTGGAGGCCCTGATTCCCCTAAAGATTCACACAGACAGTGGAAGAGTCAGTCTTTTTACTTGGAGCCTGACTTATAATATAAGCAAATGTGAATTTAATAGTGTTGTCTGTTATTTAGGAATGAGATTGAGGATAATTTTACCAAAAAAAAGGTTTACACTTAACATTTATTCTCTGTTTTTTTTCCACAAACAGACCATGACCAACACATGTTAGTCTTGTCTGCATCACTCATCCCCAATCTTACCTTTTGTCCTGTTATTCCAATACCTGGAAGTCCTCTGGGGCCTGCAGGTCCGACTGGGCCTAAATCACCCTGTGAGAAAGTAGATTATGTCGAAAACAAAGAAGAGCAGGTGGGAGATCCTGTTAACTCTTATCCCGATGTTTAGAAAGTGTCTCTTCCCTTCAGTTTGAGCTGAAGTTTCAGCTGTATTTACCTTCTCTCCTTGAAGTCCTAAACCAGGAACACCGATGGGACCTGAAAATCCAGGTGGCCCCTGACTGCCCTGAGACAAGAGTTTTACTTACAGTAATCAAAGGTTCTGTGGCAGAGTATGAAATAAAGGTCAACACTCACAATGTGGTAAATGTCGCAGTACCAAAACATCTAAAACGTGGATAAATTCTGAGTCGGTTTACCTTGTCACCTTTGACCCCAACACCAAGAAGCCCACGATTGCCTCGGGGACCCTCATATCCTCGATCACCCTAAAACAAAAGTGAACCACACTATGACATACTGTAGCCATCACTGTTCTCACAACAGTTCTCATAATATAATCAGGTGTTTGTTTGTTAGCAGGATTACGCTAAAACTACTGGACAGATCCGGATAAACTTCCAGATTTATAACTTTCCTTTGCAGTACTTCTCAGGAAATAATCAATAAATCACGATGTAAAGAAATCACACCTACAGCATTCACGGTGTTGATATCTATCTCTGCTACATACCACAGAAGCCTATGCTAGTTAGCAACTCTTGTCCCTAGAAGGACCTTCATTCAAATACACACAGAATAATACAAAAACAATGATACTACTAGAATGGCAGTAGAACACATACCTCCTTCAAGGCCGAACAATCCTACACATCTGTTTAGCTTGCCTGGCCCATGCCCCACCCCTCCACACAGTTTCATGGACATTTGTTGAGTAGTTTGTGTGTAATTAGAGAAAATGTTGAAAATGTCCATCTTGCAATGTCAAAGAAAATGGAATAAAATTCCTGGATCTGCCCCCTTAAACACACCTTCACAATATTTTAATGGCTTCTTTTTTTTAGCCCCTTATGTCCTCTTTTTTTGTATAAACCAAACCAATCAAACCAACCAAACAACCAATGAAACAACCAACCAATGAAACAACCAACCAAACCAATGAAACAACCAACCAAAGGAACCAAACAAGCCAAGCAGCCAACCAGGCATGGATGGAAACAAAACATAATGGAAATGTAATTGAAAGGACACATAGATTAAATAATAATAATAATAATAATAATAAATATATACTGTATAATCATAAAGTAAGTACTGACTATAATGTCTCCCAATAGTTAAAATTTCAGTACTGTGCACAATTTACTGATTTCTATTGAAATCACTAAATTGCTGCTTTTGATATGAAAATCTGCAAACATTTGGATTATTGTTGAGAAAGATACATTTTATTTATTGCAGCACGTTATTGAGAACCGTTCCTGTCAGCAACGCATTAAAAACCTGACCCACCTTTGGCCCTGGAAACCCTTCTCCAGGTGGTCCAGGGTTTCCTTGTATGCCCGGATTTCCTGGGGGGGCCTGAAACAAAAAGGTTTAATAAAAACTTACATGTGAGGGTGTCAGTAAAACATGACATGGTCAAGCAGTAGCTGACAAAGATGGCCTAAAGACTGTAGTTCCTCATGGGACAGAATAAATTGTAAAATTGTAAATTTCCCCACTGTGGGACTAATAAAGGGATATCTTATCTTATCTTATAAAGTTGTGCTGTATTTACAGATTGGTCCTCCAGGTGGCAGCAGGGGTTTGAAAATGATTCAAAACATCAGTTTCTAGGAATCTTGGAATGGGATGTGAGTAAAGTGCTCAGAACATGCTCATGTTTGACAGCCAGGATAGTAAATAATAAAAATCTTGCATATGTTGCTTTTTCTGGATGACTTCTCTTTACTCTTTAGATTTAGATCTTAAACTGTCAATTTTTACTCTCCTAAATGTAGTTGTAGTGAAAAATAGCTCCAACACAATAATATACTAATAATGGGTATCAGTAATAACATTAAAATATGCCCATAGAGTACTTTTGGTTCTGATAACAGTAAACTGTAAGAAAATTGACTGTAAATTGACTTTACTTGTATTTTTTAAAGACTGATTTTGCCACTTTTATGAGCAAAATATATACTTTTAAAATACTGGTAGCTTTATTTAATGTTTATTTTAATTAATTATCAGACACTTATATCAATGTCACTGGCCTAAGAAACTGGCAGACAATAGACTTAAACATAATCAATAATATATCCTGAACCACCAATATAAGACCACGTTTCATACTCACTGGTAATCCTGGTTCTCCCACACCAATAGGACCGAGGGGACCTTGTCTTCCTTGAATGCCTTTTTCACCCTGTAAGCATCACAGCAGCAGAAAACAGCGTTTCTAGTAAGAGTATTAATAATAATCATGATATTTATGGATTCTAGCTATCAGAGAAAACTTAATCAAGGTTGTTCTTATCAAACAATCCCTTTGGCTGTGAACGATGTCCTAAAATGTTAACTTTTCAAATGAATAAATGAGAGGGACAAAGGAGAAAAATGCTATTTATGAGTTGCTTCATGTCAAATGGAATACAAGAAATACAGGAAAACACCAGTACCTCACCCCTTTGAGGGTACATTTGAGCATACATTTGAGATGAGGAAGATTATATGACGACAGAGGATGTTTTTATGGAAATAAATATATGTAACCTTGGCTCCTGGGAATCCGATACCAATGTCCCCTGGTGGTCCAGCTGCACCGCTGGGCCCTCGGTCTCCCTGTGACAAGTAAACGACAGACAAAAACAGAGATTTGCGTGTGATGTCATGCATGCCATGAGATGGAGCCTGCAAACATTTACCTTCCTGCCAACTCTACATGTTTGCTGATGACTCTGCCCTTAACTTCTCTAAATGCAGAACATGTACAGTAAATATTCACACATTCACAACTTAATATACACAAAATAACCAGCATTAGAGTTCAATCTATTTGCTTCTTAAGTCACACTGATATACAATTATAACAGCTTTTTGGAAAGACAGCTTTTTTGTCTTGTTGCCTGATATGTTTGAAGAACTTCTTGTAAACTGCATGGGGAATAAAACTGTGCTCTCCCCAGTCTGTTAAGATGCTTGCAACATAAATGTATTATTATTTGCAGCAGCAATCCAGTGATATCTAATGGAAAATAATACACATTATAGTCTTCATCAGTGAGGCCAAATGGCCTATAGTCACATCTCTTTATGGCATTTAGGAAATAAAGACCAGTCTCTTGTTCATTCTGTAGAACACTTTATTAATGTCTGGAATTTTCCTGGATGAACTATAAATCACATCTGTGTAAAGATGTCTTTGTTAAAACGCTCTGTGGTGATGGAGGCATCAGCATCTTATTAGCCTCTTGCACAGATTTTAAAGGTCGCTAAAACTGACATCTGACAATACTAATGTTGTGTGGGAATGTGTCCCAGCAGTGCTTTTCACTATTCTGAGGACAAATACTCCCAAAATTCCCAGATTATATCAAATCAATACATTCTTTGATTGACCCAATAACACTGCTTTTCAGATCACAGAATGAAAATGTTGAATTTCTTATAAATGCTCTTTAAATGAAATATATGACTATATTAATATGCTTCAAAGGAGTTACATGCTTTAACTATTTCTTAAAAAAACAGCAGCCTTCTTGGCATCACACTGAGGTTACCAGGCAACCAGAGGAGATGCTGCACAGAAATAGAGGGCAGATGGATAAACCACACACCAAGAAAGAGTTCTGGCATATAACTCCCCCCATAAACCACAAAGTCTGTATTTTTGTACATTTCTAACTACTTCTGTTATATGTATTGTTATAACTTATGGAAAGAACTAGTACCAAACAGGTAGTGATGGGTAGGAATACAGTATTCCAGGCTACCCTGACATCATACTGTCTAGTTCTAATGCACTGATGAAAACTTTGCTATATTTTGCAAAAGAAAAATATGAATATCATGAGACAAACATA
Source organism: Chaunax sp. Z400 (assembly GCA_037577475.1). Classification (NCBI taxonomy): domain Eukaryota; kingdom Metazoa; phylum Chordata; class Actinopteri; order Lophiiformes; family Chaunacidae; genus Chaunax; species Chaunax sp. Z400. The sequence continues at coordinate 27,871,361 of CM075190.1, forward strand.
AGAATTTAGAAAATATGAGAATACTTTATTCTTTATTATTACATGTTTATCCTTAAAATCATATTATTTCCCCATATATGAAAAGATCAGTCTCTATATTGTGTACATATTGTGTACAGTAGCTGTTTAGTGGTGTATTTTTGTTTTGCATTGTATTTTTGATCTCTGGGGTGTCAAAGTTAGAAATATAGAAATCCTACTGCATGCTGTGACATTATATACATGTTATAGGATTTGTTCCTATGACTTTAATGGTGCTGGAATAGCAGTAATGACAGAAGACAGAGTTGAAAATTCAATGCAGGTTTAAGAGGTTTAGGGGAAACTTACCTTAGGTCCTGCTGGACCCTCAGCACCCACGTCTCCTGGTGGTCCCTTCACACCCTACAAAACAAATTTAGAGTCTTATACAATTGATCAGTGCAACGTGAACGATAAATTTAATCACATACATAGCATACTGTAAAGTATCTGTAGTTTTTCCATGAACAAACTGACAAGATTTTTTTATTTTGCAACAAAAATTTGAAGTCCAGCAGCACAGAATAATGATGTACAACTTTAAAATGAACCAAACTGCAGGTCAAAACCAACCCACCACCTCGGAGTGAAAAATACAACAAGATCAAAATCAACACTCGCGTCTCTCATGTCCTTCCATATCAGGCCAAGCTCACGAAATGACGAGGTTATACTGACACTGTGCCTGAAGCACGTAGGGGGAAAAACGATGCTGGGCGGCCAGATCCCTGCTCTAATCCCACCACACAAAGTCTGTTCCTGCAAAAGAATAATATCCTGCAAGCCTGGATTCACTGCCACATTAGCATCAGGATTACCCATAACCCAATATTCACATTCCATTAGTGCAGAGAGGAATAAGAGAAATTCCACTTCGATTTTTCATAGTGGAGAGTGAACGGATTGTCTGATGGGTGTTGTGATGAGCTGTATGTTCAGTGGAGTGAAGGATGAGGGGCAAAAATGTAATTAGAGCAGTGGTTAACTAGAGCAGTGGTTCCCAAACTTCGTTACGTCAAGGAAACCAAAAACCGACACAAATTAGATCACAGGGTCTCCTGCTAATTATTATTTTATTTATTATTATATCATTAGTATTATTTCCCCCTTTTGCTGGGAATCCCATTCAACCCCATTAAGGACCCCACTTTAAAAACCACTGGACTAGAATGACAGATCATGAAGTAATTAAAGGACTCTAATGATGAATTTAAAAAATCCTGTGATCAATGAGAATTTATCAAAGTTACATTATTTAAGAGTCTACAGTCATGCTTACAACTGTGTGAGGCAGTGTCATATATGCTCACTATGATAATGCTAACATGCTAACATTTGCGAACAAGAATAATGTTTATCATCTTCATTTGTAGCTAATGCTAATGTTTGGAAATTAGCACCGAAAACACAGCTGAGGCTGATGAATGTCATTATTAGTGTTGCAGGTATTTGGCTGTAAACCAAAGGAAGGATGGACACTGATGTCTTTACATCGATCCTGCAGGCATCCTCAGTCTAATTTTTATGCAAACTATTGAGATTTTTAATCTATATTTAATGTTCTCTTCTGTTTCCATGCTTCACATGTTCTCATTGGCTAGCATATAGTGAAGCGTATTGCATTTCTTTTTTCTGAATTAATGACATAATTATCTCATTAATTCAGATAAAACAGAGCAGAATTATATTTTTTCATGAAAACTTTTGTTTTTCTGAATTAACAAGATGCATGCAATATGCTTCCGTATAATTATCGTTCAACAAAAAAAAAAGATATCTGTGTGCGCTTTACCTGTTCTCCTTTCAGTCCTCGCTGTCCTGGATGTCCATCAGGTCCCTGCAAAATGACAATAAATTGTCAGGACAGAGTCTGTAGTATTGATAAAAAATAATGTAGTTATTAATGTCCATACTGCGTCGCCCTTTTCACCAGGAGTGCCACAGTCTCCTCTCTCCCCCTGAAAGACCAAACCAAACATTACTCTCTTATTTCCTCCGACATGAACAGGCATGTTGCTGAAGCTAAACGTCACCCACCTTGTTGCCCTTATAACCTGATCGACCCTGTAAAAGGTGGAACACTTTTCAGATCTGCTCTTCATCTGATAAGAAGCACTTGGTGGTTAAAGAGAATTTATTTTTACCTCTGGACCATCACTTCCTGGTTGACCGTTCAAGCCAGGCTCTCCCTGATAAAAAAAGAGACCAACTCACAGTGAACTGTGTAAGATCAGACTCCAGATCAGATTTGTGTTCTGACTTACCCTCGCTCCTTTTACACCTGGCAGCCCTCTGAAGCCTGGGTCCCCCTTTCTACCCTGGAATAGTTAAGTCATTAAAGAGAAGGTGATGCACTTTTGTGATGAAGAAATACACATCAGCCCTTTTTAAATTTTTTTTTACTGATTTTAAATACTCTAAATACTCACTGGACCTCCTTGAGGGCCCCTCTCTCCTCTTTCACACAAACACACCTGAGCCTGCGGACACTAACAGGCAGAAAAATACATAGTCGATGCTACTATTTACAATAATTAATACTGTACAGAAGTAAATGCTGGATTGCATAGAAAAACGTACCTCTTCAAGTGCAACTGCACCCTGGATTCAAAACATAAGACAAAAAATGTCAATAGCATCTCATCAATTCATTCATTTTATGGAAAACTGGGTACATTTGTGCATTGTCTTCCCTCACAACTATTTTGATAGTGTATTTTTCTCAAGCTATAAATGTGAATGAATGAAATCACACATTGCTGGGAAGCAGACCGAGCCCTCTCTCAGACAGACCCTGACCCTGACATTTCTGTGTGTGTGGGAAATGCAAAGCAGGCGGGAAATCCCCTCAACTCTGCCACCGAGACTTGAACCCGCTGTGAGGGCAGAAAGTGCAAAAAAAAAAAAAAAAAAACTAGGGGGGTATAAACTCTTTGGAAGAAAAGCTGCTTTCCCTGTGACAGCCTGCTGGGTGTGCAGCAGATCTTTATTATTTCTCAACCATGTGGACGACCAAGAAAAAAAGCAAAGTTTCAAATACAACAGCTGCTCCTTTCAGGGATTTTTACATCTTCATCTGAATGGTGGAGGAGAAGGTGAGATCAGATGGTGTAGTAGCAGGATGTGGTTCAATGGCTGAGAATCACTGACATGGTTTCCGACCTTTTTGGCTCCCTAAAATGAAGCAATGTCAGTTGTGCTTAAAAAAAGATTAATAAGCAAACAAACAGTATTTATTTCTACTTAAATGGGAGGGAAAAAAATCCTGGTCTCTGGTTGCTTATAAAACTTTCAGGAGAGGCGAAAGTAAAAATAGGAAGTGTACTATATTTGAAAAAAGACCATATAAAAACACATAATCCAACACTCCCAGGTGAGCAAAAAAGACCATCTGCCTCTGTGGGAGTTTGTAAAGCTGTCTGTGAATACCAGTAACATAATGATGACATGACTTGATTTTGAGGATGAAACACACCCTGTCCCTGTCACTCACCATCTCTGTGAGCAGTTTCTCCTCCAGCTTAGGATTTAGAAGACTTTGGACAAACTGCTGAGCAGGCGCGCTGGCGATGGCGCGGAGCTTGGCGTTATTCTGATTCTGCTGGGCGATGTCCGATAAGCCTACGGTGAAGAACTTGATGCCGTGACCTTTGGCCTCTGCTGCAGCTGCAATCACGTCAGGGCTGCGCGGGTGGTCGACTCCGTTGGTCATCAGCACTGCGACCCTGACGCTGTCTGCTGATGTCTCTTGAACCAGCAGCCGTGAGGCGTTTGTGATGGCGTAGGTGGTGTAGGTGCCGTGGCCGATGTAGCTCATGGTGCTGACCTGACTGTGAAATAAAGCCAGGTCTTTCCAGTCTGAGAACCGGTGCTCTACAGACACGGTGCTGCTGTACTGAAGCGCAGCCATTCGTACCTTCAGTGTCCAGCCGCTCACCTGCACCCCAGCGAGGCTGGTGCTGAAGCGCAACACGAAGGCCTTCTGCTTCTCAAACAGGAATATTTTTGCGCTCTCTGAGCTGTCCAGAATGAAAGCCACCTCCAGTGAACATGTCGAACCTGTGGTCGGAAAAACCAGCACAACCTCAGGAATATGTAGAAATTCACGAAACTGAAGCAGAAGAGAAGAGAATCTGGAACAAATGCACTGTCCTTTCAGATACTCTGCCCAACTAGTAACAGAACTGCAGGGGTGTTAAACAGGTGTTTTCTTTTTACTAGTATGTCCTTATATGTAATTTAATTATAATTAATTAATTTAATTATAATTTATAAAGTTAAGCAGTGTTTTTGGTCATTGGATATTGAATATCTTTCAATTTTGAAGTGCTGGTCAGCTAAAATATCAAGATGTGATTTTACTTTTTTTTTAAAAATTTTTATGATAATTCATTGATAAACTTAATGGCACTCAGTAGATCACTTACCTCCGCCAAGGTCCAACAATCCTACAAGTCTGTTTAGCTTTCCTGTCTCTAGTTTCCAGGAAAACTCAACAAACTTGCAGTTTCACGCAAAATTTTTCAGTAGTTTTATCATCATTAGGGAAAATATGAAAAATCTTAAGTAACGCAATAAAAAATGTTTGGATCTGCATAGAAATTTAATGAATTCTTTCTTGACCCATGCCACACATTTCCACCAAGTTCCACCAAGACAATCCATCCAATCATTTTTTTGTAATCCTGCTGACAAACCAACCAATGAACACGGTGAAAACATTACGTCCTTGGTGGAGGTAAAATCCATTGCTGAAAATAATCATAATTGTATTGCTGTCTTCCTCTGTGTCTTTTTAGATTCTACCAAAAAAGTAACTAAAGCCCAAAATCTTCAGATTCTACACATAAAAAACACAACTTTTATGCCAAAAGATGACAAAGATGCATGATTTTACTGAACAGTTTTAGTCTTAGCTTGATGCAAAATCATCTGAACTACCATTCAAACCATCACAGGACCCTAAGAAACAGACCAGTACCAATCTTTGCAGCTGAGCTGACCTCAATGCACTGAAAGCTCTTCAAATGGTAGACATATAAGAGTTACCTTTTCAGCATTACTCTAAATGTGCACCTGATCCTCCACTCATACTTATCATCAGGATATGATCATCTTATCCTATGTGGGGGGTCACGGGAGCCTATCCCATTGGGCAGACTCCACCCAGATCCTCAGGTGGATTTGAACCCAGAGGCAACAGTGCTATACCCACTACACCACCAAGCTGCCTGCACCTTATCATCTATAGTTGTTAATGTCTACATTAGAGTAATGGATGATGGGAAGCTAAAAACATAGCCATAAATAGGATGATGTAACAAGACGGTAAGAGTGAGAATGCAGTGCATCAAATGTTAGAAGACAAGTGATAAGTTGCAGCATTCATACAGCACTTTTATCCAAAGGGCTTTACAATTCATTTCTCATTCAGCCATGCACATACATGAATGGCAGTGAGCTACCATTCAAAGTGTTGGCCTGGTTGTCGAGAGCAATTTGGGGTTCAGCGTCTTTCCCCAGGACACTTCAGTATGTGGACATGAGGAGCTTTGGAACCACTATTGGACGAGGCAGGACGAAGTTCTTTGATGTTTTCTCTGTGAGATGTGAGTTCTGGATTTTTGGGTTCATCCATTGCCTGGTATTTTAACACAACAGGCTCAAAATTGGCCACCTGACTACTATTCAACTGGCAGTCATCCCATCCGTCCACATCTATAACCGCTCATGCAGGGTCATCAGGGTGCTGGAGCCTATCAAAGCTTGTACGAGAGGCTGGACCCTGGACAGGTTGCCAGTTCATCACAGGACAGAGACAAAGAACCAGTCGCGCTCCTATTAACACCTTCAGGCAATTTTAGAAGCTTTAATTTGCCTATATTGCACATCTTTGGACTGAGAGAGGAAACCGGAGCGCCCAGGGGGAACCACACAGACATGGGGAGAACACGCAAAAGCCCCAGGTCTGGATTTGAACCCAGAACCTTCCTGCTTCGTGCCATTTGGCCTGGCAATCATCCAACATTTATGATATATGGGTCCTGTGTGTACATGCTGTGAAACTATGTGTTCTCAAGTATGCCACTCGTCAATAAATCAAGTGATTCTTATTCTATCTCTACATATCTTTAGCTGTGCATGTTGCTCTGTGAATATCTGATCATCCTCCCACCTGGAGTCTGTTACACCCTCAGGACCCAATGACTGGATACCTCATTAAAAAAAAATATATTACTGTACCATTTCCTCCATCATCATCCTGCCTGTTGTACATCCTGCGTGCTGTCTTTCTTCTCTGGCCTGTGGCTGCGTGTAGGAGAGCCAGCAGCAGAAGGCAGAGCGCCACTCCTGTCCTCAGGTTTCCCCTAAACATTTCCATCCTAGCAGAAAGCGCAAACTACTGAAATGCAAAGTATACTTCAGTACATGCAAAGCACAAAATATCCTGCTATTATCATAACATTCATCTGCTTTATATTTTACTATGCATCCTGCTAACCTCATCCAAAAAGCTGCACTTACAGCAGCCAATTGGTAGTTAATTAATTTAAATTATACTGTTCCTGACATAAATAATATGCATTTGAAAATGCCTGCAATATTCGAGTGAAAATATATAAATATATGCAAAGCCAGAATGATTTGTGAAAGCACCATTGAGTTTAAAGGATTTTCAAATACTGCCATTTTTAATCTTTAATGTAACAGAGCTCTTATACAGTAAACAGGTATATCTAAATGTCAAGAAGGTTCTGTCTGGTGTTATACAAACTGTAACATGACACCAGTAAATAAGTAAATAAACAAATAATGCATGAAAATAGCAATTAAATGTAAGAATTTACCTAGAATCTCATTTAGCTGCAGTCAGTGCTTGTATTCCCGTCAGTTGTGGCTCTTTAGGTTTCATTTCCCCGCAGAATCTCGTCCTGTAAACGGGCTGAGATAAACTGAGGACCTCAAATGATCTCATGTGCGATGTGCTGAGTGTGGGGCCACTCAGTGGTCCAGTTCAGAGCTTGTATTTATTCTCATGACTCTCCTGTTCTTTGATACAGTAGGGTTTATTATTTAATTATTTTAGTAGTGTAATAGAATAAGCACCACTGACAAGAAAAATTAAATTGACACAGCTAATTATAAAAATAAAGTACCCTGCGTCTTTAACCTGCTTGTTAGGGTTAATTCAGTTTGATTTTTCCTCACTGCTTTGTGTTTTGGGCTGATTCACATGGAAATTGGTTGGATGCTGTGTGTATAAGTCCCAAATGAGATTGCTTTACTTTTCCACAGTCGTCCACTAATGTGAAAACCAGATGAGTTGTAGTATGATTCCCATACCTCCAGCTCAGATATTTGCAGTAGTAGTAGAAGTTTGTCTGTACATTTCAGAAAGTTATATAATCACTGTTGATAAAAACATATTTTCACATACTCTGCTAAATGTTATTCGATCTGATGAGTGTGTGTTATTGCGGTGACATTTTAATTGGTTGTTTTTCTTTATATGTGTGTTTTCATACACTTTGCTTACAGCACCCACTGGTGGTATATTGTATGAATGCAACATTTAAGCCCAACAGGAACCTTGAGTATCTGACACCCACGATATCACGGACATATTTTGGTGTAACACACAACATTCAGTCGGACTCTGTGTCCCCTCCCGACATGTGTATGCTAAATCGTAATTCACCTGCTCATTTTATCACTTTATGTGTTTTCAAGTAGCACGGCATCGTCAATATTGGTAAGTGTTAGCAAATGTGTTCTACTGTTAGCTAAATCTGCCTGAGTTGACGTTAACGTCACATTTGAGCTCGTCCTTCACCTTTTGTTAGCATTAGCTTTGGCAATTTAGCATGTCAACAAACTTGAAGCTTTAGTTTTAGCTACTATGATACTTTAGCATGTTGCAAATTAGCTACATATTTTACTTCGCATTGCGCTTTTATTTCAAATAAATGCGTGTGTTGCTAACTATTCAGTTAGCATCGAGTTGCTACCTTTTTCTGACTGAAATCTGAAATCACCAACAGTAAAGTTCGGATTAGCATCAACAGTTTGGTTAATTTACACGTCGACATTACTTAAACATATTTAAGTGATTTGTCGGTGCTTTTTAATAGCCAGTCTGAATATCTGCATCTATTTCAGTGAGTTGAGGTGTTTTCATATCACTCTGGTGTCCCAAGTGTTTTCCATGCGCCAATTCCTGTGTCATTTTATTCATTTCCAGATTGTAGTGTCCAGATTTCCCTGAGATCCTTCTAGCTGCTTCTGAATCATGAGTGGCTCCAAGCCGGACATCCTTTGGTCTCCCCACCACCCAGATCGTTATGTCATCTGTGACTCTGAACTTGGACTGTATCGTATTGGACCTGTGGGCAGTGCAGAAACCAAAGCTGGCACTCTCCCCCTATCTGAAGAAACTGCTGCTACTTTACTAGCCATTAATTCTGACACTCCTTATATGAAATGTGTGGCCTGGTACCCAAAGCATGAGCCTGAGTGTTTGCTCGCTGTAGGCCAAGCTAATGGCAGAGTGGTGCTCACCAGCCTGGGTCAGAGCCATAACTCTGCATGTAAAGAGCTGGTGGGGAAAGAGTTTGTGCCCAAGCACGCCCGTCAATGCAACACTTTAGCCTGGAACCCGGTGGATAGCAACTTGCTGGCTGCTGGGTTGGACAAGCACAGGGCAGATTTCTCTGTCCTCATATGGGACATCAGCAGTAAGTTTTCGCCAGAGGCCAGTGTAGCCACAGAGAAGATTCGTCTCTCATCTGTAGATTTGGATTCGAGCACAGTCGTGACAAAACCATTGTATGAGTTAGGCCAGAATGATGCTTGCCTGTCCCTCTGTTGGCTTCTTCGTGACCCAAAGCTGCTCTTGGCTGGCATGCACAGGAACCTCGCAATATTTGACCTGAGAAACACAAGCCAGAAAACATTCGTCAACACCAAGGCCATCCAGGGTGTGACAGTCGACCCACACTTCCATGACCGTGTGGCATCTTTCTTTGAGGGCCAAGTGGCTATCTGGGATCTGAGGAAGTTTGAGAAACCAGTGCTCACACTCACTGAGCAGCCTAAGCCCCTCACAAAGGTATGATGCAGTTTGTATTTGAGGAGATGTGCTACATGTTGAAGCAGAAAGTTGCCACTTGATGATGTGGTATTTTCCTCTCTCATTTTAGGTGGCTTGGTGTCCAACCCGTACTGGCCTGCTAGCCACACTGACACGTGACAGTAACATCATCCGCCTGTACGACATGCAGCACACTCCAACACCCATCGGCGACGAGACAGAGCCCACCATCATCGAACGAAGTGTGCAGCCCTGTGAAAGCCAGATTGGCAGCTTTGCCTGGCACCCATCCTCTCAGAACCGCATGGTGGTGGTGTCGGCAGCCAATCGGGTCATGACTGACTTCACCGTGTTCGAACGCATCTCGTTGGCCTGGAGCTCCACCACATCGCTCATGTGGGCGTGTGGCAGACACCTGTACGACTGTGTCGAGGATGGCGCTGAAGGAGTGGAGAGCGTGATCGAGAAAGACATTGCTACGAAGATGAGGCAGAGGGCCCAGTCCAGGTACGGGCATGATACCGTCCAGGTGTGGAGAAACCACTTGCTGGCTGGAGGTAACGATCCACAGCTCAAGTCTTTGTGGTATGATCTGTCCTATATCCTTTTTGACCATGGCAGAAACAGTGTCTTTGCATTTTGGAAAAATTTTAATCATCGTAAATCATATCTATAAAATTAATGACAATTAATGCTAATGAAAACATCTTTATTTTCCCTACTGTGACCTTCTGACGTTCTACCTCCATCAAAGACGACATTATTTAACCTGTGTCCATTTATTAGATTGAAAGCTGTATTATGCTACGATTACTGAATGGATTTCCATAAATCTTAATGAAAGGATTGGGCATTAGCTATTAAAAAGAACTCATTAAATTTTAGTATGGATCTAGCAATTTTCTCTACTTTTTAGCATTGTGTTATTGTGTTACAATTTGTTTTGTCATTTTCTATAATTATGCAAAAACTACAGAACCGATTTCCACTGGACTTTGTGCATGTGTAGGACATTAGTCAGGCAAGCTCAACACAGTGTGCCATTCTAGTTGTTATTTTCTTTGATAAAGATCCAGATATGGTTTCATTTTAAAAGGCAGATAAACTGTAATTTAGGATTGTACAGTAAGCCCTCTTATATCGTAGAACAGGAATTTAGAAGTTTGTTTTCTGTAGTCAGCACTGATTCTTGTTTTGACGGTACGTAGTCAGAACATAGTCTGATGAATTTCTTGGACTCAGCAGTTCAGCTGTCATCACACTTTCAGTTCAGTTTGAATTTGAGTAATGTGATGAAATTCCACAGTAATTGTAGTTCTTGTGCTTTGATCTGCCCTTTTTCGTACTAATGTTGTTTGAACTGCAGTATCAGTTAAATTCCTATACAAGTATCACTTATGAAGCAGTGTGCAGAGGATATGGAGCTTAAACTGCAGGGGAACAAACAGTCTGTGGTGTATTCTGGCATCAAAAACATTGTAAAGACCAGCTCAGGTAAGTCACTGATAAGCTGATCGTCACTGAACATTTAATGTGATAAAATGATGTGAAGAAGAATCAGACCTGTTGAATGTTCTGACTTCCTGATTCTCTTAGGCACAACCGAGAGCCGCAGGTGTTGGAGCGGTTCTGACCGGCAGACGGACGTACCGCGGTACCTCAGCGAGGAGCGCTGCCTCGCCCTGCGGCTCTGCGGCTGGATCGGCCGGGGTCCCGACATTGACGTGGAGATATTCCTGCGATCACTGGAGCAGGAGCGTGAGTGGGAGCGGGCGGCCGCTGTGGCTCTGTTCAACCTGGACATCCGCCGGGCTATCCAAATCCTCAATAAGGGAGCTACTGCTGAGAAGGGTGAGTGCTGCATCCTTGTGGAAGTCGAGGGGTGGGAGGGTGATAGCAAGCAGGTCTGTCTTTGAAGCAAAGTGTTGACTGGAAGAAGGAATGAGGCCAAATATATCAATTAACGCATGTGATGCTTGAAAATGTCATTCTAGTGATTTTAAATTGACATGGATTTTATTTATAAACTAAATTACATGCATGACGGCTACAATGAGTCATTCTTTAAATTTTTTTTATTAATCTACAGGTTATTCAGTTGTTTAATCAGGTAAGATTGGTCTATAAAACATCTGGAAACAGTGAGAAATACCCATCACAATGTCCTTGAGCACAAGATGACATCATCAGATGTCTTTTGTCCAGCAGTCCAAAGCCCCCCAAAAAGACAGAAAAAATCAACAAATTCAGAAATTTCTTCTCTCTGAGATCAACAACACTTTATTACTCTGCATTATTGTGCTTTGTAAGTTCATGCTGCGTCAACAGGAAATGATTTAAGCAATATTTATAAAGACATATCGGATGTATCAAAAATGTTTGGCCACTGTGTAAAACAAATACCACAGAATGTGATGATTTGTTGATCCTTTTTGACATATATTCAACTGAAAACAGCAAAAAGACAATATATTTAAAGATTCAACCCATTAACTTTATTGATTTTTATAAATATGTGTTTATTCTGAGTTTGATGCCAGCTACACATTTCACAGTGAAGTTGGAACAGGAGCAACAAAAGACTGTAATTCTCAAAAACAACAAAACACCTGTTTGAAACATCCCACAGGTAAACAGGTTAATTGGTAAGAGGCAATAGTACTATGGTAGAGTATGAAACAGGCTCTTTGAAAGGCTCAGTCATTCACAAGCAACAAAGGGTCGAAGGTCACCACTCTGTGAAACACATGATTGTATAAAGGTTATAATGACACAGTTGGTTTGTAAATGATTCCATTCTGTTTTTATTCTTATATTTAACACAGCGTCCCAACCTTTTTCATCAGGGTTCTATAAAAGCCATGAGAGTCCAGTCACTTTAAAAAAAAACTGCACAGATATGTGTTAAATGTATTATTGTATTATTCTGATACCCATAAAATGCATCTTTTGTCTTCAGAACCTTTTAAACAAATGAAACTAAGTTGTTAAGAAATGTTAGTAATGTAACAGCAGGGGAACCTTGTTTTTCACACCACTCATCCTGCATCAGCTGCAGGGCATTTCACACTGAGCTTTAATGAAAGAGAAGGCTGTTGTTTACACATGTCTTGACTAAGGAAAATTCCACCAATGTAGGTCAAACGTTTTTCTGCTGTGTGTTCTAATGAGTGTTTCCTGAGCATGACTGATGGGGTGATCCATTAGATAAGGAGTGTCAACAGTTAGAGCAGCTCTGACCCAATGTACTAATTGTCATCGACACACTTAGACAAACATTTGGACATTTTTGTGATACTGGAAACTTAAATTTGACTTGTTCTCAGCATTTTTTTATAGGCTACTTCCGCTCTGGTGATAGCCGCTGCCGTCCTGTTCTCATGAATGTGATATCTCTCTAATGCCTTGATATTTGGCACAAATGTCCACTTGGGCTTAAGGATGACCTTATTAGAATTTGTGGTCAAAGAGGTCACAAAACACACATTTCTGTCCCTAATTCAACGATTCATACGCTAATTATGACAAAATTTCTCACACAGTTCTAATAGGATAAAATGAGGATGTGACAACATTTTATATCCAAAAGGTCAGCTTTGCTGTGATGTCATAATGTTCTGCAAAAACTCGCTGCTATTCAAGTTGTAACTCAGTAATAGAAGTAGGGATTATGATCATATTTCACACTTGGTTGGATACTGAATTGGTGACACTCAGAACCATATTCTAGTGTGGGACATGTTTCGCTCTGTCGGTAGAGCCCCCCCCCAAAATATCGAGGTCACAGTCCTCTAGCGGCCAGCGTGGGTTCAGTTCAGCCTGTAGCCCTTTGCTGCTTTTTCTAAAGTATTAACTATACACACATGTGAGTCAGGACAGACATGGATGTATCCAGAAAGGAAATTCACCTGCTGGTCTGGATTCCTCTTATTCACAGGTGACCTGAACCTGAATGTGGTTGCCATGGCTCTGTCAGGCTACACCGATGAGAAGTCCTCCCTGTGGAGGGAGATGTGCAGCTCTCTGAGGCTGCAGCTGAAGAACCCCTACCTTTGCGTCATGTTTGCCTTTCTCACCAGTGAGCCTGGAGCCTATGATGGCGTGCTGGTAATGGATCTCTTAATATCGTGGAATTTATGGCTCTGTTGCAAACACGAGGAAACTTAGTGAAAAGAAGGAAATGTGGCTCTCTTTTCTCACTGACCACCATCTGTTTTGGTCTCACTCACCATGCATTCCTAACATTAAGACATAGGGAATGCTCCACTTGTGTTCAGGTTGCAGGAATATGTGTTCTGCATTGCTGTAGTCTGGTGGAACTGATAAAACGTCAGACAGTAAAGCTGTGCCCAGGACAGAGTGTATGTTTCTGCATTTTCCTCCCTGTGTTACATCAGATTCTTATCACAAGCTGCTGTTGCGGCATTTATTTATCTCTTTTGACCTGTTCCTTGCCAAAAGTGATGACTCCATGATAAGAACATTTAGTCAGTCCCTCTGATGTTTCTATCTTGGCTTTAAGAATTGATTGGGTGTTCCTACAGAGAGCAGGAAAATCTGAGTGAGAAATACACTGCCAATCAAATCCTTTTTTTTCCAAACTGTGGTTAGAAAATATGTTAAAATGACAACATCTGATGAACGTCTTTGTCTGTATTTCAGTATGAGAGCAGTGTTGCTGTGCGTGACCGAGTAGCCTTTGCTTGTATGTTTCTCAGCGACACCCAGGTAACGCAACACAAAGCTGGTCTTTCAACAGCAGATTGTGCCCCATGTCATACCCTGCAACAGAATTTCCTATCGGATTCCTTCAGCGCATGATTGTGTTGCATTCTCCTCTAATTTGCGTGCAGCTGCCTCGATATATCGACAAACTAACCAATGAGATGAAGGACGCGGGCAACCTGGAGGGCATCCTGCTGACGGGTTTGACTAAAGATGGCGTCGACCTCATGGAGAGCTACGTGGACCGCACCGGAGATGTTCAGACTGCCAGCTTCTGCATGCTGAAGGTACACAGACACATTTTACCATGTTGTTCTCTTTGATTGGAGATTATTAGCAGCTCGTTGGCCAAATCCGGCCCTATTTTGCGTGATGAAAACAGACTGGCAAATATAATATAAAGATATGGTTGATATCAATTAATAATAATAATAATAATGAATGCCGCAATGTGGAGAAAAGCATTAAGGCCACTTTCAGACATTCAGTACATGGTGAATTCTAATAAATTCGCTCCACTCGTGTATTAAAGCACGCTTAAAAATTCTGTGGCTGACGTGGTTTTTGCTGGAAAAAAAGTATAATTGCTGCATATAAATCCTTAAAAATGGCACCTGTTCCTTCTCTTTTATTACAAATTCCAGAATATATAAATATGCTATTATCTTTTAACTCCTGAAATCAAGATGTCTCCTTCACTATAAAGTCCATTCTCAGTGTATGTGCTCTGCTGATTACTGGACCAGGAACGGCTTCTGGTGTATGTGTGATGTCACAAATCATTCTCATAGGCCCGTCTTTTAAAATCTGATTTTCAATGAGCACAGAGACATAGAGAAAGGAAAAAAACACAAAGAAGTTAAAACGGATTCAACTTTTGAAAGAACGTTACCTGATGTCAATCTTATAACAGAGGCTTATACAGTGGTGTCACACCTCACACATAGATCATTCCACACAGTGATGCTCTAAACCTTTTACTTTAGGCACAACAAGAAAAAACAGATTTTTGACCAGAAGCACTGCTCACCAGACCAGATCTCAGGCCTGGTTAGCTCATGTTACTCCTCCAGTAAATAGTGAACCAGGGAAGACTGCCTTCCATCACTTTTGCACTTCATAAATGGAATGAGGAAACTTTTGACTTCAAAAATATTTAGTGATGGCTGTGATTGTCAGCGATCCTATATTAAGAGTTTTTTTTCCCTAAAAGGTTATGTAGAAACACAACTTTGACTCCACAGCTTAAGCCTATTTGACCAGAAACACACATAGGTGTTAGTATACAGAAACATCCAGATAACTCTATTTTTTTAATAAAGAACCAATAAACACAACAAAACATTATTTCATCCGTAAATTATTTAGTTTGTGGCTAACCGAGCATTTAAATCTGTTTTGTGGTGCAACACAGAACAGGAAAGACAGATTAATGTGAAAAATGTTACAATACAAAACGTGTTTCATTAATCACTTTTATATTTCTTAATGTATACAATATTCGGTGATATTAGATGTCACACCAGAGAAGCACCATGTCGGAGCAAAAGTATGCAAATATTGTGATGTCGCAATAAATGAGTGTCAGTCAATCAATAAAGTCAGAAAGAAAAACATTCAGAGTTCATCTGAACACCTGCTGCTCATGAAACTCAGAGAAAAGGGTGATCAAATATTAGTCAAGATTTTGTCACTGCATCAGCAAATTTCCACTTAAAATGTTTTATTTAATGTACTGTTTCGCTCCAAAATGACAAAGTTCATAAAGACTCGTCATTTTGTGTTTTGCTTTAAAACAGGTTTTACCACACTCTCTAAGTCTTTTCAGAAACACGTTTTAGTGCACTGTTGAGTTATAGATTTTGAGAAAGTTTATTACCAGGCAAACCGGTTGGAAATGGACTTGAGGACACGTGCACACTCACGTGCACACTCACGTGCACACTCACGTGCACACTCACATGCACTAACATGCCGTCCCGGCTACCAACACAAAAGAACAGAGAAGGTCAGATTACAATACAGGGAATGTGGTGTCGTTCTCTCTTCGGGTTACTATTATATACTCCTTTATATCTTTCCATCATAAATAGTTGTTTGCTGCCATGTTAATGCTCAAAATATCTTATATTGAACATTTGAACAGGTGAATATAATACTGCCATTTAATATGACTCACTGCAAGAGGTGAGGAGAATTTGCCATTTGAACTTGTGCCATGTATACTGAACGCTGAAGGTGCAGGGAACGGTGCCAACAGGTTACAGTAAGTGACCTCAGAATACAAGGTTTAAACAGTAACCTCAATGAAGTCAGCCATTAATGACTAACATCTCTTTTAAGTACAGTATGTTAAAGGAAAAGCTCCACGGCTTTTTTAAATAGGAGGTGGAAACAAAACTTGCAGTGAAAGCTTGACAAAGTCACATTTTCTGGTTTCATATATCAATCATGCCTTAATTGGTAGATAAGAGTTCATAAAAAATGCACAAAACTTACAAAAAAAATGTGGTTCAAGATTGATTTGAATGTTAAGAAAAAAATCGATTCTGTGCTTCGTTCAGGCCGTTACAAGGAAAGAGGGGAGGAAGGAAGGTTTGAACCCTTGGAGAGATCAAGACACATGCTACAACTTGCATGTCTTTTTTAAAAGGTGGCACCTTGTTATTCTTAACACAGTTGCCACCTCCTATTAAGCAAACGTCGTTGGATTTGTTTGCAGTCATGCGCTACTTTCTATACAGAAACACTAAAGCAAATACAGTTGTGGAACAGGTCTGTAAGTTTAAAACACGCTGTAGTGTAGAACAAGTTGTTTTTTTTCCTGTTCTAACCTGCTCCTGAACACTGAAGCACTGCTGTCTACATCCACCACCTGTGCAGAAACTTCATATACATCTTATACATATGTACAAATATGACCTGCAACAGAGGGATGGTGTAGGAAGAGGCAGGGAGGGGGAGAGTTCACTACGACACTTAAGACTGTTTGATTTCTAACGTGGCGTGTAAACTGATATGATAAAACAAGGTGAAGAACATAAATTTCTCCCACCAGGGTTCTCCAGGTGATGTTCTGAAAGACCCTCGAGTCCAGTGTTGGATTGAAAACTACCGGAACCTGTTGGACGCGTGGAGATTCTGGCATAAGCGAGCCGAATTCGACATCCATAGAGGCAAGTTGGACTCCAGCTCCAAACCACTGGCTCAGGTACGACGATTTAATAATTGTAGCACTGAAATAAAATCGACTGATGAAAAATGATTAATAATTCAACATGTAAGTCATTTATTCACAGAGACTTTTACCGGCTTCTCAGAAGTGAAGATTTGCTGTTTTTCGATGTTTTAAATGGTTGTAATCTAAATGTTTTTGGGGTTTTGAATTGTTGAAACAAAAGGAGTTTTTAAGGGTTTATTCATATCTGTGGTTCGGTTCTTTTGGATCCAGAATAAGGCTGTTTTGGTTCTGGGCTGGAGTTTTTACAGATGAACCAAGAGGAGAAAACATTCAGTCCTGCAGACTGATGCTATTTCCCAAATGGCTTACTTCCGTTACTACACTCAAATGTAGTATTACTGCATGGGAGAACACAGAGGCAGAAGAGGGAGGATACAGGGTCTGTTACTGTGAGACTACAGTCACATGCTTTTTAATGGACTTTAATGACAAAGAACACAGCGTAGGATAGAAGCACAACAGTCTTAAGAGGTTTTGACCCATAAATTATGAATACCACACGAGTTACATACAGTTACATGAAGCTTATATAGATCAACTATAAGATCACATCCTGAACAGATTTTAGGATCAACAAATGGGTTAATTAGTCGTCTAAAATCACATGCAGAATCACAAAATTCGGGTTGGTTGTTCTGTTTGCTTTCACACCACAAACGAAACAAAACTCCAGCTTTTTGAGTGGAAAAAAGCCGAAGACCGTCTTTTTTTCTGTGATTTCAGCCGACCCTGTTTTGCCAGGCATCTTGAGAGCGATTGATGTTTTCACATGTGCACCAAATGAAGCCATCTTTAGGGGGAAGCTCTTCTGGTTTTGAAACAACTGTTCCAAACGAGCCACATGTGAATACAGCCTTAGGTTTAAATTACAGAGTGAAGAGTCAGTCAGAAATCATAGGCAGATTAATCATTAATCTATAAATGATCAAAAACTGCATCCGTAAATACTTTGATTAAAATTTCAGTCATAGGTTTGATATATTTTTCTGAAATGCATGTTTGCTGCATAAAACATAGGTTTATATTAACATTACAGAGTCTTGACAAAGAAACGCTCAATGACTCCTGACTCTAATGTCATAGTTCTGTGGCAAACTTTGTTTTGTTTGTTTACTGTCCTCGGTGTGACTCCTCTGATAACACAAATTAGACCCTTGTACTGTTAATTACAGCACAGGTAACTCGTGCCAAGAAATCTGAAGTGAGTGTCGGGGAAGCTTAAACACCCACAGCCCTGCTCATGATCCTCATCATAAAATCTGTGTTCTGGATAGTGATCTTTGTTGACTTCTCCTTTTAAATTGGAGAAATCTGTTCCACACAATTCCAAACACTGCACCATAATAATGGACCCTTTTATAAAGCCTAATACTAAAAATGTGTTCGTGCAAGCCTAACTTGGCCCTACCTAATTGCATCACTAGACATTCCAGTAATCATAGTTAAATATGTCGGGATTAGTGCTGATCCGGTGCTTCTCTCCCTCTCCCCTCAAAAAGAAAATCAGACAGCTGCTGAGCCAGTGCTTGTTGGTTTTACCTTCATGTTCAGCGGCTTATCAACTGCCCTTTGTGTTTGTTC
This sequence comes from Chaunax sp. Z400, assembly GCA_037577475.1. Taxonomy (NCBI): domain Eukaryota; kingdom Metazoa; phylum Chordata; class Actinopteri; order Lophiiformes; family Chaunacidae; genus Chaunax; species Chaunax sp. Z400. The sequence goes on from CM075190.1 coordinate 27,890,020, forward strand.
CTGTGCGGCAGGTGTTTGTGAGCTGCAACTTCTGTGGGAAGTCGATCTCTTACAGCTGCTCGGCGATGCCTCACCAGGGCCGCGGCTTCAGCCAGTACGGTGTCAGCGGCTCACCCACCAAGTCCAAAGTCACCAGCTGCCCCGGCTGCAGGAAACCGCTGCCACGTTGTGCCCTCTGCCTCATGAATATGGGCACACCTGTCTCTAATTGCCCAGGTACACTGGACTGTGTGGAGTAGATGCTCAGAATATTATTTTCAGTAACGTCTATAATACATAACTGGATATATGAAGGGGATGATGTCTGACCTTTGATCAGCATATAGGGGCAGTTGCACCTGGGAGGTCAGCAGCTAAATCCAGTTACTTATCGCTGCGATGTCACTCATGCCAACGTCGATCGATAGTGACATTTTTATTGATTGTTAATATTGACTTATGGATAAATCCTCTCTGGCAGGAACAGGGAAGTCAGACGAGAAGGTGGACTTGACAAGGGAGAACAAACTTGCTCAGTTCAACAACTGGTTCACCTGGTGTCACAACTGTCGACACGGCGGCCACGCCGGCCACATGCTCAGCTGGTTCAGGTGGGAGTGTGTGGATAATCTGTAGATATATGTGAACTGGGTTCCTGCTGTGGTCGGTGTACCTTCAGTTCTTTTGATTTTCGATTCTGAAGCAAAAATGTAAAAAGAAAAAATTACATAATCAGTCAAATGAAAAAATCCAATAGCATACATAAAAATTTTAATGAGAAGGAATAGGTGCCATTTTAAGGATTTTAATGTGTTAATTATACGTTTTTCCTGCAAAACCATATCAGACACACATCAGAGAATTTAATGCATGCCTGTGAATATGTGTGGAGGGTATTTTGAAGTGTAAAGGTAAAGATAGTATAAAGTTTTGTTGTCTCCATATTGGGATCCTGCCTAAGAGATATGACTCCCTTTTCCAGTATAAACTGGTTAGTTAGGAAGCCATCATGGCAGCCTGTTTGAGCCAAGCCTCTCGTTTCCCTTATATGGTAACCTTCAGTTACCTATTACTGACGAGGCAATGTCAGGCAGAAATAATTTGCCTGTGGCTAAAAACTCTCTTTGCTCGACTTATTCTACGCTTTGTTTTATTTCCAGGTGACTAAAGCAAAAGTTTAAAAAAAAAAAAATTTGCAAATAAAATTTTCATTGTTTACTATTTGTTTCAGAATCAAAAACTGAATGAATGGAAGGTACATGGACCTGCTGTTCCCTTCTGTGCCGTTAATGCTAGGATATGCAAACGTCTGTATTTTTTTTTATTGTTTTTACATTTCTTCTCATCTTCATGTTAACATTACAGAGACCACACAGAGTGCCCAGTGTCGGCTTGTACGTGTAAATGCATGCAGCTGGACACCACAGGGAACCTGGTGCCTTCAGACAGCAGCTAAACAAGACAGGCTTGTCGGGAACTGAAGCCAAACACCAGCCCAGAGCCAACCAGTGCAGGTTCACGGCTGCACCCGCCACACCTACAACTGGGCGAGGGACAAAGGGTGCCAGCAGTGTCTTCCTCTGGAGTGGTTGCTTAAATACAATGACATACATATAGTCTAGTGAATGTAACGCTGTAACAGAGCCTTATATTAAGAAGGGAGGCAGTGTGTGTTACTGATCTCACTAACTGAATCAATGACAGAAAGGGAGCAAATGCAAAACTCACTGCTCTGCTAATGAAAATCCCACTCAGGAGAAATACTTGAGGCTCTGCTGCTATCAGCCTCTTCCAATCTAACCTGAATCAGGCTTGTGGTTTTACTGTGATTATTTTTTTTTTAAAAACAAAATCAAATGTCCACTCACACATCAGGTTGTAAAGATGTGATCACAGGTGCCAATATGTCTGAGCTATATTTTGTGGCTTTTGTTTTAATACGCTATTTAACATCTGTGTTTGTTCTTACAAGAGTATCTTCACATACCTCATGAAAGCATTGTTCAGGGTGAAGGACGGTACCCCGGGTGACGGAGCAGGGTGTAGCACACAATAGCAACACTCCCTTGCTCTCTTCGCGTCCGTCTGTGCCACTCATCATCTGGGATTGTGCGAGAGGGCTCCCAGTGTGAGGGGTGGTTTTGGGGGTGAGAATGAGGAATTAGAGGAGGAAGGGGTGGCGGTAGGTGATGGGGAGGGTGGGAGGGTGTGCGTCTTTATTCACCAGCCTACTCCAGGCCTGTGGTCCATGAAAGAAACTCGCCAGAAAACAGCAGCTGCTCGGCACTCTGACAAGACCCTCCAGATTGTTCCCCTCATAAAGAACCTCAGCTGCCGGAACACTATTGACTCAAAGAGAGGGTGAGAGAACAGACAGCCTTAGCCCTATACCCCCCCCCCCCCCCTCCGAACACCCTCCAACATACACAGACTTGCCCTCTCTTCTTTCTCTCTCTCTTCTGTGCCCAAATTGCACCCAAAAACTATGCATACCACACATAAATCTAAGGATGGGCGCCGTCTGTGGGGAGACGGCCGTGTGTAAGCTGCATTGTAAATGGGTTTCTCTCTTTCTCTGCCACCCTCCCCGCTCTGTCACTAACCTAGGGAGGCATTGTAAGTGAGAGGCAGCCTGCACCAGAGCTGGTTGAATCACTTAGTCATGGAGGAGGAGGGAAGGGGGGCACTGGAGCTACTGTATGCTGCTTTCACCAGGATCTCTTCCTGGTGTGGGAGGTTTTATAGGCCTGCATGCCCTTTTGTGAACTATTTTGGAGTGGAGCTGACAAATTGGCGAGCCGTGTAGCGTCCCGAAGAACAGGGTTGCTGGAATTTCAACCTTTCAGTGTTTTTTGTGTTTTCCTTTTAAATAAATTCCGACTGACAAATTGGAGCACTGTTGAATGGAGTGTTTTCCATACATTTCCATGGTTTATTTTTTTATTATGCTTCATAGAAACAGATGGCGTGGGTTTTCAGTCATGTGCATTCTTTATCTTTGCTTCAAAAACATTGAGTCACACATTCTCCCATGGGAACTCCCACAGAATCAAAGAAAAGATAGGCACCAGGGTAAAACAATATATTTTGTTCCTCAGAACTAAAGATTAATCTCCTTATTCACTCCTTTTTTTTAATATTAAGTTCGTTCTTGACCCTGGAAACCACAGTTGACATGATCTCACCACAAGGTCCATCAGTGGCTGATCTGGAGCACATTACAGTCTTCCTCAGCAGATGGAGTTTGCTGAGATGTCAAATTTTCATTTCGCAAAGGACTTATTTTACATGTTAAAAATCTAGATGGTAATTTAATCTTGACTTTACAAAACAGCAGTTAAATTACCAAGCATATAACTATTATGTACAGGTAAGTATGTATGGAAAATGAAATACAAACAACATAGACAATAACAACCAGAGCAGTTCTATGTACAGTTTGAAATGTGAGGGTAAACTGTGAGCAATGCTGGAATACATTTAATGAGGTTTTTTTTAACAAGGTCCATAAATAGTGCTAATTTGGTAAACAAGGATAATAAGTATCTACATTTTCATTAGGACTGGGCAAACTCCCATCTGCTGAGGAGAATTATGTGACCAAAAAAAAGCTCCAGAGCTACTGCCTCTGGACATTATGGTGAGATTATAGTGTAAACTCCTCAGTTGTAATATTTATTTGGTAATATGTATATATACTGTAATATAATATACATCGACTACAGTATTCAGTCTTAATTTCATGATCAGTACATTGTCTTAACTATTATACTCACATCTTGTTTTTAATAACATATTTCTGCCCTGATTGGATGAAAGTAAGAGCATAGAGCAGTTTGCACCAATCAGCGTCTTTAGTGTATGACCCCCTGTATCCAATCACATGCTCGGAAATGAGAAGCGTAGCCCGCCCACACTCATCAACCACTAGTGTTGTTAAAACGACTGTCATTTAGAATGGACGTGATGGGAAAGGCAGAGCGAAAGCTGGAAAGGACGAGTTAAACCTTCCTAGAAGTATCAAAAACAACTTTTAAAGTTGCTTCTGTTACACCTACAGCTTAACTCGGCATGTGTTAGTATCTTACAGGTAAGTTGACATCAAATAATGGGTGTTAGAGGGTTTTTTTTTCTTCGAACGCATGCGTTCATTTAAAAAAAAAAAAAAGGAAGCTAACCTTTTTTTTTTTTTTTTTTTTTTGCTAACATGCTAATGTTTATCTTACCGTCCCCCACACCGTCACCTCCTCTAGAGAAGCAAGCAGCTTTGGCTCTACGTCTTTCTTACTACGAGAGGAATTACAGCCAGTTTCGGAGGATGTCAGCCCCCGGAAATTCGCTTCAGCAGCCGAGGGTGAGACGCAGCAATGCGGGCTCCCCTGGCTCATTTAACAACAGCTGCCGTTTGCACCCCATCCGTGCCACCGTGCCCTACCAGCTCCTGCGTGGGGGTCAGAGCAGCCCGACGCGGACGCAGACCCTCTCCGGAGGGGCCACGAACAGCCGAGGCTCAAGTCCCCCCTCCTCCAGCCCGACACTCAGTTCAGGAAGTGCAAATGCAAAGCAAAGACTGTCCCCCGAAAATAAGGAGCCCTCCTACCCCCCAGACTCTCCAGTTTCCAGAGGTAAAAACACCAAGTTTCAACTTTTGCCATGCATAGACCACAAAATTAGCCCATGCGTAGTAACGTTAGCTTTTTTTTAAATTACTGGTATAATTAGATTTAAATATTTTGACTGCGTAGAAATGGGTCAATATTGAGGGTGTAGCCTCTGAGCCTGGAACAGGATTGGCACTTCATTTGCAGGAGGTTGATGCATTAACTATTTAGCCCATTCTATTGTGCACTTACACAATTAGGCATTCATAAAGAGAATAGAGTGCACTGTTGACTCTTATTTCCTATGGACTTTTGACAGGAGATAGAGAGAAGAGAGAATTGGCAGAAAGACATGCTTCCAGTTGTAAAAGGGGCCACGTCAGTCTCAGTGGAGGCTGTGCTGGGTGAATGGTCAGGTGTTGCGTACTCTTAACTCAATCCATTCACACTCAGTTTATTCAGAACATATGCTGAGCCTCACCATGTTGTCTTACACATGGCTTACAGAAGCAAATGCTATGTTGCTTTATGTCATGCTCAGTTTCTCCTTGGAAGTGATGTGGAGACAAATTGAACTGAGGCATACAAGTTCAGCCAGCCTTTAATCCGGCTTTCCCTCTAAATCTTATTTATGTGACAGCCTCTCCTGCCAAATATCGAGAAACGTGGCCTTTATAGGCCAGAACTGCATTTTTTGGCGTAGCTTTTTTTTTTTTATAAACCCTATATTTTATGAGCAAAATATACACATAACCACACAGTATGTGGTGAATGTTTTAGGTACATTGTGACATGGAAGTGTCTGAATACAGCTTCTTTTTTCAGTATCTGGAGACATAAAGAAGTTCATGCTAGTTCTTTTAACCTCACCGGATATTTCTGACTGCATCAGTTACCATGAAAAAGCACCTGGTGTTTTCCACCACAACTAGTCTGTGCTTAATAAGATTAAGTCACATATTCCATTATGCTACAAGATCACAGCTGCATTCATTATCACATTTGCAAGCTTCCCTCTCTCACATTTAACCAAAGTTGGAGCCTTCTTGTCCAAGTACATCATGATGGTTATTGTGCAGTTGTGTGTTGAATTTGATGTTTGTGACGTGCTTCACATTCCTCAGTTCTTTGAATGAGATGACCTCCAACCTTGACCAGTGTACCATGCAAGGCAGGAAACGAAGTCTCTTCCCCAACAACTGAGTAGGCAGTCTTACCAGGCATGACTAGTTTCTGCTGTGTTTGGCTAGAGGTTGGTGTTGATTTCCCACCCCAGTGGCATGCCACACATACCTCAGTCCTCTGAAAGAGGCAACCTCTCACCCAGGCTAGTGTCCCATGTCAGTGATGATGATGATGGAGCCTGTGGCCTCACAGCCCAAACACACATGAGGGGCCTCCGATGATGACTGTGATCATATCAGTGTGGGCTTGGTGGCTACTAGCAGTCAAAAAAAATGCAGACTTAGATAAATCTACGAAGAAGCAAACGAGCATAACTGTGACAGGAATCAGTCGTCATCTTTCATCACTGTAGCCTAGCTTCATGTGACAGAAGCAGAAGGCTAATTTCTCATTAATTTTATTACTTTGAACCTCCTCACATACATTCTACCTTCAGTGCAAAGTGCCTCACAGTACCATTAGTTTAAGTGCCCAACAAAGCCACACTAATAATAGACCGCACTGGTTTTCACATCGTTCATATCATGGCCTGATGTTGAAGGACGGACTGTCATATTCCACGTCATCACCTTTTTAGGTTCACCGGCGTGACATCATTCTCTTAACACACTCTCCCAACAATGAATGTCCCATTCCCTGTCAAAAGTGTGTGTGTGTGCTGAAACAGCCCTGCTTCATTGTCACCCATTCAAACTGCAGAGTAGGACCAAATGTGAAAATGAGCACGTTGTCCAAAGCAGTCAAACTCTGATGGAACCGTGTTGTGCTTATCTGGAGTTTCACCTACAGTGCCCTGAAAAAGTGTCGGAGCTAACTCTTGATTTCTTCTAGTTTGTGTCCATCTCTTAATAAAAATGTGTCGGATCTTCAAACAGAATTTAACACAAAAAACAAAGGCAACCCTGGGTCAACACAAAATGCAAGTTTTAAACGATAATTTGTATCTAAGAAGGCAAAAAAAGGTCATCCAATACCTAAATCAACAGCGTGAAAAAGTATCCCTCCCCCCCCCCCATGTGCTTCGTAGCGACTTGTGCCACACTTCCTAAAACTGGAGATCAGTCTCTGACATCGCTGTGGTGGAATTTTGGCCCAACCTTCTTTGCAGAACTGCTGTAGTGCAGCCACATGGGGAGGGTTTGTGAGCCTGAACTGCTCTTTTCAGTTCCTGCCACACCATCTCATTGGGGTTCAGGTCATGCTTCTGAAAATGATCTATTTAAGTGATGATTTGATTGAACAGAGATGGTGTGTGTCTAGTCCCACCTGCAACCAGGTATTAACACAGTTTGGCAGTTGTTTTTTTTTAAAATTCAGTTTCTAACACAGATTAGTATGAGATACACACCAAAAGGGGGGGGGGGGTCCAATACTTTTTCCAACCAGATTGTCTAGCATCTGGTTGAACCTTAACTTTGTTGTTGCTTATATTTTACTCACAGTGATAGAAGTTGGAATCGTTAGCACTGTTAGCATACCTCCTTTATCCATCGACATGTGTTTAAATTACTGTTATAGCGTGCTGTGGGAAGTACCGACTGGATTCATTTAGTGATGCTAATAATGCTAACAAACCATTTCCTAACACCCCACCCCCCCGAGGGACAGATGCCGAAACTCATAGCTTTAAACAATTATGGCTAAGATTAATATCATTCATATAATATGAAAGTTTGTCCAAGACCATCTGTAGGATATTTCTATTAAATTGATAAATAAGCCCTATCAGGTTCCATTTTCTTCAGCCTTTCTGCGATAGCGAAAGTAATTTAGTTCCAACTGAGATCACAAGATGAAGCTAAATTATTGTGATTTTCCTTTCAACCAGTGAAGCCGTCTTGTAAAAAACCTACAGGAAACCACGCTGCTGCGGTTTTACTGATTTGGACGACATGTTTGTTTTTTCACATTTGCATGTGCTCTGCACTTAATAAACCACCCATTTATTCCTGGAAATGCAGAGACTTTCTCACAGCTTGCTGAATATGTTTTGAAGGAATGCACTAAATAAAACTGAGAGAGAAAAAAAACACCTTTTTGATAACACCACTTAACTCTTCACTTAAGAATCAGCAGAAGCGACTCCTATGTCTTGGGTTCTTTCACACGGTTTCTTCCTCTAATCAGGCGTTTATTCTAGTCTGGCAAGTGCAGAGACAATGGAAAATAACCTCAATCCCAGTTCTGAGAGCACTGGCTTGGCCTGTATCAATATTGATGGAAATTTAGCCTGCTTCCTTTGTCTAAAATGCTTCAGGGAATTTTACTGTAGCTCAGTAAGCTTACTTAGGCAATACCTTTGGGTGGGTAGGTCTGTGTATTCTACGTTCAAAGAACAACAATGAACGGCTGTTAGGAGAGGGGAGCCTCATGTAGATAGTTTAGTCTGTGCGTGTTAGGTGGTGTGTTCATGCTGGAAAGGCCTCAGCCTTAGCCTACTCAGACAAGAAATGGAGTAAATGAGCATGTTTCCTGATCATTATGCTGTTCCTGTTTTCTGTCTTGAATCCAAACTGAAGTAGCGTTCAAACACACAAAATGTAATTGAGATTAATTAAATTTAATCCAGTTTTTACTGCAGCCTAATGCTGTTCTTATGTCTTTGTATTTGCCTTTTTTTTTGTTTTCTCCTTTTTTTAATTTTTTTTTTTAACTGCGTGTCACTGCAGGAATGTTGAGTGGATGCAGGCAGTATTGATGTGCATTGTGTTGTGGTTGTTTATGAGTTCTTATGTGGGTGGTGTGTGCATAACTGTACTGGCTCACAGCAGACTGCTCTCATAACATCAGATACTCCTGCTCAGCCATTTACATTTGCTTCAGGCTTCAGCTCTCAAGCCTGCTGTTTGCCCTGCACTAATGCTTATGAAATTTCCTCTTTGAAAACAAGAGATTACATTTCTAACTTTTTTTTTTCTTTTTCCAAGCAATGAACTTTGAAATAAATTTCTATGTTTGCAGTTTACCTACAATCTACCTCCCTCTACCTACATACTCCCTCATACTCCGACACACAGTTAAGGTAGACGATGAAGGATTTGTCGGTAAACACGCCTTTCAAAGGTGCAGTAAGCTAGAAAGACAGTTGATTGTTGAGTCTCTGGGTTGGCGAACCACCAACACAAAGCGTTGGTATTTGATGACATGTAAATGAGACTCGGCAACAAACTATTTTTCTCCAGAATCGTTGATGCCCTGAATCATTCCTAACACGGCAACATAATTTAGAAAAGAAGATAATCTCGGTAGACAGCAGGGTCTCTGTAGATCCACCAACAGATAGATTTATGGGATTTATGAGTCTATGAATCTGTTTTGGGTAAATTCTTCATGACTTCATTTTTTTTTAAATTAACCAGGCCAAGAAAGTCTTAATTATGCCATTAAGTTTTTTTTTTATGTGAAAATATAAACCGTTAAGAATTGTGTTCCACCCAAAATATGGGCCCCAGGCTTTGACTACACATTTGCAGGAAGGGATGTATTACACAGTGACATTTTTTAATACTGTATGTTTAACTTGTTCTCATTGACATTATCAGGAAAGTTGCCACATCAAACGCCTCAGGGAAGTATTGCTCACTTGGTGTTTTGTGCCTGCATAGGTGTTTGTGCCCCGTCTTATTTCTCTATTCTTTCCTGCAGCAGAAAGGTCCAAATTACAGGTTCGGAATTATAGTGCCATGCGACGGACGTCTTCCCTGGACGCCATCACAGGGCCATACCTCACAGGCCAGTGGCCACGGGACTCCCATGGACCCTACCCTTCCTGTATGAAAGACAAAGCCACACAGGTAAACACAGTTCAGAAGAAAAACACGGTTTGGATATACTGTAGGCCTGAAGAAAGGGAGGGCCAGATCGTCATTCATGATAACTGAGAGGGGAGAGGGGCGCTGGTTCTGGAAGTGGTTTCCCCTCTTCTGTATTCACATTTCAAAAATTGTTTTAAAACCATGTCTTCCTTGTTACTTAACATTAAACCACAGGACTCAGCCCAATAATTATTTCAGCATTGTTTCTGAGAATTCATATTCTCTCATTTTGCCATGGTGAATCTGTGTAAATACTGCAATACCCACGAGCCTTGGCCGCTGCTGTCATGTAGAAGGATTCAAAACGCAAACAACATTGAATTTGTAAACACAACACAGCACCGTTGTCACTAAAATCATTCAAATTCAACCCAGAATCCAAAAGAAAATTTGTTTAAGCTGCAGCTTGTACTGCCACCATTAATGGTGCATATTACAAAATACCAAAAATGCACCTATTCAACTTCTTCTTCAACTTTTGTATGTATACAGTCATGTATCTTACTAATAATCAATGAAACAGATGTTTTTCAATCAATGTCCAGAACCAGGGGCACCTAGAATGGCTCCGCCCACTTCACAACTCTATTACGAATTTTATGATACATGATATGTAGTAAAAAATTAAAATCTTTATGTCAAAATTTAGAATAAGCAGTCCTAGATTGTAACTAAGTACAATTTACTCAATTACTGTACATAAGTACAATTTTGAGGTACTTGAACTTTGTAGTCTGATACTTAATTACTTCTATTCCACTACATTTTAGATGCAAAAATTGTGAATTCTACTCCACCACATTTATTTGATAACTTTAGTTACTTTGCAGATTCAGATTACTCAGTGTTGATAGGCTATTGCGTGTGGCATGTGACCAATTAGATGATGATGTGGGCAGGAATGGTGACTGCATGAAAGCCAAAGTAGCACATTTTATCAGGACAAAAAAAAAAAGTCTAAGTCTAATTATCTGAAAAATGCTGACTGTCACATAATCAGATAATCGGTCTATCCATAAGAGAAGCATGTTGCCAAGTAATGGGGGAAAAAGAAAAAGTCAAATGGCTTAATCAGACATATTCAGGTGGGGATGTATGAGGAAAAGCTCAGTGCACAAAACACCAGGCTGAAATGTATTTAATAATGACTTGGAAGCCTTTTACCCTGTATTGAATTACATTAAAGTTTGACAAAAGCAAAAACACCCATAAAAAAATGTCTTAATGTTATTTTGATGCCATATGGCCAAAGTGTCTGGTAAATACCAAAATTCAACACAGACTTTAAACCTTCTCCAAGGAAATGATGGTTGTTAGGATTCCTAGTAGTTGTTGGCTTTGGTCATGGTGGCTGGTCGAGGAGACAAAGTCTGCTGGCTGTGGTCAAAGATTTTGTTAAAGTAATCTGGTGGTGGACTCTGCTGCCAATACAGGACCAATAGACTTTGCTGTGAATATCCTGAGCACAGAAGGACATTTAATACTTCACAACATTTAATAAGATCTGTGTATGGGTTTCCATTGAGTCTGAATTCTGCTATTCCTAGATAGCAACCCGCTCTGTTGTGACTGATGCCTCAATGCAGCTTGTTTTGTTTTTTTATAGGCTGGTGGTTAAGAGAGAATATTCACTATGCATGATTATGACATGGACTGATCCCCCTTTGCTTACATAAGCCTTTCATGTGTCTGAATGAAGACCAGCCAAGCCTCATTTACATAGGCTTCATCCCTTTAAACCCCATTTGCCTTTCACCTATTTGTGTGTAGGCTAAGGAAGTGGTGAGAGGGCCTTCCAAGATCCCTTGCAAGTGGCTGTATGCAGAGTAAGCACCTCTAATTACAGGGTTCCTGTGCAGCCCTGGAAAGACTGAACAAGTACGGAAAATCAATTTGAGAATTATCAGGTCATGAAAATGTTATTGCAGGAAAAAAACCGTCTGGGCACATATCCACGGTGAGCTTGTCATTTGGCACATTGGGATATTTGCCTGTGCTATCTGGTGACATGGCCTCTACCCAGGCATTATCAGCAACACCCTGATTGAAAGCCAAAATTAAAATCCATGGAATAGATTTTTAAGTTGTGGAAATTTGAGCTGGAAAACACACATGGCTATGTCATAATGATGTGGGAGATGTGACACACTTGGCGGTCCTTGAATGATTAACCACCCCCCCCCAAAAAAAAAACTCCTTCAGGGATAGTCAGAGACCACTTCCTGTTAACAAGCCATTCCTGGGCCCTTCTCCTTTTGTAAGACAAACAACAGCAAAAAGCAGCAGACAAAAAGTCCCGGCCTCTTTTGTCGTGCGTTGCACAATTTCGGGACGGTCCCTCCTTTGAGCTGTAATGTAGCCTCGCATGGAGGTGAAGTCGTTTGCACCTGTCCCTCAGGCTGTGGCTGAGGCGGGGAGAAATCCCACTGCTTACCACCTGGCCCTCATGGCTGCACTGCCTGCCTTCCTTTTGTGTGGGAGTCGAGGCGCAGAGGGCCTATACATATGCTAATCACTGTTCCGGGATAGGTCTGTGTGCCCTAGGCCCTGTGGTTAGAGAGCACAGAGAGTGTCTGTATGAAGATTAGGGACCTGACACACCAAGCCAACCTCAAAGATTTAGCACTGACAAAGAGGGACTGATCAAACAGTTTGCATCGCCTCACATGTTGTGTTATAAATTGCTCTCGAGCTCGGATAGACTACAGCCGATGGCCACCTGACCGTTGACATGCATGCACATGTTGCTTCTGCGTAAGAGGACATGACGAATCAGCAGTTTGCGTTTGTTTTCTGAAAAAACACAACTGAGTGACCTGAAGTAGCCCTCTCTTCTTTTCACACCACTGTGAATCTGCTTTAATGGTCTCATTATAGGCCTAAAATATGAATTTTTGCAAATACATTTCCAGACATTTTCCCTTTGCTTTGCTGACAGTTGCCGATAAAAGTATTGGTGCAAAATACAAGTTGTCCACAAAGGCCCTATGACAGCCTGCCATTATCACACACCCAGTTTGGTATTTTAGGATCTTTTAGATCAACACACAATTAATCCACTCACTTTAAAGCTTAATGTAAAATTATGTCGTAGATCAGAATTTTAGCTGAATGCATTTTAAAGCAATAAACAACAATCTCACCATCTTGGAAGACATTTACACATTTTCTGGAATCCTCTGAGAATGTCAGACACACACACACACACACACACACACGCGTGACGAGAGATGCACCAAGTCGACTCATCAAATCAGATTGCATGTTGTCCTTATCTCTGAACCCCCACCACATGATAGCAGTGGCACTCTGCTGGTATGTCTCAGCGTGCAATCTAAACAAACCAGAAGAAAGAATTCCAGTGCAGTTCTATTGAAGCCCAGCCATTATTTCCTGCTTTGGAACAGAGCTGGATTCTTGAGGATGTTGCCTGTATTTAACCCTTTGGGTGTGAATCATAATGGGAAGCAAGCTGCAGGCTACGGTAACAAGAGTTTTAACAGTTTTTTTTTTATATCTTCACTGCAATACATTATCACGCAAAACACCTGGCACAAAACTCTTTAAGCACACAACTCTGGTCGGAAGTTAAAAAAGAGCGTACACGACAAAAAGGCCTCTGGGGTAAATAAAGGTGGTTGTTCTTGTTAACTGACAATTTGTTTGGCGGGAACAGATCGACAGCCTGCAGGATTTTAACTGTCTTGTCTTACTATGGATACCTGGGGGGGAGTATTAGCTGTTTAATTGCAAGCTGAGATATCTGCGATAACCAAAAACCAGACCCCTGCCATTAAAACCTGTGTCCTGTTCACATCTTTAAAAAATAATTGGTTCTCTTGATTTAAAAGGGGTTAATGTTTAAAGGCAATTTTGTGCCTGAAATATTAAATGTTTGGGAATTAATTTATGAACCCACAAGTTGATTTTTTTATGTTTGAATGTCTGCTAAAAAAAAAAAAAGCAAACAACTAGGGTACCAGCTACAGGCTTAACTTCTCATTATAAACTGTTGAACCGTTCCTTTTTCTGTGTCTGCTGAAAGTTCTTGTCATCACCTGTAAGTGCACATTTATTTATTCACATGCACGAAAGTGATTTGAAGCTCATGAAAGCAAGAGCAGCCATAAGGACATGGCATATGTCCGTCCGCCTGCATGTCTGTATGTCAAAGGCTTGATAGGTCATATGGTCTATCCCCACCTTTTCCCAGGGTGCCGCGGCACCAGAAAAAACCAACAACCTATAATGAAAATGCAGATCATTACCTGACTGAGCCGTCAGAGGAATGCAGAGTTTACATTTTTAAATGCATTTTAGACTCGGGTGATGCAAGATTTTGCCTACTTTGAACAGATATGGTGACTGAAAAAAGGTTGAAAAGCACTGGTTTTATCCTCATCTCCTCAAAAACTGACCCGACAGAATGCAATGACATTTAACTCATGGTTTGTAGGGGCCTTAAAGGTGAGCATCCCATTACCAGTTTCTTCATTTCTTTTGCTTTTGTTCTTTAATTTTTAGGCACCTTTTTGAACTTTGGTTCAAACGTGACATTCTGCTATTATTCTGCTTATAATAGAGGTTATGGCTGATCCACATCAGCACAAACTAATCTTTTCCAGTTGGGGCATCTGTGTCCTTGGACACACATTTTCTAGTTTCTTTAGATTCTCCAAAAAACAAACAAGTGTGTCTTTCTTTCTAACCACCACCATTGTGCAGCCCTGTGAAAATCTATGTATATCACTTACTGCCAAATAAAAGCACTTCCCATTTCATTAGGTTACAAGCATTAAGTGGCATTCCATATCTGACGTCATAGCACATCTGTGAGAACTTAGTTTTTCCTCGATGTCCTAAGTCCACACAACTCTTATAAAGGCTGCTCTTTTATAGCAATCTGCACTCTGTATGAAGAGATTAGACTGCATCATCAAGTCCCTCAATGTTTGGCAGAGGCATCAAACGGCTCAACCCATTCCATAGGCCATGCTCTAAATGTTAATGCTAAAGGCTATAGCTACACATCTGCCATCCGACGTGGCCACAGCACAGTGGTCTCTTTATAAGAACACAAGCTCCCATTTAAGTCGCTGTCCTTTTTTCTGGGGGGGAAACCAGCACCAGCAAATCCAGCGTAAACGACTTCACGGGTGTTCCTCATTATTCACAGTGTGATATTCCATATCATAGGGCCAGGCTTGTGCGTTAGTCGGAGAGCTTATAGAGGGTCTTCTGTTAGTGTGGGGTCAGACGTAAGGCAGTGTGACGATGCTGACATTTTGGAAGCTTTGTACCGCTGTGCGTGCCACAAAACGTCAGATGTTTTGAGGATCTGTTTGAGGACCAGAGGCAGTGTTGATATGCATATAATCAGAGGGGAAGTATGTGGTTTCAGACGACCCTATGAAACATCCTCAGTCTGTTTTTGCATATATTTACATAAGTTAACCGTTTCCTAGTTTATGCAGTTGAGGTCTTAAAGACGTGTTCAGTGAGACAGATCTGCCTCTGTGCTCCTCTGGTAAGAAATGTTTTGTATTTGTATTAGATGTTTTCTTAGTGGTGTACCAACACTAAATTTCACTGTAAACCTGTTGACCTCGTATTTTTATAAGCCTAGAAATGTGCTGTGCATATTGTGCTGAATCATTGCGCTGTGTGTATTAAGGCTGAATAATGGTACTAATTTGTAGACAAATTGAAACTAATGAAGGTGAAAAGGTGGAAATTTAACCAACACACACCAGCTACTAGTCAAGACCCTGTAAAAGTCACCTGTGGCTGTCTTGGCAGGTGATCATATATTATTTGGTGGGTCTGTAATTATTTCTTGAACTTGTTTGGTCTGTTAATGGCTGGTGTTTTGTTTTAAACACAAGTCTGTTTAGCCTGTAGACAAAAAAAGAATTAGTTTTATGCCCTGCCACGTATGTATTTATCTAAACCCATCTCACTAATGGAAGCAATCAAGTCTGCTATGACTTTTGTTTTTCCTGTTGAACGTAGTTCTTTCCTCAGGGATGGTATCTCATGACTGTTTGCTTCATTTTCATTGATTCCAGATTTTTTACTTTAGAGCACGCAGCGCTCATTACTGCCTTCTCCCACGTCTTTCTCAAATGCTTATCCAAATATTTTAAACTAAGGTATTTAGTTGATGCTCACATCCTGAGTGACTTCACAATGAGGTGCCACATCTGCTATTCTGTATCTTGATCCAGGACACTTCATGAGCTCTTAAAAGACTTTCTTTGTATTTGCTTTAAGCACAACCTTTTTTGTTGACTTTTTTTGTTTTTGTTTTTGAGGTTGTATTTTCCCTCAAAAGTCAGTCATTCCAGTTTAGAAGCCTTTTGGTGGAGGCTTTGCAGAGCCAAGTTCAGTCAATGCAAGTCTTATCTAAAACGTCCTATCGGCACTTATTACAGGTAATAAGTTATAATAAGAGTATTTTTTTTAAATGTGCAAACAATTTAATATAACAATGAGTACATTGCATTCAATAAGACACATTTACACACATATAAGACACATATTTAACCTTAGGATTTAAGGACATTGTAAGGTATTCGCTTTACATATTTAGACACAATGCAAACTATTTTTAACGCTCTTGTGCAGAAGCATCATACTTGTTCTTGTGTACCTTATCAACCAGGATGTTAATTAGTGGCTGCAGTGTTAGAACCACACATTTGGAACCCATAACAATGCAATGTGCATGTGTAGTTGTACAACATATGTTTTATACTGTATGTATTTCTGTGCTTCAGACTCCAGGTCTCTGGATTGATGAGGGAGCAGAACAGGAAAGTCCTCAGCGGTCAGCCTCCTGGGGCAGCGCAGACCACCTGAAAGAGGTAGATCCACCTTTCTTAACCTTGTTTTTTTTTACCCGAATCACACCTGCCTCACAGTGAATTAACAGAGGGAGTAGTGTCAGCAGCCATTTCTGACTGAATCCAGACTGTCTTGAAACATTCACAGCCAGTTCAAAGAGATGTTTTTTTGTCATTTTTGAGGTTCGTTTGATTTAGTCAAAATGTGTTTTATGTGTCACGGTCTGAAGTCAGGCTTATTATTATGCTCCTTAAGGTCGGTTTCCACTCCTGTCTATCTGTTGGGCTTGGTGGCCAACCAGCTGACCGCATGGAGCTATTAGACCTCCAGCTCTCCAGACCACAGTCTAAATTTAACCTCCCCTTCTCCCCCTCTTGTTTCCCTCTCGACTGCACCCTTGCATCTCATTACGGCGTGTTGTTTTTGTAAAGACAGTGCACAACCTCCTCTCAAGGGTAAAGCAACCTTACTGTTCTGAATTAAGGTTGCACCGAGTGAACTGGTCCAGGGTAACTCATGTTATCTCACAGATGCTGCTGCTGCAACGCAACAGACATTCATATTCTTCTGTTTCCGGTGCAAAGATCTGACATCTGTATACAATCAATATTTAGTTCCAAATACTAATGTTACACAGATGCCTTTGGTGCTAGTATTGATCAGAGAAAAAAAGTTATAAAGTTCAGAATCTTTTTAGAAACTCACCAGTAAAAACTCTCTAGAACCTACTGTACATACACAGGTACGGTAGGTAGCTTATCTTTTTAATGGAAGCTTAGAATGAAGGCTTTGTCCATGCTTTGTTTTAACATATGTTAACTGATCATGCAATTATGTGACATATCTGGAAGACCTGATGGTTTCAATGAAACTTGGCATGTAAGCAAGGAAGGAACCCATTAAATTTTACAGTCAAAGATGAGGCTTTTTTCAAACTTCTTGTCAACCTCATGGATTCCCTTTTTTTTTTTTTTTTTTCTTCAGCATTGCCAGAAGCCTGAGGACATTTAACTATAAAACTTACATACAGATTTGCATGAAACTTTTATCAGAGTTAGGCATCGGGGATGGGAACGGGTGATTTAGTTTGGAATCCGCCCATCGGGACAGGAAATGTTGACTCTTCTAGAACAGATCTAGAATTATTGACAGATCCAAATTTGAAGTGTATGTTTTTTCTGATGAAAAATCTAAATGCAGGTGTAACTTGAAGGGGACCCTTTGGAGGGAATGCCCAGCCTTGGTGGAGGTTTTGTGGTCTCCCTAAAGGCTCTTGTGAATAGAATTGGACATCGTGAGGATGTAAGCTATCAGCAGTCACACTGCATTTAAAGCAATGAAAACTGCTGTAAAGGGGAGACAGGAAGAGACCCATTTCTAATAAATACAGCCCCAAGAGATGCTTAAAACTTTTTCCCCAGCTATGGACTCCAACCTTATTTCTAGAATCAGATCTCATAAATCACATTCAAGTGTAAACATAGCCATACAGTATAACTATGTCCGCTAGGAAGATTTAGTGTTCAGCGCTCTCCAGATAATCCCAGGGCCTTGACCTGTACAATAGCGCAGTCAGGAAAACTTGTCTTTGTCATTCTCTGAGATTAGATTGCAGCCGCCTGGACTTGTCATTATCGACTGCTGCAGTCAGTCAGTGAATGTCGTGGACTGTTCTCCAGTTCTTCAACTCTGTGATTACATATGTGGGAGGACATCTCAGGGAAAAAAAAAAAAAAAAAAAGGAAGTCTCTTTGTTGACTGTGTTGCCAGGATTACAAGATCAGCACTGAAGACCACACCTTTGTCTGCATAGTACAATTACGACTGTTGGGCTCACAAAGGGTATCCTGTTTTTAGGCTGATCCTGGGCCAGATACAGAAACACCCATTGACCTAACTTGTTCCATCACCAAACATACAAGGCTGATTATAGGCACTATGTTGGCCTGCAACCATGTTCAAGTCAGTCTGTAATGGTGCATACAGTAATGCATATTTTTGTAAAAGAAGAAAGCCATATTAATTTAGCAAGTGTTTAAGAGCAATCATAAAAAAAGAGTGATTAAATAAGAGCAAATATTAATTTGGAAACAGTCTTCTAAGTGAATGTTATCTTGGTCTCCCAGCTGCTGCGAAAAGGAGGAACATCAGTAAAAATATTCACAAAATAAACACTTCAGCCCTGTTAAAATTGATTTCAAAGAAGTTTATTTCTAAGCCAGCAGTCAAATATATGGGAGAAGAGTAATTGATATTCAGCTAGTTAATTAATAGAAAATTTATATACAACTATAAGTAACTTTATTAAGCAAAAATGCCATAAATGTTATAGTTCCAGCTTTTCAAATATGAAAATTTGAATTTTTCTCTTTATGCTTCAGGAAACTATGACAGGCATTTTTTTGTTTGTTGTTGTTGATGTTTTTACACCAAATGATTTGCAATTATGAAAATAATCTTAACTCTCAGCCTTCTTGGGTAGAAAATGTCATCTTCTGACTTTCACTCCTGAACGAGACTAAACTTCTCATGATATAAAGGATATTGTCTTCAGAATTGGATAATGATTGCTGAAGTGATGTTTCTTTTCTATCAGCAGATTGCTAAACTGAGGCTGCAGCTGCAGCGCAGCAAACAGGTCAGCCGGCAGAGCAAAGACCGAGAGCAGAGCTCACTGCAGCTGTCGCAACAGCCCCAGCACGGCTTTGCATGCACACCACAGGTGAGTTATTCATGGCGGTAGTAATACCTTGCCAAACTGAGGCACGGGCCTCTCAAGTGAAAACAGTAAAACAGACTTCGGTTGATGCAAGATTTTACCCTGACAGCGGGCGATATGATAAGGTGGCTTAGCACCCGAAAAAAAACAACATACAAATGAAACAGCTGGGTACAAAACCGTTTCACAGCTGTTTAAGATAAGAGATTTGAATATACCAGATAAAGCAAAATGCCTTTCTACATTAAACAATAATTCATGCTTTGTAGCTTGTTCTTTTAGGCTTCTGTGGAGGCCAGATTTGATCATAATCCACATGTTTATGATGCTGATCTCTAGTTAATGAGTCCCTGTTCTGACCAGTTGTGTCAGAAGACGAGAGAGAGGGAATCTGTCCGGGCATGCCCTGCTCCCTCCTTGTCTGCTGTTCATTCATTAACAGATGTCCAACTACAGTACACACCAACCTCTGTGGGAATATGAACATTAACAATCAGTGATTGGTATGTGCTATGCCAACCTGTGGTAGATCACAATCATGGCAGTGTTTCGTTCCCTGTGACATTTTATCCCACTTCAGTTGCATGTATTTTCAATTGAATGCCTCCACCCATTAAATATCTCATGAAACTGGATCGGCAACAACTCGATACCGCAAGCAATCCTTATTGTCACAGAGACCGGGACATATGCAGTATTATGTTTTTAATTGACCTGAATATTTTCAGTGTGTGCTGCTGGTGGAGCGAAAGTATTTTAGTGTATATTATTTTCACATGCACATATTTTTTTCTAACATTTTTTGTCTTGTTTTTCCAGTACAAGGGAGCTTCATCAGCCATGTCGGTCATCCCTGTGCCAAAATCCTTCATATGCAGAGTGCCGAGCAGCGTGGAGGGCATCAACCACGAGCTAGAAAATGTGTTTATCAGAGAGGACTGGGAGCAAGGCATACAGGTGGGGATGGGTTCACACACCTGTCATGGGTCAAACTGTCTTAAAACCTTATTCATTATTAGTGCTTAGTTTTCTTGTACTACTTCTAATGAACTTACCCGGCACCAACTAATTTGCCCCATCAATATTAGCAACGCAACTTTTTAAAAAAGTAGCTCCATATTTAACTAGAATGGAACTCAGTAGAGCATATACCCCCGCCAAGGCCTGACAGCCCCTTTAATTTAATCAGGCCTTATCCAAAATCAAACTCATAGCCCTGTAACCATAATTTACAGGTCAGACTACACCCTATGAACACATGTTTAAATCTGTTGGATGTGGATTTTTATTTGGATCCACACCAAACTGCACTCACTCATAGATACCAAACCCCCCCTCCCCGTGTTTTTTTTATTCCTCCACCAAGAGCCATGCATTATTCCCTGAAAGATTAAAGACGATGTCTAATGTTTGTCTAATCCTGCTGATGATCCAACAAACAAAAGGACACGAGTGGAACTTGTAATCACTCTTTAATTGATTCATCATCTTTTAGTACCACGGTCCGGGCGAATGCTCTCTTCTTATTGGCTGCAGGGGTGTCTGTTTAAAGTTCTCTTTGAATGTGCTGACTGTGGACTCCTTCACATTAGAAATACATGATACAAGTCAGAATATCTGTGAGAGATTTGTTTACAACAGTGATGTTTGTTGAAAAATGAGGAAAGAAATTGGTGTTTATGTTCATTTTGCATCAGTTTACATGTTTTTTTTCCCATAATATAAATCATATCCATGGTCAAAAGTGGCATTTGAGCCGTGCTTAAAATGTATTAAATGTATGCAAACACAGTTTTGTAAAGGCACTTGCAGCATTGTGCACCACAGCGTACATTCTTGCTCACACTGAATTAAATTTCTTAGTGGTGAGGGGGACACACAAATCTTGTCTGATGTGGGGCAGTAAAGCCTGGCAGGTCTGTAAAGCTCCCCTCTTACCATTACAGATTTACTGCCTGCTGTACACCCAGCCGCTCCCATTTGAATCAGCTGTGCCAAAGCAGAAACTTTCTGCATATCACACTGTTCATCTGCTGTCAAGTATTACCATCTGGTGTGGTGTTAGCTTCTCCAATTGCCCTTTAAAGAGACAAACACACAAGAGGCCTGTCAGTCCCAGTCGTTCTTAGGTTCAGGACGTTTTAGTCGATGCTCTTAACCCAGAGCGATGAGCATTTTCAGCTTCAACAGTTCACACGTGTTTTTGAAGGACTCGTTCAAGTTACGATTCTCTCTCCAAGCAGCACCACTACTCTGTTGTTTTAGGATCCATGTATGACCTCTCACCATCTCCTCCACCCTCTGACCTCACCAGACCATGGATGTAGTAGATGGTCGCCGTGCTCCCTTTCCCCCGCATCACTACAGCAACAGTGGGGACACGCGTGACACGGACACACAGGCCCCGTCAAGTGGTGACTCCAGCCCCCTGCCCTGCCCCTGCAGCTCCGACCACCTCCACTCCCCCGATGGAAGCCCCTGTTCTGCAGAGGAAATCGACAAAGGTGGGCCTTTTTTTTTTTTTTTTTTTTTGACAGGCGCCGTTTTTGTTGTCATTTTATTTAAGAGGAACTCCAAGATGTATAAGCAGACTTGGATGTGCAAAATCAGTGTAAAATCGTTTATGTGGCTCCAGAAGGAGCTTGTGCAAAATCTGATATCGTCTCAGTTAACGTCACTGGGTATGAAGACATGTTTCTGGAAAGAAAAAAAAAGGGATGAAGAAAGGACTGTCATGGGCTGAGTTGCATTATGGGTAATGTAGGCATAAGAAAAGGAGGAAAAGGCTATATTTTTGGTTCTCCTCCATCAATTAGATCATTTTTTTCCTCCAATTTGTAAACATTAGCCTGACAATATTTTAGGACTCCAATCAGTAACATTACAGTTTTAGCACATAATATAAGCAATAAAGAGTTTTATAGGTTTCACTGCTAGTTGTGACCTGTACTTATGATAGTTTTGAGTATTCTATTAGTAAAAAAGACTAAAGCTATAACAGACTACTGAACCTCAGTACTTCTCAGTTGAGTAATGAAAGCTGGAATCAAATGAAATCTTCTTTCATCAGACAGGTTTTGATTAGTTTGGCTTCTATTAAATGAAAAGGGTTTTGTAGAAGAATGGTTTACATTCCTTAAAACAAGATACTGAAACGGGCATTAATTTAGGATCAGATTTCAAATGATGCACAACCTGCTCTAAGCATACTGCAACTCCTTTTGATGGATATCTGAAGTTTTTCTTTTCCTGTGTTTGTCTCATTACAACATCAAAAGCTGCATGTTCTCATAACGTTATATTCTTCCTTTTAATTCCAGACAATGTGTGCAGTTCTCCTCTCCCCAAGTTTGCCACTTCTCCCAAACCTAACAACAGCTACATGTTCAAACGGGAACCTCCAGAGGGCTGTGAGAGGGTCAAAGTGTTTGACGAGATGGTGTAAGTATTTCTCCTGGGTTTTCATCTTATGATCTGTTTCATCATGTGCTCTTGTATTTGACACTTTGCTACTACTCTGTTATGCTTTTGTCTGTCTGCAAGCACAGTGAACGGATCATTAAAAGAGAAACTGTAGAGTTTACTGTATAATTATGACTCCTGAGATCCTGCTGAGGCCCATTTATGCTCCCTCTATGTATATAAATGGATACGGCCGCACATAAACGGTCGACCTGTACATACTTCTGTACGTCCTCTACATCGTCGATAGAACCGCAGTGGGGCAGTGAAGTTTCGACAATTTGTTATCCTACACAGAAAGCCGCTGATCAGGAATTTCATCAGAACGGTCGTAGAAATGGAAAAAGTAAAAACACTGAGTTCATCTTCTTCTGTCTTCAGATCCGGAAAATCAAAAGGCTTCCCTCTCTTCTCGTGCCCTGACAAAAACAAGGTGAACTTCATTCCCAGGGGCTCCGCCTTCTGCCCCGTCAAACTCCTCTGCTCCTCCTTCTTCTCCCCCACGACCTGCTCCTCCAGCAACCCCGGCCTCCACGGCAACGACAGCCCAGGGCCTCAGGTGACCCCGACTCTGCCCAACGCACCACTAGCTACCTTACCAGCCTCTGCTGAATGGAGCACCGACACAAGCACAGGCAGAAACACTGACAGCAGCACAGACAGCCCGAGTCCCGACGTAGACGTGGGGAAAGACGGCTCAGCACAAGTGTTCCTCACCAGCTAGTCCTCAGGTATTGATGACCAAACCACCTACGGCGGAAACACCTGAAACACCTCAGGTGGTTTGGTTTTAAAACAAAGGAAAAACACAAAAAGCAAAAAAAAATAAAAAATGAAAATCCTTGCACTCCGCTAATCCTATTGTTAGCCAGCAGGGAGTACCCAAGGTCTAGAAATGACGAGCACATTCCTGCTCGGTCCCAGTGTTTGTGGGATATGAACATGTGATGGTTGGATCACTGTCGTCCATACTTAAGAGTATGCTGACCTTTGGGCACACCCTCCCTCCACCCATCACTAACGTAGCTTTCTCTGTACCATGACAGCACCCATAACAAAAAAAACCACAAAAAAAGCTTTGCTTTCTTTTTTTGTTGTTGCAAAAAATAGAAATTACAGCTCAAACTATTGTTGCGTAGAACCCGAAGTTTTATCAAGATAAATTAAAAAGGAAAAAAAAAAAGGTAAACATTCACAGGAGACAATTATGAGGTATCAGAGAAATGTATTCTACTCATGTTATCTAACCAGCCTCTTAGCTGTTCAGTGTTCAGCAAGCTAACATCTTCAGTACAGTACATAGCTTTTTGGAATGTATCAGAATACATTACCCAACATTAACCACAGTGTTTGCACTTAGTGGGCGTGGCCTGTTTTATTATTTTTAAAGTATTTTTACCACAGTGAGAGCGTCCATGTGAAACCATCAGTCGCTGGAGTGCAGCCTCCACCCAGCAGGTTTAGAAGGATCTGGATCTCTGCTGCTGGAGTGCAGCCTCCACCCAGCAGGTTTAGAAGGATCTGGATCTCTGCTGCTGGAGTGCAGCCTCCACCCAGCAGGTTTAGAAGGATCTAGATCTCTGCTGCTGGAGTGCAGCCTCCACCCAGCAGGTTTAGAAGGATCTAGATCTCTGCTGCTGGAGTGCAGCCTCCACCCAGCAGGTTTAGAAGGATCTAGATCTCTGCTGCTGGAGTGCAGCCTCCACCCAGCAGGTTTAGAAGGATCTAGATCTCTGCTGCTGGAGTGCAGCCTCCACCCAGCAGGTTTAGAAGGATCTAGATCTCTGCTGCTGGAGTGCAGCCTCCACCCAGCAGGTTTAGAAGGATCTAGATCTCTGCTGCTGGAGTGCAGCCTCCACCCAGCAAGTTTAGAAGGATCTAGATCTCTGCTGCTGGAGTGCAGCCTCCACCCAGCAGGTTTAGAAGGATCTAGATCTGCATTTCTTACTTGATTACTGTTAAAACTTGGTGAGCTGAGCACAACATGCAAATGTGTCGTCTTTCAGTGACCAAACAATCAATCGCCACACACACAATCCCCCCCACTGCTTTGTTTTATTGCCCCACACTACACAGAACAGGAACTCAGGTCATTTGGAATGTATTTGCTTGGACGATGTTGCCTTTCCCCAGTGTTTTTGACTTAAATCTACTGAGAGACATTCAAGTCTTTTGCAGAAATGTGTTACTTTTTCCCTGGAGAGGGAGGTAATTCTGGACTGAATCAACTGATCGATGTCGCAGCTTGTGACAGATGACTTTTGCATTAACCTGTTCAGGTTAGAGTTTCAGGTACTATGACACATTCCACAGATCGCCGTTGCATTGGTCAACCATTGTAAACGCACTAATGTGCACTAATGTAAACGCAACTAGCCACATAAGCTACACCCTCCTGAATTGAGAAGCAGACAAATGTCATGTTGTTTTTTTGTCACCCCTTTGTTAAATATGTACCAAAGGAAATTACAACAAAAGGTCTGTCATTTATATGCGACAAGAGAGGCACCATTTTTTTTTTTTTACCAAAAGAATGTTTATGTGCACTTATTTTTTGTTTATAAACAAACACTGGTTCATAGTGTTTCAAATACAGGCGATAATCATTCAACTAAGCAGAAGCACTTATTTGGAAGTGTGATGATAATCACTACTTTTTTTTATTTTAGACCAATTTGTGAGTTAAAACAATCAGAACTTTAGTGTGCAATTGATTTTTGTTTGAAGTAAAGCTACACTAACATTTTTTTTTTGTGTAACAGTTTGGCTCCCAGATCAGCCAGATGTGTTTCTAACCTTACCTACACAAACATTATCGCCAGAACAATGTTGAAAAAGAAAAAGATGGATTTAGTAAATGAGCATGTTTTCATTTCAAAACCTTTCTGTTAAGCCACTTGCACACAGAAACCCAAATATGAACAATATGCAACACATTCCACACAAATTGATTTGAAATGCTCTCCTCTGCTTGCAAGAGTTTCAGTTAAACTAATTCTGATTTTATTCACAAGCTCATCGTGCAGTGCAGTTCAGAAATGGTTGCCATGTTTGGCAACAATGATTCATTTCTCCTGTGTATTACGCATTTTTATGTAGATGTTGTGTGTTTTTCAATAAAGAAAACAGAAAATCTCTTTTTTTTTTGAATGGCATGTAATCTTTTCAAAGGCGGACACATCAGCTAACATGATTCAGAAGCATGGCATATTTCTGTTTATACATATACAAACAGGAGTCCAAGGGTAAGGCAGTCTATTTGGTTGTGATTAAATATTAGCCAACATCACATCAAAAATCACACGAGGTTGAGTTACAACAAAATAAAGTCACAATCAGCTGTAACATACTATATAACAATAATAATGATGATGAGGTTCTATATTGTTGATTTGTGATTAGATTAAGGCATCTGCTCTGATATATATATATATATAGTCCATTTATGCACCATTTTAGTTAAAATCGCTATAACATGACTGTATTTCAGGATTATCAAACGTTCTAGCAAGTGTGACGATAAACTGCATGTATTTCCCATGAAAGCCAATAAGTGAATTAAATAAATGTGTTCAAATGTTCAAAAATAGCACATAATTATACACATATTGTTCATTCAGTCACACTTTTACTGGGGTGACAGAAAACAAGGCATGCAACATGCAATAACCGCAGTGATGTGTGTATTTTTTAGTTCTGGAATAGATTCAACAGGATCATGTAGCAAAGGAGAAAAAGCATAAATCTTAATCTGAAGAGGAAAGAAATGTCACGATGTCTCCATTTCTTCAGCTCAACACAAACTATTGCACCTGTTATCTTTGTCATATTAGCACACAGTGTCGTTCTTTTGCCTGTTTGTGATTCAGTAATTACGATCAGAAATGAAGGACGCTACTGGAGACGACAGGTTTCAAAGGCAGTTAATGTCAAAGGCTTTTTGTTCCAAACTCATACTGAGGTATTCCATGCTAAACATTAAATGTTTAACCCAGTGAAATAGCCAACGGCATAAACAAGATGGTTGTGAATGTGTGATGTCTTTCACAATGGAAAGGATGAGTGCTGGTAGTTGTAGGTTAGACAGTCAGAGCAGAGTAACGCTGCCACCATGAGACAAAGATCATGTCTGTTATTACAACAGCATATTCATCACAGTTTAACTGGATACTTTAATGAGAAATGTACTGTTATAATAAACTCTTATTCTATAATATGTCATTATAATAAAGAACCTTTCATATATTATTGCAACAAGAAAAAGATCCACTTAAAGCCGCCATAAAAACCACAACAACAAAAAAACATGTTTGAAAAACTGGAAATATTTGAAGATTTGCTTTAAAATGACCAGTGAATAACCAATAAATGCAACCAGTAACTTAAGTACATTTACTCTAATACTGTGCCAAGTAGTTTGGAGTTACTTGTACTGAACTTCTAGTCTATGTGGATAAATGGCTCCACAGGTAAGATTGAGGAGTGAACTGTGCCTTAAATTAGCTCCACCTTTTAACAGCTGCAATGTTAGATTGATGAACATGATTTCACCAATCATTATAATCCAATACTATAATATTTTTATTCTAGGGGTCTAAGTACTTTTATTTTAAGTAGTGCTTATACTTTTTTGGACTTGACGTAACAGTATTTTTTTTACACTGTGGTAAAAATAAAATCATTTATCAAAAATAATTCAGATTAACTAATATTTTCAGCTCTGTATTCTATTCTACAGAAAAGACGTGTGTGTGTATGTGTCTGTGTGAGATCTGTCTCTGGTGACGGTGGCAGCTATATTCTGCTGTACTTGCCAACAAAAGGTACTCATTTCAGATTTCCATGACGATGAGGGAGAACTAGGCGTTGTGAATTTCGTGCTCCGTGCCGGTTTTGCCGACTGCGTCTGGATTGGAGAGGGGGTCCAAGTCTGCGAACAGGTTGAACCAAGCTGAGAGGTCTTTGGACGTCCCTGCCGTCTCTGTGAATAGAGTTAAAAAGGATTCATCCGAGTCAGACGCACAGCAGTAAATTAAAAAATATGGTGCAAATAAAAACGGCCCCAATCGTCCCGTTAAAACACTGCATCTGGTCGAGGCCCAGCGTTATGAATGGAAACAACCCATAAACACAGTTGGACGCGGCTCTTTTTGAATGGGTTGGTCCTTTTCTTGCAACTCTTTTCATATGTTTTGCTCATTTGGCCCGCTCCTACCTTTCACTGTTGGCTTAGACGGGTTCTGATTGGCTGCAGACGAGTGCTCTGTTTGCTGGGCAACAGGCTGTGGAACGATCCCGGCCCAACCTGAAATGGAGATTTGGATTTATCAGCAGGGGATGCTTTACGTGCCAAAGCATGATTCAACAAATAAATCATCACACCCTCTCACACTCTGATGTGGACGGATATTGTGAAACAGACACACAAGCAGCAATTATCAAAACATTTTTCACGGCAGATTAGTGCTTGACATTAATGGAGGTTTATTAGAGGTTGAAGTTACACTTTGAGGTCTGGTTTCAGGCAGATTTATTTTTCCTTTTGTGTATCCAGAAATAAAATATGTAGCAACACATTTATACCAACAGGGAGGACCCTGGAATGTGCTGTTGATTTTGTATTTCGTCTAAATCCCAGTCCAACAGACTTAAACGACCAAATGGCCTTTAGAATCCTTTTGGATATTAGTGTGTATTTGTGCATTTTAGTATTTCAGCTCTTTTATTGTAGCCAGTTCTTGTGTGAGATCTGAAATTTCGATCAAATCTAACACTTTTTTTTTTTTTTTTTTTAAGATGTCACATGATGAAAAGGCTCAAATCTGAATGTGCCAGACTCCTAAAGGTTTCAGGGATTTTCTTCCTTGCAGATCTTTTATATCTTTGTTGCACATTCTTGGTCTCAAAACAAGGACTCTGTAGTCGAGAATCGGCCAAGTTTTTGTCTCGCTAAACCAGACGCTCTTCAGGATCGGCCTGTTTTGAGCTTAAATCTAGGTTAAATGGAGGCCGGGAGCAACCATATGTTGCCATATGCTGTGTCTTGCAGGATTAACTTCTTTGAGCACCAAAATCTGTCAGGTTCTACACCTACTTTCTTTTTTTCCCCCTGCATAATCTTTGATAACAGCCAAAAAAACCTCAGCATGTTCTCAAGGCCAACCTCCTGCAGCTCCTTCCTGCCCAGTCATCCAGATTAGCTTCATGAACAGCTCTTGACATCTGCAGTGTTTTTTTGTTTTTAAACAAATCTTTAATGGTTTATTTACACCAAAATGAATTTCAGTGAAAATCAATGCAAGTTTTGAGAACACAGAGGGTAGATTTAGAAGCGTTACATTAGTTTTAGGCGTTCATCTGGTGTTTTTTTGTGCAGCCAAAAGTGATTTTGCTCTTAGAATCAGTCCCAGCCTCTGAGCTCTCCTACATGCAGACTGATGACAGTTTGAAACTGGCTTTTTAAAAAGTGTCCCACACTTTAACCAAGTTTATAGCAGTTCTGATTGGATTCTGTTGACAGTTCCTGGGACAATATATTGTGATTTTCTTTTCTTATTCAAGCTGGTTGAATGCGTGTCGACAGCATTTTAAAAGGAAAAGACTGAGTGTGTGTCGCTGACCAGCTGGACTCTCTTTTAAAACTCATTGCCATCTTGGCAACCCTGGATCCCAGTGACCATATGCTTCCCCTCGACCTCCTATAGAGGCTTAATGTTATGTGACAGAAGGCTGAAATCACCATGGTTACAACTATTGAGTGGCAATATTATTAATATTTATCAGGTGCTGCAACGTTTTGCATTGCAAAAACATTTTTTTTTAAAACATGTCTAAAATGGAAACGAGCTATGTTCTGTTGACTGTGCAAATATATTCAACAGGAAATCAGAGCTACAGGTACATATAAAGGTCAGGACACGAGGATCGGGGCCACAAATCAAATTTCACTGACCTCTTGTACTTTGTTAAATTTTAAGGATCACTGTTGAGTCCAGCTTCTATTCATTTAAACTGATAATTGTTGGTTTTTCTCCTGGTTTTTTGCAAATTCAGCTTCGTTGCACTCATTCTCAAACACTACCCGCTCTTAACTAAAATGTGCGACCTGTTGTTGATGCTCGATCGTTAGCATTTTCAGATTATGATGTGGGAGTGGCTTTGTTTGCTGTGTCCTGCAACCATCATCCATCCACTGTATACTGAATGCCCACAGAACAGTTTATTTGTCAGATTTGGATCAATTTTCTATTATAGTCCATAATTTTCTATCTTAAAAACCCAAATATATAAAGGTAGGACAACAAAATCTCAATTTTACCACTTTTATTCCGGCCAAGTCAACAAACATGCTAAACAACAATGTCAAAACTACCCATCCAGCATCAGACAGGAGTTCCCAAACAGCTGTGGGCAACTCATAAGTAAGATGTGGGCCTCATCGAGGACCCAACTCCATTGGTTGTGATTCTTAAATCTGATGATCAGCCCGTTATACGACCGTATCCTGATGCAGACCTGATGCAGAACAAGGTATGACTCAAAATAATTAAGTAACGTTTCACAGATATTACTGATCAACCCAGGAAATGCATAACATAGTGTAGGTTTTCATTTCTTTAAAGCTTCATAAAAGGACGACTCACAACCCTTTAACTTGGAAATGAGCAAAACCAAACCAACAAAACCAGATGGAGTGTGAGCAGCCGGTGGCTCGGCTCAGATCAAATGGAAAGTACGGATAAGCGAAGCTCGCTGCCGCGTTCTAACATAAACTCTGACAGATTTGGGTTTGATAAATCATTTTTCTCCCTGTGTGGAAACAGCTATGGAAGAAAAGTTGCTATTTCATAGGAAAACCAAATTTAGTTATAATTCAATTTCAGGCTTTTTAAAAAAATCTCACTTAAGTGCTTTATTAAATTAAAATAATGGTGGCAGATTCATATGTTTTTGTATGGAAACCTCAAGCTGTCTTTCTTTTTGGCCCCTTTTTGCCTGACTCTCATTCACACCGATGCACACATACTGTCGACAAGTATGCTTCTGACCTGAGAGGGAAGACTGCAGATTATTCAAGCTCTGGTCCAGCAGCTGAGATGGTAAAAAGAAGGAGTTCTCCTCCTGCTGGGCCTCCGCTGGTCCTCCTGATGCTGCACTCGTTCCCTCCTCGGTCTCCCCGAACACTTCTGTCCACTCTCGAGAGAAGTCGCCCTCATCCACGGACATCCCGCCCAGGATCTCATTCAGGAGGGCCATGCTGTCCTTCTCTCCCTCCAACTCTGGGTAGGCAGCGAGAGGATCTTCATCCCCTGCATCAGGCAGTAATCAGACGACATAAGCAATAAGGCAAATGTATCTTGATGTAATTTTGCATATCTTGATATTACCTCTTCCAAAGGGATTAAGTTTTAGCCAGCATTGGTTTGTTTGTTTGTCTGCAGGATTACTAAAAACATTAACAGTTTTTCAGAACATTTTCTGGATCTGTAGGGTGAGGATCTGGTGATCCGGATCATCTGGTTCCAGATTTTTTTAATCGAGTATTTACCATGAGGGATAGGCTCCATTACAGGATTTTTTGCTCTTAACTTTATAGATAATTTCTACAATGCTTGACCGAAAATGACACGATGACATCACCATGAGATCTAGCACACATCAGAGTCTGATCCGGATCTGGTGATCCAGGATGTTCAAATCTATAGAGCTCATGGAAAATTCACTACTGTGAGATAACAAATAATAATAATAATAATAATAATACAGACTGAGATCAGATTGTAGCTGAAACTGATTCAGTTTGGTGTCTAATTTGACAAATCGTTAAAAGTTACTGATCTAGATCCTGAAGAAAAGTGAAATATATTTTTTCTTGAATAACTATTAAACTAATAATAATACCAATGTGATTCCAGATAGTCAAACTATCCTGGGTCTGTTGCTTTTTGGTGACATAATGGGGAAACTGAGGCAGTGCAGTGGGTAGAGCTGTTGCCTCACAGCAAGAAGGTCCTGGGTTCAGATCCACCTGAGGACCTGGGACTTTTCTGTGTGGAGTTTGCATGCAGGTTATAATAATACTCAGCAACATTAATTGTTTAAGTCAATTATTATAACCAACTCAAATGTGTTGCTTCTAGAATCAACTAGAAGATGTCACCTCAAACATTTTCACTATTTTTGGACATTTTATAGACCAATCAAACAATCAGGAAAATAGTCATCATTTATATAAAATGCATATACACTATAAATGTAAATAGATTCAGTAGAATTGTTTACCTTCTCTTGTCTTATCACTGATGTTTTCATCCACTAGTGAGATGAGGCTGTAAATATAACAAACAGAGGATCAGTTTAACGCTTTAAGCAAACATAAAGGAAGAAATGTATTGAGATGCTGCGTTTATGTTCAGTCTAGACAGGCCCAGTGTTTCCAAACACGCTGTACTTTTCCACTGACGGTATGCAGGTGTTTGGTCTACCTGCATGAGGAAAGATCACGGTGAGATAACTCACTGTTCATCTGCGCTCTCAGCTTTCTTTCCATCTTTTTTCTCTGCTTTAACTTTCTTCTTCTTCTTAGCCGACTTGTCGACGGGGTCTTGTAAGGTCTGAAAGAAGAACAATTCCTGAGCCGCAGAACTTTGTTGAGCAGAGTCAGAATTTAAATCTCATCTGTGCAGGTCAAGATGATTTCTTAACCTTAAGTGTGGAGAGCTCATTTTGCTGACAGCCCTTGAAGCTCTCATGAATGGCTGCCATCGTGTGGGAGGTCTTCTCCCAGAAGTGCAATAGTGTCGTCTGAAACAGCAGAGCAAGCCAAGGCCGCACCTTAAAACCCAGTTCATTTATTTCTCACATCTAGAGCTCAGAGTCAGATATTTAAATCTCCATGTTCCCTTCATGTCTGTCTTCCTTCCTGGCTTTCCAGCATGTGGCAGAGCCATTGAAAACACAGTATTTAAGATCAGTGGAGTGTAATGCAAGCCTGTGGGGATGCATACCTGGTATGTGGTTAAAACGTGGGAGAGGAGGTTGCAGCGACTGGCTCCCAGCAGGTCCACCTTCTGGCAGACATCATTCTTCAGTTTGTCAAAGCTTGTTTTGGTGGAGCGCACCTGGGCCTGAACCTGAGACATCACAGAGAGGAAAATGTTGCACCGGATGATAAGGAGGTCAAACTCTGTGCATGTGTAAGTAACTGAAGTTAAACCAGATGAAAGGGCCCAGAATGAACCAGTGGGTTTCTATTTAATGGTGTGTTCTGCCCTCTAGTGGAGTTTTTCTCTAATTGTTTTTTCCCTTTAAATAATGCTGCTAATTTGATATCGGATATTGCAGCAAATAAGGCTGAAAGGATTAGTCGAATTAAATTCAAACGATTAAGATAATAAAGTTTTCTATTAATAAGAAACACTGAACGCTCTTATACTTAGTTTCTCTTTTAATTGTAGTTTAATTGGAAGCTGAATAGATTTGGGTTTGAGACCGACGCTCATAAAAACCAAGTCATATGAAGATGCCACCTTGGGTTCTTGTTGTCTCCCATCAAGCCTATCAGAGCCCTGAAACTGTTCAGACCTGGTATTAGTAGCTGTCCTGTGTGATCCAATCACAAGTAGACATTTTTTAAGCCTGGCAGTTCAACCTGTTTTTTCTGCTAAAAGACCTGAAACCTCTGAATGTGGTCTGAGTGATCAGATGCGTCCTCAATGCGCCTGCGGTGCATTTACACCTGAGTTGTGCACTTGTGATGGGATCACTTCAGACGGATGTTGACACAACTAACCAGGCTATAAATGCAGTACAACAGTCAGTCGTTGCCTTCTGCTACGACTTAAAATGTCTGAATGACGTACGAACCTTGCGGAATTTCTCCATCTGTTTATGTGTATCTGGATCCAGTTCCTGAGACACGTCCTTCATCCAGAGCAGCGCTCCACGGTATTCCGTCCTGGACTGCTCCATCCGATTCACCGTCAGCCACGTGTCTGAGATCGCTCGATAGCGAAAGGTTTCCACCTCCTGGTACAGACGGCACAGAGGGTTCCTCAGAGCCAGTCTGCAGGACACAGTGTTAAAGTAAGTATTAACGTCCAGCAGAGGGACATCATCAGCACCACGTGAGGTTTTATTAAGTCACAAGGGATAATGTTTTACAAAAGCAGTCCTGATTGGTCCCTCAGTAAAGAAGTAAATATAAAAAGTGAATACCTTTTCTTAATTTCTATAAACACCTGCAGAAACAAAATCACAAGAAGGACATAGAAGCTATTTATTCCTCTCAGTGCAATTATTTACCAGTATTCTAAGGGTAACACAGTTATTATACCAATATAATATTACGACCCCGTTTCCAAAAAAGTTGGGACGCTGTGTAAAATGTAAATGGAAACAATGTGATGATTTTCTAATTGAAAATAGCACAAAGACGACACATCAAATGTTGAAAATGATCAATTTCATTGTTTTTTGAAAATGATGAACCTCGTTAATTTTGAGATGTTCCACCAGCTGTTTTCTTTTATTATTATTATTATTATTATTATTATTATTATTATATTTAATATATATATTGTAATTTTCAAAAACTATTTTTTTCCGTCTCAAAATTTGATATGTTGTCTTTGTGCTATTTTCAATTACATATGGGGTTTCAATGATTTGCAAATCATTGCATATTGTTTTTATTTACATTTTACACAGCCTCCCAACTTTTTTGGAAAATGGTTTTGTATAATAAAGTAAGATTTAAATATTTACAACTATTATGTGTCGTTGTTAAGTCTGTTTTTGTTGGCTAATTGTGACACAGATGTATAAATCTAGAAAATTCAATCTACATTTTGTAACAGGGTAAATGTATCTCTGCTCTGTGGTCGTTATTACTAAAAGTCCTAAAGGAATTCAGGGATGAATAATCCTCTCTTTTCCTTTTTGGGATCTTAGGTGATAACATTTTCTCACCTTTACATAAGACTATTGTTTGTGCAGCTGTGACATTCATGTGGATTATTGCCTACCTCTGTTGGGAAGAGAAGCAGAGAGCTTTCCCTGTGGCCTGCATGATCTTTCCAGCCCTGGTTTTATCCTGTGAGCCCTGTGAGCGCAGGAAACGACCCAACTCGTTCTCCTCCTGGGAAAGAACTGTAGAGTAGAGATGATGAACCTTACCATCCAAATCAAGTGAACTGGAATTTATGAGCATTTAGTATTTCATAATCTGGATTACTTCATTATCATTAATCTTCATATGGGATCAATCACAAATAGCCCTGCAAGTAATGCAAACTGTTTATAGGACAAATCTTATATTCATTGTTTCCCTTAGTTTTGCCATCTCCTCATGAGGGATGCATGCTCTCCTGAGGGATCTGGTTGTCTTGACCCTCAGTGGAAAAGCCAAATGTGAGGTGTCTCCTCCCAGTTAGATTATTATCCCACCCACATTTTCAGTGACTCCTGCACCCATCAGGTGGAGAGCAGGTGGTGAGGAGACAGATCTAGACTCGGTAAACTGGTAATATGAACATGAACTGAGCTCTTTAACATCTGGTACAACTTTAAGGACAAACTGATGAGCTAAGATGTCTAGAAGGAGCTCCGATGGAAAGTCCACAAAACATCTCTGGAGCTTCACAGCAAACTTCTTATCGACATGTGTGTGATAAAATGACTGAGTTTTCATTTTTGGATGAACTGTTCCTTTAATACTCATGTGTTTGAACATACAGCAGATCCTCCTCTGATACAGCTCGATGACCTTCAGCAGCTCCATGCATGTTCTCTGGATGGAGTGGAAGACCTGCAGCGAGGAAGGGAAGCAGAAAATGAGT
Organism: Chaunax sp. Z400; assembly: GCA_037577475.1. Taxonomy (NCBI): domain Eukaryota; kingdom Metazoa; phylum Chordata; class Actinopteri; order Lophiiformes; family Chaunacidae; genus Chaunax; species Chaunax sp. Z400. Next base: position 27,925,466 of record CM075190.1, read on the forward strand.
GTAGACACATAAACGTTGGAAGTTACTCTCAGTTAAATTAGACTTTATGTACAGGACACTGTATAAATATGCTCAGAGTTACAAACCATGGACACCCAGTTAAGTCTAGGATACTTAAATGATTTTAAAAATTAATATCTACTCGGTGTGATGCAACTTTGAAACCTCCTGGAGCTAAAAATTGAATTTTTAATTTTTTTTTTACCAGAGCTTTGGTCTGGTATGTAGATATGAAAGTTTAAAATGTTTTATCACCATTATTATCTCAGGCATGGCCTTCAATTAAGGTTGGATGTTCCAGCTTTTATGAGGTATCGATTTCAGTCATTCACTCCTGAAATGGAGGCACAGATGATGGAGGCTGCAGAGGCAGACTAATGCAGGTTTGAAGCCTCGAGCAAACGCTGACACCGTGTGAATCAAAAAGTCATTTTAGTCACTGCAGAGTCCACCTGAGGCAGAGTGTCTCCAGTTTTTCTTAATGTTTCTGTGATGTGATCGAGGCCTGTGGTAACCAAACCCGACTCTGCTCTCTGAGTCACTTTACATCACACTACAAGCCCCCCCCCCTCCTCCTCCTGACCTCCAGCTTGCCGTCCAGATCTGCATCCGATGCCACCACATGCTCGTCCTCTTTCTTCCCGGTGACCTTGATGAGCGTCTGCTTGGTTTTCCAGTACTTCTGCTGGAACTTGTTCACCACAGAGGAGTCTTGGCTTTGGATGAAGCGCTCCAGGTAGTCTCTGGAGTAGCCGCTGCAATGACACAGGGGTTGGACCGGAGACGTTACTACTGCTGCTCCTCCGATAACGATCTAAGGAAGAACTTATCTATCGGTGTGAAAATGAGTGGAAACACAGAGGTGTACTCACAAATGTCCTCCCTCCATTTTTCACGACTACCTGTGGAGAAAGCAGAGCAGCTGAGACGGATTATAGATGTATAAGGATTATGTACAGCAGCGAGCTGGAGGACGGCTGAAACACTTTCTTTGGATAACAAACAAAAGTGATCAGAAAGCCTCTATTTTCATAAATTGCACACCTTATTTTTGCATCTACAAAATAGATGCATGGTGAGATCAGTATAATTTTAATGACATTCAGCAGGAAATAATACTGATAGTTAAATACTTCTCCTGCCTCATCAGTGAGGTGTGATTCAAAGTGCTTTTCCCTTGTTGTGTCTCTTCATTTAATGTTTTTATGAGACAAACCTTTTGGTAAGTTACCTGTTTTGCCTCTTTTTCTCGACAGCGTCTATTGCAATTCACCAAATGCACCAAACTCTAAAGAGAAATGCTGTTGGATCAGGACTGGGCCATACAGCTGAAATCAATATTACAGTATGAAAAATGTATAAGGCACATATATAACTAGAAAGCACTCAGCCATCAAACTTGAATGAATTGAATTTGTCAAATCAATATCCTCTAACAATTGTTCATCAAGGATTGTTAATCACCAATAATTTAAAAAAAACCGCAATCATCTTGCAGTTAAACTATTTACTCATATGAAAATAGACATAATTTGTACGATAAACACTTAAATGTATCTACAAGAACAGACCTCCCAGATCCAGATTGTGATCCGGATCTGGATCCAGTTGTGGTGGGACATTAGGTGTATTTTTATTGTGATTGGCCTATTATTACATAGTAAATATAAATATAATTTAATATAATAATATGTATAATATAATATAATATAAATATAAGTTCACTATGTAGGATAGACATTAACAATTACTGTAATAATTATGATGTATCAATAAAAAAAATGTAATCTAACAACAGTCACTTACATCACTTCCTGGTTACGATCATAATAGAAAACCACAATGACACGAGTAACAATAAGAGGAGTTTACAATAAAGGTCTAACATCTGTTTCCTCATAGTCTGGATACAGCAAAGGATTATTTAATTAATTAGACTATTTATTCCATTTGTAGACATTCGAAATAACAGCCAAACATCATCGTTATGCAGAATGGCCTATTTCAGAATCATACTGTATATTAGTGTAAGTGTAATACTATAGTATTAATAGGGAATATCTATCTATCTATCTATCACATCACTTTGTTGCAGATGGTAAAGATAGGGCTAATTTTATTTGCTTTATGTACTGCATGGGTTGCTTAACTTCTGATAATATATCATAAATTATTAGTTTATTATATTTTGTATTCATCTAAATCTGTTGTGTAACAACAGCTATGAAATGATTATAACCTAACATAATATAGGAATTCTCAAATGAAGTAGATGTATCTCCAAACCATCCCTGGTGCCGCCATTGAACGTCTTATTATGACTGACGTCTGTTTCTATTTGTCCTGCAGCTATAAGTCATAATAAGGTGTGACTTTTATTTGTATTTCCACAGAGCCTGCCAGTTCAAACATTAACCAGAGAAGATTTTTAAAAAGCACCACCTGTTTTCCTGAAGCTCATCACCTGCACGTCCATCAGCACCGCGGAAGAAATTAATAAATAAATCCTCACATTACGTTCCGCTAACGCGTCACGACTCGTCTCTGTGGGACGGGATAAAACACGATACACGCAAACAAATACAATGTGACTAATGTACATTTATTGGACATTAACCAGAACCATAGTCGTGCATTAATACTACACACAATACATCATACGCGCCAGAGTAAACGCCTGACTCCCTGCCCTGTGAAGCGACGTCTGTCTCCCATCTTTAAATGTCACACAAATCAACATAAACATGAGTAAATATCCAAATAAACAACAACACGCCGCTTCCTCACCTCGCTGTGTTGATATCGTGGAGAATATGTCGTTATGTTCCTGCCATCGTTCCAGGACAGCAGCTCCTGCTGTAGGCCTGCTGTACACACAGCTGTTCATTCACTCCGGCGCCCGCACGAGTCACGACTGACGTCATCACGTTCGAATGTCTGACTCGTGCAAACAGATATTAATTAGCCTCTCGTGCAAAACACCCCTGTGAGTCTGTTGTGTGCTGTTGGTTGAAGGTTAAAAAAACAACAAATAATGATGAAAAAACATCAAATCTGCCTCTTTTCTATTTTTTTTATTGTAAAATTAGATATTTTTACCTGCATAATTACAAAGTTTGCATAGAATCTTTTTTTTTTTTTGCACAGGTGAGCAGCTCATAATTGAAAACACAGTGCTATATACTGGATGGATTAACCACTATGCCCAGTTAGATCCACATCATAATCTTCTGGGAGATTTAAATATATATTTTAAGTGGGGCATTATCTATTTGGTCACAGTATGGTAATTTAAAGGGTTAGACAAAAAATGGATCTGCTCTGCCATTATGGAAAATCCTATTTTCCTTAATAACTCAAACTATTAATGATAAACACATGATTCCAATCAACTTTGTATTAGACCAGAAACACATAGTTAAATATTTGATAACTGGATTAGTTGACAGACAGAAACCAAGTTAGCAACAATTTTGCTAATTAATTAATCATTTCAGTCATTTTTCTAATAGAATTGATGAATAATGCATAATCTTGTTTTCTATTTCTTAATCTTTGTTTTTATAATTCCAATTTCTCTTCATTGTAAACTGAATCTAAACTATTTTGAAGCCTTTAGCTTGGACTCCAGAAAGTTGTGATTGACATTTTTCCAGTATTGCTAATAATTTTATGGACTGATCTGTCGAATAAAATAATAATTGACACGTGAATCAAATGAAAACAATCTTCTGCCTTCTGTCTGCAGGCTTGTGCCAGTGTGTAGTTCTGTGTTTGTACAAAGGGTGGCAGTGTAACCCAAAAGAAGGGCCGTGCACCTTTTTTCTGGTGTCCTCTCTCCTGTTTGGGGCCCCGAGCTTTCATCTGGTGGCTTCAATTTATTTCATCACACGATACTGCAGCTGATCTAATAGCATGTACATTTTGTTGTCACCTAAAGGGAATTTCATGTCATGCTCCAAATGGATGCACCTGTTTGCAGCCTTGGACAGTATTTGTGCTGCAGAAGTCACAGGGAGTGTGTGAGCAGCATACAGCTCAGACACTTTTACAGATCAGCACACTGGCTTGTGTTTAAACACCAGATTATGGATTTATATATCAATATTTTACGGTGATCTTTGCAGACTTAATTTGATGAAGACCAGAGGATCGTTGAATCATTTGATCCTTGAACACCCTGAGGTCACTTTTCTGCACAATACATCCTCTGATGAGGAGACAAGCTTGTTTATTAGGTTATTTTGTATCTATTGTACCAAAACACCGTCTGATTTCCTGAAGATGTCCAGCGGCGTCCTTCCAAACCCTGACCTCTGACATCATCCCAAGGCTTTTGATATGAGCCGATAGACAGGTGCATCACCCCGTCTGTCCCTCCTCCTCCTCCACTTACCCACCTTATCTTTAGGTTCAAGATAGTATCAAGGCAATTTGAATTAATAAGACAGAAGAAACAACCAGAGTCTTAAATGGAGTGATCCTGTGGGTGGTTTAATTCGATCAGGATGGAGTCAGAGGAACTCTTCTCTGATATTGATCAGGGACGTGCATCAATGTTGATTTTCTGACATTTCCTTACTCTTCCTTTTGTGCTGTGCTCCATCCACTTTCTTTGGATATGAGCCCCATCTTTCACATTCCACTGCCTTCAACATTTTCTGGGATACATGCTGCGTTCATGACACGTCGGATAATAGCGAGAATTTGGGAAAGTACGAGCTGATTTGAAAGTATGACCATCATAATCACAGCGTCCTTTAGTGTGATTTGGGAATTTTCAGCTTTGCATCCATGATATATTAGTGAAGTCGCCAGCATTTTTGCATCGACGTGTAATAATTGATTTTCCACAAGTCTACTCTTGTGTTATGGCCAATCATCAGGGCATCCATATTGTTTTTGGAGTTGACCATGTGAAACCACGTTTTTCAGAGGTTGGAAATTCCCAAAATTAGGATCACCAAGTTTATCGTTGTCTTGAACGCAGCAACAGTCTAAACCAGTCCTCACAGCGAAGGTTTGCAACCCCCACGAGTGCCTGATCCGACCCCAGAAACTACTCAACCGACTTTTTCCATTTGCAGTTATGTGTGGAGATGGGGAACCGTGACATTTACGTTCGCACCACTTCAACATGATCCTCTGCTCGGCACAAGTTTTTGACACAGACAGCAGCTCAAAACAGATCACAGGATCAAAAGTGTCTCTCGCCTGAAGGATCCACTGAGTCGATCCTTTCCATTTCTGCACCAAATGGTGTTTTCTCTCTAGTAACTTGCTGGAACACATTTAGATCCCGAGTAGAACTCCTCAGTGCCCACTCATCACTCTGCGTGCTGTTTGAAGATTACTATGCTCAGAGACATCCTCACTGGGCATCCAGGCAGCTTAGAGGCCAAAATCCATAATCCCTTACCCTTCATGGGAATTCTCCATGCACTTCAACATGCTGAAATACAGCCCCGCTGCTGCAGCCACTCATGGTCGAGGAACTACTGCAGCCGGAGGCCGAGATAGATGGATGACATGTCTCAATGAATGTGAGAGAAGTGGAGGAAGTTAGATTTAAAAATAAGTTACCGCAGATAGTTTCAGCCTAGAAATCTAATCTAAAAGCATGCTTTTTTTTAAAAAAATTCTTAATGCACGCACACTACTATGCACTGGTAACTATTTTATATACCCAATAAAGTACAGAAGCCATTTTCCACTGATAATATAGGTGCTTCTCTGGGCAGCAGCTGCACAGCTTCTCTAAAAGTCATCTCAATAAAGAATTTCCTCAGAGGATTTAGTTATTAAAACGTGAAAATAAGAGGAGTCCCTTGATTTAATAGTCTGCATGAACAAATAATATGTAAAGTTCAGCTCTTGCAGCTGAAGGACCGGTGGGGTTTAATCTTTCCTCCTCTAGGCTCATGCTTTGTTAGTCTGCTCTCCTAAAATCGTGTAATAGCTTGGGGAGTTTGTCTTGCAGCAAACACAAACAAAAAAAGTAATCTCACATTCACATCTTCTCATTATGGAAAGTGTTTATTCACCATAAACACTTGTCATGTTTTTTAAAATTAGATCGAGACCAAGAGAAAAGGTCGCAGCAGGTTTCAGTTAAACATCAGGTGGCAGGGTCACGCATGTTGAACCAGAGTTTTTAACTCTGCACCATGGGCGGATCCAGTAGTGGTGAAATCTGACCTGATTGGCCCCTGAAGTGCCCCTGTCCTGTCACTTGCCTTTTTTTTCTTTTTTTTTACAATTTATCTGTGCCAAGTTGTGAGTTTTTCTGTTCTGAACTGTTGTATATGCTGTAATAACATACATAAAAAGATATTTATTTTTAAATTTTATTTTTAAATCTTTATTTTTTTAAAGTATTTTATGTATTACTTATTTGGAAAAAGTGCCTTATATATTATGTTTTCTGTACACCCCAGTTTAAAATCAGTAAATATGAAAAATAATTTTTATTGCCAAGCTTTTGTGATATAAACAATATGCTTGAAAAAGCTCAATTTGTAAAATATTTTCAATTATGTGTGTTTTTGCTCAAAGCTACAGAGCCAATGGCAAACAAGGAATGCCTGTTAGATATAAATACATGTTACTGAATGAGGAAATATGGATGTTGGACATATATTTGGCACCTCAGTGAAAAATGTGCCCCCTTTATTGCCCCTGATTTAGAAAAATCCTAGATTCTCCACTGCTCTGCACCATCTGCGGATAAAACAACAAGGATTTTTTTTGTCAACCTTTACGAGTTAGCGAGGACATCTCCATCATTCAGACGACGTACGTGTTGAGCTCTAACTTGGACAAACTGAATGACCTTGGTCAGTGAGGATCTGGACCTCCACCGGTCTAACCTGTATCAGAGTGTTGCAGCTCCGTCTCCCTGCTGTTTGGCATGCTCCATGGCACCGAGCACTGAGGGCAGAGCGTGTCACCGAGCTGGCACCAGCCTGAACCCATTCAAGGTTACTCTTTGATTTAATGGTGATGCATTTTTTAAAACCACATCATCCCTCTCTGTCTTTCCACCGAGCCTAGTCCATCTCTGTCACAAACACTGGCTGTGCGGCTCACCTTTAGCAGTGGAAGCACCAGGAGAGGTTGTTTCAGATATAAATCAATGGCAAACGAAGCGGCCGGCTCTGGTGCAAGCTGGCCCTGATTGTTTTACCTGTCAGCCTGTTTTAAAGGCAGGCTGGTGAAGGAAAACTGCACTATATATTTAGACGACATGGGAAAAGAGTCCACTCATCATGCAGACAGCTTGTTCAATGAGTGCTTATAATTAACACGGACTACAAAGCTCTGATGTTTTGATACATTAAATTTAATATCAGTGATTTTCTCTGCCCTTTTGAAGAAGTTAATGGGGAGAAAGAGTGTTTTTAAGTTGAGTATAAATAGCATAACCTAGCTCTATACTTCAGTGATGCTTCTGACAAGGTGATATTCAGTAATCATCAGCTCTCTCTGCTGCTGTTCCAGTAAATACACACTGACAGCATTAAAAATAGATTCTCAACCAGTTGCTTTTTCTCTGAGGTGCAACTGCTTGTGAACAAACCTAACTTTTGGGGCGTAGAATCTGTGCACACTCGCTACAGACACTATATCCAGCTGATCAGACATTTAACTTTTCTTAACTGAAATTAAATCTGAGCTTTTCAGGCACAAGAACATCAGCTTTTGTGCAGCGTGGCAGCCAGTTATGGATGGGGATGAAGTTTTCTGATGAAGTGATAAATCTTGTAATTTGCCTTGTAATCCTCTTATGCCTTGTGTCATTTTCAAAAGCAAATATATCTTTGTCATCAATACTCGTTTGTCTGGTTTGATAAATTTACCTCACACAAGAACTTGGGGACAAAGGAAAAGATAATGATGAGCTGATGAGCAGAAATTGGATAATGTTTGGATGATGTTGGAAATTAATTTCTTAAATTTAAAGTTTGACCTAATAGCTATGTTACAAAAATGAAGGTGCTGTAAAGCACACAATTTCTCTCCAAATTTGTGACAACACTAATAGAATAACAGTTTAACTTTTCAAATGATCATTTTCAAGAAGCATTAAGTATAAATCCAGCAGGAAATTCAACTTCTCTCTAAAAGATAAACCTTATAGGCTGCATGTAAAGTCACAAGGAAGAGCCCACTGCAACTGTAATTTATATCAATTTATATGAATTGGAATTAAAATGTATTCCTTAACCTGTTTTAATTGTTTGTTTTTTATTAACTGTTTTGTCTATGAAAGATCAGAAAATATTAAAAAAGCTCATTAATATGTCCCATTGCCCCGGGTGACTGTTCAGGTTGCTTGTTTCGTCTGAAAAAACAGATCAGAATCCAAAGATATTCAATTTATTAAGCGGAACGCAGCAAATCTTCTCATTTAAGAGGAAAGGAGAACTTATGTTATGATTTTTATGCACATACAATGTCTATTAAGACGTTACCTCAGGATTGTTTGAAATGTAGATCAGTCATTAATTAATTTAACTGATTGAAAAAAACAACCAGATTAAGTGATAATAGAATAGTTCTTTGCAGTCTGATAAATAAAGTATATACAGTAAAATGAAGATTTAATGATAAGAATCTTTGTCTTTCAATTGACTAATCAATATTCAGTTTCAGTACAGATTGATACATTTACAAATTATATTATTACATAGTTACATAGGGTTAATATAGCACATACTGTATCCATATGTAGAAAAGCCAATAAGGTGGTGACCTTATTCATCAAACCCAACACAAGAGTTCAAAAGGTGTTAAACGAATAGAACAAAGCTATACTAGATGCATAATATGAAGCACTACCAGGAATTGATCAAAATAATTTTTTTAATTTTTTAGGGTTAGGGTTTGAGCTAGGGATAGGGTTTGAGCTAGGGTTAGAGGTAGGGTTAGGGTTTGAGCTAGGGTTAGGGTTTGAGCTAGGGTTAGGGTTAGGGTTAGGGTTTGAGCTAGGGTTAGGGTTAGGGTTTGAGCTAGGGTTAGGGTTTGAGCTAGGGTTAGGGTTAGGGTTTGAGCTAGGGTTAGGGTTTGAGCTGGGGTTAGGGATTGAGCTAGGGTTAGGGTTTGAGCTAGGGTTAGGGTTAGGGTTTGAGCTAGGGTTAGGGTTTGAGCTAGGGTTAGGGTTAGGGTTAGGGTTTGAGCTAGGGTTAGGGTTAGGGTTTGAGCTAGGGTTAGGGTTTGAGCTAGGGTTAGGGTTAGGGTTTGAGCTAGGGTTAGGGTTAGGGTTTGAGCTAGGGTTAGGGTTTGAGCTAGGGTTAGGTTTAGGGTTTGAGCTAGGGTTAGAGTTAGGGTTTGAGCTAAGGTTAGGGTTAGGGTTTGAGCTAGGGTTAGGGTTAGGGTTAGGGTTTGAGCTAGGGTTAGGGTTAGGGTTTGAGCTAGGGTTAGAGCTAGGGTTAGGGTTAGGGTTTGAGCTAGGGTTAGGGTTTGAGCTAGGGTAAGGGTTAGGGTTTCAGCTAGGGTTAGGGTTTGAGCTAGGGTTAGAGCTAGGGTTAGGGTTAGGGTTAGGGTTTGAGCTAGGGTTAGGGTTTGAGCTAGGGTTAGGGTTAGGGTTAGGGTTTGAGCTAGGGTTAGGGTTTGAGCTAGGGTTAGGGTTAGGGTTTCAGCTAGGGTTAGGGTTTGAGCTAGGGTTAGAGCTAGGGTTAGGGTTAGGGTTAGGGTTTGAGCTAGGGTTAGGGTTTGAGCTAGGGTTAGGGTTAGGGTTAGGGTTTGAGATAGGGTTAGGGTTTGAGCTAGGGTTAGGGTTAGGGTTTGAGCTAGGGTTAGGGTTTGAGCTAGGGTTAGGGTTTGAGCTAGGGTTAGGGTTAGGGTTTGAGCTAGGGTTAGGGTTAGGGTTAGGGTTTGAGCTAGGGTTAGGGTTAGGGTTTGAGCTAGGGTTAGGGTTAGGGTTTGAGCTAGGGTTAGGGTTAGGGTTTGAGCTAGGGTTAGGGTTAGGGTTTGAGCTAGGGTTAGGGTTTCAGCTAGGGTTAGGGTTAGGGTTTCAGCTAGGGTTAGGGTTAGGGTTTCAGCTAGGGTTAGGGTTTGAGCTAGGGTTAGAGCTAGGGTTAGGGTTAGGGGTAGGGTTTGAGCTAGGGTTAGAGCTAGGGTTAGGGTTAGGGTTAGGGTTTGAGCTAGGGTTAGGGTTTGAGCTAGGGTTAGGGTTAGGGTTAGGGTTTGAGCTAGGGTTAGGATTTGAGCTAGGGTTAGAGCTAGGGTTAGGGTTAGGGTTTGAGCTAGGGTTAGGGTTAGGGTTAGGGTTTGAGCTAGGGTTAGGGTTAGGGTTTGAGCTAGGGTTAGGGTTAGGGTTTGAGCTAGGGTTAGGGTTAGGGTTTGAGCTAGGGTTAGGGTTAGGGTTAGGGTTTGAGCTAGGGTTAGGGTTTGAGCTAGGGTTAGGGTTAGGGTTAGGGTTTGAGCTAGGGTTAGGGTTAGGGTTAGGGTTTGAGCTAGGGTTAGGGTTAGGGTTTGAGCTAGGGTTAGGGTTAGGGTTTGAGCTAGGGTTAGGGTTAGGGTTTGAGCTAGGGTTAGGGTTAGGGTTAGGGTTTGAGCTAGGGTTAGGGTTTGAGCTAGGGTTAGGGTTAGGGTTAGGGTTTGAGCTAGGGTTAGGGTTAGGGTTTGAGCTAGGGTTAGGGTTAGGGTTTGAGCTAAGGTTAGGGTTAGGGTTTGAGCTAGGGTTAGGGTTAGGGTTTGAGCTAGGGTTAGGGTTAGGGTTTGAGCTAGGGTTAGGGTTTGAGCTAGGGCTAGGGTTAGGGTTTGAGCTAGGGTTAGGGTTTGAGCTAGGGTTAGGGTTTGAGCTAGGGTTAGGGTTAGGGTTTGAGCTAGGGTTAGGGTTAGGGTTTGAGCTAGGGTTAGGGTTAGGGTTTGAGCTAGGGTTAGGATTTGGGTTAGGGTTTGAGCTAGGGTTAGGGTTTGAGCTAGGGTTAGGGTTAGGGTTAGGGTTTGAGCTAGGGTTAGGGTTAGGGTTTGCGCTAGGGTTAGGGTTTGAGCTAGGGTTAGGGTTAGGGTTTGAGCTAGGGTTAGGGTTAGGGTTTGAGCTAGGGTTAGGGTTAGGGTTAGGGTTTGAGCTAGGGTTAGGGTTAGGGTTTGAGCTAGGGTTAGGGTTTGAGCTAGGGTTAGGGTTAGGGTTAGGGTTTGAGCTAGGGTTAGGGTTTGAGCTAGGGTTAGGGTTAGGGTTAGGGTTTGAGCTAGGGTTAGGATTTGAGCTAGGGTGAGGGTTAGGGTTAGGGTTTGAGCTAGGGCTAGGGTTTGAGCGAGGGTTAGGGTTAGGGTTTGACCTAGGGTTAGGGTTTGAGCTAGGGTTAGGGTTAGGGTTAGGGTTTGAGCTAGGGTTAGGGTTAGGGTTTGAGCTATGGTTAGGGTTAGGGTTTGAGCTAGGGTGAGGGTTTGAGCTAGGGTTAGGGTTAGGGTTAGGGTTTGCCCTAGGGTTAGGGTTAGGGTTTGAGCTAGGGTTAGGGTTAGGGTTTGAGCTAGGGTTAGGGTTTGAGCTAGGGTTAGGGTTAGGGTTAGGGTTTGAGCTAGGGTTAGGGTTAGGGTTTGAGCTAGGGTTAGGGTTAGGGTTTGAGCTAGGGTTAGGGTTAGGGTTAGGGTTTGAGCTAGGGTTAGGGTTAGGGTTTGAGCTAGGGTTAGGGTTTGAGCTAGGGTTAGGGTTAGGGTTAGGGTTTGAGCTAGGGTTAGGGTTAGGGTTAGGGTTTGAGCTAGGGTTAGGGTTAGGGTTTGAGCTAGGGTTAGGGTTTGAGCTAGGGTTAGGGTTAGGGTTAGGGTTTGAGCTAGGGTTAGGGTTAGGGTTAGGGTTTGAGCTAGGGTTAGGGTTTGAGCTAGGGTTAGGGTTAGGGTAAGGGTTTGAGCTAGGGTTAGGGTTAGGGTTTGAGCTAGGGTTAGGGTTTGAGCTAGGGTTAGGGTTAGGGTTTGAGCTAGGGTTAGGGTTAGGGTTTGAGCTAGGGTTAGGGTTAGGGTTTGAGCTAGGGTTAGGGTTAGGGTTAGGGTTTGAGCTAGGGTTAGGGTTTGAGCTAGGGTTAGGGTTAGGGTTAGGGTTTGAGCTAGGGTTAGGGTTAGGGTTTGAGCTAGGGTTAGGGTTTGAGCTAGGGTTAGGGTTAGGGTTTGAGCTAGGGTTAGGGTTTGAGCTAGGGTTAGGGTTAGGGTTTGAGCTAGGGTTAGGGTTAGGGTTTGAGCTAGGGTTAGGGTTAGGGTTTGAGCTAGGGTTAGGGTTAGGGTTAGGGTTTGAGCTAGGGTTAGGGTTTGAGCTAGGGTTAGGGTTAGGGTTTGACCTAGGGTTAGGGTTAGGGTTTGAGCTAGGGTTAGGGTTAGGGTTAGGGTTTGAGCTAGGGTTAGGGTTAGGGTTTGAGCTAGGGTTAGGGTTTGAGCTAGGGTTAGGGTTAGGGTTAGGGTTTGAGCTAGGGTTAGGGTTTGAGCTAGGGTTAGGGTTAGGGTTAGGGTTTGAGCTAGGGTTAGGATTTGAGCTAGGGTGAGGGTTAGGGTTAGGGTTTGAGCTAGGGCTAGGGTTTGAGCGAGGGTTAGGGTTAGGGTTTGACCTAGGGTTAGGGTTTGAGCTAGGGTTAGGGTTAGGGTTAGGGTTTGAGCTAGGGTTAGGGTTAGGGTTTGAGCTATGGTTAGGGTTAGGGTTTGAGCTAGGGTTAGGGTTTGAGCTAGGGTTAGGGTTAGGGTTAGGGTTTGCCCTAGGGTTAGGGTTAGGGTTTGAGCTAGGGTTAGGGTTAGGGTTTGAGCTAGGGTTAGGGTTTGAGCTAGGGTTAGGGTTAGGGTTAGGGTTTGAGCTAGGGTTAGGGTTAGGGTTTGAGCTAGGGTTAGGGTTAGGGTTTGAGCTAGGGTTAGGGTTAGGGTTAGGGTTTGAGCTAGGGTTAGGGTTAGGGTTTGAGCTAGGGTTAGGGTTTGAGCTAGGGTTAGGGTTAGGGTTAGGGTTTGAGCTAGGGTTAGGGTTAGGGTTAGGGTTTGAGCTAGGGTTAGGGTTTGAGCTAGGGTTAGGGTTAGGGTAAGGGTTTGAGCTAGGGTTAGGGTTAGGGTTTGAGCTAGGGTTAGGGTTTGAGCTAGGGTTAGGGTTAGGGTTTGAGCTAGGGTTAGGGTTAGGGTTTGAGCTAGGGTTAGGGTTAGGGTTTGAGCTAGGGTTAGGGTTAGGGTTAGGGTTTGAGCTAGGGTTAGGGTTTGAGCTAGGGTTAGGGTTAGGGTTAGGGTTTGAGCTAGGGTTAGGGTTAGGGTTTGAGCTAGGGTTAGGGTTTGAGCTAGGGTTAGGGTTAGGGTTTGAGCTAGGGTTAGGGTTTGAGCTAGGGTTAGGGTTAGGGTTTGAGCTAGGGTTAGGGTTAGGGTTTGAGCTAGGGTTAGGGTTAGGGTTTGAGCTAGGGTTAGGGTTAGGGTTAGGGTTTGAGCTAGGGTTAGGGTTTGAGCTAGGGTTAGGGCTAGGGTTAGGGTTTGAGCTAGGGTTAGGGTTTGAGCTAGGGTTAGAGCTAGGGTTAGGGTTAGGGTTTAAGCTAGGGTTAGGGTTTGAGCTACGGTTAGGGTTAGGGTTTGAGCTAGGGTTAGGGTTTGAGCTAGGGTTAGGGTTAGGGTTTGAGCTAGGGTTAGGGTTAGGGTTAGAGCTAGGGTTAGGGTTAGGGTTTGAGCTAGGGTTAGGGTTTGAGCTAGGGTTAGGGTTAGGGTTTGAGCTAGGGTTAAGGTTAGGGTTAGGGTTTGAGCTAGGCTTAGGGTTAGGGTTTGAGCTTGGGTTAGGGTTAGGGTTTGAGCTAGGGTTAGGGCTTGAGCTAGGGTTAGGGTTTGAGCTAGGGTTAGGGTTTGATCTAGGGTTAGGGTTAGGGTTTGAGCTAGGGTTAGGGTTAGGGTTAGGGTTTGAGCTAGGGTTAGGGTTTGAGCTAGGGTTAGGGTTAGGGTTAGGGTTTGAGCTAGGGTTAGGGTTAGGGTTTGAGCTAGGGTTAGGGTTTGAGCTAGGGTTAGGGTTAGGGTTTGAGCTAGGGTTAGGGTTAGGGTTTGAGCTAGGGTTAGGGTTAGGGTTAGGGTTTGAGCTAGGGTTAGGGTTAGGGTTTGAGCTAGGGTTAGGGTTTGAGCTAGGGTTAGGGTTTGAGCTAGGGTTAGAGCTAGGGTTAGGGTTAGGGTTAGGGTTTGAGCTAGGGTTAGGGTTTGAGCTAGGGTTAGGGTTAGGGTTTGAGCTAGGGTTAGGGTTAGGGTTTGAGCTAGGGTTAGGGTTAGGGTTTGAGCTAGTGTTAGGGTTTGAGCTAGGGTTAGAGCTAGGGTTAGGGTTAGGGTTAGGGTTTGAGCTAGGGTTAGGGTTTGAGCTAGGGTTAGGGTTAGGGTTAGGGTTTGAGCTAGGGTTAGGGTTTGAGCTAGGGTTAGGGCTAGGGTTAGGGTTTGAGCTAGGGTTAGGGTTTGAGCTAGGGTTAGAGCTAGGGTTAGGGTTAGGGTTTAAGCTAGGGTTAGGGTTTGAGCTACGGTTAGGGTTAGGGTTTGAGCTAGGGTTAGGGTTTGAGCTAGGGTTAGGGTTAGGGTTTGAGCTAGGGTTAGGGTTAGGGTTAGAGCTAGGGTTAGGGTTAGGGTTTGAGCTAGGGTTAGGGTTTGAGCTAGGGTTAGGGTTAGGGTTTGAGCTAGGGTTAAGGTTAGGGTTAGGGTTTGAGCTAGGGTTAGGGTTAGGGTTTGAGCTAGGGTTAGGGTTAGGGTTTGAGCTAGGGTTAGGGCTTGAGCTAGGGTTAGGGTTTGAGCTAGGGTTAGGGTTTGATCTAGGGTTAGGGTTTGAGCTAGGGTTAGGGTTAGGGTTAGGGTTTGAGCTAGGGTTAGGGTTTGAGCTAGGGTTAGGGTTTGAGCTAGGGTTAGGGTTAGGGTTTGAGCTAGGGTTAGGGTTAGGGTTTGAGCTAGGGTTAGGGTTTGAGCTAGGGTTAGGGTTTGAGCTAGGGTTAGGGTGAGGGTTAGGGTTTGAGCTAGGGTTAGGGTTAGGGTTTGAGCTAGGGTTAGGGTGAGGGTTAGGGTTTGAGCTAGGGTTAGGGTTAGGGTTTGAGCTATGGTT
Source organism: Chaunax sp. Z400 (assembly GCA_037577475.1). Taxonomy (NCBI): domain Eukaryota; kingdom Metazoa; phylum Chordata; class Actinopteri; order Lophiiformes; family Chaunacidae; genus Chaunax; species Chaunax sp. Z400. The sequence continues at coordinate 27,940,473 of CM075190.1, forward strand.
AGGGTTTGAGCTAGGGTTAGGGTTAGGGTTTGAGCTAGGGTTAGGGTTAGGGTTTGAGCTAGGGTTAGGGTTAGGGTTAGGGTTTGAGCTAGGGTTAGGGTTAGGGTTAGGGTTTGAGCTAGGGTTAGGGTTTGAGCTAGGGTTAGGGTTAGGATTAGAGTTTGAGCTAGGGTTAGGTTTTGAGCTAGGGTTAGAGCTAGGGTTAGGGTTAGGTTTAGGGTTTGAGCTAGGGTTAGGGTTTGAGCTAGGGTTAGGGTTTGAGCTAGGGTTAGGGTTAGGGTTTGAGCTAGGGTTAGGGTTAGGGTTTGAGCTAGGGTTAGGGTTTGAGCAATGGTTAGGGTTAGGGTTAGAGTTTGAGCTAGGGTTAGGGTTAGGGTTTGAGCTAGGGTTAGGGTTAGGGTTAGGGTTTGAGCTAGGGTTAGGGTTAGGGTTTGAGCTAGGGTTAGGGTTAGGGTTTGAGCTAGGGTTAGAGTTAGGGTTAGGGCTTGAGCTAAGGTTAGGGTTAGGGTTTCAGCTAGGGTTAGGGTTTGAGCTAGGGTTAGGGTTAGGGTTAGGGTTTGAGCTAGGGTTAGGGTTTGAGCTAGGGTTAGGGTTTGAGCTAGGGTTAGGGTTAGGGTTTGAGCTAGGGTTAGGGTTAGGGTTTGAGCTAGGGTTAGGGTTTGAGCTAGGGTTAGGGTTTGAGCTAGGGTTAGGGTGAGGGTTAGGGTTTGAGCTAGGGTTAGGGTTAGGGTTTGAGCTAGGGTTAGGGTGAGGGTTAGGGTTTGAGCTAGGGTTAGGGTTAGGGTTTGAGCTATGGTTAGGGTTTGAGCTAGGGTTAGGGTTAGGGTTTGAGCTAGGGTTAGGGTTAGGGTTTGAGCTAGGGTTAGGGTTAGGGTTAGGGTTTGAGCTAGGGTTAGGGTTAGGGTTAGGGTTTGAGCTAGGGTTAGGGTTTGAGCTAGGGTTAGGGTTAGGATTAGAGTTTGAGCTAGGGTTAGGTTTTGAGCTAGGGTTAGAGCTAGGGTTAGGGTTAGGTTTAGGGTTTGAGCTAGGGTTAGGGTTTGAGCTAGGGTTAGGGTTTGAGCTAGGGTTAGGGTTAGGGTTTGAGCTAGGGTTAGGGTTAGGGTTTGAGCTAGGGTTAGGGTTAGGGTTTGAGCTAGGGTTAGGGTTAGGGTTAGGGTTTGAGCTAGGGTTAGGGTTAGGATTAGAGTTTGAGCTAGGGTTAGGGTTTGAGCTAGGGTTAGTGCTAGGGTTAGGGTTAGGTTTAGGGTTTGAGCTAGGGTTAGGGTTTGAGCTAGGGTTAGGGTTAGGGTTAGGGTTTGAGCTAGGGTTAAGGTTTGAGCTAGGGTTAGGGTTTGAGCTAGGGTTAGGGTTAGGGTTAGGGTTTGAGCTAGGGTTAGGGTTAGGGTTTGAGCTAGGGTTAGGGTTTGAGCTAGGGTTAGGGTTAGGGTTAGGGTTTGAGCTAGGGTTAGGGTTAGGGTTTGAACTAGGGTTAGGGTTTGAGCTAGGGTTAGGGTTAGGGTTAGGGTTTGAGCTAGGGTTAGGGTTTGAGCTAGGGTTAGGGTTTGAGCTAGGGTTAGGGTTAGGGTTTGAGCTAGGGTTAGGGTTAGGGTTTGAGCTAGGGTTAGGGTTAGGGTTAGGGTTTGAGCTAGGGTTAGGGTTTGAGCTAGGGTTAGGGTTAGGGTTAGGGTTTGAGCTAGGGTTAGGGTTAGGGTTTGAGCTAGGGTTAGGGTTTGAGCTAGGGTTAGGGTTAGGGTTTGAGCTAGGGTTAGGGTTAGGGTTTGAGCTAGGGTTAGGGTTTGAGCTAGGGTTAGGGTTAGGGTTAGGGTTTGAGCTAGGGTTAGGGTTTGAGCTAGGGTTAGGGTTAGGGTTAGGGTTTGAGCTAGGGTTAGGGTTTGAGCTAGGGTTAGGGTTAGGGTTAGGGTTTGAGCTAGGGTTAGGGTTTGAGCGAGGGTTAGGGTTAGGGTTTGAGCTAGGGTTAGGGTTTGAGCTAGGGTTAGGGTTAGGGTTAGGGTTTGAGCTAGGGTTAGGGTTAGGGTTTGAGCTATGGTTAGGGTTAGGGTTTGAGCTAGGGTTAGGGTTTGAGCTAGGGTTAGGGTTAGGTTTAGGGTTTGAGCTAGGGTTAGGGTTAGGGTTTGAGCTAGGGTTAGGGTTTGAGCTAGGGTTAGGGTTTGAGCTAGGGTTAGGGTTTGAGCTAGGGTTAGAGCTAGGGTTAGGGTTAGGGTTAGGGTTTGAGCTAGGGTTAGGGTTTGAGCTAGGGTTAGGGTTAGGGTTTGAGCTAGGGTTAGGGTTAGGGTTTGAGCTAGGGTTAGGGTTAGGGTTTGAGCTAGGGTTAGGGTTTGAGCTAGGGTTAGGGTTAGGGTTAGTGTTTGAGCTAGGGTTAGGGTTAGGGTTTGAGCTAGGGTTAGGGTTAGGGTTTGAGCTAGGGTTAGGGTTTGAGCTAGGGTTAGGGTTAGGGTTAGGGTTTGAGCTAGGGTTAGGGTTAGGGTTTGAGCTAGGGTTAGGGTTAGGGTTTGAGCTAGGGTTAGGGTTAGGGTTAGGGTTTGAGCTAGGGTTAGGGTTAGGGTTTGAGCTAGGGTTAGGGTTTGAGCTAGGGTTAGGGTTAGGGTTAGGGTTTGAGCTAGGGTTAGGGTTTGAGCTAGGGTTAGGGTTTGAGCTAGGGTTAGGGTTAGGGTTTGAGCTAGGGTTAGGGTTAGGGTTTGAGCTAGGGTTAGGGTTAGGGTTTGAGCTAGGGTTAGGGTTAGGGTTAGGGTTTGAGCTAGGGTTAGGGTTTGAGCTAGGGTTAGGGTTAGGGTTAGGGTTTGAGCTAGGGTTAGGGTTAGGGTTTGAGCTAGGTTGAGGGTTTGAGCTAGGGTTAGGGTTAGGGTTTGAGCTAGGGTTAGGGTTAGGGTTTGAGCTAGGGTTAGGGTTAGGGTTAGGGTTTGAGCTAGGGTTAGGGTTTGAGCTAGGGTTAGGGTTAGGGTTTGAGCTAGGGTTAGGGTTAGGGTTTGAGCTAGGGTTAGGGTTTGAGCTAGGGTTAGGGTTAGGGTTTGAGCTAGGGTTAGGGTTAGGGTTTGAGCTAGGGTTAGGGTTAGGGTTAGGGTTTGAGCTAGGGTTAGGGTTAGGGTTTGAGCTAGGGTTAGGGTTTGAGCTAGGGTTAGGGTTAGGGTTAGGGTTTGAGCTAGGGTTAGGGTTTGAGCTAGGGTTAGGGTTAGGGTTAGGGTTTGAGCTAGGGTTAGGGTTTGAGCTAGGGTTAGGGTTAGGGTTAGGGTTTGAGCTAGGGTTAGGGTTTGAGCGAGGGTTAGGGTTAGGGTTTGAGCTAGGGTTAGGGTTTGAGCTAGGGTTAGGGTTAGGGTTAGGGTTTGAGCTAGGGTTAGGGTTAGGGTTTGAGCTATGGTTAGGGTTAGGGTTTGAGCTAGGGTTAGGGTTTGAGCTAGGGTTAGGGTTAGGGTTAGGGTTTGAGCTAGGGTTAGGGTTAGGGTTTGAGCTAGGGTTAGGGTTAGGGTTTGAGCTAGGGTTAGGGTTTGAGCTAGGGTTAGGGTTAGGGTTAGGGTTTGAGCTAGGGTTAGGGTTAGGGTTTGAGCTAGGGTTAGGGTTAGGGTTAGGGTTTGAGCTAGGGTTAGGGTTAGGGTTTGAGCTAGGGTTAGGGTTAGGGTTTGCGCTAGGGTTAGGGTTTGAGCTAGGGTTAGGGTTAGGGTTAGGGTTTGAGCTTGGGTTAGGGTTTGAGCTAGGGTTAGGGTTAGGGTAAGGGTTTGAGCTAGGGTTAGGGTTAGGGTTTGAGCTAGGGTTAGGGTTTGAGCTAGGGTTAGGGTTAGGGTTTGAGCTAGGGTTAGGGTTAGGGTTTGAGCTAGGGTTAGGGTTAGGGTTAGGGTTTGAGCTAGGGTTAGGGTTTGAGCTAGGGTTAGGGTTAGGTTTAGGGTTTGAGCTAGGGTTAGGGTTAGGGTTTGAGCTAGGGTTAGGGTTTGAGCTAGGGTTAGGGTTAGGGTTTGAGCTAGGGTTAGGGTTTGAGCTAGGGTTAGGGTTAGGGTTTGAGCTAGGGTTAGGGTTAGGGTTTTCGAGCTAGGGTTAGGGTTAGGGTTTGAGCTAGGGTTAGGGTTAGGGTTTGAGCTAGGGTTAGGGTTTGAGCTAGGGTTAGGGTTAGGGTTAGGGTTTGAGCTAGGGTTAGGGTTAGGGTTAGGGTTTGAGCTTGGGTTAGGGTTTGAGCTAGGTTTAGGGTTAGGGTAAGGGTTTGAGCTAGGGTTAGGGTTAGGGTTTGAGCTAGGGTTAGGGTTTGAGCTAGGGTTAGGGTTAGGGTTTGAGCTAGGGTTAGGGTTAGGGTTTGAGCTAGGGTTAGGGTTAGGGTTAGGGTTTGAGCTAGGGTTAGGGTTAGGGTTTGAGCTAGGGTTAGGGTTTGAGCTAGGGTTAGGGTTAGGGTTAGGGTTTGAGCTAGGGTTAGGGTTTGAGCTAGGGTTAGGGTTAGGGTTAGGGTTTGAGCTAGGGTTAGGGTTTGAGCTAGGGTTAGGGTTAGGGTTAGGGTTTGAGCTAGGGTTAGGGTTTGAGCGAGGGTTAGGGTTAGGGTTTGAGCTAGGGTTAGGGTTTGAGCTAGGGTTAGGGTTAGGGTTAGGGTTTGAGCTAGGGTTAGGGTTAGGGTTTGAGCTATGGTTAGGGTTAGGGTTTGAGCTAGGGTTAGGGTTTGAGCTAGGGTTAGGGTTAGGGTTAGGGTTTGAGCTAGGGTTAGGGTTAGGGTTTGAGCTAGGGTTAGGGTTAGGGTTTGAGCTAGGGTTAGGGTTTGAGCTAGGGTTAGGGTTAGGGTTAGGGTTTGAGCTAGGGTTAGGGTTAGGGTTTGAGCTAGGGTTAGGGTTAGGGTTAGGGTTTGAGCTAGGGTTAGGGTTAGGGTTTGAGCTAGGGTTAGGGTTAGGGTTTGCGCTAGGGTTAGGGTTTGAGCTAGGGTTAGGGTTAGGGTTAGGGTTTGAGCTTGGGTTAGGATTTGAGCTAGGGTGAGGGTTAGGGTTAGGGTTTGAGCTAGGGCTAGGGTTTGAGCGAGGGTTAGGGTTAGGGTTTGACCTAGGGTTAGGGTTTGAGCTAGGGTTAGGGTTAGGGTTAGGGTTTGAGCTAGGGTTAGGGTTAGGGTTTGAGCTATGGTTAGGGTTAGGGTTTGAGCTAGGGTTAGGGTTTGAGCTAGGGTTAGGGTTAGGGTTAGGGTTTGCCCTAGGGTTAGGGTTAGGGTTTGAGCTAGGGTTAGGGTTAGGGTTTGAGCTAGGGTTAGGGTTTGAGCTAGGGTTAGGGTTAGGGTTAGGGTTTGAGCTAGGGTTAGGGTTAGGGTTTGAGCTAGGGTTAGGGTTAGGGTTTGAGCTAGGGTTAGGGTTAGGGTTAGGGTTTGAGCTAGGGTTAGGGTTAGGGTTTGAGCTAGGGTTAGGGTTTGAGCTAGGGTTAGGGTTAGGGTTAGGGTTTGAGCTAGGGTTAGGGTTAGGGTTAGGGTTTGAGCTAGGGTTAGGGTTTGAGCTAGGGTTAGGGTTAGGGTAAGGGTTTGAGCTAGGGTTAGGGTTAGGGTTTGAGCTAGGGTTAGGGTTTGAGCTAGGGTTAGGGTTAGGGTTTGAGCTAGGGTTAGGGTTAGGGTTTGAGCTAGGGTTAGGGTTAGGGTTTGAGCTAGGGTTAGGGTTAGGGTTAGGGTTTGAGCTAGGGTTAGGGTTTGAGCTAGGGTTAGGGTTAGGGTTAGGGTTTGAGCTAGGGTTAGGGTTAGGGTTTGAGCTAGGGTTAGGGTTTGAGCTAGGGTTAGGGTTAGGGTTTGAGCTAGGGTTAGGGTTTGAGCTAGGGTTAGGGTTAGGGTTTGAGCTAGGGTTAGGGTTAGGGTTTGAGCTAGGGTTAGGGTTAGGGTTTGAGCTAGGGTTAGGGTTAGGGTTAGGGTTTGAGCTAGGGTTAGGGTTTGAGCTAGGGTTAGGGCTAGGGTTAGGGTTTGAGCTAGGGTTAGGGTTTGAGCTAGGGTTAGAGCTAGGGTTAGGGTTAGGGTTTAAGCTAGGGTTAGGGTTTGAGCTACGGTTAGGGTTAGGGTTTGAGCTAGGGTTAGGGTTTGAGCTAGGGTTAGGGTTAGGGTTTGAGCTAGGGTTAGGGTTAGGGTTAGAGCTAGGGTTAGGGTTAGGGTTTGAGCTAGGGTTAGGGTTTGAGCTAGGGTTAGGGTTAGGGTTTGAGCTAGGGTTAAGGTTAGGGTTAGGGTTTGAGCTAGGCTTAGGGTTAGGGTTTGAGCTTGGGTTAGGGTTAGGGTTTGAGCTAGGGTTAGGGCTTGAGCTAGGGTTAGGGTTTGAGCTAGGGTTAGGGTTTGATCTAGGGTTAGGGTTAGGGTTTGAGCTAGGGTTAGGGTTAGGGTTAGGGTTTGAGCTAGGGTTAGGGTTTGAGCTAGGGTTAGGGTTAGGGTTAGGGTTTGAGCTAGGGTTAGGGTTAGGGTTTGAGCTAGGGTTAGGGTTTGAGCTAGGGTTAGGGTTAGGGTTTGAGCTAGGGTTAGGGTTAGGGTTTGAGCTAGGGTTAGGGTTAGGGTTAGGGTTTGAGCTAGGGTTAGGGTTAGGGTTTGAGCTAGGGTTAGGGTTTGAGCTAGGGTTAGGGTTTGAGCTAGGGTTAGAGCTAGGGTTAGGGTTAGGGTTAGGGTTTGAGCTAGGGTTAGGGTTTGAGCTAGGGTTAGGGTTAGGGTTTGAGCTAGGGTTAGGGTTAGGGTTTGAGCTAGGGTTAGGGTTAGGGTTTGAGCTAGTGTTAGGGTTTGAGCTAGGGTTAGAGCTAGGGTTAGGGTTAGGGTTAGGGTTTGAGCTAGGGTTAGGGTTTGAGCTAGGGTTAGGGTTAGGGTTAGGGTTTGAGCTAGGGTTAGGGTTTGAGCTAGGGTTAGGGCTAGGGTTAGGGTTTGAGCTAGGGTTAGGGTTTGAGCTAGGGTTAGAGCTAGGGTTAGGGTTAGGGTTTAAGCTAGGGTTAGGGTTTGAGCTACGGTTAGGGTTAGGGTTTGAGCTAGGGTTAGGGTTTGAGCTAGGGTTAGGGTTAGGGTTTGAGCTAGGGTTAGGGTTAGGGTTAGAGCTAGGGTTAGGGTTAGGGTTTGAGCTAGGGTTAGGGTTTGAGCTAGGGTTAGGGTTAGGGTTTGAGCTAGGGTTAAGGTTAGGGTTAGGGTTTGAGCTAGGGTTAGGGTTAGGGTTTGAGCTAGGGTTAGGGTTAGGGTTTGAGCTAGGGTTAGGGCTTGAGCTAGGGTTAGGGTTTGAGCTAGGGTTAGGGTTTGATCTAGGGTTAGGGTTTGAGCTAGGGTTAGGGTTAGGGTTAGGGTTTGAGCTAGGGTTAGGGTTTGAGCTAGGGTTAGGGTTTGAGCTAGGGTTAGGGTTAGGGTTTGAGCTAGGGTTAGGGTTAGGGTTTGAGCTAGGGTTAGGGTTTGAGCTAGGGTTAGGGTTTGAGCTAGGGTTAGGGTGAGGGTTAGGGTTTGAGCTAGGGTTAGGGTTAGGGTTTGAGCTAGGGTTAGGGTGAGGGTTAGGGTTTGAGCTAGGGTTAGGGTTAGGGTTTGAGCTATGGTTAGGGTTTGAGCTAGGGTTAGGGTTAGGGTTTGAGCTAGGGTTAGGGTTAGGGTTTGAGCTAGGGTTAGGGTTAGGGTTAGGGTTTGAGCTAGGGTTAGGGTTAGGGTTAGGGTTTGAGCTAGGGTTAGGGTTTGAGCTAGGGTTAGGGTTAGGATTAGAGTTTGAGCTAGGGTTAGGTTTTGAGCTAGGGTTAGAGCTAGGGTTAGGGTTAGGTTTAGGGTTTGAGCTAGGGTTAGGGTTTGAGCTAGGGTTAGGGTTTGAGCTAGGGTTAGGGTTAGGGTTTGAGCTAGGGTTAGGGTTAGGGTTTGAGCTAGGGTTAGGGTTTGAGCAATGGTTAGGGTTAGGGTTAGAGTTTGAGCTAGGGTTAGGGTTAGGGTTTGAGCTAGGGTTAGGGTTAGGGTTAGGGTTTGAGCTAGGGTTAGGGTTAGGGTTTGAGCTAGGGTTAGGGTTAGGGTTTGAGCTAGGGTTAGAGTTAGGGTTAGGGCTTGAGCTAAGGTTAGGGTTAGGGTTTCAGCTAGGGTTAGGGTTTGAGCTAGGGTTAGGGTTAGGGTTAGGGTTTGAGCTAGGGTTAGGGTTTGAGCTAGGGTTAGGGTTTGAGCTAGGGTTAGGGTTAGGGTTTGAGCTAGGGTTAGGGTTAGGGTTTGAGCTAGGGTTAGGGTTTGAGCTAGGGTTAGGGTTTGAGCTAGGGTTAGGGTGAGGGTTAGGGTTTGAGCTAGGGTTAGGGTTAGGGTTTGAGCTAGGGTTAGGGTGAGGGTTAGGGTTTGAGCTAGGGTTAGGGTTAGGGTTTGAGCTATGGTTAGGGTTTGAGCTAGGGTTAGGGTTAGGGTTTGAGCTAGGGTTAGGGTTAGGGTTTGAGCTAGGGTTAGGGTTAGGGTTAGGGTTTGAGCTAGGGTTAGGGTTAGGGTTAGGGTTTGAGCTAGGGTTAGGGTTTGAGCTAGGGTTAGGGTTAGGATTAGAGTTTGAGCTAGGGTTAGGTTTTGAGCTAGGGTTAGAGCTAGGGTTAGGGTTAGGTTTAGGGTTTGAGCTAGGGTTAGGGTTTGAGCTAGGGTTAGGGTTTGAGCTAGGGTTAGGGTTAGGGTTTGAGCTAGGGTTAGGGTTAGGGTTTGAGCTAGGGTTAGGGTTAGGGTTTGAGCTAGGGTTAGGGTTAGGGTTAGGGTTTGAGCTAGGGTTAGGGTTAGGATTAGAGTTTGAGCTAGGGTTAGGGTTTGAGCTAGGGTTAGTGCTAGGGTTAGGGTTAGGTTTAGGGTTTGAGCTAGGGTTAGGGTTTGAGCTAGGGTTAGGGTTAGGGTTAGGGTTTGAGCTAGGGTTAAGGTTTGAGCTAGGGTTAGGGTTTGAGCTAGGGTTAGGGTTAGGGTTAGGGTTTGAGCTAGGGTTAGGGTTAGGGTTTGAGCTAGGGTTAGGGTTTGAGCTAGGGTTAGGGTTAGGGTTAGGGTTTGAGCTAGGGTTAGGGTTAGGGTTTGAACTAGGGTTAGGGTTTGAGCTAGGGTTAGGGTTAGGGTTAGGGTTTGAGCTAGGGTTAGGGTTTGAGCTAGGGTTAGGGTTTGAGCTAGGGTTAGGGTTAGGGTTTGAGCTAGGGTTAGGGTTAGGGTTTGAGCTAGGGTTAGGGTTAGGGTTAGGGTTTGAGCTAGGGTTAGGGTTTGAGCTAGGGTTAGGGTTAGGGTTAGGGTTTGAGCTAGGGTTAGGGTTAGGGTTTGAGCTAGGGTTAGGGTTTGAGCTAGGGTTAGGGTTAGGGTTTGAGCTAGGGTTAGGGTTAGGGTTTGAGCTAGGGTTAGGGTTTGAGCTAGGGTTAGGGTTAGGGTTAGGGTTTGAGCTAGGGTTAGGGTTTGAGCTAGGGTTAGGGTTAGGGTTAGGGTTTGAGCTAGGGTTAGGGTTTGAGCTAGGGTTAGGGTTAGGGTTAGGGTTTGAGCTAGGGTTAGGGTTTGAGCGAGGGTTAGGGTTAGGGTTTGAGCTAGGGTTAGGGTTTGAGCTAGGGTTAGGGTTAGGGTTAGGGTTTGAGCTAGGGTTAGGGTTAGGGTTTGAGCTATGGTTAGGGTTAGGGTTTGAGCTAGGGTTAGGGTTTGAGCTAGGGTTAGGGTTAGGTTTAGGGTTTGAGCTAGGGTTAGGGTTAGGGTTTGAGCTAGGGTTAGGGTTTGAGCTAGGGTTAGGGTTTGAGCTAGGGTTAGGGTTTGAGCTAGGGTTAGAGCTAGGGTTAGGGTTAGGGTTAGGGTTTGAGCTAGGGTTAGGGTTTGAGCTAGGGTTAGGGTTAGGGTTTGAGCTAGGGTTAGGGTTAGGGTTTGAGCTAGGGTTAGGGTTAGGGTTTGAGCTAGGGTTAGGGTTTGAGCTAGGGTTAGGGTTAGGGTTAGTGTTTGAGCTAGGGTTAGGGTTAGGGTTTGAGCTAGGGTTAGGGTTAGGGTTTGAGCTAGGGTTAGGGTTTGAGCTAGGGTTAGGGTTAGGGTTAGGGTTTGAGCTAGGGTTAGGGTTAGGGTTTGAGCTAGGGTTAGGGTTAGGGTTTGAGCTAGGGTTAGGGTTAGGGTTAGGGTTTGAGCTAATGTTAGGGTTAGGGTTTGAGCTAGGGTTAGGGTTTGAGCTAGGGTTAGGGTTAGGGTTAGGGTTTGAGCTAGGGTTAGGGTTTGAGCTAGGGTTAGGGTTTGAGCTAGGGTTAGGGTTAGGGTTTGAGCTAGGGTTAGGGTTAGGGTTTGAGCTAGGGTTAGGGTTAGGGTTTGAGCTAGGGTTAGGGTTAGGGTTAGGGTTTGAGCTAGGGTTAGGGTTTGAGCTAGGGTTAGGGTTAGGGTTAGGGTTTGAGCTAGGGTTAGGGTTAGGGTTTGAGCTAGGTTGAGGGTTTGAGCTAGGGTTAGGGTTAGGGTTTGAGCTAGGGTTAGGGTTAGGGTTTGAGCTAGGGTTAGGGTTAGGGTTAGGGTTTGAGCTAGGGTTAGGGTTTGAGCTAGGGTTAGGGTTAGGGTTTGAGCTAGGGTTAGGGTTAGGGTTTGAGCTAGGGTTAGGGTTTGAGCTAGGGTTAGGGTTAGGGTTTGAGCTAGGGTTAGGGTTAGGGTTTGAGCTAGGGTTAGGGTTAGGGTTAGGGTTTGAGCTAGGGTTAGGGTTAGGGTTTGAGCTAGGGTTAGGGTTTGAGCTAGGGTTAGGGTTAGGGTTAGGGTTTGAGCTAGGGTTAGGGTTTGAGCTAGGGTTAGGGTTAGGGTTAGGGTTTGAGCTAGGGTTAGGGTTTGAGCTAGGGTTAGGGTTAGGGTTAGGGTTTGAGCTAGGGTTAGGGTTTGAGCGAGGGTTAGGGTTAGGGTTTGAGCTAGGGTTAGGGTTTGAGCTAGGGTTAGGGTTAGGGTTAGGGTTTGAGCTAGGGTTAGGGTTAGGGGTTTGAGCTATGGTTAGGGTTAGGGTTTGAGCTAGGGTTAGGGTTTGAGCTAGGGTTAGGGTTAGGGTTAGGGTTTGAGCTAGGGTTAGGGTTAGGGTTTGAGCTAGGGTTAGGGTTAGGGTTTGAGCTAGGGTTAGGGTTTGAGCTAGGGTTAGGGTTAGGGTTAGGGTTTGAGCTAGGGTTAGGGTTAGGGTTTGAGCTAGGGTTAGGGTTAGGGTTAGGGTTTGAGCTAGGGTTAGGGTTAGGGTTTGAGCTAGGGTTAGGGTTAGGGTTTGCGCTAGGGTTAGGGTTTGAGCTAGGGTTAGGGTTAGGGTTAGGGTTTGAGCTTGGGTTAGGGTTTGAGCTAGGGTTAGGGTTAGGGTAAGGGTTTGAGCTAGGGTTAGGGTTAGGGTTTGAGCTAGGGTTAGGGTTTGAGCTAGGGTTAGGGTTAGGGTTTGAGCTAGGGTTAGGGTTAGGGTTTGAGCTAGGGTTAGGGTTAGGGTTAGGGTTTGAGCTAGGGTTAGGGTTTGAGCTAGGGTTAGGGTTAGGTTTAGGGTTTGAGCTAGGGTTAGGGTTAGGTTTGAGGCTAGGGTTAGGGTTTGAGCTAGGGTTAGGGTTAGGTTTGAGCTAGGGTTAGGGTTTGAGCTAGGGTTAGGGTTAGGGTTTGAGCTAGGGTTAGGGTTAGGGTTTTCGAGCTAGGGTTAGGGTTAGGGTTTGAGCTAGGGTTAGGGTTAGGGTTTGAGCTAGGGTTAGGGTTTGAGCTAGGGTTAGGGTTAGGGTTAGGGTTTGAGCTAGGGTTAGGGTTAGGGTTAGGGTTTGAGCTTGGGTTAGGGTTTGAGCTAGGTTTAGGGTTAGGGTAAGGGTTTGAGCTAGGGTTAGGGTTAGGGTTTGAGCTAGGGTTAGGGTTTGAGCTAGGGTTAGGGTTAGGGTTTGAGCTAGGGTTAGGGTTAGGGTTTGAGCTAGGGTTAGGGTTAGGGTTAGGGTTTGAGCTAGGGTTAGGGTTAGGGTTTGAGCTAGGGTTAGGGTTTGAGCTAGGGTTAGGGTTAGGGTTAGGGTTTGAGCTAGGGTTAGGGTTTGAGCTAGGGTTAGGGTTAGGGTTAGGGTTTGAGCTAGGGTTAGGGTTTGAGCTAGGGTTAGGGTTAGGGTTAGGGTTTGAGCTAGGGTTAGGGTTTGAGCGAGGGTTAGGGTTAGGGTTTGAGCTAGGGTTAGGGTTTGAGCTAGGGTTAGGGTTAGGGTTAGGGTTTGAGCTAGGGTTAGGGTTAGGGTTTGAGCTATGGTTAGGGTTAGGGTTTGAGCTAGGGTTAGGGTTTGAGCTAGGGTTAGGGTTAGGGTTAGGGTTTGAGCTAGGGTTAGGGTTAGGGTTTGAGCTAGGGTTAGGGTTAGGGTTTGAGCTAGGGTTAGGGTTTGAGCTAGGGTTAGGGTTAGGGTTAGGGTTTGAGCTAGGGTTAGGGTTAGGGTTTGAGCTAGGGTTAGGGTTAGGGTTAGGGTTTGAGCTAGGGTTAGGGTTAGGGTTTGAGCTAGGGTTAGGGTTAGGGTTTGCGCTAGGGTTAGGGTTTGAGCTAGGGTTAGGGTTAGGGTTAGGGTTTGAGCTTGGGTTAGGGTTTGAGCTAGGGTTAGGGTTAGGGTAAGGGTTTGAGCTAGGGTTAGGGTTAGGGTTTGACCTAGGGTTAGGGTTTGAGCTAGGGTTAGGGTTAGGGTTTGAGCTAGGGTTAGGGTTAGGGTTTGAGCTAGGGTTAGGGTTAGGGTTAGGGTTTGAGCTAGGGTTAGGGTTAGGGTTAGGGTTTGAGCTAGGGTTAGGGTTTGAGCTAGGGTTAGGGTTAGGGTTAGGGTTTGAGCTAGGGTTAGGGTTTGAGCTAGGGTTAGGGTTAGGTTTAGGGTTTGAGCTAGGGTTAGGGTTAGGGTTTGAGCTAGGGTTAGGGTTTGAGCTAGGGTTAGGGTTAGGGTTTGAGCTAGGGTTAGGGTTTGAGCTAGGGTTAGGTTTAGGGTTTGAGCTAGGGTTAGGGTTAGGGTTTTCGAGCTAGGGTTAGGGTTAGGGTTTGAGCTAGGGTTAGGGTTAGGGTTAGTGTTTGAGCTAGGGTTAGGGTTAGGGTTTGAGCTAGGGTTAGGGTTAGGGTTTGAGCTAGGGTTAGGGTTTGAGCTAGGGTTAGGGTTAGGGTTAGGGTTTGAGCTAGGGTTAGGGTTTGAGCTAGGGTTAGGGTTAGGGTTAGGGTTTGAGCTAGGGTTAGGGTTTGAGCTAGGGTTAGGGTTAGGGTTAGGGTTTGAGCTAGGGTTAGGGTTTGAGCGAGGGTTAGGGTTAGGGTTTGAGCTAGGGTTAGGGTTTGAGCTAGGGTTAGGGTTAGGGTTAGGGTTTGAGCTAGGGTTAGGGTTAGGGTTTGAGCTATGGTTAGGGTTAGGGTTTGAGCTAGGGTTAGGGTTTGAGCTAGGGTTAGGGTTAGGGTTAGGGTTTGAGCTAGGGTTAGGGTTAGGGTTTGAGCTAGGGTTAGGGTTAGGGTTTGAGCTAGGGTTAGGGTTTGAGCTAGGGTTAGGGTTAGGGTTAGGGTTTGAGCTAGGGTTAGGGTTAGGGTTTGAGCTAGGGTTAGGGTTAGGGTTAGGGTTTGAGCTAGGGTTAGGGTTAGGGTTTGAGCTAGGGTTAGGGTTAGGGTTTGCGCTAGGGTTAGGGTTTGAGCTAGGGTTAGGGTTAGGGTTAGGGTTTGAGCTTGGGTTAGGGTTTGAGCTAGGGTTAGGGTTAGGGTAAGGGTTTGAGCTAGGGTTAGGGTTAGGGTTTGAGCTAGGGTTAGGGTTTGAGCTAGGGTTAGGGTTAGGGTTTGAGCTAGGGTTAGGGTTAGGGTTTGAGCTAGGGTTAGGGTTAGGGTTAGGGTTTGAGCTAGGGTTAGGGTTAGGGTTAGGGTTTGAGCTAGGGTTAGGGTTTGAGCTAGGGTTAGGGTTAGGGTTAGGGTTTGAGCTAGGGTTAGGGTTTGAGCTAGGGTTAGGGTTAGGTTTAGGGTTTGAGCTAGGGTTAGGGTTAGGGTTTGAGCTAGGGTTAGGGTTTGAGCTAGGGTTAGGGTTAGGGTTTGAGCTAGGGTTAGGGTTTGAGCTAGGGTTAGGGTTAGGGTTTGAGCTAGGGTTAGGGTTAGGGTTTTCGAGCTAGGGTTAGGGTTAGGGTTTGAGCTAGGGTTAGGGTTAGGGTTTGAGCTAGGGTTAGGGTTTGAGCTAGGGTTAGGGTTAGGGTTAGGGTTTGAGCTAGGGTTAGGGTTAGGGTTTGAGCTAGGGTTAGGGTTAGGGTTTGAGCTAGGGTTAGGGTTTGAGCTAGGGTTAGGGTTAGGGTTTGAGTTAGGGTTAGGGTTAGGGTTTGAGCTAGGGTTAGGGTTTGAGCTAGGGTTAGGGTTAGGGTTAGGGTTTGAGCTAGGGTTAGGGTTAGGGTTTGAGCTAGGGTTAGGGTTTGAGCTAGGGTTAGGGTTAGGGTTTGATCTAGGGTTAGGGTTAGGGTTAGGGTTTGAGCTAGGGTTAGGGTTAGGGTTTGAGCTAGGGTTAGGGTTAGGATTTGAGCTAGGGTTAGGGTTTGAGCTAGGGTTAGGGTTTGAGCTAGGGTTAGGGTTTGAGCTAGGGTTAGAGCTAGGGTTAGGGTTAGGGTTAGGGTTAGGGTTAGGGTTTGAGCTAGGGTTAGGGTTTGAGCTAGGGTTAGGGTTAGGGTTTGAGCTAGGGTTAGGGTTAGGGTTTGAGCTAGGGATAGGGTTAGGGTTTGAGCTAGGGTTAGGGTTTGAGCTAGGGTTAGGGTTAGGGTTAGTGTTTGAGCTAGGGTTAGGGTTAGGGTTTGAGCTAGGGTTAGGGTTAGGGTTTGAGCTAGGGTTAGGGTTTGAGCTAGGGTTAGGGTTAGGGTTAGGGTTTGAGCTAGGGTTAGGGTTAGGGTTTGAGCTAGTGTTAGGGTTAGGGTTTGAGCTAGGGTTAGGGTTAGGGTTAGGGTTTGAGCTAGGGTTAGGGTTAGGGTTTGAGCTAGGGTTAGGGTTAGGGTTTGAGCTAGGGTTAGGGTTAGGGTTAGGGTTTGAGCTAGGGTTAGGGTTTGAGCTAGGGTTAGGGTTTGAGCTAGGGTTAGGGTTAGGGTTTGAGCTAGGGTTAGGGTTAGGGTTTGAGCTAGGGTTAGGGTTAGGGTTTGAGCTAGGGTTAGGTTTAGGGTTAGGGTTTGAGCTAGGGTTAGGGTTTGAGCTAGGGTTAGGGTTAGGGTTAGGGTTTGAGCTAGGGTTAGGGTTAGGGTTTGAGCTAGGGTGAGGGTTTGAGCTAGGGTTAGGGTTAGGGTTTGAGCTAGGGTTAGGGTTAGGGTTTGAGCTAGGGTTAGGGTTAGGGTTAGGGTTTGAGCTAGGGTTAGGGTTTGAGCTAGGGTTAGGGTTAGGGTTTGAGCTAGGGTTAGGGTTAGGGTTTGAGCTAGGGTTAGGGTTTGAGCTAGGGTTAGGGTTAGGGTTTGAGCTAGGGTTAGGGTTAGGGTTTGAGCTAGGGTTAGGGTTAGGGTTAGGGTTTGAGCTAGGGTTAGGGTTAGGGTTTGAGCTAGGGTTAGGGTTTGAGCTAGGGTTAGGGTTAGGGTTAGGGTTTGAGCTAGGGTTAGGGTTTGAGCTAGGGTTAGGGTTAGGGTTAGGGTTTGAGCTAGGGTTAGGTTTTGAGCTAGGGTTAGGGTTAGGGTTAGGGTTTGAGCTAGGGTTAGGGTTTGAGCGAGGGTTAGGGTTAGGGTTTGAGCTAGGGTTAGGGTTTGAGCTAGGGTTAGGGTTAGGGTTAGGGTTTGAGCTAGGGTTAGGGTTAGGGTTTGAGCTATGGTTAGGGTTAGGGTTTGAGCTAGGGTTAGGGTTTGAGCTAGGGTTAGGGTTAGGGTTTGAGCTAGGGTTAGGGTTAGGGTTAGGGTTTGAGCTAGGGTTAGGGTTAGGGTTTGAGCTAGGGTTAGGGTTAGGGTTTGCGCTAGGGTTAGGGTTTGAGGTAGGGTTAGGGTTAGGGTTAGGGTTTGAGCTTGGGTTAGGGTTTGAGCTAGGGTTAGGGTTAGGGTAAGGGTTTGAGCTAGGGTTAGGGTTAGGGTTTGAGCTAGGGTTAGGGTTTGAGCTAGGGTTAGGGTTAGGGTTTGAGCTAGGGTTAGGGTTAGGGTTTGAGCTAGGGTTAGGGTTAGGGTTAGGGTTTGAGCTAGGGTTAGGGTTTGAGCTAGGGTTAGGGTTAGGGTTAGGGTTTGAGCTAGGGTTAGGGTTTGAGCTAGGGTTAGGGTTAGGGTTAGGGTTTGAGCTAGGGTTAGGGTTTGAGCTAGGGTTAGGGTTAGGGTTAGGGTTTGAGCTAGGGTTAGGGTTTGAGCGAGGGTTAGGGTTTGAGCTAGGGTTAGGGTTTGAGCTAGGGTTAGGGTTAGGGTTAGGGTTTGAGCTAGGGTTAGGGTTAGGGTTTGAGCTATGGTTAGGGTTAGGGTTTGAGCTAGGGTTAGGGTTTGAGCTAGGGTTAGGGTTAGGGTTAGGGTTTGAGCTAGGGTTAGGGTTAGGGTTTGAGCTAGGGTTAGGGTTAGGGTTTGCGCTAGGGTTAGGGTTTGAGCTAGGGTTAGGGTTAGGGTTAGGGTTTGAGCTTGGGTTAGGGTTTGAGCTAGGGTTAGGGTTAGGGTAAGGGTTTGAGCTAGGGTTAGGGTTAGGGTTTGAGCTAGGGTTAGGGTTTGAGCTAGGGTTAGGGTTAGGGTTTGAGCTAGGGTTAGGGTTAGGGTTTGAGCTAGGGTTAGGGTTAGGGTTAGGGTTTGAGCTAGGGTTAGGGTTAGGGTTAGGGTTTGAGCTAGGGTTAGGGTTTGAGCTAGGGTTAGGGTTAGGGTTAGGGTTTGAGCTAGGGTTAGGGTTTGAGCTAGGGTTAGGGTTAGGTTTAGGGTTTGAGCTAGGGTTAGGGTTAGGGTTTGAGCTAGGGTTAGGGTTTGAGCTAGGGTTAGGGTTAGGGTTTGAGCTAGGGTTAGGGTTTGAGCTAGGGTTAGGGTTAGGGTTTGAGCTAGGGTTAGGGTTAGGGTTTTCGAGCTAGGGTTAGGGTTAGGGTTTGAGCTAGGGTTAGGGTTAGGGTTTGAGCTAGGGTTAGGGTTTGAGCTAGGGTTAGGGTTAGGGTTAGGGTTTGAGCTAGGGTTAGGGTTAGGATTTGAGCTAGGGTTAGGGTTAGGGTTTGAGCTAGGGTTAGGGTTTGAGCTAGGGTTAGGGTTAGGGTTAGGGTTTGAGCTAGGGTTAGGGTTAGGGTTTGAGCTAGGGTTAGGGTTAGGGTTTGAGCTAGGGTTAGGGTTTGAGCTAGGGTTAGGGTTAGGGTTTGAGTTAGGGTTAGGGTTAGGGTTTGAGCTAGGGTTAGGGTTTGAGCTAGGGTTAGGGTTAGGGTTAGGGTTTGAGCTAGGGTTAGGGTTAGGGTTTGAGCTAGGGTTAGGGTTTGAGCTAGGGTTAGGGTTAGGGTTTGATCTAGGGTTAGGGTTAGGGTTAGGGTTTGAGCTAGGGTTAGGGTTAGGGTTTGAGCTAGGGTTAGGGTTAGGGTTAGGGTTTGAGCTAGGGTTAGGGTTAGGGTTTGAGCTAGGGTTAGGGTTTGAGCTAGGGTTAGGGTTTGAGCTAGGGTTAGGGTTTGAGCTAGGGTTAGAGCTAGGGTTAGGGTTAGGGTTAGGGTTAGGGTTAGGGTTAGGGTTTGAGCTAGGGTTAGGGTTTGAGCTAGGGTTAGGGTTAGGGTTTGAGCTAGGGTTAGGGTTAGGGTTTGAGCTAGGGTTAGGGTTAGGGTTTGAGCTAGGGTTAGGGTTTGAGCTAGGGTTAGGGTTAGGGTTAGTGTTTGAGCTAGGGTTAGGGTTAGGGTTTGAGCTAGGGTTAGGGTTAGGGTTTGAGCTAGGGTTAGGGTTTGAGCTAGGGTTAGGGTTAGGGTTAGGGTTTGAGCTAGGGTTAGGGTTAGGGTTTGAGCTAGGGTTAGGGTTAGGGTTTGAGCTAGGGTTAGGGTTAGGGTTAGGGTTTGAGCTAGGGTTAGGGTTAGGGTTTGAGCTAGGGTTAGGGTTTGAGCTAGGGTTAGGGTTAGGGTTAGGGTTTGAGCTAGGGTTAGGGTTTGAGCTAGGGTTAGGGTTTGAGCTAGGGTTAGGGTTAGGGCTTGAGCTAGGGTTAGGGTTAGGGTTTGAGCTAGGGTTAGGGTTAGGGTTTGAGCTAGGGTTAGGTTTAGGGTTAGGGTTTGAGCTAGGGTTAGGGTTTGAGCTAGGGTTAGGGTTAGGGTTAGGGTTTGAGCTAGGGTTAGGGTTAGGGTTTGAGCTAGGGTGAGGGTTTGAGCTAGGGTTAGGGTTAGGGTTTGAGCTAGGGTTAGGGTTAGGGTTTGAGCTAGGGTTAGGGTTAGGGTTAGGGTTTGAGCTAGGGTTAGGGTTTGAGCTAGGGTTAGGGTTAGGGTTTGAGCTAGGGTTAGGGTTAGGGTTTGAGCTAGGGTTAGGGTTTGAGCTAGGGTTAGGGTTAGGGTTTGAGCTAGGGTTAGGGTTAGGGTTTGAGCTAGGGTTAGGGTTAGGGTTAGGGTTTGAGCTAGGGTTAGGGTTAGGGTTAGGGTTTGAGCTAGGGTTAGGGTTTGAGCTAGGGTTAGGGTTAGGGTTAGGGTTTGAGCTAGGGTTAGGGTTTGAGCTAGGGTTAGGGTTAGGTTTAGGGTTTGAGCTAGGGTTAGGGTTAGGGTTTGAGCTAGGGTTAGGGTTTGAGCTAGGGTTAGGGTTAGGGTTTGAGCTAGGGTTAGGGTTTGAGCTAGGGTTAGGGTTAGGGTTTGAGCTAGGGTTAGGGTTAGGGTTTTCGAGCTAGGGTTAGGGTTAGGGTTTGAGCTAGGGTTAGGGTTAGGGTTTGAGCTAGGGTTAGGGTTTGAGCTAGGGTTAGGGTTAGGGTTAGGGTTTGAGCTAGGGTTAGGGTTAGGATTTGAGCTAGGGTTAGGGTTAGGGTTTGAGCTAGGGTTAGGGTTTGAGCTAGGGTTAGGGTTAGGGTTAGGGTTTGAGCTAGGGTTAGGGTTAGGGTTTGAGCTAGGGTTAGGGTTTGAGCTAGGGTTAGGGTTAGGGTTTGAGTTAGGGTTAGGGTTAGGGTTTGAGCTAGGGTTAGGGTTTGAGCTAGGGTTAGGGTTAGGGTTAGGGTTTGAGCTAGGGTTAGGGTTAGGGTTTGAGCTAGGGTTAGGGTTTGAGCTAGGGTTAGGGTTAGGGTTTGATCTAGGGTTAGGGTTAGGGTTAGGGTTTGAGCTAGGGTTAGGGTTAGGGTTTGAGCTAGGGTTAGGGTTAGGGTTAGGGTTTGAGCTAGGGTTAGGGTTAGGGTTTGAGCTAGGGTTAGGGTTTGAGCTAGGGTTAGGGTTTGAGCTAGGGTTAGGGTTTGAGCTAGGGTTAGAGCTAGGGTTAGGGTTAGGGTTAGGGTTAGGGTTAGGGTTTGAGCTAGGGTTAGGGTTTGAGCTAGGGTTAGGGTTAGGGTTTGAGCTAGGGTTAGGGTTAGGGTTTGAGCTAGGGTTAGGGTTAGGGTTTGAGCTAGGGTTAGGGTTTGAGCTAGGGTTAGGGTTAGGGTTAGTGTTTGAGCTAGGGTTAGGGTTAGGGTTTGAGCTAGGGTTAGGGTTAGGGTTTGAGCTAGGGTTAGGGTTTGAGCTAGGGTTAGGGTTAGGGTTAGGGTTTGAGCTAGGGTTAGGGTTAGGGTTTGAGCTAGGGTTAGGGTTAGGGTTTGAGCTAGGGTTAGGGTTAGGGTTAGGGTTTGAGCTAGGGTTAGGGTTAGGGTTTGAGCTAGGGTTAGGGTTTGAGCTAGGGTTAGGGTTAGGGTTAGGGTTTGAGCTAGGGTTAGGGTTTGAGCTAGGGTTAGGGTTTGAGCTAGGGTTAGGGTTAGGGCTTGAGCTAGGGTTAGGGTTAGGGTTTGAGCTAGGGTTAGGGTTAGGGTTTGAGCTAGGGTTAGGTTTAGGGTTAGGGTTTGAGCTAGGGTTAGGGTTTGAGCTAGGGTTAGGGTTAGGGTTAGGGTTTGAGCTAGGGTTAGGGTTAGGGTTTGAGCTAGGGTGAGGGTTTGAGCTAGGGTTAGGGTTAGGGTTTGAGCTAGGGTTAGGGTTAGGGTTTGAGCTAGGGTTAGGGTTAGGGTTAGGGTTTGAGCTAGGGTTAGGGTTTGAGCTAGGGTTAGGGTTAGGGTTTGAGCTAGGGTTAGGGTTAGGGTTTGAGCTAGGGTTAGGGTTTGAGCTAGGGTTAGGGTTAGGGTTTGAGCTAGGGTTAGGGTTAGGGTTTGAGCTAGGGTTAGGGTTAGGGTTAGGGTTTGAGCTAGGGTTAGGGTTAGGGTTTGAGCTAGGGTTAGGGTTTGAGCTAGGGTTAGGGTTAGGGTTAGGGTTTGAGCTAGGGTTAGGGTTTGAGCTAGGGTTAGGGTTAGGGTTAGGGTTTGAGCTAGGGTTAGGGTTTGAGCTAGGGTTAGGGTTAGGGTTAGGGTTTGAGCTAGGGTTAGGGTTTGAGCGAGGGTTAGGGTTAGGGTTTGAGCTAGGGTTAGGGTTAGGGTTAGGGTTTGAGCTAGGGTTAGGGTTAGGGTTTGAGCTATGGTTAGGGTTAGGGTTTGAGCTAGGGTTAGGGTTTGAGCTAGGGTTAGGGTTAGGGTTAGGGTTTGAGCTAGGGTTAGGGTTAGGGTTTGAGCTAGGGTTAGGGTTAGGGTTTGAGCTAGGGTTAGGGTTAGGGTTAGGGTTTGAGCTAGGGTTAGGGTTAGGGTTTGAGCTAGGGTTAGGGTTAGGGTTAGGGTTTGAGCTAGGGTTAGGGTTAGGGTTTGAGCTAGGGTTAGGGTTAGGGTTTGCGCTAGGGTTAGGGTTTGAGCTAGGGTTAGGGTTAGGGTTAGGGTTTGAGCTTGGGTTAGGGTTTGAGCTAGGGTTAGGGTTAGGGTAAGGGTTTGAGCTAGGGTTAGGGTTAGGGTTTGAGCTAGGGTTAGGGTTTGAGCTAGGGTTAGGGTTAGGGTTTGAGCTAGGGTTAGGGTTAGGGTTTGAGCTAGGGTTAGGGTTAGGGTTAGGGTTTGAGCTAGGGTTAGGGTTAGGGTTTGAGCTAGGGTTAGGGTTTGAGCTAGGGTTAGGGTTAGGGTTAGGGTTTGAGCTAGGGTTAGGGTTTGAGCTAGGGTTAGGGTTAGGGTTAGGGTTTGAGCTAGGGTTAGGGTTTGAGCTAGGGTTAGGGTTAGGGTTAGGGTTTGAGCTAGGGTTAGGGTTTGAGCGAGGGTTAGGGTTAGGGTTTGAGCTAGGGTTAGGGTTTGAGCTAGGGTTAGAGCTAGGGTTAGGGTTAGGGTTAGGGTTAGGGTTAGGGTTTGAGCTAGGGTTAGGGTTTGAGCTAGGGTTAGGGTTAGGGCTTGAGCTAGGGTTAGGGTTAGGGTTTGAGCTAGGGTTAGGGTTAGGGTTTGAGCTAGGGTTAGGGTTTGAGCTAGGGTTAGGGTTAGGGTTAGTGTTTGAGCTAGGGTTAGGGTTAGGGTTTGAGCTAGGGTTAGGGTTAGGGTTTGAGCTAGGGTTAGGGTTTGAGCTAGGGTTAGGGTTAGGGTTAGGGTTTGAGCTAGGGTTAGGGTTAGGGTTTGAGCTAGGGTTAGGGTTAGGGTTTGAGCTAGGGTTAGGGTTAGGGTTAGGGTTTGAGCTAGGGTTAGGGTTAGGGTTTGAGCTAGGGTTAGGGTTTGAGCTAGGGTTAGGGTTAGGGTTAGGGTTTGAGCTAGGGTTAGGGTTTGAGCTAGGGTTAGGGTTTGAGCTAGGGTTAGGGTTAGGGTTTGAGCTAGGGTTAGGGTTAGGGTTTGAGCTAGGGTTAGGGTTAGGGTTTGAGCTAGGGTTAGGTTTAGGGTTAGGGTTTGAGCTAGGGTTAGGGTTTGAGCTAGGGTTAGGGTTAGGGTTAGGGTTTGAGCTAGGGTTAGGGTTAGGGTTTGAGCTAGGGTGAGGGTTTGAGCTAGGGTTAGGGTTAGGGTTTGAGCTAGGGTTAGGGTTAGGGTTTGAGCTAGGGTTAGGGTTAGGGTTAGGGTTTGAGCTAGGGTTAGGGTTTGAGCTAGGGTTAGGGTTAGGGTTTGAGCTAGGGTTAGGGTTAGGGTTTGAGCTAGGGTTAGGGTTTGAGCTAGGGTTAGGGTTAGGGTTTGAGCTAGGGTTAGGGTTAGGGTTTGAGCTAGGGTTAGGGTTAGGGTTAGGGTTTGAGCTAGGGTTAGGGTTAGGGTTTGAGCTAGGGTTAGGGTTTGAGCTAGGGTTAGGGTTAGGGTTAGGGTTTGAGCTAGGGTTAGGGTTTGAGCTAGGGTTAGGGTTAGGGTTAGGGTTTGAGCTAGGGTTAGGTTTTGAGCTAGGGTTAGGGTTAGGGTTAGGGTTTGAGCTAGGGTTAGGGTTTGAGCGAGGGTTAGGGTTAGGGTTTGAGCTAGGGTTAGGGTTTGAGCTAGGGTTAGGGTTAGGGTTAGGGTTTGAGCTAGGGTTAGGGTTAGGGTTTGAGCTATGGTTAGGGTTAGGGTTTGAGCTAGGGTTAGGGTTTGAGCTAGGGTTAGGGTTAGGGTTTGAGCTAGGGTTAGGGTTAGGGTTAGGGTTTGAGCTAGGGTTAGGGTTAGGGTTTGAGCTAGGGTTAGGGTTAGGGTTTGCGCTAGGGTTAGGGTTTGAGGTAGGGTTAGGGTTAGGGTTAGGGTTTGAGCTTGGGTTAGGGTTTGAGCTAGGGTTAGGGTTAGGGTAAGGGTTTGAGCTAGGGTTAGGGTTAGGGTTTGAGCTAGGGTTAGGGTTTGAGCTAGGGTTAGGGTTAGGGTTTGAGCTAGGGTTAGGGTTAGGGTTTGAGCTAGGGTTAGGGTTAGGGTTAGGGTTTGAGCTAGGGTTAGGGTTTGAGCTAGGGTTAGGGTTAGGGTTAGGGTTTGAGCTAGGGTTAGGGTTTGAGCTAGGGTTAGGGTTAGGGTTAGGGTTTGAGCTAGGGTTAGGGTTTGAGCTAGGGTTAGGGTTAGGGTTAGGGTTTGAGCTAGGGTTAGGGTTTGAGCGAGGGTTAGGGTTTGAGCTAGGGTTAGGGTTTGAGCTAGGGTTAGGGTTAGGGTTAGGGTTTGAGCTAGGGTTAGGGTTAGGGTTTGAGCTATGGTTAGGGTTAGGGTTTGAGCTAGGGTTAGGGTTTGAGCTAGGGTTAGGGTTAGGGTTAGGGTTTGAGCTAGGGTTAGGGTTAGGGTTAGGGTTTGAGCTAGGGTTAGGGTTAGGGTTTGCGCTAGGGTTAGGGTTTGAGCTAGGGTTAGGGTTAGGGTTAGGGTTTGAGCTTGGGTTAGGGTTTGAGCTAGGGTTAGGGTTAGGGTAAGGGTTTGAGCTAGGGTTAGGGTTAGGGTTTGAGCTAGGGTTAGGGTTTGAGCTAGGGTTAGGGTTAGGGTTTGAGCTAGGGTTAGGGTTAGGGTTTGAGCTAGGGTTAGGGTTAGGGTTAGGGTTTGAGCTAGGGTTAGGGTTAGGGTTAGGGTTTGAGCTAGGGTTAGGGTTTGAGCTAGGGTTAGGTTAGGGTTAGGGTTTGAGCTAGGGTTAGGGTTTGAGCTAGGGTTAGGGTTTGAGCTAGGGTTAGGGTTAGGGTTTGAGCTAGGGTTAGGGTTAGGGTTTTCGAGCTAGGGTTAGGGTTAGGGTTTGAGCTAGGGTTAGGGTTAGGGTTTGAGCTAGGGTTAGGGTTTGAGCTAGGGTTAGGGTTAGGGTTAGGGTTTGAGCTAGGGTTAGGGTTAGGATTTGAGCTAGGGTTAGGGTTAGGGTTTGAGCTAGGGTTAGGGTTTGAGCTAGGGTTAGGGTTAGGGTTAGGGTTTGAGCTAGGGTTAGGGTTAGGGTTTGAGCTAGGGTTAGGGTTAGGGTTTGAGCTAGGGTTAGGGTTTGAGCTAGGGTTAGGGTTAGGGTTTGAGTTAGGGTTAGGGTTAGGGTTTGAGCTAGGGTTAGGGTTTGAGCTAGGGTTAGGGTTAGGGTTAGGGTTTGAGCTAGGGTTAGGGTTAGGGTTTGAGCTAGGGTTAGGGTTTGAGCTAGGGTTAGGGTTAGGGTTTGATCTAGGGTTAGGGTTAGGGTTAGGGTTTGAGCTAGGGTTAGGGTTAGGGTTTGAGCTAGGGTTAGGGTTAGGGTTAGGGTTTGAGCTAGGGTTAGGGTTAGGGTTTGAGCTAGGGTTAGGGTTTGAGCTAGGGTTAGGGTTTGAGCTAGGGTTAGGGTTTGAGCTAGGGTTAGAGCTAGGGTTAGGGTTAGGGTTAGGGTTAGGGTTAGGGTTAGGGTTTGAGCTAGGGTTAGGGTTTGAGCTAGGGTTAGGGTTAGGGTTTGAGCTAGGGTTAGGGTTAGGGTTTGAGCTAGGGTTAGGGTTAGGGTTTGAGCTAGGGTTAGGGTTTGAGCTAGGGTTAGGGTTAGGGTTAGTGTTTGAGCTAGGGTTAGGGTTAGGGTTTGAGCTAGGGTTAGGGTTAGGGTTTGAGCTAGGGTTAGGGTTTGAGCTAGGGTTAGGGTTAGGGTTAGGGTTTGAGCTAGGGTTAGGGTTAGGGTTTGAGCTAGGGTTAGGGTTAGGGTTTGAGCTAGGGTTAGGGTTAGGGTTAGGGTTTGAGCTAGGGTTAGGGTTAGGGTTTGAGCTAGGGTTAGGGTTTGAGCTAGGGTTAGGGTTAGGGTTAGGGTTTGAGCTAGGGTTAGGGTTTGAGCTAGGGTTAGGGTTTGAGCTAGGGTTAGGGTTAGGGCTTGAGCTAGGGTTAGGGTTAGGGTTTGAGCTAGGGTTAGGGTTAGGGTTTGAGCTAGGGTTAGGTTTAGGGTTAGGGTTTGAGCTAGGGTTAGGGTTTGAGCTAGGGTTAGGGTTAGGGTTAGGGTTTGAGCTAGGGTTAGGGTTAGGGTTTGAGCTAGGGTGAGGGTTTGAGCTAGGGTTAGGGTTAGGGTTTGAGCTAGGGTTAGGGTTAGGGTTTGAGCTAGGGTTAGGGTTAGGGTTAGGGTTTGAGCTAGGGTTAGGGTTTGAGCTAGGGTTAGGGTTAGGGTTTGAGCTAGGGTTAGGGTTAGGGTTTGAGCTAGGGTTAGGGTTTGAGCTAGGGTTAGGGTTAGGGTTTGAGCTAGGGTTAGGGTTTGAGCTAGGGTTAGGGTTAGGGTTAGGGTTTGAGCTAGGGTTAGGGTTTGAGCGAGGGTTAGGGTTAGGGTTTGAGCTAGGGTTAGGGTTAGGGTTAGGGTTTGAGCTAGGGTTAGGGTTAGGGTTTGAGCTATGGTTAGGGTTAGGGTTTGAGCTAGGGTTAGGGTTTGAGCTAGGGTTAGGGTTAGGGTTAGGGTTTGAGCTAGGGTTAGGGTTAGGGTTAGGGTTTGAGCTAGGGTTAGGGTTAGGGTTTGAGCTAGGGTTAGGGTTAGGGTTAGGGTTTGAGCTAGGGTTAGGGTTAGGGTTTGAGCTAGGGTTAGGGTTAGGGTTAGGGTTTGAGCTAGGGTTAGGGTTAGGGTTTGAGCTAGGGTTAGGGTTAGGGTTTGCGCTAGGGTTAGGGTTTGAGCTAGGGTTAGGGTTAGGGTTAGGGTTTGAGCTTGGGTTAGGGTTTGAGCTAGGGTTAGGGTTAGGGTAAGGGTTTGAGCTAGGGTTAGGGTTAGGGTTTGAGCTAGGGTTAGGGTTTGAGCTAGGGTTAGGGTTAGGGTTTGAGCTAGGGTTAGGGTTAGGGTTTGAGCTAGGGTTAGGGTTAGGGTTAGGGTTTGAGCTAGGGTTAGGGTTAGGGTTTGAGCTAGGGTTAGGGTTTGAGCTAGGGTTAGGGTTAGGGTTAGGGTTTGAGCTAGGGTTAGGGTTTGAGCTAGGGTTAGGGTTAGGGTTAGGGTTTGAGCTAGGGTTAGGGTTTGAGCTAGGGTTAGGGTTAGGGTTAGGGTTTGAGCTAGGGTTAGGGTTTGAGCGAGGGTTAGGGTTAGGGTTTGAGCTAGGGTTAGGGTTTGAGCTAGGGTTAGAGCTAGGGTTAGGGTTAGGGTTAGGGTTAGGGTTAGGGTTTGAGCTAGGGTTAGGGTTTGAGCTAGGGTTAGGGTTAGGGTTTGAGCTAGGGTTAGGGTTAGGGTTTGAGCTAGGGTTAGGGTTAGGGTTTGAGCTAGGGTTAGGGTTTGAGCTAGGGTTAGGGTTAGGGTTAGTGTTTGAGCTAGGGTTAGGGTTAGGGTTTGAGCTAGGGTTAGGGTTAGGGTTTGAGCTAGGGTTAGGGTTTGAGCTAGGGTTAGGGTTAGGGTTAGGGTTTGAGCTAGGGTTAGGGTTAGGGTTTGAGCTAGGGTTAGGGTTAGGGTTTGAGCTAGGGTTAGGGTTAGGGTTAGGGTTTGAGCTAGGGTTAGGGTTAGGGTTTGAGCTAGGGTTAGGGTTTGAGCTAGGGTTAGGGTTAGGGTTAGGGTTTGAGCTAGGGTTAGGGTTTGAGCTAGGGTTAGGGTTTGAGCTAGGGTTAGGGTTAGGGTTTGAGCTAGGGTTAGGGTTAGGGTTTGAGCTAGGGTTAGGGTTAGGGTTTGAGCTAGGGTTAGGTTTAGGGTTAGGGTTTGAGCTAGGGTTAGGGTTTGAGCTAGGGTTAGGGTTAGGGTTAGTATTTGAGCTAGGGTTAGGGTTAGGGTTTGAGCTAGGGTGAGGGTTTGAGCTAGGGTTAGGGTTAGGGTTTGAGCTAGGGTTAGGGTTAGGGTTTGAGCTAGGGTTAGGGTTAGGGTTAGGGTTTGAGCTAGGGTTAGGGTTTGAGCTAGGGTTAGGGTTAGGGTTTGAGCTAGGGTTAGGGTTAGGGTTTGAGCTAGGGTTAGGGTTTGAGCTAGGGTTAGGGTTAGGGTTTGAGCTAGGGTTAGGGTTAGGGTTTGAGCTAGGGTTAGGGTTAGGGTTAGGGTTTGAGCTAGGGTTAGGGTTAGGGTTTGAGCTAGGGTTAGGGTTTGAGCTAGGGTTAGGGTTAGGGTTAGGGTTTGAGCTAGGGTTAGGGTTTGAGCTAGGGTTAGGGTTAGGGTTAGGGTTTGAGCTAGGGTTAGGTTTTGAGCTAGGGTTAGGGTTAGGGTTAGGGTTTGAGCTAGGGTTAGGGTTTGAGCGAGGGTTAGGGTTAGGGTTTGAGCTAGGGTTAGGGTTTGAGCTAGGGTTAGGGTTAGGGTTAGGGTTTGAGCTAGGGTTAGGGTTAGGGTTTGAGCTATGGTTAGGGTTAGGGTTTGAGCTAGGGTTAGGGTTTGAGCTAGGGTTAGGGTTAGGGTTTGAGCTAGGGTTAGGGTTAGGGTTAGGGTTTGAGCTAGGGTTAGGGTTAGGGTTTGAGCTAGGGTTAGGGTTAGGGTTTGCGCTAGGGTTAGGGTTTGAGGTAGGGTTAGGGTTAGGGTTAGGGTTTGAGCTTGGGTTAGGGTTTGAGCTAGGGTTAGGGTTAGGGTAAGGGTTTGAGCTAGGGTTAGGGTTAGGGTTTGAGCTAGGGTTAGGGTTTGAGCTAGGGTTAGGGTTAGGGTTTGAGCTAGGGTTAGGGTTAGGGTTTGAGCTAGGGTTAGGGTTAGGGTTAGGGTTTGAGCTAGGGTTAGGGTTTGAGCTAGGGTTAGGGTTAGGGTTAGGGTTTGAGCTAGGGTTAGGGTTTGAGCTAGGGTTAGGGTTAGGGTTAGGGTTTGAGCTAGGGTTAGGGTTTGAGCTAGGGTTAGGGTTAGGGTTAGGGTTTGAGCTAGGGTTAGGGTTTGAGCGAGGGTTAGGGTTTGAGCTAGGGTTAGGGTTTGAGCTAGGGTTAGGGTTAGGGTTAGGGTTTGAGCTAGGGTTAGGGTTAGGGTTTGAGCTATGGTTAGGGTTAGGGTTTGAGCTAGGGTTAGGGTTTGAGCTAGGGTTAGGGTTAGGGTTAGGGTTTGAGCTAGGGTTAGGGTTAGGGTTTGAGCTAGGGTTAGGGTTAGGGTTTGCGCTAGGGTTAGGGTTTGAGCTAGGGTTAGGGTTAGGGTTAGGGTTTGAGCTTGGGTTAGGGTTTGAGCTAGGGTTAGGGTTAGGGTAAGGGTTTGAGCTAGGGTTAGGGTTAGGGTTTGAGCTAGGGTTAGGGTTTGAGCTAGGGTTAGGGTTAGGGTTTGAGCTAGGGTTAGGGTTAGGGTTTGAGCTAGGGTTAGGGTTAGGGTTAGGGTTTGAGCTAGGGTTAGGGTTAGGGTTAGGGTTTGAGCTAGGGTTAGGGTTTGAGCTAGGGTTAGGGTTAGGGTTAGGGTTTGAGCTAGGGTTAGGGTTTGAGCTAGGGTTAGGGTTAGGTTTAGGGTTTGAGCTAGGGTTAGGGTTAGGGTTTGAGCTAGGGTTAGGGTTTGAGCTAGGGTTAGGGTTTGAGCTAGGGTTAGGGTTTGAGCTAGGGTTAGGGTTAGGGTTTGAGCTAGGGTTAGGGTTAGGGTTTGAGCTAGGGTTAGGGTTTGAGCTAGGGTTAGGGTTTGAGCTAGGGTTAGGGTTAGGGTTAGGGTTTGAGCTAGGGTTAGGGTTTGAGCTAGGGTTAGGGTTAGGGTTAGGGTTTGAGCTAGGGTTAGGGTTTGAGCGAGGGTTAGGGTTAGGGTTTGAGCTAGGGTTAGGGTTAGGGTTAGGGTTTGAGCTAGGGTTAGGGTTAGGGTTTGAGCTATGGTTAGGGTTAGGGTTTGAGCTAGGGTTAGGGTTTGAGCTAGGGTTAGGGTTAGGGTTAGGGTTTGAGCTAGGGTTAGGGTTAGGGTTTGAGCTAGGGTTAGGGTTAGGGTTTGAGCTAGGGTTAGGGTTAGGGTTTGCACTAGGGTTAGGGTTTGAGCTAGGGTTAGGGTTAGGGTTAGGGTTTGAGCTTGGGTTAGGGTTTGAGCTAGGGTTAGGGTTAGGGTAAGGGTTTGAGCTAGGGTTAGGGTTAGGGTTTGAGCTAGGGTTAGGGTTTGAGCTAGGGTTAGGGTTAGGGTTTGAGCTAGGGTTAGGGTTAGGGTTTGAGCTAGGGTTAGGGTTAGGGTTAGGGTTTGAGCTAGGGTTAGGGTTAGGGTTTGAGCTGTGGTTAGGGTTAGGGTTTGAGCTAGGGTTAGGGTTTGAGCTAGGGTTAGGGTTAGGGTTAGGGTTTGAGCTAGGGTTAGGGTTAGGGTTTGAGCTAGGGTTAGGGTTAGGGTTTGAGCTAGGGTTAGGGTTTGAGCTAGGGTTAGGGTTAGGGTTAGGGTTTGAGCTAGGGTTAGGGTTAGGGTTTGAGCTAGGGTTAGGGTTAGGGTTAGGGTTTGAGCTAGGGTTAGGGTTAGGGTTTGAGCTAGGGTTAGGGTTAGGGTTTGCGCTAGGGTTAGGGTTTGAGCTAGGGTTAGGGTTAGGGTTAGGGTTTGAGCTTGGGTTAGGGTTTGAGCTAGGGTTAGGGTTAGGGTAAGGGTTTGAGCTAGGGTTAGGGTTAGGGTTTGAGCTAGGGTTAGGGTTTGAGCTAGGGTTAGGGTTAGGGTTAGTGTTTGAGCTAGGGTTAGGGTTAGGGTTTGAGCTAGGGTTAGGGTTAGGGTTTGAGCTAGGGTTAGGGTTTGAGCTAGGGTTAGGGTTAGGGTTAGGGTTTGAGCTAGGGTTAGGGTTAGGGTTTGAGCTAGGGTTAGGGTTAGGGTTTGAGCTAGGGTTAGGGTTAGGGTTAGGGTTTGAGCTAGGGTTAGGGTTAGGGTTTGAGCTAGGGTTAGGGTTTGAGCTAGGGTTAGGGTTAGGGTTAGGGTTTGAGCTAGGGTTAGGGTTTGAGCTAGGGTTAGGGTTTGAGCTAGGGTTAGGGTTAGGTTTAGGGTTTGAGCTAGGGTTAGGGTTAGGGTTTGAGCTAGGGTTAGGGTTTGAGCTAGGGTTAGGGTTAGGGTTTGAGCTAGGGTTAGGGTTTGAGCTAGGGTTAGGGTTAGGGTTTGAGCTAGGGTTAGGGTTAGGGTTTTCGAGTTAGGGTTAGGGTTAGGGTTTGAGCTAGGGTTAGGGTTAGGGTTTGAGCTAGGGTTAGGGTTTGAGCTAGGGTTAGGGTTAGGGTTAGGGTTTGAGCTAGGGTTAGGGTTAGGGTTTGAGCTAGGGTTAGGGTTAGGGTTTGAGCTAGGGTTAGGGTTTGAGCTAGGGTTAGGGTTAGGGTTAGGGTTTGAGCTAGGGTTAGGGTTAGGGTTTGAGCTAGGGTTAGGGTTAGGGTTTGAGCTAGGGTTAGGGTTTGAGCTAGGGTTAGGGTTAGGGTTTGAGTTAGGATTAGGGTTAGGGTTTGAGCTAGGGTTAGGGTTTGAGCTAGGGTTAGGGTTAGGGTTAGGGTTTGAGCTAGGGTTAGGGTTAGGGTTTGAGCTAGGGTTAGGGTTTGAGCTAGGGTTAGGGTTAGGGTTTGATCTAGGGTTAGGGTTAGGGTTAGGGTTAGGGTTTGAGCTAGGGTTAGGGTTAGGGTTTGAGCTAGGGTTAGGGTTAGGGTTTGAGCTAGGGTTAGGGTTAGGGTTTGAGCTAGGGTTAGGGTTTGAGCTAGGGTTAGGGTTTGAGCTAGGGTTAGGGTTAGGGTTTGAGCTAGGGTTAGGGTTAGGGTTTGAGCTAGGGTTAGGGTTTGAGCTAGGGTTAGGGTTAGGGTTTGAGCTAGGGTTAGGGTTAGGGTTTGAGCTAGGGTTAGGGTTAGGGTTAGGGTTTGAGCTAGGGTTAGGGTTAGGGTTTGAGCTAGGGTTAGGGTTTGAGCTAGGGTTAGGGTTAGGGTTAGGGTTTGAGCTAGGGTTAGGGTTTGAGCTAGGGTTAGGGTTAGGGTTAGGGTTTGAGCTAGGGTTAGGGTTTGAGCTAGGGTTAGGGTTAGGGTTAGGGTTTGAGCTAGGGTTAGGGTTTGAGCGAGGGTTAGGGTTAGGGTTTGAGCTAGGGTTAGGGTTTGAGCTAGGGTTAGGGTTAGGGTTAGGGTTTGAGCTAGGGTTAGGGTTAGGGTTTGAGCTATGGTTAGGGTTAGGGTTTGAGCTAGGGTTAGGGTTTGAGCTAGGGTTAGGGTTAGGGTTAGGGTTTGAGCTAGGGTTAGGGTTAGGGTTTGAGCTAGGGTTAGGGTTAGGGTTAGGGTTTGAGCTAGGGTTAGGGTTAGGGTTTGAGCTAGGGTTAGGGTTAGGGTTAGGGTTTGAGCTAGGGTTAGGGTTAGGGTTTGAGCTAGGGTTAGGGTTTGAGCTAGGGTTAGGGTTAGGGTTAGGGTTTGAGCTAGGGTTAGGGTTAGGGTTTGAGCTATGGTTAGGGTTAGGGTTTGAGCTAGGGTTAGGGTTTGAGCTAGGGTTAGGGTTAGGGTTAGGGTTTGAGCTAGGGTTAGGGTTAGGGTTTGAGCTAGGGTTAGGGTTAGGGTTAGGGTTTGAGCTAGGGTTAGGGTTAGGGTTTGAGCTAGGGTTAGGGTTAGGGTTAGGGTTTGAGCTAGGGTTAGGGTTAGGGTTTGAGCTAGGGTTAGGGTTAGGGTTTGCGCTAGGGTTAGGGTTTGAGCTAGGGTTAGGGTTAGGGTTAGGGTTTGAGCTTGGGTTAGGGTTTGAGCTAGGGTTAGGGTTAGGGTAAGGGTTTGAGCTAGGGTTAGGGTTAGGGTTTGAGCTAGGGTTAGGGTTTGAGCTAGGGTTAGGGTTAGGGTTTGAGCTAGGGTTAGGGTTAGGGTTTGAGCTAGGGTTAGGGTTAGGGTTAGGGTTTGAGCTAGGGTTAGGGTTAGGGTTTGAGCTAGGGTTAGGGTTTGAGCTAGGGTTAGGGTTAGGGTTAGGGTTTGAGCTAGGGTTAGGGTTTGAGCTAGGGTTAGGGTTAGGGTTAGGGTTTGAGCTAGGGTTAGGGTTTGAGCTAGGGTTAGGGTTAGGGTTAGGGTTTGAGCTAGGGTTAGGGTTTGAGCGAGGGTTAGGGTTAGGGTTTGAGCTAGGGTTAGGGTTTGAGCTAGGGTTAGGGTTAGGGTTAGGGTTTGAGCTAGGGTTAGGGTTAGGGTTTGAGCTATGGTTAGGGTTAGGGTTTGAGCTAGGGTTAGGGTTTGAGCTAGGGTTAGGGTTAGGGTTAGGGTTTGAGCTAGGGTTAGGGTTAGGGTTTGAGCTAGGGTGAGGGTTTGAGCTAGGGTTAGGGTTAGGGTTTGAGCTAGGGTTAGGGTTAGGGTTTGAGCTAGGGTTAGGGTTAGGGTTAGGGTTTGAGCTAGGGTTAGGGTTTGAGCTAGGGTTAGGGTTAGGGTTTGAGCTAGGGTTAGGGTTAGGGTTTGAGCTAGGGTTAGGGTTTGAGCTAGGGTTAGGGTTAGGGTTTGAGCTAGGGTTAGGGTTAGGGTTTGAGCTAGGGTTAGGGTTAGGGTTAGGGTTTGAGCTAGGGTTAGGGTTAGGGTTTGAGCTAGGGTTAGGGTTTGAGCTAGGGTTAGGGTTAGGGTTAGGGTTTGAGCTAGGGTTAGGGTTTGAGCTAGGGTTAGGGTTAGGGTTAGGGTTTGAGCTAGGGTTAGGGTTAGGGTTAGGGTTTGAGCTAGGGTTAGGGTTTGAGCGAGGGTTAGGGTTAGGGTTTGAGCTAGGGTTAGGGTTTGAGCTAGGGTTAGGGTTAGGGTTAGGGTTTGAGCTAGGGTTAGGGTTAGGGTTTGAGCTATGGTTAGGGTTAGGGTTTGAGCTAGGGTTAGGGTTTGAGCTAGGGTTAGGGTTAGGGTTAGGGTTTGAGCTAGGGTTAGGGTTAGGGTTTGAGCTAGGGTTAGGGTTAGGGTTTGAGCTAGGGTTAGGGTTTGAGCTAGGGTTAGGGTTAGGGTTAGGGTTTGAGCTAGGGTTAGGGTTAGGGTTTGAGCTAGGGTTAGGGTTAGGGTTTGAGCTAGGGTTAGGGTTAGGGTTTGAGCTAGGGTTAGGGTTAGGGTTAGGGTTTGAGCTAGGGTTAGGGTTAGGATTAGAGTTTGAGCTAGGGTTAGGGTTTGAGCTAGGGTTAGTGCTAAGGTTAGGGTTAGGTTTAGGGTTTGAGCTAGGGTTAGGGTTTGAGCTAGGGTTAGGGTTAGGGTTAGGGTTTGAGCTAGGGTTAAGGTTTGAGCTAGGGTTAGGGTTTGAGCTAGGGTTAGGGTTAGGGTTAGGGTTTGAGCTAGGGTTAGGGTTAGGGTTTGAGCTAGGGTTAGGGTTTGAGCTAGGGTTAGGGTTAGGGTTTGAGCTAGGGTTAGGGTTAGGGTTTGAGCTAGGGTTAGGGTTAGGGTTAGGGTTTGAGCTAGGGTTAGGGTTAGGGTTTGAGCTAGGGTTAGGGTTTGAGCTAGGGTTAGGGTTAGGGTTAGGGTTTGAGCTAGGGTTAGGGTTTGAGCTAGGGTTAGGGTTAGGGTTAGGGTTTGAGCTAGGGTTAGGGTTTGAGCTAGGGTTAGGGTTAGGGTTAGGGTTTGAGCTAGGGTTAGGGTTAGGGTTTGAGCTATGGTTAGGGTTAGGGTTTGAGCTAGGGTTAGGGTTTGAGCTAGGGTTAGGGTTAGGGTTAGGGTTAGGGTTTGAGCTAGGGTTAGGGTTAGGGTTTGAGCTAGGGTTAGGGTTTGAGCTAGGGTTAGGGTTAGGGTTTGAGCTAGGGTTAGGGTTAGGGTTTGAGCTAGGGTTAGGGTTAGGGTTTGAGCTAGGGTTAGGGTTTGAGCTAGGGTTAGGGTTAGGGTTAGGGTTTGAGCTAGGGTTAGGGTTTGAGCTAGGGTTAGGGTTAGGGTTAGGGTTTGAGCTAGGGTTAGGGTTTGAGCTAGGGTTAGGGTTAGGGTTAGGGTTTGAGCTAGGGTTAGGGTTTGAGCGAGGGTTAGGGTTAGGGTTTGAGCTAGGGTTAGGGTTTGATCTAGGGTTAGGGTTAGGGTTAGGGTTTGAGCTAGGGTTAGGGTTAGGGTTTGAGCTAGGGTTAGGGTTAGGGTTTGAGTAAGGGTTAGGGTTAGGGTTTGAGCTAGGGTTAGGGTTTGAGCTAGGTTTAGGGTTTGAGCTAGGGTTAGGGTTTGAGCTAGGGTTAGAGCTAGGGTTAGGGTTAGGGTTAGGGTTAGGGTTTGAGCTAGGGTTAGGGTTTGAGCTAGGGTTAGGGTTAGGGTTTGAGCTAGGGTTAGGGTTAGGGTTTGAGCTAGGGTTAGGGTTAGGGTTTGAGCTAGGGTTAGGGTTAGGGTTAGGGTTTGAGCTAGGGTTAGGGTTTGAGCTAGGGTTAGGGCTTGAGCTAGGGTTAGGGTTTGAGCTAGGGTTAGGGTTTGATCTAGGGTTAGGGTTAGGGTTTGAGCTAGGGTTAGGGTTAGGGTTAGGGTTTGAGCTAGGGTTAGGGTTTGAGCTAGGGTTGGGGTTAGGGTTAGGGTTTGAGCTAGGGTTAGGGTTAGGGTTTGAGCTAGGGTTAGGGTTTGAGCTAGGGTTAGGGTTAGGGTTTGAGCTAGGGTTAGGGTTAGGGTTTGAGCTAGGGTTAGGGTTAGGGTTAGGGTTTGAGCTAGGGTTAGGGTTAGGGTTTGAGCTAGGGTTAGGGTTTGAGCTAGGGTTAGGGTTTGAGCTAGGGTTAGAGCTAGGGTTAGGGTTAGGGTTAGGGTTTGAGCTAGGGTTAGGGTTTGAGCTAGGGTTAGGGTTAGGGTTTGAGCTAGGGTTAGGGTTAGGGTTTGAGCTAGGGTTAGGGTTTGAGCTAGGGTTAGGGTTAGGGTTAGGGTTTGAGCTAGGGTTAGGGTTAGGGTTTGAGCTAGGGTTAGGGTTAGGGTTTGAGCTAGGGTTAGGGTTAGGGTTAGGGTTTGAGCTAGGGTTAGGGTTAGGGTTTGAGCTAGGGTTAGGGTTAGGGTTTGAGCTAGGGTTAGGGTTAGGGTTAGGGTTTGAGCTAGGGTTAGGGTTAGGGTTTGAGCTAGGGTTAGGGTTTGAACTAGGGTTAGGGTTTGAGCTAGGGTTAGAGCTAGGGTTAGGGTTAGGGTTTGAGCTAGGGTTAGGGTTTGAGCTAGGGTTAGGGTTAGGGTTTGAGCTAGGGTTAGGGTTAGGGTTTGAGCTAGGGTTAGGGTTAGGGTTTGAGCTAGGGTTAGGGTTAGGGTTTGAGCTAGGGTTAGGGTTAGGGTTTGAACTAGGGTTAGGGTTTGAGCTAGGGTTAGGGTTAGGGTTAGGGTTTGAGCTAGGGTTAGGGTTAGGGTTTGAGCTAGGGTTAGGGTTAGGGTTTGAGCTAGGGTTAGGGTTAGGGTTTGAGCTAGGGTTAGGGTTTGAGCTAGGGTTAGGGTTTGAGCTAGGGTTAGGGTTTGAGCTAGGGTTAGGGTTAGGGTTAGGGTTTGAGCTAGGGTTAGGGTTAGGGTTTGAGCTAGGGTTAGGGTTTGAGCTAGGGTTAGGGTTAGGGTTTGAGCTAGGGTTAGGGTTAGGGTTTGAGCTAGGGTTAGGGTTAGGGTTAGGGTTTGAGCTAGGGTTAGGGTTAGGGTTTGAGCTAGGGTTAGGGTTAGGGTTTGAGCTAGGGTTAGGGTTAGGGTTTGAGCTAGGGTTAGGGTTAGGGTTAGGGTTTGAGCTAGGGTTAGGGTTTGAGCTAGGGTTAGGGTTAGGGTTAGGGTTTGAGCTAGGGTTAGGGTTAGGGTTTGAGCTAGGGTTAGGGTTAGGGTTTGAGCTAGGGTTAGGGTTTGAGCTAGGGTTAGGGTTAGGGTTAGGGTTTGAGCTAGGGTTAGGGTTAGGGTTTGAGCTAGGGTTAGGGTTTGAGCTAGGGTTAGGGTTAGGGTTAGGGTTTGAGCTAGGGTTAGGGTTAGGGTTTGAGCTAGGGTTAGGGTTAGGGTTTGAGCTAGGGTTAGGGTTTGAGCTAGGGTTAGGGTTAGGGTTAGGGTTTGAGCTAGGGTTAGGGTTAGGGTTTGAGCTAGGGTTAGGGTTAGGGTTTGAGCTAGGGTTAGGGTTAGGGTTAGGGTTTGAGCTAGGGTTAGGGTTAGGGTTAGGGTTTGAGCTAGGGTTAGGGTTAGGGTTTGAGCTAGGGTTAGGGTTAGGGTTTGAGCTAGGGTTAGGGTTAGGGTTAGGGTTTGAGCTAGGGTTAGGGTTAGGGTTTGAGCTAGGGTTAGGGTTTGAGCTAGGGTTAGGGTTTGAGCTAGGGTTAGGGTTAGGGTTAGGGTTTGAGCTAGGGTTAGGGTTTGAGCTAGGGTTAGGGTTTGAGCTAGGGTTAGGGTTAGGGTTTGAGCTAGGGTTAGGGTTAGGGTTTGAGCTAGGGTTAGGGCTAGGGTTTGAGCTAGGGTTAGGGTTAGGGTTAGGGTTTGAGCTAGGGTTAGGGTTTGAGCTAGGGTTAGGGTTAGGGTTAGGGTTTGAGCTAGGGTTAGGGTTAGGGTTTGAGCTAGGGTTAGGGTTTGAGCTAGGGTTAGGGTTAGGGTTTGAGCTAGGGTTAGGGTTAGGGTTTGAGCTAGGGTTAGGGTTTGAGCTAGGGTTAGGGTTAGGGTTAGGGTTTGAGCTAGGGTTAGGGTTTGAGCTAGGGTTAGAGCTAGGGTTAGGGTTAGGGTTAGGGTTTGAGCTAGGGTTAGGGTTTGAGCTAGGGTTAGGGTTAGGGTTAGGGTTTGAGCTAGGGTTAGGGTTTGAGCGAGGGTTAGGGTTAGGGTTTGAGCTAGGGTTAGGGTTTGAGCTAGCGTTAGGGTTTGAGCTAGGATTAGGGTTTGAGCTAGGGTTAGGGTTAGGGTTACGGTTTGAGCTAGGGTTAGGGTTAGGGTTTGAGCTAGGGTTAGGGTTAGGGTTTGAGCTAGGGTTAGGGTTTGAGCTAGGGTTAGGGTTAGGGTTAGGGTTTGAGCTAGGGTTAGGGTTAGGGTTTGAGCTAGGGTTAGGGTTTGAGCTAGGGTTAGGGTTAGGGTTAGGGTTTGAGCTAGGGTTAGGGTTAGGGTTTGAGCTAGGGTTAGGGTTTGAGCTAGGGTTAGGGTTAGGGTTTGAGCTAGGGTTAGGGTTAGGGTTTGAGCTAGGGTTAGGGTTAGGGTTTGAGCTAGGGTTAGGGTTAGGTTTTGAGCTAGGGTTAGGGTTTGAGCTAGGGTTAGGGTTAGGGTTAGGGTTCGAGCTAGGGTTAGGGTTTGAGCTAGGGTTAGGGTTAGGGTTTGAGCTAGGGTTAGGGTTAGGGTTTGAGCTAGGGTTAGGGTTAGGGTTTGAGCTAGGGTTAGGGTTAGGGTTTGAGCTAGGGTTAGGGTTAGGGTTAGGGTTCGAGCTAGGGTTAGGGTTTGAGCTAGGGTTAGGGTTAGGGTTAGGGTTTGAGCTAGGGTTAGGGTTAGGGTTAGGGTTTGAGCTAGGGTTAGGGTTTGAGCTAGGGTTAGGGTTAGGGTTAGGGTTCGAGCTAGGGTTAGGGTTTGAGCTAGGGTTAGGGTTAGGGTTAGGGTTTGAGCTAGGGTTAGGGTTAGGGTTAGGGTTTGAGCTAGGGTTAGGGTTAGGGTTTGAGCTAGGGTTAGGGTTTGAGCTAGGGTTAGGGTTAGGGTTTGAGCTAGGGTTAGGGTTAGGGTTAGGGTTTGAGCTAGGGTTAGGGTTAGGGTTTGAGCTAGGGTTAGGGTTAGGGTTTGAGGTAGGGTTAGGGTTTGAGCTAGAGTTAGGGTTAGGGTTAGGGTTTGAGCTAGGGTTAGGGTTAGGGTGTGAGCTAGGGTTAGGGTTAGGGTTTGAGCTAGGGTTAGGGTTTGAGCTAGGGTTAGGGTTAGGGTTAGGGTTTGAGCTAGGGTTAGGGTTAGGGTTTGAGCTAGGGTTAGGGATTGAGCTAGGGTTAGGGTTAGGGTTTGATCTAGGGTTAGGGTTAGGGTTAGGGTTTGAGCTAGGGTTAGGGTTAGGGTTTGAGCTAGGGTTAGGGTTAGGGTTTGAGCTAGGGTTAGGGTTAGGGTTTGAGCTAGGGTTAGGGTTTGAGCTAGGGTTAGGGTTTGAGCTAGGGTTAGGGTTTGAGCTAGGGTTAGAGCTAGGGTTAGGGTTAGGGTTAGGGTTTGAGGTAGGGTTAGGGTTTGAGCTAGGGTTAGGGTTAGGGTTTGAGCTAGGGTTAGGGTTAGGGTTTGAGCTAGGGTTAGGGTTAGGGTTTGAGCTAGGGTTAGGGTTTGAGCTAGGGTTAGGGTTAGTGTTAGGGTTTGAGCTAGGGTTAGGGTTAGGGTTTGAGCTAGGGTTAGGGTTAGGGTTTGAGCTAGGGTTAGGGTTTGAGCTAGGGTTAGGGTTAGGGTTAGGGTTTGAGCTAGGGTTAGGGTTAGGGTTTGAGCTAGGGTTAGGGTTAGGGTTTGAGCTAGGGTTAGGGTTAGGGTTTGAGCTAGGGTTAGGGTTAGGGTTAGGGTTTGAGCTAGGGTTAGGGTTAGGGTTTGAGCTAGGGTTAGGGTTTGAGCTAGGGTTAGGGTTAGGGTTAGGGTTTGAGCTAGGGTTAGGGTTTGAGCTAGGGTTAGGGTTAGGGTTAGGGTTTGAGCTAGGGTTAGGGTTAGGGTTTGAGCTAGGGTTAGGGTTTGAGCTAGGGTTAGGGTTTGAGCTAGGGTTAGGGTTAGGGTTTGAGCTATAGTTAGGGTTAGGGTTTGAGCTAGGGTTAGGGCTAGGGTTTGAGCTAGGGTTAGGGTTAGGGTTAGGGTTTGAGCTAGGGTTAGGGTTTGAGCTAGGGTTAGGGTTAGGGTTAGGGTTTGAGCTAGGGTTAGGGTTTGAGCTAGGGTTAGGGTTAGGGTTTGAGCTAGGGTTAGGGTTAGGGTTTGAGCTAGGGTTAGGGTTAGGGTTAGGGTTTGAGCTAGGGTTAGGGTTAGGGTTTGAGCTAGGGTTAGGGTTTGAGCTAGGGTTAGGGTTAGGGTTAGGGTTTGAGCTAGGGTTAGGGTTTGAGCTAGGGTTAGGGTTAGGGTTAGAGTTTGAGCTAGGGTTAGGGTTTGAGCTAGGGTTAGAGCTAGGGTTAGGGTTAGGGTTAGGGTTTGAGCTAGGGTTAGGGTTTGAGCTAGGGTTAGGGTTAGGGTTTGAGCTAGGGTTAGGGTTTGAGCGAGGGTTAGGGTTAGGGTTTGAGCTAGGGTTAGGGTTTGAGCTAGGGTTAGGGTTTGAGCTAGGGTTAGGGTTTGAGCTAGGGTTAGGGTTAGGTTTAGGGTTTGAGCTAGGGTTAGGGTTAGGGTTTGAGCTAGGGTTAGGGTTAGGGTTTGAGCTAGGGTTAGGGTTTGAGCTAGGGTTAGGGTTAGGGTTAGGGTTTGAGCTAGGGTTAGGGTTAGGGTTTGAGCTAGGGTTAGGGTTTGAGCTAGGGTTAGGGTTAGGGTTAGGGTTTGAGCTAGGGTTAGGGTTAGGGTTTGAGCTAGGGTTAGGGTTTGAGCTAGGGTTAGGGTTAGGGTTTGAGCTACGGTTAGGGTTAGGGTTAGGGTTTGAGCTAGGGTTAGGGTTTGAGCTAGGGTTAGGGTTAGGGTTTGATTTAGGGTTAGGGTTAGGGTTAGGGTTTGAGCTAGGGTTAGGGTTAGGGTTTGAGCTAGGGTTAGGGTTTGAGCTAGGGTTAGGGTTAGGGTTAGGGTTTGAGCTAGGGTTAGGGTTAGGGTTTGAGCTAGGGTTAGGGTTTGAGCTAGGGTTAGGGTTAGGGTTTGAGCTATGGTTAGGGTTAGGGTTAGGGTTTGAGCTAGGGTTAGGGTTTGAGCTAGGGTTAGGGTTAGGGTTTGATCTAGGGTTAGGGTTAGGGTTAGGGTTTGAGCTAGGGTTAGGGTTAGGGTTTGAGCTAGGGTTAGGGTTAGGGTTTGAGCTAGTGTTAGGGTTTGAGCTAGGGTTAGGGTTTGAGCTAGGGTTAGGGTTTGAGCTAGGGTTAGAGCTAGGGTTAGGGTTAGGGTTAGGGTTTGAGCTAGGGTTAGGGTTTGAGCTAGGGTTAGGGTTAGGGTTTGAGCTAGGGTTAGGGTTAGGGTTTGAGCTAGGGTTAGGGTTAGGGTTTGAGCTAGGGTTAGGGTTTGAGCTAGGGTTAGGGTTAGGGTTAGGGTTTGAGCTAGGGTTAGGGTTAGGGTTTGAGCTAGGGTTAGGGTTAGGGTTTGAGCTAGGGTTAGGGTTTGAGCTAGGGTTAGGGTTAGGGTTAGGGTTTGAGCTAGGGTTAGGGTTAGGGTTTGAGCTAGGGTTAGGGTTAGGGTTAGGGTTTGAGCTAGGATTAGGGTTAGGGTTTGAGCTAGGGTTAGGGTTTGAGCTAGGGTTAGGGTTTGAGCTAGGGTTAGGGTTAGGGTTAGGGTTTGAGCTAGGGTTAGGGTTTGAGCTAGGGTTAGGGTTTGAGCTAGGGTTAGGGTTAGGGTTTGAGCTAGGGTTAGGGTTAGGGTTTGAGCTAGGGTTAGGGCTAGGGTTTGAGCTAGGGTTAGGGTTAGGGTTAGGGTTTGAGCTAGGGTTAGGGTTTGAGCTAGGGTTAGGGTTAGGGTTAGGGTTTGAGCTAGGGTTAGGGTTAGGGTTTGAGCTAGGGTTAGGGTTTGAGCTAGGGTTAGGGTTAGGGTTTGAGCTAGGGTTAGGGTTAGGGTTTGAGCTAGGGTTAGGGTTTGAGCTAGGGTTAGGGTTAGGGTTAGGGTTTGAGCTAGGGTTAGGGTTTGAGCTAGGGTTAGGGTTAGGGTTAGAGTTTGAGCTAGGGTTAGGGTTTGAGCTAGGGTTAGAGCTAGGGTTAGGGTTAGGGTTAGGGTTTGAGCTAGGGTTAGGGTTTGAGCTAGGGTTAGGGTTAGGGTTAGGGTTTGAGCTAGGGTTAGGGTTTGAGCTAGCGTTAGGGTTTGAGCTAGGATTAGGGTTTGAGCTAGGGTTAGGGTTAGGGTTAGGGTTTGAGCTAGGGTTAGGGTTAGGGTTTGAGCTAGGGTTAGGGTTAGGGTTTGAGCTAGGGTTAGGGTTTGAGCTAGGGTTAGGGTTAGGGTTTGAGCTAGGGTTAGGGTTAGGGTTTGAGCTAGGGTTAGGGTTTGAGCTAGGGTTAGGGTTAGGGTTAGGGTTTGAGCTAGGGTTAGGGTTAGGGTTTGAGCTAGGGTTAGGGTTTGAGCTAGGGTTAGGGTTAGGGTTTGAGCTAGGGTTAGGGTTAGGGTTTGAGCTAGGGTTAGGGTTAGGGTTTGAGCTAGGGTTAGGGTTAGGGTTTGAGCTAGGGTTAGGGTTTGAGCTAGGGTTAGGGTTAGGGTTAGGGTTCGAGCTAGGGTTAGGGTTTGAGCTAGGGTTAGGGTTAGGGTTAGGGTTTGAGCTAGGGTTAGGGTTAGGGTTAGGGTTTGAGCTAGGGTTAGGGTTTGAGCTAGGGTTAGGGTTAGGGTTAGGGTTCGAGCTAGGGTTAGGGTTTGAGCTAGGGTTAGGGTTAGGGTTAGGGTTTGAGCTAGGGTTAGGGTTAGGGTTAGGGTTTGAGCTAGGGTTAGGGTTAGGGTTTGAGCTAGGGTTAGGGTTTGAGCTAGGGTTAGGGTTAGGGTTTGAGCTAGGGTTAGGGTTAGGGTTTGAGCTAGGGTTAGGGTTAGGGTTAGGGTTTGAGCTAGGGTTAGGGTTAGGGTTTGAGCTAGGGTTAGGGTTAGGGTTTGAGGTAGGGTTAGGGTTTGAGCTAGAGTTAGGGTTAGGGTTAGGGTTTGAGCTAGGGTTAGGGTTAGGGTGTGAGCTAGGGTTAGGGTTAGGGTTTGAGCTAGGGTTAGGGTTTGAGCTAGGGTTAGGGTTAGGGTTAGGGTTTGAGCTAGGGTTAGGGTTAGGGTTTGAGCTAGGGTTAGGGTTTGAGCTAGGGTTAGGGTTAGGGTTTGATCTAGGGTTAGGGTTAGGGTTAGGGTTTGAGCTAGGGTTAGGGTTAGGGTTTGAGCTAGGGTTAGGGTTAGGGTTTGAGCTAGGGTTAGGGTTTGAGCTAGGGTTAGGGTTTGAGCTAGGGTTAGGGTTTGAGCTAGGGTTAGGGTTTGAGCTAGGGTTAGAGCTAGGGTTAGGGTTAGGGTTAGGGTTTGAGGTAGGGTTAGGGTTTGAGCTAGGGTTAGGGTTAGGGTTTGAGCTAGGGTTAGGGTTAGGGTTTGAGCTAGGGTTAGGGTTAGGGTTTGAGCTAGGGTTAGGGTTTGAGCTAGGGTTAGGGTTAGTGTTAGGGTTTGAGCTAGGGTTAGGGTTAGGGTTTGAGCTAGGGTTAGGGTTAGGGTTTGAGCTAGGGTTAGGGTTTGAGCTAGGGTTAGGGTTAGGGTTAGGGTTTGAGCTAGGGTTAGGGTTAGGGTTTGAGCTAGGGTTAGGGTTAGGGTTTGAGCTAGGGTTAGGGTTAGGGTTAGGGTTTGAGCTAGGGTTAGGGTTAGGGTTTGAGCTAGGGTTAGGGTTTGAGCTAGGGTTAGGGTTTGAGCTAGGGTTAGGGTTAGGGTTTGAGCTAGGGTTAGGGTTAGGGTTTGAGCTAGGGTTAGGGCTAGGGTTTGAGCTAGGGTTAGGGTTAGGGTTAGGGTTTGAGCTAGGGTTAGGGTTAGGGTTAGGGTTTGAGCTAGGGTTAGGGTTTGAGCTAGGGTTAGGGTTAGGGTTTGAGCTAGGGTTAGGGTTAGGGTTTGAGCTAGGGTTAGGGTTAGGGTTAGGGTTTGAGCTAGGGTTAGGGTTAGGGTTTGAGCTAGGGTTAGGGTTTGAGCTAGGGTTAGGGTTAGGGTTAGGGTTTGAGCTAGGGTTAGGGTTTGAGCTAGGGTTAGGGTTAGGGTTAGGGTTTGAGCTAGGGTTAGGGTTAGGGTTTGAGCTAGGGTTAGGGTTTGAGCTAGGGTTAGGGTTAGGGTTTGAGCTAGGGTTAGGGTTAGGGTTTGAGCTAGGGTTAGGGTTAGGGTTAGGGTTTGAGCTAGGGTTAGGGTTAGGGTTTGAGCTAGGGTTAGGGTTTGAGCTAGGGTTAGGGTTAGGGTTAGGGTTTGAGCTAGGGTTAGGGTTTGAGCTAGGGTTAGGGTTAGGGTTAGAGTTTGAGCTAGGGTTAGGGTTTCAGCTAGGGTTAGAGCTAGGGTTAGGGTTAGGGTTAGGGTTTGAGCTAGGGTTAGGGTTTGAGCTAGGGTTAGGGTTAGGGTTTGAGCTAGGGTTAGGGTTTGAGCGAGGGTTAGGGTTAGGGTTTGAGCTAGGGTTAGGGTTTGAGCTAGGGTTAGGGTTTGAGCTAGGGTTAGGGTTTGAGCTAGGGTTGGGGTTAGGGTTAGGGTTTGAGCTAGGGTTAGGGTTAGGGTTTGAGCTAGGGTTAGGGTTAGGGTTTGAGCTAGGGTTAGGGTTTGAGCTAGGGTTAGGGTTAGGGTTAGGGTTTGAGCTAGGGTTAGGGTTTGAGCTAGGGTTAGGGTTAGGGTTAGAGTTTGAGCTAGGGTTAGGGTTTGAGCTAGGGTTAGAGCTAGGGTTAGGGTTAGGGTTAGGGTTTGAGCTAGGGTTAGGGTTTGAGCTAGGGTTAGGGTTAGGGTTTGAGCTAGGGTTAGGGTTTGAGCGAGGGTTAGGGTTAGGGTTTGAGCTAGGGTTAGGGTTTGAGCTAGGGTTAGGGTTTGAGCTAGGGTTAGGGTTTGAGCTAGGGTTAGGGTTAGGGTTAGGGTTTGAGCTAGGGTTAGGGTTAGGGTTTGAGCTAGGGTTAGGGTTAGGGTTTGAGCTAGGGTTAGGGTTTGAGCTAGGGTTAGGGTTAGGGTTAGGGTTTGAGCTAGGGTTAGGGTTAGGGTTTGAGCTAGGGTTAGGGTTTGAGCTAGGGTTAGGGTTAGGGTTAGGGTTTGAGCTAGGGTTAGGGTTAGGGTTTGAGCTAGGGTTAGGGTTTGAGCTAGGGTTAGGGTT
Organism: Chaunax sp. Z400; assembly: GCA_037577475.1. Lineage (NCBI taxonomy): Eukaryota > Metazoa > Chordata > Actinopteri > Lophiiformes > Chaunacidae > Chaunax > Chaunax sp. Z400. The sequence goes on from CM075190.1 coordinate 27,983,394, forward strand.
AGGGTTTGAGCTACGGTTAGGGTTAGGGTTAGGGTTTGAGCTAGGGTTAGGGTTAGGGTTTGAGCTAGGGTTAGGGTTAGGGTTTGAGCTAGGGTTAGGGTTAGGGTTAGGGTTCGAGCTAGGGTTAGGGTTTGAGCTAGGGTTAGGGTTAGGGTTAGGGTTTGAGCTAGGGTTAGGGTTAGGGTTAGGGTTTGAGCTAGGGTTAGGGTTAGGGTTTGAGCTAGGGTTAGGGTTTGAGCTAGGGTTAGGGTTAGGGTTTGAGCTAGGGTTAGGGTTAGGGTTTGAGCTAGGGTTAGGGTTAGGGTTAGGGTTTGAGCTAGGGTTAGGGTTAGGGTTTGAGCTAGGGTTAGGGTTAGGGTTTGAGGTAGGGTTAGGGTTTGAGCTAGGGTTAGGGTTAGGGTTAGGGTTTGAGCTAGGGTTAGGGTTAGGGTTTGAGCTAGGGTTAGGGTTAGGGTTTGAGCTAGGGTTAGGGTTAGGGTTAGGGTTTGAGCTAGGGTTAGGGTTAGGGTTTGAGCTAGGGTTAGGGTTTGAGCTAGGGTTAGGGTTAGGGTTAGGGTTTGAGCTAGGGTTAGGGTTTGAGCTAGGGTTAGGGTTTGAGCTAGGGTTTGAGCTAGGGTTAGGGTTAGGGTTTGAGCTAGGGTTAGGGTTAGGGTTAGGGTTTGAGCTAGGGTTAGGGTTTGAGCTAGGGTTAGGGTTAGGGTTAGGGTTTGAGCTAGGGTTAGGGTTAGGGTTTGAGCTAGGGTTAGGGTTTGAGCTAGGGTTAGGGTTAGGGTTTGAGCTAGGGTTAGGGTTAGGGTTTGAGCTAGGGTTAGGGTTTGAGCTAGGGTTAGGGTTAGGGTTAGGGTTTGAGCTAGGGTTAGGGTTTGAGCTAGGGTTAGGGTTAGGGTTAGGGTTTGAGCTAGGGTTAGGGTTAGGGTTTGAGCTAGGGTTAGGGTTTGAGCTAGGGTTAGGGTTAGGGTTTGAGCTAGGGTTAGGGTTAGGGTTTGAGCTAGGGTTAGGGTTTGAGCTAGGGTTAGGGTTTGAGCTAGGGTTAGGGCTAGGGTTAGGGTTTGAGCTAGGGTTAGGGTTTGAGCTAGGGTTTGAGCTAGGGTTAGGGTTAGGGTTAGGGTTTGAGCTAGGGTTAGGGTTAGAGTTTGAGCTAGGGTTAGGGTTAGGGTTTGAGCTAGGGTTAGGGTTTGAGCTAGGGTTAGGGTTAGGGTTTGAGCTAGGGTTAGGGTTTGAGCTAGGGTTAGGGTTTGAGCGAGGGTTAGGGTTTGAGCTAGGGTTAGGGTTAGGGTTTGAGCTAGGGTTAGGGTTAGGGTTTGAGCTAGGGTTAGGGTTTGAGCTAGAGTTAGGGTTTGAGCTAGGGTTAGGGTTTAAGCTTAAGTTAGGGTTAGGGTTTAGGGTTAGGGTTAGGGTTTGAGCTAGGGTTAGGTTTAGGGTTTGAGCTAGGGTTAGGGTTAGGGTCAGGTTCAGGGTTAGGGTTGTCTTTACGACCTTCCGTTCCAGAGCTACGTCACTTCCTTTCACTTACATAGCTGTATCTCAGGAACGGAAGGTCGTAGAGACTCGGGGACAAGTCTGGCGTGTTCAGAGACCCCGAATTATAGCAGACGGAGCTTGGTCCCGAGTCTGTACGACCTCCCTTTCCCGAGTTATAGACCGAAATGTGTCCCCCATTGGAATGAATGGGTACCGGATAGAGTGAAAATTTCAGTGTTGAGGCCAAAATCATGTCTCCAGGAAGTGTGTAGGAGCACGTTTCAGGCCATTTGGAGCTGATTGGTACCATTTGTGGAGAAACTTTTTTTGAACCCATATTTACTTCTATGGGTTTAGGCTAGGGTTAGGGTTTGAGCTAGGGTTAGGGTTAGGGTTTGAGTTAGGGTTAGGGTTAGGGTTTGAAGTAGGGTTAGGGTTAGGATTTGAGCTAGGGTTAGGGTTTGAGCTAGGGTTAGGGTTAGGGTTTGAGCTAGGGTTAGGGTTAGAGCTAGGGTTAGGGTTAGGGTTTGAGCTAGGGTTAGGGTTAGGGTTTGAGCTAGGGTTAGGGTTAGGGTTAGGGTTAGGGTTTATGGTTAGGGTTAGGGTTAGGGTTTGAGCTAGGGTTAGGGTTAGGGTTAGGGTTTATGGTTAGGGTCAGGGTTAGGGTTTGAGCTAGGGTTAGGGTTTGAGCTAGGGTTAGGGTTAGGGTTTGAGCTAGGGTTAGGGTTAGGGTCAGGTTCAGGGTTAGGGTTGTCTTTACGACCTTCCGTTCCAGAGCTACGTCACTTCCTTTCACTTACATAGCTGTATCTCAGGAACGGAAGGTCGTAGAGATTCGGGGACAAGTCTGGCGTGTTCAGAGACCCCGAATTATAGCAGACGGAGCTTGGTCCCGAGTCTGTACGACCTCCCTTTCCCGAGTTATAGACCGAAATGTGTCCCCCATTGGAATGAATGGGTACCGGATAGAGTGAAAATTTCAGTGTTGAGGCCAAAATCATGTCTCCAGGAAGTGTGTAGGAGCACGTTTCAGGCCATTTGGAGCTGATTGGTACCATTTGTGGAGTAACTTTTTTTGAACCCATATTTACTTCTATGGGTTTAGGCTAGGGTTAGGGTTTGAGCTAGGGTTAGGGTTAGGGTTTGAGTTAGGGTTAGGGTTAGGGTTTGAAGTAGGGTTAGGGTTAGGATTTGAGCTAGGGTTAGGGTTTGAGCTAGGGTTAGGGTTAGGGTTTGAGCTAGGGTTAGGGTTAGAGCTAGGGTTAGGGTTAGGGTTTGAGCTAGGGTTAGGGTTAGGGTTTGAGCTAGGGTTAGGGTTAGGGTTAGGGTTTATGGTTAGGGTTAGGGTTAGGGTTTGAGCTAGGGTTAGGGTTAGGGTTAGGGTTTATGGTTAGGGTCAGGGTTAGGGTTTGAGCTAGGGTTAGGGTTAGGGTTTGAGCTCGGGTTAGGGTTAGGGTTTGAGCTAGGGTTAGGGTTAGGGTTTGAGCTAGGATTAGGGTTTGAGCTAGGGTTAGGGTTAGGGTTTGAGCTAGGGTTAGGGTTTGAGGGTTAGGGTTAGGGTTAGGGGTTAGGGTTAGGGTTTCAGCTAGGGTTAGGGTTTGAGCTAGGGTTAGAGCTAGGGTTAGGGTTAGGGTTTGAGCTAGGGTTAGGGTTTGAGCTAGGGTTAGGGTTAGGGTTAGGGTTTGAGCTAGGGTTAGGGTTAGGGTTTGAGCTAGGGTTAGGGTTTGAGCTAGGGTTAGGGTTTGAGCTAGGGTTAGGGTTAGGGTTAGGGTTTGAGCTATGGTTAGGGTTAGGGATTGAGCTAGGGTTAGGGTTAGGGTTAGGGTTTGAGCTAGGGTTAGGGTTAGGGTTTGAGCCAGGGTTAGGGTTTGAGCTAGGGTTAGGGTTCGGGTTTGAGCTAGGGTTAGGGTTTGAGCTAGGGTTAGGGTTAGAGCTAGGGTTAGGGTTAGGGTTTGAGCTAGGGTTAGGGTTTGAGCTAGGGTTAGGGTTAGGGTTTGAGCTAGGGTTAGGGTTAGGGTTTAGGGTTAGGGTTAGGGTTTGAGCTAGGGTTAGGTTTAGGGTTTGAGCTAGGGTTAGGGTTAGGGTCAGGTTCAGGGTTAGGGTTGTCTTTACGACCTTCCGTTCCAGAGCTACGTCACTTCCTTTCACTTACATAGCTGTATCTCAGGAACGGAAGGTCGTAGAGACTCGGGGACAAGTCTGGCGTGTTCAGAGACCCCGAAATATGTCTGACGGATCTTGGTTCCAAGTTGCTCTGACCTTCGGTTCCTGAGTTATACGTAAGTTTATTTTCTCATTGTAGATGAATGGGGCTTGACGCACCTATCCTGAATATATGTATCTCAGGAACAGAAGGTCGTAGAGACTTGGGACAAACATCCGTCTAGGGGTCTTTGGGGTCCCTGAGAACGCCAGTATTTTTCCTGAGTCTCTACGACCTTTCCTTCCCGAGATATGACATATCCAGTGGGGGGGGGGTATACTGGGTCTTAGACTAGGGTTAGGGTTTGGCTAGGGTTAGGGTTAGGCTTGGACTAGGGTTAGGGTTAGGGTTGTTAGGGTTGGACTAGGGTTAGGGTTAGGGTTGGCTACGGTTAGGGTTAGGGTTTGGCTAGGGTTAGGGTTGGACTAGGGTTAGGATTAGGATTGTTTAGGTTAGGGTTGGGCTAGGGTTAGGGTTAGGATTGTTTAGGTTAGGGTTGGGCTAAGGTTAGGGTGGGTTAGGGTTTTATGTATTTTTGCATTAGACATATGTTTTTGCTTTTTGTTGTTTCTGCTCTGCTATTTATTAAATGAAACCTGAGAGATTTTTCTCCATGTGGGCTCCAACCCTCTTCAACTTTACCTGTTTCTATCTTCTCAAAACAAAGACTGAGGCATTTCTACATATGCTTGGACTTCAGGTTGTTTGTCCCATCACTTCTGTCATGTCAACAGTCGTGGACTCTTCCCCAGTCATCATTAGGTCACTCTTCTTTTTTTGTACTTTTACTATACGTCAAAATACAAATGTACAGATGTGGAGAGAGTTTGTAACCATCAGTGTTAAAACGTGTACAAAAAGAACAATTAATACTTGATGAATAATGAAGAGGCAGCCTGATGAACTGATAAACTAAGATCCACTGTGAAAGAAAAGTTCCTGGTTTCATCATTTAGCCTCTCAGTGTCTTGTTGTGTTTATTCAATCACAGGACAACAAGGCCAACATCTAAACTGCATTATTTAAACCACAATATCATATGTATATTACTCACATTTGGTTATCATGAATACAGAAACACTGGGTCAAACCAACCCATCACCTTGGTTCTGACTGGTCACCTGATGGTGATGCATGTCAAAGTATTGCACTCTTTCATTTTTCTTGCATTGCTGATGTTCTATAAGATATGCAGTGTGAGAATTTAAGCTCATTTTTCTGTTACATTGACTGTAATTTGATAAGAACGCTCCCGATTCTCCACATGCTCGAGTGTCAAAATCCTCACAGCCCGTGAAAAAATGGGCTTTAGCAGCCTGATAAAACGTGCAAATGGTTTCTTGTCTTCACATAATGTGGTGAAGACTGGAGACTTGCGCATTTTGGTTTGTGAAAGCAGCCGAGACTTCCAGCTGACAGATAAGTGAAAGCGGCCTAATTTCATTCAGATTCACGATGAGCTGAGCAGCATTAGATCATAGATGTGCAAACAGCAAAATGGGAGAATTAGACAGTCACCGCTGTCGGCCATTATCCATTGTAGTAAGAATTGACAGCCTTATGGTGCTATCATCCATTAGAGAAATTACCTGCATCATGCAGGTGCCCTGCATCTCAGTCTGTGAGACCTTTCATTAAAAGCCTCAAAATGTTCTTAATTTCCACACCCTTCCAAAGAAAAATCTGTATTCCAAATGTTATATAAGCAGCAGGACATAATTAAATAGAGCGTAAACTTAATTTCATGTTGCCACAATTTGTTCAATTCATATGGGCTTAATGGTATTGTTCATTTTCCTGCATATTCAGGGGTGAAGTGTTCGTACCTGTTTATGTCTGGGGGGCATTAAGTCTGACTAATGAAATGACTCTATCCTCTGTGGCGTTTTAATCTATTCACTGTGAAAGTAATTGACAAGCCCACAGTGTGTGCATTAGGATAGCTCCGGCACCAAAGGACAGCTGTCACTAAAGCAATTAAAATGAAAAAGGTTAATTAATTCTCTCCAGTTTTTACCTGATATGAGACATTCACAATGAGTGAGTTTTCATTTCCAGAGGAGTAATGGTGTTTTGAGGAGAATAATTCATTTGTCAAAAAAAAAACCCACAAAAAAAAACACCAGGCATTGTCTGATAGTCTTTAATATGTCAACACCTCACAGAAAAATGTGCCCCAGGACAGCTTCAGCTCCAGATCTGAATTCTGCAGCAGGACGTGGTCTGAAATGACGGCTTGTTGTTTTTTAAAGGAAGATGTTTCTCGTGTAGCTGTGTGAGGATGTTTCACGCTTTAATTCTTATTTTGTGGAAACAAAGCTGTACATTTTTACTGCAGCTGGGGGGGTCAAGCGATATAAAATCAAGACGCATATAATTACTATGCCAACCACCTCTGACACTACGAGAGCAGAACCCAAGAACTTTCTAATCCACCTAAATGTCAAAGCAGTGTTCGCAGCCCTCCCTCCATGTGAATCTCCACAGGCTGCCAAAAGGCCAGTGGTTAGTCATCTGTTTACTCCTGCAGCTGCTGGGTGTCATTGGGACTCTGAAGGAGAAATCCCATGATTCTCTCTGCCATTTCTGACAGCTCCCGCCCAGACCACATTAATCAGGGATTGTGGGCGAGCTAGGGGATAGACGGCAGGCATGGATGGCTCCGGCCCCGGACAACTGAACCGAGGGAGGAGATCTGGGCCTGGAGATAACTTAGTCGTCCAAATGCTCCCGGGTTGTAACGCCGTCAGTTTCATTCATACGCATTGAGCTCATTAAACGGTCAGGTTCTCTGAGGAGACGCCTAGTTTTTCCTGTTGCTGGGTAAAATGGTGCTCTGAGATGAACAGGATTTAAGAATTGCGTGTTAAATGAATCCAATCTCTCCTGCTTGCGCTGAAAAATTTAATTTGTGAAAACCTACATTTCCTACATTATAATTATAAACCTCTACTGTCTACATCTGCTCTTTTTAATCATTTCACTGAGTTGCATTAAAAACAGTGATTTTAAAGATTAGCCCCAATGCTTGCAGTGCAAACATAAAATTGGAACATGCGGTCACTCCGACTAATTTCTGCTTTCCCAACGAGTTTATGCATAAGAGATAGAAAAGGTGAAAAAGGCCTGATTTCACAATTATCACAAGATCTGCCTCTTTATCCAGATCCAGATTCTTTCCTGTCACATGACCAACCCTCCCACCAAGTTCCATAACAATCCATCACGTAGTTTTTTTTGTGATACAAACAAACAAACAAAAAACAAAAATACTCTGGTGAAAACATGGCAGAGGCAATGATTGAGAGATGTTTTAATGAAGTGACCAATACTAGACTTAACTAAATCTACTCTATTCACATTTCTAAAGATTTAAAATTATTAATGTTCGTAAATATAAAGGTAAAACAGCCCAATATGTTTATTATTATTATTATTATTATCATTATTATTATTATTATTATTATTATTATTATTATTATCATTTCTGCGAGGGGAGGTAATGTTTTTGCCAGCATTGGTTTGTTTGTTTGTCTGTCAGTAATATTACTCAAAAAGTTATCCACATATTTACATGAGTTTTTTGGAGAGGAGTACGGCACAAGAAAAAATGTATTACATACTGGTGGTGATCTGGATCATTATCTGGATTCAAAATGTTTTGAAAAGGATTCTTTACCATTGCAGGATGGGGGTCATATATGATGCTTACAATACTTGGACAAAAATTACACAATGACATCCCCATAAGATCTAGCACACATCCAGAGTCTGATCTGGATCCAATTCATATTCTGGATCTGGTGATCCAGAATGTTTAAATTTATAGGGAGATGACAAATAATAATGATACAGACTGAACTGAGATCAGATTGTAGCTGAAACCGATCTGATTCAGTTTGGTGTCAAATTTGACGTATCTTAAAAAGTTACTGATCCTGAAGAAAACCACCATTAGTGAAATATAATTTTTCTAGAATAACTATCAAACTAATAATGACACCAATGTGATCCAGATTCTAGGGGCAGGTTTTCATGTTCAGTGAGTCACATTATGAGGGTCAAACTATCAGCGGACTCTTACTTTTATGTGCAATGACATAAAACTGAGCTGCCCAACACACATTATCATAATGCTAACATGCTAATTTCTCGTTTGCACTCAGTAGAAATACAGAAAAGTTCATTTCTGAACACCTGACAAATTGTAGTTATATTATTATTATTATTAGTTACAGAGATATTTATGCTTGTTGTCTTTCTACCAACTCTTGAAGGAAACACTTGACTCTTTAGCTGCACCAGCTAGTCGCTAACTGAATCTGTTCCTGGATTTATCCGGGCTTTTAGCTGGAGCTGCTGATGAATCAAAACAGTTCAGTTAAATGGTGTGAAACCGAAACAACGAGCCGAAAGGTGCCAAAATGGAGCTGAAAGGAAAACGACAACGAACGCCTCTCGCAATGAAATATTTGATTAGTGCAGTCCTATCTGTTGCACACGTGGTCATTATTAAACAGTACACAGCATATGTCGCGGTGGGAACAGATCCATCTCTCAGCAGCTCCAACACCAAACACATTTGTGCCAGACTGTTTACACTTGTAAGATTATGTGCATAATGAGGCTGCATTGTCTCAGCAAAGTACTGCTTTAATTCTTTGAAGCTGAACAAACTGTCCCTGGCACATTATGGTGGGTGGGTGGTGGGAGACATCACAGTCACTTTATAGAGATGAAAGAACTGGCCCAAACAGCGATCGGAGACATTAGTCATTCCTTCTTCTCGCTGACAGAAACACGCTCTCAATTTACGAGTCAGGTGCTTCCAGTGATTTCTGCCAGCCTTGTTCCTCCACATCATAAATTCCTCTTTATGCTCACTCATCCCAGAGGCAGACTTCTATTCTTTGGCCCGCCTTGTCATAAAATACAGGCCATGTTGGCATATGAGACGTCGTCCATGCTGCCATGAACGGTTACTGCGTTGCATCGTAGCATACATTGTGAAAGAGCTCTGAATTTGAATAGACAGCAGCGATCGCACCCCGAGGTGCACATTTGCTTCTTTTTTTCTTCTTCTTTTAAAAAAAAAAGGTTTTCTATCAGCGCTTTAATTCATTCCTTCTCTGGTGGTGACTCTGCAGAGCTCCCACTTTCCACCGTGTTCATTTCCTCTTAATGCTTCACGTTGAGCCACTGGCTCTCAATTTATGTAATGAAGGTTTAATAGCCAATTGGAAGATCCAGCATCATTAACAGCCAGTGTTAGTCTCATCTAGACTTTTTTCCTTTCTTTTTTTTTTTGATAACCAGGGGTGCGAATGTTTGTAAGGTGGAATGTGTGATTAGCGCCTGCTGTTTAATGTATGTCCTGTCTCTGAGCACGAAAACACATTTTAGCACATTTCACATTTTAAATGGGATTCAGACTTTATTAAATGAACTTATAGTAATCATCCTCTGCATCTCTTCCATGTCTTCATCTTCACTTTTGACCTTTTTCCTCATGATTAGCTCGATGTAAATGATTATTCCAGTGTGTACAGTTATTTTTGGATACTGCTGAGGCTTTGACACGTCTTATTACAGGCTGTTTGTCATGAAAGTCATAAATGTCGAAAGTGGAAATGCAGGACGGAGACAACAGCTGAATTTAGAGCACAGTTACGTTTGACTTTTTTAAGCAGCAGTGCAGAAAATGATCCTCTGTATCTCTGTCATCTCGTGTGTGGTCTGCAAGTTTTATTTATTTATTGCAACACTTATTTGCTTATGTTTGATCTGATGGGAGCCCTCTATTTGTGTCACTTACGGCTCGCTATTCGTGGCCTTAAAACTGCTAACACATAACACAGAATTTAAATAGAAGTACCTTTTTTTTCTTTTTCTCTGATGACTTGATGAAGATTATTTCTGACAGCTGCAATAACATGAAAATATAGATGGACATAATTCAGTTGTTTACCACAGTCGGTTCATGCATAGACATGGACGAGATTCCAACGACAATATCAGAGGTATATTCACTCTAACAATCACACTGCAGAAAACAACACCACTCAAAATATGTTTGCTTTTTCCATTATGCCCTCGAACGCGCACTGACAGACTCTTCTTATTTGCATTGACATTTACGGGTTTGCGATGATTACCAGAGACTGATTGGAAAAGACAGAAAGCATGATTGAGACGGAAATACACTATCAACATAAACAACTAAATTAGCAAGAGGAAACATTAATAAAATTGTTTTCTGGTGTGGAATCCTGAATATTTACATAAATACAATCAGCATATTTTTACGGTTGGCTTGAGAATTTCCTTTCGATGTAAGCAGCTATGCATAAATATGAGTATTGCAAGCCAATAAATGCCTCCCTAAATGCTCTCATAATGACCTTGGGGTAGGTCTGTTCATCGAAGCAGCATCAGTTTTTCAACAAGGATATGTTAGCTGCATTAAAGCCTGCAAGCATCTCAAGTTCCAAGTGTCTTTACTCCATTTTCATTCAAACAATCTGACACCACTCAGGACCCGAAGCTTGTCTCTGCGTCTTCTCTCCTTGTCTGGTCATGTGATCACCCGGTGGGGAGGTAGGGGGTGTCGCTGTGGTAGTTGTAATCTGGACACACCTTCTGCACGAGCTTGTAGTCGGTGCTGTAGAAGGTGATGAAGATGCAGATGACTTTAAAGGGCTTGGAGCACAGCCAGGACACGTGGCTCTGGGTCTGCTCCTGCGGGCAGCTCTGCGACGGGTCGTGGGCACACAATGAGTTCCTGGTGCCCCTCTCCACCTTCTCATACTCCACCCTGCAGTTGAACAGCTTTGTTTCCTTGGTCTCCAGAGCCGTCTGCTGCTGCTGCTGCTGCTGCTGCTGCTGGTGATGATGGTGGTGGAACTGCTGGCGCTGCTGGTGGACCTGGAACTCCACAGCTTTTGTCGGTGGGACTAGTCCCACAGACACGTTGCCCTGACCGGTCGAGTTGTGTCGGAAGTAGACGCTGAATGTCCCATTGCCATGATCCACGATTTTACCAGTAATGAGAAGGTTGAGCTTCACCGTCTTGATGTTGGAGTGGAAGTCGCCCCAACCGAACATCTTCTTGAACTTGCCGGTCTTGACGATGGGCCTCCTTTTTGTCCTGGATCGAGGATCGTGAGGGTTTGAAGAGTTGTAAAGCCAGTTCCACTGGTCCCGTTTAGAGTACGAGTCTTCTTCATCGTAGTTCAGATCCAGAGAGGTGAAGTTCTCTTTGTCATAGAGGTTCTGGGACAACAGACGGCTGATGGAGAAGGCCTTGCTGCTTTCAGTCCAGTAGGTCTTCACTTTGGGTTTCGAGGACTCTCTCAAGTCTGAATTTCTTGAAGCAGGTGAATCAGTACTGGAAACCTGGAAGAACAAAAAAATGACAATTACTCAGAGAACTCATGCTTTTTGACAAGACGGCTCAAATTTTCTCTAAAATATCCCTAAATTTAGACTTGAAACAATGTCTCTATTTTGAAGAAAGAAAAAAGTGATCCAGAATTTAATCAGCTGGTCCTTGGTCCAAGATCCACCCCTACATAAAATTATATAAAATGAAAGTATTTTCTGTAATTGAAACAAAAAAATCTAATCTAATCTAATCTATTCTAATCTAATATAATCTTCCACCAAATTAGACGGTCGTGCAGTCTTGGTGGTCCAGACCAGTTTTCACTAGGTTCAGACCAGTATTACTGCCATGCAAGAAAAAAGAAAAACAGATCTGTATCATGTTGATAACTTATTCATATGACATTATACTATTTATCTTGTTATAACAAGACCAGGGACCAGATAAAATGAGGTATTTCCACGATTTGAGTTCTTGGCTCTTTTTCTTGGTTCTTTTCAAACGTGTCGCTACACCACCTACCGCGACCCAACCTGAACCTGGCACCAGTGGTGAGGATCCTCCGCTACTTAGGGTAGGGAAGCTAGCCCTGCCCCGAGCACTGACACAGCTGCACCCACAGACAGGCACAGGAAGACAGGCTTTGACCCATTTTGGCTGTCAGAGAGGAAATACTCCTCCTGGCTCTACAAGACAGATAAAGGTAAGGTTTGGTGTAAAAGTAAAAAGAAATTACAATTAATTACACCATACATCTTGAAGCACCCAGATCACAATTAAAGTCAAGGCAATGGCTACACGGTGGCCAGGATGATGAAGAGAACTGATGGAATATATTAAATGTACAATAGCCTACCTATTCACTGGAAATATTTATAGGTATAAACACAGAATGATATTTGAGAATTATATATATTTATATACTCCTTCATTTTGAAAGTCGTCCCCTGCCCTCGTTTCCCCGCATGTTTAATTAAACAAGGTTTTTGCAGAAGTTTCCATTGTCAACGTTTGTCTTGGCATCAGCGTTGGGTGGATGCAATCTCCTGTAAGAACACACCAATAAGATACAGATGATATCTCCACACACAAGCATGTCAACACCTGTAACAAATGGTGTAAACACTGTATCCGACTCTTACAGTGTGTGAAATGTCTTGTGTGTGGCGTCCTAATCAAGATTGAGGGTATTCCTGCCATACTTCAAGATGAATGAAGCGCTTCTTGGTTGCAGACGTGATGTAACAGCAGACTATTACCTGCTGAATGTGACCTGAATGGATGATTGATGATTCATTCTGTGTCCCTTCTCTAACAATCACACAGATGAGAGAGCGAAGATTCCCCGTGCGCCCCGCAGAGTCCCGCGACAGTGATATCCAAACTCCGGCCCAGGAATGTGACAGCAGATCTATCTGGTCGAGGCGTTTACATTTTGTACCTTCGCCCCTAAATCGATACTCTGAAAATAAGGTCCCCTCTCTTTCAGAAGGTTCAACTGAAAGACATCGCAGAGTGTTTGTGCAGAAGTGATCTTTCTCTGAAGCAGGCGTTTATTTTATGAACTTCAGAGTGAAGGAGTTTGAAAAGATGGCCTCCAGTTGTTTTGAAGGGACCTTGATGATGAATGACCTGATGCGGTTGAACCGTTAGTGGCACTGCAAAGACTTTGGCTCAGAAGCTGTTACATCTTTGTTCCTGTCCGACTAGAAAGCGAAGCCAGAGTGTTTTAAAAATGCAACTTGATGCACAGAGTCAAATCTGAGCCTTTCAAACCCAGAAAACATCCCTGGATATCGGTACATCTTTGCAGTCGATTGGTTCCGTAGAAGCAAAAGAAGCAGCAGAAATCTCCCAGCAGAATGTTTGTAGTGATAAGATGAAGAGAAATATGAATTTCAGCAGTTTCCCTGTGCAGCGGGGCAGTTAAACGGTATTAATGGACACCGCCTTTTGTCTTCTATCGCTGGAAACAAAAGTCTGTCTTAATAAGAAGATAAAGTGAATGTGAGGATGAGGGAGGCTCTCTATTCAGGATTTATTGGAACCATTAGAGTCAAACATGAAGCTCCTTAGGATGTAAAAGTAGCAGTGAAACAGTACCTTACAGACTTATAGTCAGGAAAGCAGCTATAAATTCGATGACAGTGAAATTATAGTTGAGTCTTTATTCTTGGTTTTAATTATGTTTTAGGTTTCAGTTGTTAATGTTCATCTGATAAGTGAAAAAGTCCAAATAAATGGATTTTCTAGGAGCTAATGTTAAATTTGGAGCCTCTGATTTTTATGCACAACTTCTTTCAGAAATACATGTGCAGGATTTGGATAAACTGATTCGGTCTCTTTGTATTTTTAACGTTTCCAATGATCGTAAGTAAATAAATGACCTCTAAACGACCTTCGACCCACAATCCAAACTGTTAGCTCCATTTATTTTTCATGAATTTCTATTGTGAGACGTTAAAAAGACTCAAGTCTCTCATGATCAAATGAAATCTCATTTTCGTCGTGCAGTAATTACTGATGCCTCTCAGTAACTGGGTTTCAGTCTCAATGGAGTCCCGAAACCAGATCAAGGGATATTAGGAAACTGCTTTGAGTCAGTTTAAGTGACTGTCAGGATAATTAGTGACGGTGTGTGTGTGTGTGTGTGTGTGTGTGTGTGTGTGTGTGTGTGTGTGTGTTGGTGTGTGAGGTGGAGACGGAGGAAATGTTTCCCAAATGATGCATTTTGGACTCGGATGATTTAAGAGTTAGCATTTTGTAAGCCAGGAATTTAGATTTTCCATGACTGTGTGTTTTTAAAAGCACCATGACTTTCCGCAGCGTCATGTTATGAATATATTTGTACGTGTCGCTGGAATTCTTTTCCAAAATTACTAAAACGACACAGCCCGTCTGACGTCGGTGCCCCGTCATCGTCAGGCCTGTTCTTATTGTGGAGACTCACTCGTTGTCACAGCCGTAATGTTTGCTCCCCAAACTGTGACATGCAATTAGCTTTCATCTAAAGCACCTGACAGTCTCTGGATTAGAGCACATTCACAGAGACCCCACTTCACGGATTAGAACCCAACCTGTAATCCAGCCCGCGGAGATTAGTCAGATCAGAGGCAGTCCTGACTGAAGCAACGTTTATATCCAGAACACCCCAACTCTCTGCACCAACACTCGGAGGGCCAAGATTTACCTCTCGCCAGCTTCAAAAACATGCAAGCAAGGCACAAAGAGTGTGTGTGTGTGTGTGTCTGTGTGATGGATGCATGGATGTGCCTGAGAGAGATACTGCAGAGAGAAAAGAGGGAGGGTTCTGCTGGATAAAGGACAAGAGAAAAACAAACATGGCATCTTAAAGGTCAGCAGTCACTCTTTGATAACTTTGGTTTAACAGATATCGGTTTGTCTGTTGGGTTTTTATTAAATATCATATAAAGGACACTGTCCACAGATACAAGTCAAGTTTATTTTGCAGGTCATTGGCTTCTTTTTTAACTTTGTATTATAAATAATACATTTTTAATTTCAGTAGTCGTTGCTTAGGTAATGTTTCCATCTGTTTTGTTGACTCTTACCTTCTTATGACTGATTACTCAGGTCGCAAAGATGGATTTTCTCATCTAAACGTCTCAGATTATTTCATTTAAATATTTTTTATTTTCCTGTGTTTTACCAAATGTTATCTAAATCTATGGAGCAGACGTCTTTTTGCACTTTCCTTTCACATTATCTTATTTATTATTTTACTAGTGCAACCCTTGATACGACCTTTGAGATGTACAGATGTGTATTGTTACCCAGCCAACAGGTTGGAAACAGGAGGTTTTAGCTCATTTACTCAAAATCATGAATACTTTATAAAATATTTATTCATAAAGTAAAAGTCCCACAAAATATCTACATACTGTAAATCTAATGAAACACAGCAATGTTTTGATCTGAAACCTTCTATTATATATCACTAAAAAATTAGTTGATTAAGTGATTAATTAATCTGAAACTGTGAATCTTTAATGTATTTTTAAAGCAGAAATTGGTTGAGGCAGAGCTGCGTTTCTTTGTCCTCTGTGGTAGCAAATTAAATGTGTTTGGGTTTGAACTGCAATGAGTAACGTGAAGACGTCAAATTGAGCTTTAGGAGATTATAATGAGTATTTTTCACCATTTTCCTACATTTTATAAACACTTAGGAAATAATCGTCAGACTTACCGATATTGAAAAGAATCGTTTGATGCAGCCCTAATCTAGAAACTCATCTCTCAGAGGTTTATCTGCAGGATTAAAAGTCTGTCTGAGCTCAGAGTGGACAAATCTGAAGTTAGTTACTCCACAACAAATGGAATTATTTACAAGGGAAATATGGAGAAAAAAAACTCTTAGCAATATTTAAATAAACACATTACTTACCCAAAAAAGGTTTAAATAAAAACAAAACCTGCAGTGAGCCAGAATTAATATTAACTATAAAAAAAGGAGATGGTGTAAATCATGGAGAGACATATATTATCCAAAACAGACACAGGTATAGTCAAATAAACAGTTATATAGAAAACTAGAGGGGCACTCAGCAGAACGTTTACCCCCACCAGGGCCCACCAGTCCCCTTTAATTTAATCTAACTCTGATACAAATGACAAAAGTCCCTCAAGTAGTTTATGCAGAATCGATAAAAATGCTGAGAAAAGTCTCACAAAGATAAAGAGAAAAAAAAATCAGCGATCCGTCCTGTTATTCAGATCCACCCCAAAATTTGATGGTCATTTCTCCAACCCTCCCACCAAGATCATGTCAAATGGTCTTTGTGTAATCCTGTTAACAGATAAACAAACAAACAAACAAACAGATGCTGGTGAAAACAGAACCTCCATGGCAGAGGTAAACAAATAAACAACCCTCTGTTAATCTGTCTTTTTTTTATCATGCAGCTGTTTTTTAAAGGTTGTGTAAATTTTGGACTTTTCACTAAGAAAAAAATAGATTTTTGTCAGCTACACCCTGTAAAACTGGAACCATCAGGCTGCCTGTCTTAAAGTCTAAAACTGTTTAGTTTCCATGAGAAAATTATCAGCAAAAATGTAAAGTTTACACAATTTGTGTAATAATAGTTAAATCTAGACAGAGCCAAAATGTGCATATGGTGTTATTGTCCTTTTAAGACACTGTTTATCTTCATTTCTGTCATTTATTCATTAGTTTGTTTTAACAGGAGTAAAAAAACAAAACAAAATTAAAAGCTGTGTAAAATGTTTGTGTTTTGTTCCGGCTCTCCTCACTAGATTAAAGTGGGTGGGGCTCAGTTTTAAAAAGGTGATGTCATTAATTTGCATGCCCCAATCAGAATTTAGCAATATTTGAATCCAGACAATAGATGTCAGGTTTCGGGTAGTTTGGTCATGTTATCATTCTGCTGTCCATCAAACCTGTCCAAACCACACCCACACTGCTGATGCAGAGGAGCTGTTTATGTTTCCAGGCGTCTGTTTGTTTGTTTGTTTGTCCGTTGGGAGGACTACTCAAAAACAACTTGACAGATTTTCCTGACACTTGGTGGGAGGGTTGGACATGTGGCGGAGAAGTGGATCCAGGAATTTTACTTCACGTTCTTTAACAATGAGAAATAAAGCTTTTCTGATGTAAACATGATTTTAATCCTTTACTTCTCAAGCATCATAAAACGTTTCACAGATGTTATTTATTGTTGTTATGATGCAGTTTGCATAAGCGAACCAAAAGAAAATGGTTTTCAAAATATTAAGATTTTCTAATATATCCTAATTTTACTTCCATCGTGGAAAATATGCTTTCTTACAATATTTGACGTTAATCATATTGTGCTAGTACAATAAAATACAAAATAATTTCTAATTCATGTTCAATATAACGATTTCACTCATATTTATCTCTCAATCACATTTAGAGGCTTTCATTTCACGGCTCATAGTTTTCCCCAACTTTTCAACCTGCTGTTTATCATGCAGGAGTTTTCCCAGAACTCATTTAACCGTCTGTTAATATTATTCCCAGGTTTCGGTGTATGAGGCAGAATTCCTCTACAAGATAACGCAAACAGCAAAGGTATGCAGAAGTCCTTTAGGAAACGGCTCTCAGATTGCCAGATGCAGCGTTCAGGAGGGCTGCAGGACAAACCTAAATGCTATCTGCTCTTGGCGAGGCTGTGATAAGGCGCAGGCGTCTGCTCTTTGAAACAGGAAGATAAACAACCCGAGCATCCCACGGGAGCTCGGAGGATATTCTATGGGCTGGACCCCCAACAAATTCCACCTTTAATAGAACCACCGGCGGAGCCAGATGACTCGGCGGTGGGCTGTACACAAAACCTTGCGAGGAAGAATGAAAGTGTGTGTCAGTTTTCATTTACCTGAATGCTTGCGGTTGCTGTGCGGCTTGTGAGTGCGACAGTTCTGGGTTAACAGAGTTAGAATGGAGGGGGAGCAGCTGATAGCGGGTTTCAGATGCCACTTTAAGAATCTTGATTGGATGGAGAGTTGAGACGAAGCGTTCAGAAATTAGAGTTGTTGGGCTTTTAAAGTTTTGGTGCATTAACACCATCCTGCAGAATTTTTTAGGGGGATTTGTTTGATTTTTAAATTTCAGGCATTAAACTGATGCTCTAATCCAGAGAGGCTTAAAATGTGAGCAGCTCTAAGGGGTTTGGGGACATGTGGTTGTCAAACCTGTGACCTATTCGGGTATTCGCTCCACAACTGTCAGGAAAAGCTGTTTTTAATGGTTCAGATGCCATAAGACTCTCAACAAAGCAGAATAAAAGCGAAATCTATTGATTTATTGAATATTTGCTTCATTTTAGCTTCTTATTCTCCAGACAGGAAGCTAGTGCACGAGTGTTTTAGGTGCTGATTCCATCTTTAAGAGTATTTCCCACTGGCCACTTGGGATATGATTGTCGTCATAGTCATTTTCAGCGAGTTTAACCTGCCTCGCCTTGTGAGGTCCTCCCGTAGTCGAGCTGATGGATGAGCTGAGGGCATTTGACGCCCACTAAGAGTTTAGTTCCGTATTCTCCCAGTGATATCAAAGTGTTACCTGAGGGGGGTCAGAGATGATGACAAATCATAAAGTGTGTCAAGACATCACAGGCAGCAGCGGATGGAGAAGGGCCTATCGCTGCAGCACGGCTTCCAGAGGCCAGGGCACAATTACTAGCATGACTTCTGAGGAGGATAAATACTGTAAGCAGACAGACTGGGGGAGATTGGAGTGGGGCAGTTTGAAGACGAAGGAGGAAGAGGAGGAAAAGGGAAAAAAAAAAAACCCTAGCCACCAGTATTTCAACTTACCCAGAGGAAAAATGCATAATCATATTATTTCACACACGACTTGGTTCAAAGGCGGCCAAAATAAGTTTGGGAGGTTCCCATGGGTCTGTCAATCTGTTGAAGGGGCTGCAGGCGAAAGCTTAGGATGCACCGAGTACGAAACAATTATGATCATCCCATTAAAGCATGGCAAAGCAATTTGGCAGCCCAGTCTGGAAAAAAAAAAAAAAAACACGTCAAGTGATGCTATGAGATCAGCTCCAACGACGGCGATGCCAGCGATCATTTAAGTCACATATTTGATGATTAGTGTTTGTTCTATGTTGTGACAATAGGCGGATCCATGTTAGTTAATGTTATTGCTTTAGAAATCAAAGAACGGTCGGTTCCTCCGAAGTAGGACGGCTTCGTAAAGAAGAAAAGAAGGGGGGGGGGGTGAAATTATTAGTGCGCTTAGTCAGCTGTGAAATTGAGTTTATGGTTTTCAAGACGGTGAATTCAATTCGATAATGGGTATTAAGTTGTAGAGAATAATTAATAGTAATTGACTTCTTTCCATCACTATGCAAATTAAACACAGATAAAACCACAGGAGCTTTTTAAGGCCAGTCAAGTTTGTGGGATTAAGTTTATGGAATTTTGGTCGGGGAGAGGAGCGGCTCCTGTTCTGCTTTGATTGCTTTGTTGACAGATTTATCAGTGGGTGAGGGGTTACTGTCTCCGCCTGGATTAAAGGAATTGGGTTGTCACAAAGTGCCGAGGCTTTGAGTTAGGAGCATTCTGGTGTGCTCGTCATAAATGGGCTCAGGCTGCTCCGTCAGATGCATTTTCATTGAGCTGCATCTGTAAATGTGGAGAAAGGAAGGAGGGATTGAATGGATAGTGCTGATGGAGGAATATCCAGCAGGACTGTGTGCGGGTGGATCTGTCAAGATGCAGATTTGGATTTGGGAAGCTTCATTCCGACGGCTGGTGAGGATATAAGCATGGAGCGGTTACACATCTGGTTTGTGGTGGTGAGATAGTCATTACAGGAAAAAATAAAACACGCTTTTAAGTCGACTTTAACACATGAAAGATGAGAAAAAAATCTGTAAAAGGACATTTTGCTCAACATTTTCTAGACTTTCACATCAACAGCCTGATATTTCAGCGGTAAATTCTGACAACTCTCCTCTTGCGTTGCCTGAAACTCTAACATTTCTCTATGCAGACATTCTTTGACAATCCTGCTCCCAGAAGAATGCAGGGATGTAAAATGATATGAAAATCCAAAAGACATTTAGCTCACCAGAGAGATGACTGGCACCAGCAGCAGGACGGCCCAGAGACATGTGGTCTTCATGGTTCTTTCTTTGTCGTCTCAGCCGCCCCCCAAAAAAACCCTCCTTCTGACTGAGCCGCTATCAGCTGCCCAACTGGAGGAGAAATAAAGAGTGAGGAAGGCGGTCCTGAGGCGAGAGAGCAGAGATGAGTCTCCTCAGGCTCATTCAGGTGGGTCAGATGTGTGCTGTTAAAACGGGTTTACTGGGGGGGAGATTCTCCAGGCTGGAGAGACGGGAGGTGTTTGTGCATCTGAGTGTCACTGTGGAGGGATGTTTTATATAGCGCGCTCTCAGATTCAGAGAGAGAAAGAGAGAGAGAGAGAGAGAGAGCAGGGGGAGGGATGGGGAGACAAATAGGGTGAGGGAGGAAGGGGGAGCAGAGAAGGAGACTTTTAAGAAACAACTTTTCTATTAAACATCGGCTGGGGCTGACATCTAGTGGCCGTTTCTCTCCTCTGCATCAGCTGCTGTGAGACTTGAAGCCGTCATGCTGAGGTCAGAGGGCACTTGAACGCATCACAGCTCTCATGAAAGGCTTGTTCTGAAAAATCAAACCTATCTTTAGTCCTTCTGATGTGTAGCTTATGCTCTATGGTTTCGTTTTCATTGTTGAAGCTAATTATTACTTTTTCCTGATAATGTGAGGAAGCAAATTAGAAATGTTTAAACTGTTTAAACTATGACCATTACGTCCATAATGCCTTATGCAGGCATAATATATTCATAATGCTTTATGACTACACACAGACACCCATATATGTGTATATATATATATATTTTTTTTTTTTTTTTTTTTTTTAACTCTCAAAATGTATAATTTATTATAAATAAATAAGAAAACATCAATCTAACCCTTTAAAGCTAATTTCAGTTTATTAAGGGATTCTGCTTTCTTGTGAACAAAATTACAAAAACGGCTCACAAACCCTTCTTTGTGTGTTTACAACCGTGTCCTTATTTATTTTCAGGAATTCTTTCCATACATAAAAACAACCTGTACAAAACGGCTGAGCCTTTTCATCTTTTGCTTTTTTTCACAACATACAACTTGCATCATGATAACAACAATCAGCAAATATATCACACACCCACTTTGCAATATTCAAACTAAACATTTTCTGTGCAATACAAAATAAATGTACACATACTTTTCATATTTTTTTCTCCAAAAAATAAAAAATTGCTGTTATTTACAAATCCCACAACAACAAAAAACGTAAACATTCTCCACACCAGTTCTTTTTTTTTTTTTTTTACGTTGAACTCACCAGAAGCTTGTTCTCTTATTAACAGGTTGATTAATTTTTGTTTGTACAGACTGTTTTTTTTAAATCTCACGTAGCATGAGTGAAAAATGATACGGATTATACATGAGAAAGATTCCAACTCTGATATATACGTTGTTAAATGAGCTGAAAAAAAAGAAAATCTTCATCATGTCTACAGACGTATAGTGTCTGTTTATGTATTCTGTTTATGTATTCTGTTTATGTATTCTGTTTATGTATTCTGTTTATGTATTCTGTTATGTACTCTGTTTATGTATTCTGTTTATGTATATGTACTCTGTTTATGTATTCTGTTTATGTACTCTGTTTATGTACTCTGTTTATGTATATGTACTCTGTTTATGTACTCTGTTTATGTATTCTGTTTATGTATATGTACTCTGTTTATGTATTCTGTTTATGTATTCTGTTTATGTATTCTGTTATGTATTCTGTTTATGTATATGTACTCTGTTTATGTATTCTGTTTATGTACTCTGTTTATGTACTCTGTTTATGTATATGTACTCTGTTTATGTATTCTGTTTATGTATTCTGTTTATGTATATGTACTCTGTTTATGTATTCTGTTTATGTATTCTGTTTATGTATTCTGTTATGTATTCTGTTTATGTATTCTGTTTATGTATATGTACTCTGTTTATGTATTCTGTTTATGTACTGTTTATGTATTCTGTTATGTATATGTACTCTGTTTGTGTATTCTGTTTATGTACTCTGTTTATGTATTCTGTTTATGTATATGTACTCTGTTTATGTATTCTGTTTATGTATATGTACTCTGTTTATGTACTCTGTTTATGTACTCTGTTTATGTTTATGTATTCTGTTTATGTATATGTACTCTGTTTATGTATATGTACTCTGTTTATGTTTATGTATTCTGTTTATGTACTCTGTTTATGTATTCTGTTTATGTATATGTATTCTGTTTATGTATATGTACTCTGTATATGTACTCTGTTTATGTATTCTGTTTATGTATATGTACTCTGTTTATGTACTCTGTTTGCCCCATTCAAGTATTAAAGAGGACTGTTAGTATTTATTTACTGTCATTAAGGCAGAAATGACATTTACATGACATGGATGGTTTCAATTTATCCATCTTTGTTTTTATCTGTTCACTGGAAAATGTCAGCTTGTCCACAAAGTACACTCAAAGGATTTTAAGACACCACTGTGTTTATCTGCAAAGCTGCTCGGGTAATTTGTGTCGTATGAAAACAACAACCTGCCTTTTGTTCCTTATTAAATTTTAACCATTAGTTTAACCCTCCTGTTGCGTTCGTTTCTTCTTAACTAGTTTGGTGTTCCTGGTCAAAAATGGCCGCTCCATTCTAGCTGATTTCTAATGACCGGTCAGTCTTTACCAGGAACACCAAGGGTGTACACAGGTTCAATAAAACACCCAAAATGTAATAAAAATGAGAAATTAACTACATTTTTTAGAGAGAAAACTTTGAAATGGGTCAGATTTGACCGAAACACAACAGAAAGGTCAATTTAATCAGGAACAAAAGCAAAGTGACAGAGCACCTTTATTACAGCAGTAATCCTCCTACTCATGGACTGGTACAACCTCCGGGTGACGTCATCCTCTGGGATGGTGCTGTTTACATTCTCCCTGCAACCAACCCCACCAAAGGGGTTTAGGTCGAGGTTCATCGCTGACCAGGTCAGGACTGTGATGTCATTCTCCTCCAGAAACAGGGAACACAGCGACGTCGTCCCGTCAGCCCAGATCAGCATAAGGTTTTCTCACTAGAAGGCCGATGGTCTCTGCTACCGTAGCTACTGATTGTGGGTCATTACATGAGGTGGACCAGGGCAGGGCGGTTTGTCGCTGTTCCTCTGGCTACACAACGCTGACTTCAGCATGCAAGTGTCACTATGACCAATTTTAAAATAGAGAGAAGCTTTTCTCAAACGAGTGGTGTGTTTTTAAATCCCTGGAGCGAACCACTGGAGGTACAGAAAATTTAAAATTCTGAATTTTTTTTTTAAGGTTTAAATGAACTTCAAAGCAGGTTAAATCTTTAATTGCATCTGGGCAGAAATAAAGTGATAACACCAGACAAACTCTACAAACCACAAAAGGTTACTTTTACTACAACCAAAAAAATCAGTTGTGAGAAATAAAATCTGTACATATATTTACTTTAGATTCACATCTAAACATCTTTTTCCCTTCTAATGTTCTCGCGGGTTCCTCTGCTCTACGGTTCTGTCTGTGGAAGAGGCAGTGTTTTATGGCAATAGAAGGTAGAAGTCACATGTGCATATCATGCTGCACTAATATAGTGCAATGTAGAGCCTGAAACAAAGAAGGGTGGAGGCAGGCAGGCAGTAGTTTCCACGAACGACTGATTCCAGGCTATTCCTCCATCAGCATCGTACAGATCAGTTTATCCCACCATCACAGGCCTGTGTGCCTCTAAACCAAGCGAAAAAAGAAAAAAGAGAAGAAATGCCTCCCTTTTGTTCAAGACTGTAAAAGAGATTTGAGTCAAAACCCAGTTGAGGATTGAGAAAAAGGAATCCAAACCTTTTTTATGGAGATTTTCCTCTCCCTCCTCCCCTTCCCTTCCCTGCGGTTGACTTTTGGCAACATACGAACCGTCAGAGCATCCTAAGCCTCCAGCTACTCAGCATTTTATGGGACAAGCAGAAAAGCGTGGGGGAAGAGTTGTGCTGCCATGTTTCGGAGACAGCAGAAGAGCTTCCACACCCAGCTTTGTTCCCCCACGTCTGAAATAATCTTTTACAGAGGGGGCTGATGTGTAGGAGGGGAGGGCAGAAAGGCATTTCATTGAACACGGCGAAGGTCATGAAGGCTCTAGCAAAAGATGATGGTTAAAAACAAAAGGGAAGCGTGAATGGAGCTCTACTTGAAATGGTTAAACCCACCAGTGTCTCTGCTAAGAGGATTTTTACTGTACTTTCTCCGTTCTGCGACGTGTCCCTTCAGGCTGCAAACATCCATGTTCCTCGCTGTCATGGCTGTGATGAGGTGGGTCTCTGTGACAGGTGAAGTGTCTCCCCGAGGACTACATGTCCGTGTCCCCGTCGTAGGCGAGAGTCAGAGGTTTTAGTCGGTTGTTTTGTTGCCTCTGTCTCGGAGGTCTCTTTGGCTTTTTGCTGTGTGGAAGCAGTAAAACAGGGTCAGAGTGCTTTCTGAATACAAAGCTCACTGCAGTATGAACTGCAACACTTACTATGTCCTTACAGAACCAGCAACATTTTGTAATGATGAAAAACAAAAAGGGAAGATGTTGAGAAAAGAGCACATTTAACCTCAAGTGAGTTTGGATGGTTTAAAATCATAGTCACTAAGTTATTAAATTACTACTCCTCTCCAGTTCAAATTGAACTTGCAGATTTCCATGGAACTTTGTGGAGGTGTGGGGCATTGGGCCAGGCAAGCTGAGCAGACATGTAGGATTGTTCGGCCCCGTCGGAGGAATACGCTCTATTTTATATTCTTCTTATTATCAACAACAAACCCCATGAAAAGCCCAAAAGCAATAATGTGTTCGTTTGATATTTCTTCTGACTCCCACTCTGTCTGCGACTCTCTTCCTCCTTCATGCCTTCTGAAGAGGTCAAAACTGTAGTTTAAAAAAAAAAGGCTCAGTCATTTCCTGGATGTCACAATAATATCAGGCTTTGGGGGAATACTTCTGTTCACCGTTGTTGGTCTTTTCCAGGAATTTGTTGACAAAAATATAGATTTTCACCCGTCTTATTCTTTAGAATTTATTTGTATGATCTTTTCTTTTCTAAACAACCTCTAAACCTTCAGCGTTTCCACCAAAATTCACTGTGTGAGAACTAAAATTGAGTCTACACTGGTAAGAAAATGTCTGTTTCTCTATTAACTATTTAAATCTACACACACACATTAAGACTTTCTACAGTGAGCTGCATGAACCACATCAGGTTCCATGTGAAAAGGACACAGACGTCTAAAAGCATTAAAGGTTATTAGCGAGTTAATTTGCATGCAGACATTTACTACTATGCCTCTAGGGAAGGAGGGGGGAAAAAAGCTCCTTTAGAGGAAGACGGTGTGATTCTACCTTCGTGCTTCTCTGAGCTGTCAGCACCGACTCGAGCACAAGATTGTGTCTCAAAGTAATGGGATGTAGGATGAAGGCATTCTCAGACATATAGTATTTTATATCCTCTAGAGAATGGCTGTGAAATACAGTGAAGCTAATATTTAGCTGTGCTCTCTTTTGTATTGTCAAAATTGTAATCATTCCTATCTTGTATCTACAGTCCTCCACTTATCCTTGTAGGACAGTCCAATTAATTCCTCTAAACATGAAAACATTTTGTTCAAACTTTCTCCCAGAGCAGCAGACGTGTGATGTAACGGTCTGCGGAGTGTTGAGATGCTTCAAAAAGAAGATTCGGGGACTTTTCTCTGAACAGTTTCAGCGATGAAGAGCTGAGTTAACGCAAAACATCAGCAAACTTTCAGACAAACAGCAAACATTTTATGCTGCCATAAAAATGGTCCTAAGTTAGTCATGTTTACAACATCAAAAAATGTGATCATTTTATGGACAACAAAAAGCAAACCCCAAAATAATCAGTTTAATATGATGAGGGTCAAAGAAAACCAGCATCTGAGGAGGCTGGAACCAAAACATGTTTTTCACTTTTGCTGATCAATGTTGGTCATCTAATTATTTCACATCTAGTTATTCTCACTAAGATACAAGTCCAATTTGTTCAAATCTGTAAAACAGAGAAATAATTTACATGTAAATGATAATGAGCTCTTGATTTGGCAGGAAAAGAGATCGGAGTTGCCCTACTTCCTCTTTGGGCCACAAGAGGGCAACATGACATCATGCTGGTGAGAGAAAGTGGAGGAGACAGAGTGGAGTCTGTAGATTTGATTTAACATGTGGTCCAGAAACTGGGATAAAATAAGTCTCCATCTTATCATCTCTGTCAGTCTGCTATTACCCTAACACTAATACCCTAACACTAATACCCTAACTCTAAACCACCCCAATCCTATACCAACCCAATACTAACACCAACCTTAGCCTCAACCCTACCCCAACTCTGACCCAACCCAAACCTAAACCAACCCTACCCTATACCAACCTAAACCCAAACCCTACCTTCAACCCCTCGTAGCATCCTCCATGGTTGCTAAGTCTTGATCCTCACTTACTCCATCCCTACCCCAATCCTATACCAACCTCAACCCTACCCCAATGTCATAGTAACCCAACGGTATACCAACCCTAACCCTATCCAAACCCTACCCCAAACCCAACCCTAACCCTGCCACAACCCTACATCAACCCTAACCCTCCTTCATTTCATCATTCCTGTCTGCTCTTACCTAAAACCTAACCCTAAGTTTTACTGCAGCTTTAACAAATTAATATTCAACCAATTGAAACTACAGTGCTGCACCACCACTGACATACTCATGGGGTTGCGACAACATCATGTATATGTAACTTTACATTTTGACTGACACTGTGTCATCACTGTGGGGATGCTGCACTACTATGCTACACTACTATGCTAATACATTCTGTTTACACCGTCAGGTTAAAGGAACCCAATACTGAATCGCTCACATGAGACAATATATATATATTAAAAAAATATAAAAACAGTGAAATATAACTTATTTTATGTTAGATGGAAATTAGTTACCTGCCATTCATCTAAACTACATCTGAGCCAGAAATGTGGAGAACACCTTCACAACGAAGGCTTTAACCATTTTATCCTCCTGATAACAGCTTCATATTCACAACACAGATATAGGGTTAGGGTTAGGGTTAACCCTAACCCTAACCCCCTAACCCGATACTCTAACTTTCTGCAAGAAAGCAAATAAGCACATTTCCCAAAATGTCAAACTGTTTCTTTGAATAAAAAAAAAAATCTGTGTACCCAAAAAGTACAGCAGTAAATTCTGTTGTACTCCTCACTAGATAACAGTAATCTGTGAACATGTGTGGCTTGTTCTAGGCAGAGTGTGAGCTCATTGATCAGATATGGATCCCTTTTAAAAGTGGGTGCAAACAGACGGTAGTAGAGTATAATCAACAGGTAACCACCATCTACATCTACAGGCTCTAAAAACAAATCTTCCTGGATGCTTTGTCCTCACCTGCACCATCACCTTCACTCAGCTTAGTCAGGCAGGACAGGTGACTCTTTGACAGAGGTCACGGGGGGGGAAAGACGAAAGACTGCAGGTACTTAAAATCTGGAGGGTGTGTTTGGGAGGGGGGGAATCAACCCTCCATATCCTCATTAGCTGCTACTGGTTTGAGCCAGCTCTTGGCAATCGGGACAGGTGTAAATCATCTCATGTGCATTTTGGCCCGTCCAGACCACTGTCCCATTGGCGTCAGACTCTTGGGCCTTAAGAGAACGATGCACCTTGGCACAGTAGCTGCTGCTCTCACAAGACGACAGCATGAAGGTGACAAAAGGAGAAATAAAAACAGACAAACAAGAACTGTGATGTGAGGGGGGGGAGGAGGGCGGGGCTTTAAAGTGAAGGGAGGGGGGGAAATGAGGAGGGGTTTGGTTTCATGAATGGGGAGGATGTTAAATAGGGGGGCAATTAAACTCATCAACTCACCAAGCTAGGTATATCATAGACACTATGAATATGAGGAGCACAAAGGCTCCGGCGGCTACACCGTACACCCACATCTTCAGCTTCCCATCTGTGGAGGAGGAGGCGCGTCAGTTTGTCAAACAATGGCCACGAAAAGCTGCAACGCTTCGCTCTGGGAAAGCTTCAGAACACTTTTACACACGGCTGCTTCTTTTTTATGGCAACACTTCATGATAGTACATCAATCTAGAGTTTACAGTGTACTTTCACTGCACAAATAAATACTCACCAAATCCTACTTGGAGGTACAAATAAAGGAACAACTGGGCATTTTGAAGAGTATTAAATATTAGGAGCTGTGATTAAGTACATTTACTCAAGTACAAGTTTGAGGAACTTATAGTTTAATTTTACGTTCAGTATTTTATACATTTACTCAACATCTTTAGTTAATATCTACTTTGCAGAGTTAAAATATTAATATAATCTACAACCAACTAATTAATGATGATGTATTTTTATGGGTTAAGCTGCCCAGCAGTATATAGAATATTTAAAATCTGCTCTACCTTTTACCAGCTGCTATATTAAAAAGATGTTAATGCATCAGTAATTAATGAAGTAATTTAAGGATCAAGGCAGTTTAATTGTCCTTTAATTGTACGACAGGACAGTTTGTGGTCTCCCTTCATGCTACACACTTAGATCATGTTCACAGGTCAGTAAAATATGAGAAGAACAGCAGAAAAATAAAAATAAAAAGAGCCATCTACACATTTAAACCCAGTAAATAATGA
Source organism: Chaunax sp. Z400 (assembly GCA_037577475.1). Taxonomy (NCBI): domain Eukaryota; kingdom Metazoa; phylum Chordata; class Actinopteri; order Lophiiformes; family Chaunacidae; genus Chaunax; species Chaunax sp. Z400. Next base: position 28,011,765 of record CM075190.1, read on the forward strand.
GTCAATTTTTTTTCTTCAAATTTGTGGCTTGGTGAATATAAACAGCAGCAACAGGATGGTGATGAGAACACGGTCGCCATCTTTACATTAAGTATATATAATTAAATATATACTGCACATTTAATTTAACATAAATGCAATAATGTAATAAATATGATTCTTAAATGGGCCGTTTTGCTTAATGAGTACTTTTACTTTTGGTACTTAAAATATCATTTAAATTACTCATATTGTGCCTGTGAGTTTTGAATGCAGGACTTTTACTTGTAAAAGTATTTTCACACAGTACCGTTGCTACTTTTGCTAATGTAAAGTACCTGAGTACTTCTTCAGAGTACTTCTGTTAGGTAACATGTACGCAGGTCAGTGTTCTCCTCTGCAGTATATTTCTATATGAGTCCTTGTCTGATGGACTCCTGAACTTTAAACTGATTTCTCCTTTTCTTCCCAGAGGAACTGTTCAGTATTTACTTGGTACTGGATTCATTTCCATAGTACATTACAGGCTGTATTATAAGTCTCATCTTTATCTTTCTCTGAAAGGTAAAAACATGCTTTCGATCTTACAGTGATGAAGTAAAAACACCAAGAAGTGTGCTGAGAAAACAAGGAAACCTTTGGGAGACGAGCGATACAAGGTTTCCTGTATGTGATGAATCCTCCTCTTAACTCGATCTGTTCTGCACTCCTGCATCCTAAATGTTCCTGTTGCTGTCATGCTCCGCCGGCCTCAACGCTCTGTGCAAATGTTAGCGAGGTTTTTACGTGAGTGCCACAGACTGTTGTTGGATTCGTCTTCGTTGTCAACATGTCCAGCTTTTATTTCATGCACAGCTTCAGATGTGCTAAGACATAATGTTAATTAGACCCTGTCAAATCTGAATATGCCGAACACAGAGTGAAAGGAAAGAACAGTCTGCTGGTGTCATGTGAAAACCTTTTAACATCACTTCTATGATTACATGCTGCTCTGCAGGGCAACTGCTGGAATCCTCTTCCCTTAGGATGAATGTGAAAAGATACAGTGGTCACTAAGATGCAAGTGGAATTCTTGACTTCAAACTTTCATATGCATAAAAATGCATGAAAATGATGTGTTATGATTTACTGACCTTTATCTTGTCTATTTGTTGCCAAGTAATTGCACATTAGCAATAAATACAGGCTATATTTACAGTCATCATTGGCTGAATGCATTTCATTTCTACTATCTGTTGTTGTAAACGATTAATTATATTGTCAGAAATGTGTAAAATTTCTCACAGTGAGAACCGGCCACCGTCTGCATCCTTTCCTTCTGACTCTCTCTACATGTCTGGCTCAGAGGCAGTTTTATGTGGTGGTTTCTGTAATCACTACCTGACAACTGGAAAATAGGAGCTTGTGAGGAAACCATTAAGGCAGGACTCGCAAACCAAAACATGACAGTTTAGAGATGAAAATGTTTTCACCTGACAGCAACAAAAACACTCTGTCTCTTGTATTTGCAATTGTTGTGAGCGCTTTGTTTGGTGGATCTGACTTTTACCGGACTGTGTCATGTATGTGGTCTCACCTGGTCCGTAGGGCTGCAGGTACCAGGTCCGCCCATTACGTCCTGGCAGGATGGTGGTGGGCAGGGTGGGATTAATGGCACGGCTGGTCTTCACATCCCCTTTCTTGTCCCCCGCTGTGGGGATCTCCAGGATCGGGATGGGGGCGCACTGGTCCAGCTGCCCGGTGGGTGACAGCACCTCTGTGAATCCCTCCTCGCACATGCAGATACCAGCCTGCAGGAGGCAGTGCAGAATCATGTTAGGTTTAAACTGCAGGTACATTCAGTGCATCAAGGAAGCATCAGGATGAGATCCTGGATGATGGGATTGTCCAGAGTTCAACACCTGCACGTCCTCAGCAGGCGAGTCTCTGTCTCTGTCTCTTACAATCTACATAGAAGCAGCAGGTTCCAGAAAAATGAAACCATTTCACAGCATGTTCATGAGCTGCATTCATTAAACAGAGTTTAATATTTCCCCTGATTGATATAAATAGGATGGACAAGATATTAGAAACACCTGTAAGTAGCACAAACTAAAGCCTCCTCTCTAAAAGTAGTTCATCAAAAACTAAACATTATAACTTCAGGACTGTTGGATCAGATTATAAATGTTACCTCTGTGTTCTAAGGCTGAAGGGCAAAAATCATAATCACAAATATTTAAAATGATTCATCACTGACTTATTTATTGGATGTTTTTAACCTTTAAAACTTGTCTTTTGATCTGAAGATTTCTTCGAACTTTAAATATAATTCAACAGAAAAATTAGGATGCACAATGCACAATTAGGATGCACAATGTGAGACAGGACTGCTGAAATGTGACTCTCACGTCCTTTTTGGCTGCTATAAGCTCATCGAAATCCGAGCGGCGTGCAGCTTGGCGGCTCTACACGTATGACAGCAGTGAAGTAAACACGCTACAGCCTGAAGTGGTAAAAGCCCTCTGCTGTAAAGAGGCACACCGGGTTTATAACAAAAGACAAAACAGAGGCATCTTTGCAAAACCTAAAGCGGCGCAGCCATAATTTCATCTCCATTATCTCTCTTTATTCTCAGTGGAAGACAAACTTGTTATTTGATTAATATAGTGTAGATTTATGATGCTGGATTGAAGCGGTGACCTCAGAGATCCTGGACCCAACCTCTTATCAGGTCAGCCTGACCTGCTTATTAACCAGAACAGCTGATGATCAGCTTTTATTGAATGAAAAATACAAACACAAGTTATTAAAACAGATGAGATCCACCAGCTGCTGTATCTGGTGGATGCTAAACTTATTATCCTGAGTGACACAACAGGAAAGTACATCTTCATGCTGCCATCATTTCATTCAAATTGAATCCTGGCAGCATTGTGTCACAGTGAGTGCAGAGCCTGCAACTCATCCAGAGGACATGTGCTTCCAGCTTTATGTCTTTTTATTGGTTTTACTCTGTTTATACAGCTTTTATTGCACATCTGTCTGCAAAACAGATATTTCTCTATCGTTCTTCTTTAGATGTGGTCGTATGAGAACAAAGAGCTGCTCTCACCTCGCTGCAGAAAGACTTCAGCATGAGGCAGGGGGGGTCACAGGAGCTGTTGTCCACCGGAGGGTTCATGGCAGGACAGCCTCCTGCAGGTGGAGAGACGACACCATCAGGTGGAGTAAAAGGTGTTTTTAAAGGGGAACAATGACCACGAACACCTTCTGTGTGTCCTGGAGAGGCACTGATCCCTGTGGCTGAGGACAAGTGTTAGCCTCCAGCAAGGAAACCGACTTTGTCATAAGATAAAGGCTGTCAAAATAAAAAAAGAAATATAGGTGATGTGTATTTTGGAACTGATTCAGGTGAGGGACCATGTTCTCATGTGTTACACAGGGAGGAATAGCCGTCATCCATCATCCATCCTCACTTCTGATAGAGCTAAATCCCTGTTTCTTATATTTCTGACATATTTAAAGTACATTTTACTCCCACATTAAACTGACAATCACTGATACAAACTCTCTGTTTGAGCTGCTGCTTCACAATAAATCCAGCTCCACTTCTTATCATTAATAAAAAGTGTTTCCCAAACAATGTGATGCAGTAAAATAAAGAAGGTTATAAATAAGTTTAATGTCTACAGACTGAACCCAATTAAGCCAGAACCTTTTTTTTTAAAGGAAGGTGGAGCAATTCTGACTAAAAACACCAAAAGACCAAAAATTATGTCCAAAAAGGCATAAAAAAACAGTTTAAAGGCCTTTATTTCAATGGGCTGGAGTCCTTAAAAACACCAACTTACTCCTTCTTCAGGGTGTAGAGACAGGAAACATACGGAGTAATAACAGTATAGTATAATAGTATATAAAAAGTATATATTATATATTCGTATAATAATAATGTTTGTTTGCCTTTTTGGTCATAATTCTTCCACCTTCCTTTGTTTCATTCCCTTCATTGAGCTCCGGTGGTTTGAGGAAACGCTCCGGTTTCCCCTCTTTTTAACCAAAACCTTTTTTATTTGAAAACTTTTTAGAGCTGAAAAGAAAAAAATAGCCAAATAATCGGTTAGTGGGTCAATGGAAGTTTTAGTCATTCTTTAAGAAAATAAAACCTTGTAGTTGTGTCTCTGTGCACAGCTCAAGTTGTTTACATTTGAGTCTAATATCTGTAGTGAAGACTTAGGTAGAAATGAGTGGCATCACTGTACTGACATGATTCCAGTGAATAATTTCCACTGTCGTCACTTAGAGGCTACTTTTACTCAATGTCAGCAAAAACAATGAGCTTAATGCATCAAATATTTAAATTATGTATGTAAATGTATGTATGTAAATATGTAAATTTCCCCACTGTGGGACTAATAAAGGGATATCTTATCTATCTCTCTTAAATATGGATCTTGCTGCAAAAAAACAACAACAACTACATACCTACATATTATAAATATGGATGCTTCACACACATCTTCAGCTCATCAGCACAGAACATCTACACAATCACCACAGTCTCAAGGTGGTCACCTAAGGTTAGCGTCACCAGTTCATGGTCACAGTCTCCCTCCTGTTCATGAGTTATGGTGTTGAAAAACTAATTATGCAGAACATTATGATGTCACAGTTAAGTTGGCCAATGACCTTTTGTAAGCTGTCCTCTTTTTTATCCTATTAGACATTTGTTATAATTAGTCAATTAATTCTTGAGTCTTTGTTTGAATCAAAGAAATTCCCTCATGGGTTTTCCTGACATATCGCTTTATTACTAAAGTATGTACAGGCGACCCAAACACTAGTTATAGAAATCACTAGCATGGAGACATAAACACGTCTGGTTCTGACCTCTGAAACTGGATTCATAGATATTTTTCTTAGAGTTTTTAAATATCCCATCCTGGGCTTTAGTCAAGTCAAAATGTATTTATATAGAGTTGACCATTCTGCTGAACAAGCTTTAAAATAACAAATAACAGATGCCAAAAATGCCAAAACAATATAAAATTTAAATAAAAATAGGAATAAAAATACAATAAATGCAATAATAATAATAAACAAATAAATGCTGCTAAATAAAAGATAAAATCAAAATGTCAAACTCAACTCAATAGAAAGCTGTGGTGGGCGTTTTCTACTATTAATGGACCAAAACAATTAATTGAGAAAATAATCGATTATTCAATAATGAGAATAATCGTTAGTGGAACCTGAAAAGATGCAAATGAGCTGGAAGCTATAATCTGGTACAGGTACAGTGCAACAAATGGAAACATTTATGTTTGAATTGTACGTCGTCCCTTTTTAAATTAAATTAAATTAAATTAAATTAAATTACCACATTAAATTAAATTAAATTTAACAGAAAACTCTCCAGAAACGAGTAGATGTCCTGACAGTGTGAGCTTCATCCTTACAGTCCTTACCGGTGACATTGAGTCCGTCTGAGCGCTGGCACCAGATAGAAGGGCGGCTGGAGTTGACGCTGCTGAACCATTTGTACTCGTAACATTCGCCGCCTGGGAGTGAAATAAAAAAACAATCAACATCTACACAAACCATAGAGGGAGTCTGCTCTGAAGACCATTAATCATATGAGCGACAGATTAATAAAGCAGCTGCTAAGTTATGGACGTATAATAGGCCGCTGTCATATGATATCACCATCATTGTGTCTTCACAGAGGGGTCCAGTTCAACGTTTTAATCTCCAGTAAGAGCTTTTGCTTAATGACTTTCTATCAATGCTATTATGACTTTATCAATAACTCCATCAGTGCAGTAAATGGCCACATTTCCCACAGGAGCCCTGTGTGACCAAGCATCAGTCCGGCCAATTCTGCCAGCATAAATGAACAATTTAAAGTGGAACAAAGGAAAGATCTATTCTCCAGAGGCCTGGCTACAGTATCAGCTGCTCGAGTCGATGGCACAGCTCTATTTGCAGCTTTCACCCGACGATTTGTCTGCGGCTGAGACAACTTCACCCTTTATGTTCACTTTCCCCCAATTCTTCTCTGTTTGTTCTTGCCGTGGTAAAAGCTGAGGCCGTTTTTCAAATGTGTCAAGTTCTCATTGAACGACTCACTTAAACCGACGCCATCCGCCATCTCTCACAGGCAGATTGTAGTTTTACTATTATAAAAACGTTTCTCAATGGAAGAGCTGCTCTGGAAGCAAGAAGTAATGTCAGGAGTGTTTGCCCCAAGAAAACATCACAGGCTACTGAAAGCCTCTGTAGGAGAGAAAACATCTGATTTTGAAGCCTGTTAAACACACTGTTAGAAATAGACTGCACTTATATAAGGCTTTTACACCAACCTGTAACCCGTTCTACACATTCACACACAAAAGGAGGTGGAGCTGCTGCACAAGGCGCTAACTGGACCTTCCAAAGTGATGAATCCAACGTCAGTGATGGATGAAAGTAAAGGGTCTGTGTAATAATGAATGGAGTCAGGCTAAACCTCACTGTTTTTTTTTAGCCTTGCTAACATAGTAGCTAGCATAGTAGCAGGTCAAAGTTTTCTCTCGTCCAGTAAAATACTTGAACGCATATGAAAAGGTTTAAGATAAAGGTATGTACAAATATTCATGGTTTAAAAATAATAATAATAATAATAATATACTAAAGGCTAATTTCATATGATGCATCTCACTTTAAATGCAGAATAAACTGATGTTGGTGAATGGAATGACTTTCTATATTTATATTTCTAGTCTGACCACTCAAAGAATTCACACACATTCATACAATTTTGGCAGAAAAAGCCATCAGGAGGTTCACTATCTTTGCCAAAGGACAATTTGTTATTTGTAGTTACGGGGGCCAGGAGTTGAACCACCGAGCCACAGCCATCTTTGGTTGGTTGAGGCATTCTAGAGTTAATATTCAACCACAGATAACATCACATGGGTTTATTTGAGCACTAGTTGAATGTGGATGTCCAGACAGAGATACAGGTCTGACATTCAACACGAGTCATTTTTAATGTACCTATTTTGTCTCCCTCTGTCCCTAAAGCCTGTCCCCCCCCCCACCCCACCTGGGGTGATGCTGTAAAACCAGGTCAGGCTGGTGAAGATGGCTGTACAGTAGCCAGGGTGGGAGGAGAGGAAAGCGTGGGAGGCGAGGGAGGAGGGTGGCTGCTCTACAAAACAATGGCTAACTGTATATGTTGAGCTTCGGTGGGGGTGATTCACGACCCTTACAGCACCCACTGGGCGATTAATGAGCCTGGGGAGCTGCAGATATCACAACAGTAAATGAGTGTGTGGGTTTGCTCTGGTTAGAGCTCTGACTCAAGGAATCTCATCTGGGAGAGAACCAATTAACCCAGAATACACAGGGGAGACAACATGGTAGCAGTTGTTAGCACTTTTTTCTGTTGTATCAGGGGCTGGATCTAATGTTCTAGTTTCCTTTGACGGTCCATCATCCAAGACCAGATCCATAGAAGACTAGATATCCTGCAGGTATGACCCTGAATCTCAGTGTCTTTCTGTGTTAGCCTTCTGTTACATACTGTAAGTCCATATAGCATACATACTTACATACTGTAAGTCCATATACCATACATACTTACATACATGTAAGTGGAGTCTGTTTACTTAGGTGTATGTTCATAAAGAAAATATACACATTCATCAGAGTTTGGAGCTGCTGGATTTGCTGCAGGCTAATTTCCATGCACTGAATAGTTCATCAGTCAACGAGTTTCCTCACCTGTGCAGGGCTGAGACTCCCAAACCTGGTCGGGACAGAGCTGCAGGTTTTCCGGCTCCTGGGCCAACACGGCTCGCGAGCGAACCTGAACCGAACCGAAGTCCACGCCGGCCCGCTTGACGCAGATGCTCACACAGGAGCTCCAGTCGGACCACTCCATCAGGTAGCATTCACCTGCAGGGGGGCAAAGAGGCAAAACACATCATGGAAGCTTTTCTCCCTGTCAAGTCAAATTCTTGGGAACACTGAAAACTGTAGTTACAGGATAAATATCAATATCAATATTATATGTTTTAGACAAAGTTATAGAGAAGCTCATCCAGCACTGCAGCCTCAGGCACAAGAGAAATATGGAGGTGCATGAAAACTCACAAAAGTTTTCTACGCCTCGATTTAGGTGCAACTGTGTAGTGGACTCTGTACCACTTTATATTTTCTGACATATTTTATCATTTCAAATTGAATTCTGAGCAATGACATCATAGTCCGTCTACATAAAGGAAGGAATAAATGAAGAAAATGGCGCAAAATAGACAAAAACACAAAACCTGTCGCCGAAATCTAAAAGAAATTTTTTTTAAAGAAAGAAAAATGAACTCTTGCGGGAATTAACCTCAACAATGACGAGGGTAGAGAGTTTTAAACCCTAAAACATCCTTAGCCTTCAGATCTAGATTTACTTCATTAGATATTTTTTGGCATCATTTTGACTGTTAATTTATCTAAATTGGCCAATAATAAATCTATTGCTGTACTTGTTTACACCTTTTATTTGAGCTTGCAAAAATAATAGATATATTCCAGGTTTAGTGTGAGTCCTGGTAGAAATCAGATCCGTAACTTTGGCAGGACTAAAGCAGTCTTTTACCTGCATATCTATGGATGAGCAGAGCTTAAATCTGGGTGAGATATGAAGGTTTAAGGTAGAAAATATCCATTTATATAAATAACTGACTGATTAGCTAATTCAGATGGTGCTTTAAAGAGGTTCAGGAGGACGTTGGAAGTGCAGGCCAGGTTTGTCTTGATCACAGCTGACGACTTGCAGCTCATCCAACAGCAGGGGAAATATCATGTGGGTCAAAGGTGGATGCAACCTGCCAGAATTCCCAAGCTGTTCCCGGTCAGACACAAACAGCCCTTCCTCCCAAACCCAACCACATCACAGTACCTGCCTGTGCCTTTGATTGCTGTTTGATACTTGAGTGCTCCTGCAGTTCTGGAAAAAAAAAAGGGGGTTGGACTGAGTTGTTATCTAGGTCAGCATTTCTCAGCGTTTTCCATCTCAGGGACCAGAACGCATTTGATGATTTTTTTTTCTCCTTCTTTTCTTTTCTGCAATATGAGAAATCTGCCAGTGGAAACACATGCTGCTCACTCTTAAAATGTAACATCCATTCTAACTGTGGTGCTTTTAAAATGAGACGCGGGTTGAAGAAACGGTAACATTCTCTCTCTCTACATTTTAGAGAGATTGAATGATGAACGATCAATTATCAACCAAAATAGACACAGAGCTCTTTGGAAATGAGCTCCACATTTTTATTTTGTCTTTTGGCAGGAGCAAGTAACACTAATGCTGCCTTCAGGGACATACTGACACTGAAAAATAACAGATTTATATTTAAGCTGCTCTATGTGAGAATACAACCCCTCTCATCAGGCTGAATCATAAGGAGTTCAGCTTCCCGTCACTTCTCACTGAAACGTTGTAGATTTGTCCTATTTACCTTAAGGAAACACTCGTGCTAACTTGTTATATGTGCGGCACAATAACGGGGGCTGCAGCTGGAGAGGATGAAGAGCGTCGCTGTGGTTGTGTGGAAGGAGCTGCTGCTGCAGACCTGATGGATGGAGTCCAGCAGCTGTCTTCTCTCTGCTCTGCTCTGTATACATCAAACCCAGCAGCTGACAAGCCTCTGTCACAGAGCTGACAACAACTCATCACACCCAACGCTGAAGTCCTAATCCCATCTGTGAGATTCACTCCCTCTTTCTTCAGAGGGGAGCGGGGGGGGGGGGGGGGGGGGTTGACATCCTTGGTGCAGAGCTGATATGATGAATATCATTGATCCAAGTGTGATCATTATGCCACTGTATAGTTACCTCTGCTACTGCTAAATACAATTTCACTACTGATGAAGAGGATGAGGACTGAAAATATGGCTTTCAAAAACCCTGTAGCAAGGTTCATATGAACTGTGTCCACCTTAACACCCTCAGATCTTTCAATGGACACGACTAGATCAATGATCACCCAAACACATAAACTTATTTTACTTGATGTCTGTAAGCCAATCACAGAGTTCTACATCATCTTAAGTGAACTGCAGTAAAGCCCCGCCTCCTTTTTCAGCAAGCATCGCAGGGCATGAGGCAAAGGGTGTGTAAGGCACATTTTAATCAATTAATCATATTGTTAAAGGACATAATTTATGTCCAAACTGTGTTTAAAGTAAAGATGAGATGTTATATTACTGATACATGTCAAAGTATTATAGGTTTTACTCATGAAAACATGCGTCAGCTGGAACAGATGTTCTGAATGTCAGCAGAAAGGAGAAATGGGGAAATACACAGGGAATTACTGTAAAACACAGAGTTTTTTTAAATCAAATGTTTTGGATTGATTATGATTTATGGGTGCATTTAGAGGAGAAATCAACCATCATAATAATTGAAACATAATTGGGTTCTGAACAGGTTAAGTCTTAAACACACACACTCAGATTTTATTGCTATATCAGCCTTCAAGTGTCTATTTTTCTCCATTTAAACCTTTATTGGATTTCTTTATTGAGACAAATCTTTTAAAAAAAAATTTCAAGCAAGGTTGCAAAATGCAAGTGAAAAAAATGAAGCTAAGCTACTTCAGGCAGACAAACTCACAATACTCACATGATAGGCTTTAATTCTACTTAACAGTCATTTAACACACCCACAGATTCCCACCCCTCCTTCTGCCTATCAATGCTGCTGCTGCTCTTATTGCTGCCTGCACTTTCAGCCCCAGCACCACCTCAGCATCCACCTGTAGGCTCCAGTTAGGGGGTTCATGAAGTTTTCTCATCACTCCCCTAAATGCCTTTATGTAAACTTATCTGCAGGGAGTGATTAAAGACAAAGCTTAGACACCAAACCCAAACTACTGCGTGTTCTGCTGTTGTGATATATAGAAATATTTCCAGGATTATGATCTCAAGCAAGGGAGAGAAGATGGGAAAATGTGCTGGTGGATATTTCATTTCTTTTTCCTGCTGCGTGTTCAACCTCCCTCTCTAGGAGAAATCAAATAAACACAAACTGTTGGTAACCACCGAGCTGCTGTCCAGAGTTTGTGCGCTAATTAATTCTAATTGCTTCTACTTTGCTATTTTTTGTTTGGTGTTTATAAACTGTCAGAACATAAACAACAGATATTTCAATTCTACTAAGAGAGGAAAGGATAAATGCCTTTTGAGCAGCTGGTATGTGTTTAATATGAAACATCAATACAGGAAATGTTAACCGTCGCTAACAGGAACTTAACACTGAGCTGAAAAACGTCAGAGTAGAACTGATTGTGACTTATGAGTAAATAAAAACAGTATTTTTGTCAAGAGGAGAGGTTTTACTGATATACCATGTTTAGAAGTTAAAGCCTGATTATCTCTCTGGTTCAGGTTCTAAAGACTTTGCAGGGATCTGAATCCCTGTTATATTCACCAGTGGTAAAATGTATTCCTGTAAAAAATGTTGATGGATTGTGACTTTAAAAGCAAGACGCTGTGGACCAAGAAGGACAGTGGTCTCCTGAGTGTGAAGAGTGATGCCTCTGAAGGTGGAGTCAGCGTGTGAAGGCGACCGTGAAGGATGCGAGGAGACGACGCCTGACAGTCGACTGAAGGTAAAGTCTGATACGCTTCTGATTTTAACACTGTGAAGACTACAGCTATGATGTCTTATGTGTGACTTTATAGTGAGTTAAAATACGTTTAGAATGCTTTATGAAAACATTCTGCATGTGACAATTATTATTATTATTACCTCTGTCAATGACAGCTGGAGGTTATGTGATGGTTACCATGTTTGTTTTGTTTGTTAACCTTATTTCAAAAGGTTGTGAATAGATTTTGATTCAGTTTGGGGTATGAGAGGGTTTGTTCAATTCTGAGGTGGATTCTGAGTCATTTTTTCACTTTCTTCAGGAGGAATAATGATGGGGCCACTCAAAATAAAAAAATAAAAATACCCACACTGTAAAAACATGGCTGCAAATTTACAGTGAAATCTGGACAATATTCTACTGTGTAGATATTCTACAATATCTTTCTGGTTTATCATCTTTTTAGTTCATTATTTTTATACGTATCTTGTTTATTGGTGTTATGATTAAACAGAGTTTTATCATTTAGTCGGAGTGGTTGTGGCTCAGGAGGTAGAACTGTCATCCACTTAATGAAAGGTTGGTGGTTCCATCCCTGGTCCCCTGCAGTCTACATGTTACTTTGGCTCTGGCTCTGTTAATGGTCAGTCTGACTAGAGAGGTGCTATATAAGCACAGCCCATTTAACAGCGCAGGTGAATCTGCTGCCGGTTAATTACTGTACATTTGCAGAGAGGTTCCACCTCTATGCACTACTGGATCCTGGATCATAATCTGGATCTGGGAGATCCAAACAATGCTACTTAATGATACTGCATAGACTACTACGCATAGACGAGTGTCATAATGTATAATAATCCTCACCAACCTCTGGTTTATAATGTGCCAACATCATCCATAAGACACTTGAACTTATAATTCATTATGACTCATATCTACAATGAGAGCATTATGTGTGTTTATGAATATAGTCATGCATTACAATAACAACGCCCCCATAATGCATCATAGATGTGGTCTTCATTTAAAGTGTTAACACGATTTTTTTTACTGTATGTGGACAAATTAGAAGGTACACTAGACTCAAACTGCCAGATGTGTTGTTAGCCAGAGGGCAATAAACCAATCAAGGACTCGCAGCAATTAAAATGAAACCATGCATCTGTGTAACGTATAAGAGAAGGTTCTGCTTTGCATGGGTGTTATATCATGTAAATCACAACAGATGTCCAGCTCAGCAGAAAGACGGTGCTGAGGCAGAATCACTCACCGAGACCAAAACAAAAAAAACAAAAAACAGCCATCCTGTGCAGGTCGGTGGAGCACCGACGCTGCCAGGGTTGAGGGTTTGTTACCTGCTGGGGCGACCCATGCTGAAAATGTGCACACATGGCACACTAACAAGGGTTGGATGGAAGCTTCAACCAAATGACACACTGCATCAGTCTTTTTTTTCATTTTTGTTCACACGTCACCTGCTCAACAACTATGCATGTATAGAGCGCTGCTAACTCAGGAGTTAGCATCACCCTGGATCGCTCGACAAAAAGCCACGGGGATTTTTCTACTGGATTTGGGATTATTGCGGAAAATAAGATCCGTGGTAAACAAAAGCTTGTGGTATAAATACTTTTTAGAGGCTAAAAGCAAAGCTATGAACAAACTAGTTCTTCCTCAGCTCTGAACTGAGGAAGCCTCTTGGATGAGAGATGAAACGTCTTTAAAAAAAGAAGTTCAACCCATTAGGAGAATTACACCACAGAAGCATAACTTCAACGTTACCAACATTAACCCTCCTACTATACACACACCATAAATAATGATGAATCCACAAGTTGTAAAGTTTGACTTTTGCCAACCGTACGCCAAACGACTTGTCAAGAGATTTTTACTGTCGCAGACAAATTTACAATGTGGACATAAATTCAGATGAAGGCTACTAGGCTGAAACGTTAGCATGTTTGTTGACTTGGCCGGGATAAAAGTGGTGAAATTGAGATGAGTCAGTTTATCCTGGAGTTTTGTGTGTGCTCCCTTTTTTTTTTTTTTACCTTTAACAACCAATAGGTGCGTTATAAGAGTCTCAATGACTATTTTATAAATCCATGTCCTCGTTGTCATCAGGTTCATGCACACCATCCCTTTACTGCCCATCTTTTTGAACAGCCTTGGTGATCTTTACAATATGGCGATCGCTTGTCTTGACAGTGATGTCATATTTCCTGCCCTACAGTGAATATGGATCTACACCTTGTTTCACATGAGTCAGGCCTTCATTGAACAATGAAAACACTTCTTCAAACTGCTCTCCTCTGAATCAGTATCTCCATTCATATGTCAGCTGAATAAATGCATGACATCTCTTGTCATTTACAGGAGATGTTATTCAGTGAGGCTGCAGCTATGCCTGCTATCTGGTCTTTTTTTGGAAGCCCTCAGGGTTTTTGTTATCTCGCCCACACAGATTATTGATTGCACTGCTTTTTTCTGTATTATTTTCCCTAACAGATACTGTATGTCTTCATGTGTTTGTGTTTTAATCACTTTTCGTCGATGTTTCTTCACTGTGCAGTTGTATTTAAATAGAATGAAAGGGTCACAGCTGATATCTGGATTCATCTGAATAGGTGGGTGGTCTTAATAGTTTGTGCCTCATTCCTCACGAAAACAGAAAATAGTCCTGACAACGGCAAATGTGGTTCAATGAACAACTAGGGAGGTCTGTGAGGGATCATCACACTGTTTCACACTCTCTCTTTGTGACTGTGAGCTGAAAAGAAGTGGCTGTTGACTTATATTTCACCTCCTGGGGATAGACATCAAGTAAACTGGGGAGAAAATGGGGGGAAACTGGAAGCAAATATGAGACTCAAATTGGCCTGTAGAGAACCAGAGACTTGACGACCTTGGCAGAGGAGAGTAGAGGGCTCCGAGTTCCTACAGGCACTTAGAAAAAAAGAAGCACCCAGCAGTAAATTTAACACTCCTATAAAACAGCACAGTTATACAAAGCATCTGCCAGAACATAATGTAGTCCATTTATGCCGCCTTCAGGCAAGCTCCTACCTCTGATTTTAGAGGTCATGACAGATACTGAGAGCTATCGGTTAGAAATAATAAAATCTACCCTGTAACTAAAGTATTTTAATGGCTGCTTTGCAACACAATTCAAACTGCTGATAAGTTTTGACTGTGTTCAGTTGCAAAGCGACGTCTGTGTCCGGCTGAACCCGAGACCTGCTGTCCTTTGTAACGGGTCATTTATCTTCTGTCTGTCTGGGTTCAATGTCTGGGTGTTGGGTTCAATGTTACATTAACCTGTAGACTACTATGGCTGCAACTAATGATTAGTTTCATTTTGATTAATCTGCCAGTTATTTTACATTTAATCACTGAATCATTTAGTTGATGAAATGTGTAAAAAAGAAAAGGAAAAAAAAAGCCAATTACAATTTTCCCAGAGCCCAAAGCGATGCATTCAAGAAGCTTCTTTTGTCCAAGATGCAAATACTCATTATGTATTATCAAAATCCTCACATTTAAGAAGCTAAACTAGCACATGTTAAAATGATTTTAAAAATTAATCGATTATCAAAATACTTGGCAATTCATTTCCTTTGAATTGACTAATTGATTTATCAGCTACTCTTTGCAGCTCTATAGACTACAGGTGTAAAGATGAATCCCCGCAGTGACTGAAGCCTTGGTCTGTTTTGACAATCTTACTTCCAAAAGGATGGCACTGATCCAGGGAATGATAAGAACAACACCCAATACGACTGTAGTCATATTTGCACAAAAATGATGACAATGACACAGAAGCTGTGTCCCAGTTCAGGGGCTGCATCCTCCGGAGGCTGCATCTGTAGACCGAATGCATCACGAGGCCTGTCCTAGTTCAGAGACTCCTTCGGATGCGGCCCGGGCTGTGAAGGATCGACTCCATGGATCATTCGCAGCCCATCCTTTCCCAAGATAAACTGCGTACCGATGATTACGATCAACAACAACAACAACAACAAAATTAACATTTATGGCTTCTGGCTTCCAGATATAAATTTCACTACATGTACTATTATTATCACTGCTTCTTCTCCATGTTGTTTACCACAACATTTACTAATGTATTTATACTAATCAACTCCAACCAGTATTGTTGCTAGGCGACAGACACAGCGCCTCGTGACGCAAGAGCAATAACAGGAAGAGCTGGTGAGATTCTCTGTAGACCAAACCGTCTGATGTAACAGCGTTCAACGCAGCCTGCCCTTCATGGGTGAAGGACTTTGTAGACCCGGGTCCTTCGAAGGATGCAGCCCCTGAATTGGGACACAGCTGTAGGCTGTGATACATCCTTACTGCTTCTACTCAACCCAGCGTTTAGAATCAGGGAGCTGATGCAGAAAAGGAAGCTCAAAGCATATTATTAGGAGCATTATTACCTGGACAGGGGAGCGTACAGGCCTCCTTCAGCCTGATCTGCTTGTCTCCGTCGATCGCCAGCTCCAGGCTGCTGCACAGCTCCTCGTCCACCAGGCTGGCCTCGCCGTCGCTCGAGCCGTCCGACACGAAGCAGGACAGGTTTCTGTAGCGCGTGCCGTGTCCACACACCACACTCTGACAGGACAGGAACACCACAGAAGAAGAAGAGGGAGGAGGAGGAGTTAGTCAGAGCTTAATGATTTACAGCTATGGCTGGAAGTTTCGACCTTCATTAACTGATAACTCAAAGTCACATTAATGCTGCAAAACTAAAGCCGTTCTGCTGTGATGAAAAAGAGGATGTTAAACTATGATGCAGTTTTAAACGTATATAATTATGTTATGTTATGTGTGTGCATGTCTTTAAAGAAGTCAAAGGCCAAGTGTGTCGGATTTATTGGCATCTAGCAGTGTTTGGTTTGTCCCTTTGGGGATACAGTAGAGATGTGGCCGTGCAACATGACGGACTCCATGGAAGATATTAACAGGCTCATTCTAAGGTATCAAAAACACAACAGTTATGTTGTTTAATTAGTCACAAAACTCACACATATGAGCACACAGAACAGCAACGGAGAGCAGAAAACCTTTCTCACGAGAGACGACTGCTGTTCAACATACTGACCTGGTGACCTTATGATGGAGCGTAGCATATGAGCCTATGCAGCTAACGTTAGCCTTGTTGCCATGCACCGTATCCATGCTTCATAAACACCCAGGCCCAGGTTCATAAACCCTGTGATGGAACATGTCGAAATGTTTTCTTTGTATGCTCTAGAGCTACTGAATTAAAATCACTCTTTTTTTGTGGTGCTGTGAACATTTGCTGCGACAGATGAAAACATAACTATTAATATTATATTCTACTTCTAAGCATAGATCCCACAACACCGGTCCTTTAAAGGTAATGAAAGGTAAAGGTCATTATCCCTTATTATTACCATTATGAAATCAATACCAATCACAGAGGATGAGACATAGATAAGTAGAGAGTTTTAGGCTGAACCAGGAGAATGATGCTGATCCTCTACATACCATTTAAACCATGTCCTTAATTCATGAACCGATGGAGAGGATTCTCTCTGAACAGACTGGATTTTCACATATTTTAAGCTGAACAAATATGTAATAAAACTCTGCACAGAGAGGCCCGTTGTTTGTCCTGTCTGCAGCTACTCTACCTCATACGCCTTCATTCAGTTAATCCACAACAAACATCTCTTTGGTTTGTGTTCTCATGCTTAAAAAAGGCCATTTTGCCAATTTACCGTCTTCTTGAAGTTGTGTTCAGTCTATTTTCCCTCTTAGACATGAATCATATAGACGCTACGCTGATATTAAGTTACTATGGAATCCCATTATAAACAAATTAGTGACTTAAGGTTTAAAATTTGATCGTTTTGTTTACTTTTAGTACTTCAGATCAAAAATCATAATTCTTAAAATATTCATGAAATAAATCTGCATCTTCATGGTTGACACTTTATCTGCTGTACTCATTTATTGTGTTCATATTCTGCTCTTCCCTCTTTATGCAGCAGTAGTCATTGTTAGTGTCCGTCTCTTTAAACACACAGGGCATTGATAGGAAAACGATGCAGCCCATCAGTCCATCCTGTCTTTAATTTCATTCACTGTTTACTGTTCTCTCTCCTACAGCCACGGCAGAGGGGAAATCCTTACAACATAAACCAACTGCAGAAATCCTGTATTAATAACTGGATAACAAGAGGAGGGCTGAGGATCCATTCATGTTAATGGCTTACAGTGTATTATGGGTAATGGCTGACCTCAGATGGTTGTAAATGCAGTTAGAAATTTGTTGTCTGTTCTCCGTCTGTTCCTCTCTGACATACATACGAGGAGGGGTGAGATTATTGGACACCTGATAGAGCTAAATGAGAGAAATAAATGATCTAGATGAACGATACAAGGTGACACGGCTCCCCGTCTTCCCATAAAACTACACCCACACCCACTAATCTGACCTGGTGGCACACAATGGAGAGCGAAGTGTAAAACTACCAAAAGGTTTACACTGATGTATCAGCATTAGATTGATTTCTACTGTCCGTCTCACAAAATAACTGCATGAGCTTAATTTTGATGAGGTGTTCATCAATACTAATGACTCCATTACTTTTTGCTCAGATTTCTGTCTTAAAAATCCACTTTTTGGCTCCAACACTTACATATTGATACATATGTACATACATACGTACATATTGATCTGAGCTGAGCCAGCGGCCGTCAACGCTGCACTTATTCTAGCTGACAGAGGTCGACACAATCATCAGTGATCGGTGCCCCTAGATTATGGCATAATGTCTTGATTTATTGACGTACCTCCACCCGACACTCGGACCAGGGGCTGTACTGCCACCGGTAGCAGGGTCGGACGGGACAGGGCTTCCACTGCTCCCTCTGAGAAGGGCAGGGCCGGCCGTCGCCCTGGGAGGCCTGGACCACCGACCGCCGCCGCCACATCTTACCTGAAGAGAGCACATAGGAGGAGACATCAAAGTAAGTACGAAATCCTGGTATATTAGACCTGATATTTATTAACCCTTCTGTTCTGTTCCGGTCAAATTTGACCGATTTAAAAGTTTTCTCTCTAAAGAATTGTTGTTTATCTGTTTGTCATTATGACACATGGCATCTGAACACATAAAATACATTTTGAGAATTTTTATTAAATTTTGGGTGTTTTATTGAACATGTGTACACCTTGGTGCTCCCGGTCATTAGACACGCCCCTTTTTGGCTTCCATGACAACCACGATGAGAACCAAACCTGTTGGTAATTGTCAAAAACAATCCCAACATTGTTTCAATGATATCTACAACTTTCTCTGAGCTCTGGTACATGAAGCTGTTTAGAGGCTCACAGTTCATTCTGTGGCAGCAGGATGGTTAAGTGATATGAGCTCAGGTCAATGAGGCCTACAGGCCATGAATAGCAAACGGAAGTTCAAAACGTGTGATGTTCACAAGAACCTGAGTTGATAAAAATATGAAACATTAGGTGATAACAGAAGTATTATTGTTATTATTTACGATCAGCTAGAATGGAGCGGCCATTTTTGACCGGGAACACCAAACCAGTTGACAGGAAATGAACACAACAGGAGGGTTTCTTTGATTTTGGCACACTTGTGCAAAACTCCACCATAATAGCAACAATGAATTACAACATCGATGAAAGATTGTAAAAGTAAAGAAAAATAATGTACACTTTGAAATCTGTGATTCATGTCCTAAATTATGCCGAATCAGCGCTTTTATCCGGACCCACTCAGAAACTGAATGGGTTCTTCCCTGTCACATGACCAACCCTCCCACCAAGGTTCACCAAAAATCTGCCAGGTAGGTTTTATGTAATCCTGCAAACAGGTAAACAAACAAATAGACGCCGGTGAAAACATGACCTCCTTTAAACTGCTCTCACTATTCCAAAATCAATTCAACAAACAAAATAACAAAAAGAAATCTTTTGTCGGTGTGTGTGTGTGTGTGTGTGTTTGTGTGTCTGTGCATGTGAGTTAGGCACTTGCAGGACAATTTGTAAGTTAACTCAAAATTCAATAACTCAACTCAACCCACAGAGATCACTTCTTCTGACTGTATTCCCTTTGCAGCACAGAGGAGCCAAAGGACTGCTATGCAATGTCACCGTCATACAGAGGTGCTTCTGCCTGCTGCACATACCTGTGTGTGTTATTATTGATCCTCAGCAGGAAGCAGAAAGATCCACTGCGCCTGAGCTTCAAAAGTCCTTGGGAGAAATGGAGGTTGTGTGTACAGTACTGCACCATGTGATCAATAAAAGAGCTACGCTACTGAAAAGCTATTGGGTTCATAATAGAGAAAATATCCATATGAGAAAATTAGTTCAACTAGTAAGAATGTTAGCTGTAGTGCCACCACTGCTCGATACTGCAGTCATCATTAATTAATGACCACTAAAGATAGAGGCTAGAGTCTTTGACCAATATTCAGTCCCAGGATTAAAAGGATTGTCTTTTGCTGATTCATGTTAAACATTCAGTGATTTTTTTTTCTCCTCCTGCTAAATCTTTAGAGGTTTGGATTTCTTTCTAAAATAATACAAATAAAGTGACAAGCGGCTGTGTTTTCTGCACAATAAACTTTGATTTGAGACGTGCAGTGATCATTGCTGTTTACCACTCAGCAGCGATCCATTCCCTGTGTGTGTGTGTGCTGTGAGTCCATTACACTAATGTTACTGTGCACAAGAGCCCTTCGTTGCAGCTGAATGGCCTAAAATGCTGCTCGATTTCTCTGCCCTCTAGATTGGTTCTTGGTCGTTTTTTCTTCCAAATCGATCTCCTCTTTAAAATAAATCCAATCCAATACAGCAGCTCACACCTGAGAGACTGTTTAAGTGCAGAACTGATGCCATGTATTAGCTAGAATATCGCCGCAGAAAACCTTCACACACATTTTAAAATAACTTCCTGTTTACCTGTTTTAAAACACCCCGTCTCCAAGCTCAGAACCCTTTATTGTTTTTCACTCACCTCATGATGTACCTTTGTAATAACCTACTACACCTTTCAACAAATGAAACACAAATCAGCCATCCCACACATGCACAGAACATGCACAAGCTCATGTTCTATTCCAACAAGAGAACAACCCACAAACAGAGACACACACACAGACACACATCAAACAAAGCCCTCTCTCTTGCTCTTTTAGCCTTTCTTAAACTTTTATCTTATTCCTTGTGATTTAGAAACTAACGCAGTCGAGCATCTTCTTCAAAGCGTTCCCCACAGCCCCGAGGAGCCAGTCCATGTAATGGGAGAGAATCAATTGTGTGAACTACCGGAACAACAACCGGGCAACAGGACGACACATTTTCACCGGTCGTTTGCGGAGACCGTACCCGTCTCTTAAGAGAAGGATTCCTCTGTTTTGCTTTTGTGAGTTTTTCCTGGCTAAATGCCTCGTGGAGGAGCAGGAAGCGTGTGATACAAGACTTTTTTTGTTTGTTATCCAATTAAGCTTTGCTGACCGTACTTTGGTGTGAAGTCACAAACAGAAAACTGTTGATGCAAGGCTCTTTACAAACGGCTGCAGCATGTGCTACAGAGCAAGTCCTCTTCTTCTTTTCTTCTTTTTTGTCAGCACAAGGCCAACAACGGGCAGGAAAAAAAGAAGAGAGCGAGCTGTTAAACATGAATACAAACAATAAGGTTTTTAAAATGTTAAAACTTACTTTACAAATGTTCATTTCTAAATGTTCGATTTGTAAAGGAAATTCATTCAACATGTCTGTCTGGCGTCCAGGATGCCCACAGAGGAAGCATACATAACTGTGTTTACAGTGAATCTCCAGAGGATCCCTTTAAGCCTGCATCATTCAACAGACACCAGACAGTAACAGAAACTGTATCAGCTTGTTCTAAAGCTTCATCAAAGCTTCATGATTTTTATACTGACAGAAATATCCTAGATTCTCACTCATCCAGGTCAACCGAAGGCAACTGGATTTTCAAAATTAAAAAAGCTGCCTTCTATTTTACCCCTTAGGAAACCCAAGTCTTCAGATTTTTTTTTAAATGATGGCGTTATTCCTCTAAATTGAAATATTCTCGATGTCTTCTGCATCATTTCAATCACATTTCTTAATTAACTTTGGAGCATATTAGATTTTTGTGGATATCCGATATGCCAGTATTTTAACTTATTGCTAATATCAACTATACACATTTTTTTTCCCACCCAATTGCATCAACATCAAGTCTGTCCTGTGGAGGAATTAGCATTTTATTAAACCTGCTCTTTTCATGACAGATGCAGACAAAACAATGCTTTTAAAAATGAAAAAATAAGAAAAATACTTTCACTTTGTGTCACATGCCCATAATTAAGCATCACCTTTTTCGGCATGCCATATCGGGTGAAGTGTTCGTCTCGGGCCAGTGCCGATATGTCATTTTAATGTCTTATTGTGCGATACCTGATATTGTCATTAGTATGCAAAGTACACATGCCTACTTTTGAGAAATATAAGTCATGCTGTGCAATCTTGGGCTGCACAGCATGAGTTTGTAATGACTGGAGCAGCTGCAGATCGGTGAGGTTTAAGAGGCTAATGCCATTTGAGCTGAATCACTGGGCCCCTGCTGCAAATCCAAGCTTGATGTGTTTACCATCAAGACTGCCAAGCTCAGCCTAAATAATGCAGCATCATTTTTATATGTCTTAACACTTATAGAAGAGCTTTAATATAGGTATGTTTAATTATTTGTCTCTCATGAGCTCCTTTTTCTTGCGTTGCTTTCCCTTTCTTTTGATTTTAATGTAACTTTATCTGATTATTACACATGAAAAGTGTAACAGAAGTTCAGATCAGTGTGGCGACACTGTGAGGTTTGACTTAATTGATGCTGAAGAAGTGTTCTAGTGTTTGGAGAAGGTGTCTTGTTAGTAAAAGGTCACATATTTCTCCTCATGCTGCCAGTGAGTCCTGTCAGTCCTTTGGTGATGCTGGATGTCACCACAAGTTTAAATGAACAGAGTTAATCATGGTGACGAGCACGATGCCTCGTCTATCGTATCTTACCCTCTAGTCCACATGTCTGCGAACACTCCGACCAGGCCGACCACTCCGACAGCTGACAGTTGACGGGACACTCGACCACACAGGAGATAATCATCTGCCACTTCTTCTCCAAATCCAACTGCAGCACATGGAGGAAGTGAGAGTGGGGTCATTCCTGGCACATCATCAAAACCATCCACAGTCACTGCCGACTCAATCTGTTACGGCCAGGCAGCAGCTTGACCTCTCAGAACTATAATTCCCAGAAGCCTTTGTTCTGGCAGGGGGGACAGACTATGCTGGGCAGCATCAGGCCAGCAGAGTTGGAACATGGAGGCTGCTATGAAATCCTCGCTGACACAATGCGTTTTTGTGAATGAGCCAAGTGATGAATTGGGCCAAGGGTTAAACAGCCGAGGGGACGACTAGCAGCCCGCGGGCTACAATTACATGGAGCCCAGACACATTATGAATGAATAAAACGCTCAGCCCGGAGCAACGACAACAATCCAGCTGTGAATATTTCATGTAGCTGTGGGCCTGAGAGTTCTGGAGGGCCATGGTAATATGTTGTAACATGTGATGTGATTAAGCCATTGAGAGAAATGAGTGTGTCAAAGAACGAAAGTAAAAACAGACCACGAGAGGAAGTACAACAGGGGGAAGTCGAGGTCTCACCTCCTTGCAGAATTTTATATCGACCGATTTGCCGTCGCTGCGAACACAGTCGAGCATCCGGGTCTTGATGCCGCTCCCGCACACAGCATTAGGACTCAGCTGACATGTACTCCAGTCTGAGGACACACACAGCAAAATGATGTTTAGAAAACTGGTAACAAAGGAGCATCAGAGTGCAAGTCTCCAAGAAGTTAGTAAGAGCAACACCAGGGTTCAACAGGATGACTTTTTTATTGGTTTTTGCACCTAAACAGTAATTTACAGGCACAGGGAGCAAGAAAAAATTACAACCTACCAGTAATCTCAGCTAATCGTTCAAAAACTACAAAATACAACACTCTGTAATGACTTAGACATAGTAGAGTTTTCTGTGATGATGCAGCCGACCTGACCAACCAAACACTGACCTGATAGGTCAAATCTAACAGTCCTGCCGTGGCTCAATTAGCCGCTAAATGCTGCACTAGCATCACCAGAAATTTAAATAAAAATAAATTCAACAGCTGCACAGGGTGTCATGAGTTAATGGAGAGCTGGATGAAAAAGAGAGAATTTCACTCTTGCTATATTGTTCTGTTTCTGTACTTGGATGAACTAAACTTCTCATGCCTTCACAGCACTGACACATCTTTTTAGAATGGACGTGCCATGCATACAAATGAAACCACCCTGCGCTCCCAGATGACTCAGCAGAATGCAGTACTGTAAGTTTGACTCCAGCTCATTACCCCTTGTGTATTATGCACTTCTTCTCCCTCCGCCGCAAGAGCCAAGGAACACTACAAACTAAAAATAATCTGGTTTTTTTTTATTGTGTGCTTCTGGCTGGAAGAAGATCACTTTTTCAGCAAAGAGGTCACTGAAGGTTTATAACAGGTCACTTAAATTCAATAAATCTAGTCTGGTGCAACCCCTGCAGTCCACTGGGTCTGAGATGAAGCCCGCCAGGCCTGAGCACTGGAGGGCGCCGAGGGCACTGGAGGGCCCCGATATCGAACCAAGTATATTTATATGAACACAAACTCTTTCAGTTTAGCAGTCAGTTCTATCTACCATAACTGTGCTAATGCAAAGTGGAAACATCAGGTAATATTCAGATAAAAATCAGGCCAGATGCTGAAGTTTCAAACAGAAAACTGATTTCTTAGGTCACTACTTTCTCTGAGTAATTCACACAAGCTGGGAGCTTCACCTCAACTCACTGGAAATGAACCTGACCCTCCTCTGAGGCCAAATTTAAGGACAAATTGTTGACATGGAAACACACAAAAAATACAAATCATAATAATTTTTTTATTTAGCAAAAGATCTTTTTCCCCCCCATAATTCCTGGTATAAATGTACAGTTTGTTCAAAAAATGTACTTAAAAAAAAAGAACCTCACTCTTTAATTAAGAATGAATAAAACAAACACAACTAAATAGCAAAGACCATGTGGCCATGAGTGTCGAAGATAAATGAAATAGTTTTAAAGTTATGCTCTGGATAAACAAAATAGCTCAAGTTAAATATTTATCCCCACAATGATAAAAATAAAAAAATGTGCTCTTGCATATGTGCTTGATGTGTCGATGGGTTTTAGAGTTATGTTACAGACAGACGGACGGACAGACGAACAGACAGACAAACAGATGGACAGACAGACAGACAGACAGACAGACAGACAGGCAGACAGGGGGGGCTCCTAACTGTTCAGGGGGGAAGCTCTGCCTCTGTAGCCTTTTATGGCAGCATTATAAGTGAGCTGTGTGACCATGTAGTCAGATTTACAGACAGCATGAAGACAGGTTTTCTCCTAAAAGAGAGCTGTGAGGGACTGAACCTTCCACTGCTCCCAGGAAAGTGACTCTGTGAAGCGAAAAGACGACATTTTCTTCCAGACTTATGATGCCGATGCCTTTAAAACCACAATGAGCATGCTGTTTTAAAAAAAAAAAAAACACTCTGCCACAACAGGGAAGCTGATATCAGTCACGAAGTGTGGCATCCACTGACAAAGATGAGCAGCTTTTTTTAGTTGCAGTGAGCTCGTTTGCAAACCCGACTCAGGGAATTGTGTCTGCTTTTTTTTGCCAGGGAGCTTTGAGACACTCTGGGGACTGAAAATAGGGAGATTGCAACAAGAAAGAGCGACAGGAAGAGACTGTGAGAGTGACGGCCAGAAAACGAGTAAAACTGGGAAGGAAGGAGCAGCTTGGATGGTCTCAGCCTCAACAAAGAAAAAAAAGAGTGCTTTACCCAATAATAGTCTCTGCTCGTATTTTATGTACATATACCCTGGGATGCCTGTACACCACTGTGAGCCCAGCAGTAAGGATTATCATGTCTCACAGTGTAAAGGAAGACAGAGGAGGAGGGTAGGCTGGCTGAGAATGTGGGGCAGCGGCAACAAAAGGCAACACAACAAATCTAAATGAAACAAAGCAACACTGAAAATGTGTTTATGTTTAAACTATTGCTAACTAAATATGTAAGAGTTGTTCCTGTAATGTGATACAGAGTTATACTGTATGCTGCAGGTTAGACAAGGGAGCTCAGGCTGCAAGCTCATATACCATTATTATTATTAGTATTGTTTTTATTATAATTATTATTGTTGTCATTATTATTATTATTATTAGATAAGATAGTCCTTAATTCTATCTTTCTATCTATCTACACACACACGTTTGTTGTTATCATTATTATTGTTGTTGGTAATAATAATATTAATATTATGTTTCAAAAACTGGAATAATAATAATCTAATTCCATGAAGTCAACTTGAAGGAAATGAGTAAATGGAACACACTGGAATATAATATAACATAATCAAATGTCATCAATACTTAAATGCTCCAGAAATTGAAAATCAACTGAGCTGAAATTTCAACTAATTTTTGAACAGATTTAATAAAAAGTAATGAGATATTTGAACTTACTTCATTCATTAAGATAAGCTGTTTTTCAGTGTAGTACTTTTGGAAGTGTATTTGTTTACAGCAGATATTGACATCTTTAAAATAATGCTTGAAATGACAACGTGAAAACAGCGGGACGAAGTGAAAAAGGGCTGCTTGTAGATACAGAGAGGAGTTCCAAGAAAATCTATAATTAGGGACAATGATGAAAAATCCTGCAATGTTAAGGAAGGTAATAAAAGAAGTCCTGAATCCGCCCCTCTATCCGGATCCACTCCAAAATTCAAAGGGCTCTTCCTTGCCACATGCTCAACCCGCCCGCCAAGTTTCATGACAACAGGTAAACAAACAAACCTCAATATAAATCTCGACGTGGCATATGGGCCATCAAAACGGCATCCCTCAGGGCTCTGTTAAAGTAAGTACAAATTTTTTTTTTTTAAATGAAGGATCTGCCCCTTTATCCGGATCTATTCCAATATTTAACGGTTCCACTTATGGTACACGCCCCACTCTGCTGACTGACTGCTGACGACCAGATCCACTCCAAAGTTTCATCGCTTCCACCCTGTCTTCCAACTGTGGTAATAAACAGCTGTTTACCGACACGTTCACCTGCCAACAGTCAGAGAGGAGATGATCAAAGAGCAGCTGGGACTCAGGAAGCTCCATTAACAGGACGTGAACATTGTGCAACACGAGGTCTGATAACACCTGGCAGAGTTAGCAATTATCTCCACCAAGAAACAAAAAGGGGGATCAGGCTGCTGAGAAGGAAAAACAGATGAGTCCGTTATTGATGACTCCTCTTGCTACTGATGAGGGCTGCATCATGAAACGATGTTTGCAGTGATGTTCACACAGAGTTTTAAAGGCCCCATGAAAAGGGCTGGTTTCATTTTGGTAGTTTGGTTGACGTTGAGAAACATTAATCCTGACAAACCCTTGGCAGCCTCCTAAAATCCATCTGCTCCAATGTGACACAAACTGCTTTCACCACCTTACAGATTTTATGGAATCAGCCAAAACTCGGCTGAGTTGGTTACAGACTGCAGCGACTTTATGGATCATTTTACATCCCTCAGTATTGCCTTTACCTGTGATGTTGTAAAAGTAGTTGAAACAGTTGAGGTTCAGGCTGCAGGGCTCTTTGTCAGTCGTGTCAGGACACTGCCTCCCCACGCTGGGCGACCGCAGAGTGTACGCCGCTCGTACCCGGCTCTTGGTTGTGGTGCACGGCTGAAAAAGAGACTTTCCATTAAAACTGGAGCCAAAAATCTGTTGATATTAAAGGCAACAACAGAGTTCATTTGTCCAAACAGGATTATTTTTCCAGATTATTGGGCAACAGTTCATTAAGATTTCTTAAATCAACACATCCTCCCAGAGTCTGCAAACGCCTTGTCCTTAGAGGGATGTTTTATCCTTCTGGTAAAGACAAATCCTTTCCTCCTCTCTCCTGGCATTCCCAGCATATGGATTTTTTTTTTTCCATCAGGAATTGGCTGGCCAGATTCTACATGGTCATTGCTTGTGTAAAAGAGAGATGGGCGAGAAAATGACAGCCTTTTGAATGACTCCATCACTGCAACGATGAATAAAACATGAGGGAGGACTTGCTGGTGCCTCTACGGATCCAATTCCAGACTGAAATTGCGGAGGGTCAGTGCATCATGCGCTTTAGGACAGAATGGGGATTGACGAACAATGACCAGGGTGCTGCTGTGAGAACAGCAGATGAAACCAGACCAGTTCAAATGTGTGGTTTTTTTTTACCCTGAATCGGAGGTGTCAGGTTTACAGGAGCCGAACACGACGCTCTCTTGTACAAGTTATTGCAAAATGTTGTTTGTGATGTAGCTTTTAGATGTTTGCTTCACTACAAAACTCAATTTACAAATCTGAATGAAATTCTCTTGTTCTATGTATTTTAACATCTACTTTTAGGCTTAAATTTATGAACTAAAAGCATTGAGCATCTTCTATGAATCCATATCTGTCTAAAAATGAAGAAAAACTAATTATTTTCACTGTCTGCCACAAACTAAGGGGATATTCTTAGCCAGCTTTATGTCTGCCAGTACATCACAGCTGATGTAGAAGGTCCTGGGTGTGTGAATCAGAAAATGTAAATTTGGAAACCTGCTCCTTATCATAAATCATCTTCCTTCCCTGCTGAATCCACAGTGAGTGCAGTGTAATATAAATGATATAGAAGCTCATATATCTCTTTAATTCCTCCTTGGTGTACAAAACTTAAACTTCCGACAAAGATTCATACACCGAACACAGTAACACAGTAACACAGTGCAGCTACGCTTTGAATTCCTCGTGCCTCAGAGAAAATATTTCTGACAAGAGAGAGATATCACGATAAATCTCAGTGGGCTTCACAGAAAATCTGACATCAAGTATCTGCTCTGTGCCAGACGGCTGAGCTGCAGCTGCTTTCTGATCTGGGTTCATCTCTCACCAGGCTGCAGCGGCTCCAAGGGCCCCAGTCATTCAGGACGCAGTCCTCGGGGCAGGGCAGCCGGCTCTCCCTGGCCCCCAGAGGCATCTCCTCCGGGTCACATAGGTAGTCCTCCACAGACTCAGATGGCCCGTCTATGGTGTTCAGCATGCACCTGTGGGATTTGTGGAGAAACACTGACTTTGACCTTCGTATAGCAAAGCTGCTGTTACAAAGAGAACACAGAGTAGAAGAAGTAGAAGAAGAACTTGATGTGATTCTCAAGCTGTCTTTTGAATCGTTCAGGTTTAAGGGAATCTCCACTGGCTGTGGAGGATGACTGTAAACATGCAGCATCAGGATGAACATGCACTGTTTTTATATACATGAAATCAAGTTGCTAATTTGATGCAAATGTTGTTGTTTTTTTTACCCTCAGCTTCTTATTTAAATTACAGCTTTTTATCCTGCAGCAGAAAAGACAGAGAAGAGTTGAGACTACAGTATTTTCATGAAAGACTTCAAACAGCAGAAGTGAGGTCATTAGTTTTAAATCACTATGATCTCACATGAGCTGTCTAAGCACTGAACCAGCATAAAAAGGCATTAGACTTGATCAATACAAGGGTTATGGATGTAGATGTCTGCTCTACCGATCACGTCTCTGTGAACCCTTTGGTTTCCTCAAACTGGACCAACCCGAGGCGTCACAACGGCACCTCGGTGTGTGCGTCGCACAACGTTAAGAGGCGTGACGTCATTTCCTGTCCTTGTTCTTCAGTTAACGGACTTCCTGTTGCTACGGACTTTGTGGATTAATAAACTAATCAACCCATCATTTCAACACTAACATTTAACATTAGAGCACATAGTAGGACATGCAGCTCGACACATACCTGACTTTCCTGGTCTGGACGCCTTCGCCACAGTTCTCCTTTAAGTCCACGTTGCTGACTTTCCACACACTCCACGGCTCGGCCACCCACACATACTGATTACAGTCGCTCTGACACGGCACCACCTCGTACACCTGGACACACAATAACACACATTATGTGCATTTAGACTTATTAAAGTTGATTCAGCAGCAAATCACCAGTAGCAGGCTGATAGTTTCACTTTTTTTTCTCCAGATTAGTCTCAACATGTTGGGCCAACTAACAAAATATTAAAAATCATGCAGCCTCTATAATCTTTAAAAAAAAAAGTTTCATCTTAGCCCTGAAAGTTTGTCAGTGAAGTTTTAGCTAATATGCTGTGATTCCTGGCTCAGCTCTGCGAGGTTTAACTCAGCCAACAAGATTATGTCTGACCCTGGAGCAGCTCTGCCTCTGAGTATGTCTGTACATATATAACTGCAACGTGACGGTACCCTGTTTACTTACAGTGAGGATATGTGACATCTATCTGTCAGTGACCCACTGACACCAGTGACACCTAACATCTGCGACTACATTACAAACAGCTGAGGGAAGCAGCTCTTACCTGAGCCTGTAGCGGTGAGTCACATCCAGCAGGCATGGGGTGGATTAAAGAGAAGACACACGGATTAATGAGCTCGTTGCCAACTGTTCATATAGTGCAGAATCTATGATTAATGCAACATTTGAGAGGGCATCATCAGAAAAGCCTCTGGCATAAATACCTGTGTGAACCTGGCAAATATACACACACATACACACACATGCACACACATACACACACACACACACACACACACACACATACACACACATGCACACACATACACACACACACACACACACACACACACATACACACACATGCACACACATACACACACACACACACACACACTGGGGCATTAATATGGAGGTTGGTGTCCATTTATAGCACACACAAAATTGTGCAGCAATAATGAGGAGAAGGTAACAGAAAGATGTGCAGATTTAAAATAATTCTTCATTATGTACCTGGTTGATGTGGTCCAGTTTGGGACAGGGCCGCCCCCCGTTGTAAGGTTTCTCTCTCAGCCACTTGGAGCGAACTTTGACTCCACTGCCGCAAGACTTACTGCAGCGGGACCAGTTGGACCATTCACTGAGTTTACAGTCTGAGGGGCAGGGGATGATGCACGCCTCCTCAATGTAGCCTGAAAGGAGGAGGGAAAAAAGAGGAAGAATCAAACACACTTTAATGGCAGCAGGTCTGTGTCATCTAAGGGGAGAGGGAGGATTATCTGTGCGTGGGAAAAACTGAAAGACAAAATGATGATTTGCTACTTTGCTAATTATTTCAAGAAGAAGGAAAACACTTTGATTTCTAAGAAATTAGCTATGAGACAAAACCTCAGTTCTCTCTGCATCCCACCAGCAGGATCTCAGCCCCTCATCCATCTAGAGTCTTGTTTTCTTTGTCCAGAATGAAACTCCATTTGGTCAAATTCCAAAAGGTTACTTTTTCTTTTTGAGCCAACAAACAAGAATGAAAGAAGCTCACCTGTAAGAGTCCTCCAAAGCCTGGGCTGATAGTTCACAAACTAATCTAAATGCATGTATTGATTTTGTTTTTCAGCCTGCTGGGATGTAATCATGGCCCACATTCAAAGGCCAAATTTTAAGGTCTGTTATATAAAAGTCAAAAAAATCTACAAAGCAGCGATGGGGGCCTGGCAGCGAGCTTCATTGTTTCAATCTGTCTTTCCTCAGCTCAGAGGGTCAGGGTTGAGACAGATTCTGTCTCTGACCCTTCCTCAGCACACAGAACCAGCTGCAGTTTTAAGCCTTATGTAACAGCACTGGCCTGTAAATCCGTTTAGCCTTTGATTAAGAAAATCGATGAGGTGAATGAGCCGGAAAAGCGGGAGCGTCTCACTGGACACATAAAGCGCTTCCTCTTCCTGATGTGGGCTCTCCCAGACTGTTTCGAGACACAAAGAGCTACGCTGACTGACAGGTTTGCTGAAAACACATTTTCCCCACAATTTTAGGGTCGTTTCAGAAGGAATCCCACGGAGGCTGTTCAGTCTTTACAGATCGATTCCCCCAATTTATACAGTATGTAAGTAGTGTCCTTTTTTCAACCTGGGGAAAAGACTTGATGAGAACGTATTGAGCGAAGCCTGCGAGCTAGTTCAGGTAGAACGACACGCCTCATTCTCCTCAAACGTCATCGACACACCCTCCCTATTTGGCGGTCTATTTAGGATGCAACAATTTCCCATCTCTCCCTCTGCCTGTCAACGCCGCTGCTGCTCCACATGCATTCTTAGGCTCTGATTAGGGGGTTCAGGAAGTTTTCTCATCACTCCCCCAATACATCCACATCAACATATCTGCGGGGGAGTGATGAGGTCGGAGCCTAGAAGCCAAACTCAAACATGTTATGCCTCTGTAATAAACTTTTCAAAGTCACGAGTTGTCTGACTGAAGTGCTCTCATGTAACGAGATCATGCAGAGAATAGTTGTTATTAATATTCTTTATTCAGAATGTTGGAGCTGATTTTAACAAGAGACGTCTGATATTTAAAGCCTGGCCATGTTAATATGCACACTCAGCTGATGTTGGTGTGATTGTGTTCCTGAAAGAACTGTTGAGAAGAAGATCCAGTTAATACATATCACGTTTTAACACAGTCATTAATGTCTCGTGCTTCATGGGCTTGTTTCTAATGTGCATATTTTTTGTAAAAGACAACATTTCTGAACTCAGCCAAGTGAATTTACTAATTCTACTATGGTGACTCCATGACCTGCCCGACTTCTGCCACTGATTGGCTTCGCATGACAATGTTGTTTCTCACGTAGCCCCTCACTGAAGGAACATCGACGACGAAAGAAACCAAAGTAATCCACCACTTTGTTGATAAAGTTAGATCATGTTTTGCCGGATGACTCTAATTGAGATCAACATGTTTTCCTTTAGTTTTTTGATGCAGTGTAAATGTTGGTCTGAGCGTCACAGGATAGGTGACGTTTTGTCACTGAACAAACCAGACTTCTTATAAAAAATCTTGCATTCTTATGATTCATTTAGTTTTTTTTCTCTTACCCTCTCTCACAGCCAGAGGCCACATATCACAAAGGTGGATGGATGTTTTTTTTAATAGAAGGATGATTGTAGCTTTAAACACAAGCTGGATGCTCACTATGCAGAACCAAAACTGAGCAGCAAGTTTCCTGAAAACTACTTTGATTAGAATCTTTTTTTTTTTTAAAGTCTGTTTTCAGAGTTCTGGCAGCTCTTTGGCAGCAACTAAACTCCCTTCTCTGACCTCCTTACGCTCTGCTGCCCCTGGTGTGCAGATCAGCATCTCTACACCAACACCTAGTCGACTTCAACATGGCCTCTGAAGCCTATGAGGCTGAGGCTTTATGACCTCTGACCTCCCACTGCAGCCCTTACATTCAAATCCAGTGAATCACTATGAGTTCACTCACATCGCTAAAGCTGCAGCACCTCAGCCTGCAGTTTACTCCGAGTTCAGCCGATATAAACTTGCTAGATGTCGTGCCAAGCACTCTGGGAGGTTTTTGGGCTCCGTCCAGGTAGGAGATCACTACTGTTTCCTTTAGAAGTCAACTTGTAAGCTGGCACCAAGCTCCTGCTGTAATCCTCAGAAGCAGTTATCGCTGCTGTTTGAAGCTACACGGACTGCTGACAGCATATCCTCACTTAACAATTTCACTGCCAAAACCAGCTCCTCAACCTCCCAGTGGTGATTGGGATATACATTTAAAACCCTGTGGAAGTAGCCAGGCTCGCCAACAACAGCTCTATTCTATCAGTGTTTTTGTTTTTTAACATAAGGAACTGTAAACACTCTTAATCTGTGCTCTGTTGTTGGTTTCTCTTTGGACTCGCATACCCAGCATGCCGGCACAATGCCAAGGATGAAGAGAAGAAATACCTCTGAAGGATAAATGGAGGCAGAAATTGAGGACAACCACATAATGCAAAGGCAATTCTAAAAAGATTGATTGCATGCACAGTGATCTGTGTTAACTAAAATCATTAAAATGCTCCAAACTCATTGATAATCCATAGTTTTCAGTTCAGATTTTTTTCATAGGTGGTTTACATGGAGCACAATGTGAGATCATGCATTTTACAGCACTAATGTGCATTTCTCACTATCTTTATAGCGTCGACGTCTTGTCTTCACACCCTGTAAATATAGAGATACATAGAGAAAAGAAAGAAAATCCAATAAAAAAAATTTTTCTTGGGCCATTCCATAGCTATCCATGTAACCTAAATCTGTTCATCATGTTTGCAGTAATCCTGCTAAAAGACACATAAATCCATGCAAACACATTGCCACCTGGATTACAATGGTTAATAGACTTCCAACATCATACTGGACCCCTAGGAACCAACCAAAAATACCCTGATAGGAAATCCTGCAACCACACACTTCTGACCATCCAGCTGGGGATAAGATTCAGCCCCAGTCACCAAAGGGCTGGCTTCTTAAACCAAATGTCTTCCACTAGAAGCATGGCTGACCTGAGAAGCTTTACATGAACCTCTTGGCTCCAGAAATCCTCCGACATTACTGCCTGATTTTTGACCCGTTACACCTCTTGCACCACAATCATCTCAGAGGCAATGGGGACAGTCTAATCCCTGGCTGCTCTGGAAAATAAGGGCAGACTCTATGCAGAGGATGGAGCGCAGATGAAGAGTCACCACAGAGCAGGAGAAACCTTTGATGTTCATTACCAACCTTAACAGATACGCTATCGACACGTGTTCCTCTTGTTGTTACAAATACGGCTCGTCATGCACCAACAAATCTGTTCACTGCTCAAGTTCGCAGACCCTCGGCAGGAGACTTGCCCTTAAGCTTTACCCTTCATGGCTTCCCACTGTGAATGCATTCGCTCTTCCTTCACCACAGCCTGCTAGGATGAGGCCAACACCCCCCTGTAGCCATCCTGTAATATTAAGTCACGGTAAAGGTCAATGCATCATCTTATGGCCGTAAATGTAATAACTATATGAGCCACGTCGCATATACAAGACATAGCAGAGGACTTTTTACTAGATTTTCACATGACCCTGATGGCAGAAGTAGATATTTAAAAATTTGTTTCATGTTGTTTGGTTATTTTTGAAATTTAGACACCATCTTAATTATTCCACTGCCTTGAGCTAATAAGAGTCTCAGTCTTGAGTCTCTAACCCCTCAGTCTCAGTCTTGATTATATTGAACATGACAACACACTAATTAGATCTTCTTGTGCCTGACTGCAATCATTCCTAGGAACTAATGGAATCAGTAATTTGTCATTTGGATGTTTCTCGCTTCTTGTGCTACTGATTATTTGTCTTCCTGCAGTCAGGCTTGACTTCAGTAATTTAGGTTAAAAATATATATGATGTACCAATTACTGTGTGATAGTTGCTTATCTCTCTTGATCACAACCTTCATGTTGTTAAATGCTGCAGAAGGGAGAAAAAAATCATTTAAGGAGACCTGTTCCGACAGCCTTAAGTTATAATGTTCCCTTTCATAGAAGGATGAGGCAGTGAGAAAAGTGAGAAACTCCACAAAGCCTCGATCAACATGGATTTCTAATGACAATCCTTTCTTTTCTGTTGATGTCTGTGGAGTGGTGAAGTTTGCCTGATCGCCATCTAAGCAGAGGACATCGTGTCAAACTGCAGAGTCCTG
The DNA here is from genome assembly GCA_037577475.1 of Chaunax sp. Z400. Classification (NCBI taxonomy): domain Eukaryota; kingdom Metazoa; phylum Chordata; class Actinopteri; order Lophiiformes; family Chaunacidae; genus Chaunax; species Chaunax sp. Z400. Next base: position 28,047,082 of record CM075190.1, read on the forward strand.
GAAGGACCACGTCGCCCGCCTTCATCGAGATTGATAGTGATAGTGATGATGGTGAGATGGAGAGAACAGCAGAGGAAATGATGGAGGGAGTGACAGGGAGTGACAGGGGCAAGAGCGACTGAATGAGGGGGAGGGATTTAATGATATCTTTGAGATTCACATGTACCAACACCGAGCGCCATGAATGTGTTTTTTGTTTCCGTTTCCCCCCCTTAAGGTTCTTTATTTTAAGCTCAACTATGCTTGAAGATGACACACACACACACACACACACACACACACACACACACACACACACACACACACACACACACACACACACACACACACACACACACACACACACACACCAGTGTACAAATACAAAGCAAGACAAAAACACATAACCCCATCCTTACGCCGTGCTCTTGTCACACCCACACTCAGATTAACTGACGCATTTCTGAATGTGTGACTCACACAAGGAGACTAAAACCACGCTCATAACGCTGATGTATTCATTTGAACATCTCCCGCTTTCTATTTCACAGCAATTTCACAACGAGTTCATGAGCCCAGATTCTTTGCTTGAAGTATTTTGGATCTAAGATAAGACCTTACAACGAGGACACAGATGGCTCTGATAGGAGTGTGCCAGAAAAGAGGAGAACTTTATGTAAAAGTCAGTATTCAAAAAAATGAGGCGAGCGAGAATGCAAGAATAAAATCCTTTGCTTTAGATGAATATTTAACAAAAGCAAAAAAAGTTACTCTTATGTCTGACAATCCGATGTGTGGTGGTGTGTTTCTCACCTGGCCAACGCAGAATAACTCTGATTAGTGACATAAAGCACTAGACCTCATGTCTTCTGTGCGTTATTGAAGATTTCTGTTAATTTTTGCTCTTATTTGTCCAAAAAAAATGTCTGTAACTCTGGTTAATCCACAGAACCCAATGTTAAAGGTTTTCATTGGACTATTTATCCTGTAAAAAGTAGCTCAAAGGAAAATGTTACAGTACAAAGTGGTAAAAGTGGAGGTAATGATGTAGGCCTTTGGGTACATCAGGACTCGAGGACTTCATCTCTTTCTTTTTCGCTGTGTCTGTGCATATTTATCCTGCCTTGCTTGAATTGTAGCTTTACCGCACTCAACCACTCCCGGTGGTGTTGCTCCGTCTCGTCCGTCTCGTCCGTATCCGTAAGCTCTCTGGAAACGTGTCCGATTACGTGCAGAAAGAACGCTGAAGACGTACGGAATGCTCCAGATCCATCTTTAACGTGGAGCATAAACGGGCCATTACACCACTTGTAACAACCCAGAATCAGGATGGACATATCCGCCTGCTCCACCTCATAAACAGGTTCCAACCAGCCTCTACAGCAGCAGAGACCATTGGCACCTATATTAGGCCTGTGCATGCCAGAACAGTAAGAAGCTGTCTGAGGCAGGATGGGCTTGGCTAATGTAACTTCATCGGTGCTCTGCTGACAGGACGCCATCACTGGAATCCTGTGTGTGCCCAGTTTCTGGAGGAGAGTGACATCACAGTTCTGAACTGGCCAGTAATGAGCCCTGACCTTAAACCCATCTGAACACCTGTGAGGCTGATTGAGTGAGCAACATCCTCCACAGCAACTCAAGGTAGCTCTGACTGAAGCGTTGGCTGCCATCCCACGGGATGACATCATCTGGAGGTTGTACCACTCCATGAGGAGGAGGATTACTGCTGTAATCAATTTTTATGGAGGGACACACAAACAAATGTTTGTGGAACAACATGCAGATTTTTACCTTCATACGACACAAAACCATCCAAGCAAATTTGTAGGTAAACACTGTGGTGTGTTTTTAAATCCCATGATATTGATGGAGTTCTCTGAATACACACTATATGAATGTCCTGAACTCACCGTGACTGTTGCAGCGCGAGGTCTCCACCAGCCTGTTGTCCTGGTCGTAGCACACCATGGCCTGGTAGCGGTAGCCCTGTCCACATTCCTTGATGTCTCCCTGGACCTTCATCCCCAGGATGCTCTCCACCCTACCTCCCTCCGGCAGGATGCAGTCCGACCAGTTCCCCACTGGCTGGGCGTTGTACTTGTCACAAGGGCAGTACTGGGTCTCACTCAGAGGGTACATCTGGGTGTTCTTGCACTTGTCTTTCTTCTTGCTCCTCCCTAAAGAAAGCAGAGAGGCAGAGATGAGTAGAACAGTCCTCGGAGAAGCGAGTCCACGTCTCGAGGCTTCTTTCCAAGGCCTTTGCTTGGGATGGTGCACTTACTAGGAAAAAAAGGACTGAGGTGGGATTCATGCATGGGAGGGCAGCGACTCCTGATGATAGATGATGCTGGCAAAATAGTTCCAAGCAGGTTTTTCTGTAACAGCTTGACGTTTTTTTTTATACCCTCAGATACGTCAAGCATCATTAATCATAGATCACTGTGCAGAAAACTTTTTCTTCTGGCAGTTTATCATTAGTAGTAATGACTTTACCTGCAAGTTCCCGTGTCTCCATGAAGTTAGTTTGACTCTAAATTGTTTTGTTGGATTAGAATAATTTCAGCTACAGTTTGCAAAGTTAAATTTCGTCACAGCAACATGTTATAATCTGTCTGCAAAGGTCAAAGTGACCAACAGGCAGCAGAAAAGTAGACATTTAGATCATTATAATGATCCAAATGTGGAACCCAATTAAAGATCAAGACGATTAAGACAACTTAAAGTTATTCTTTCAACTAATTAGAGCAACTTTCAAGTGTTGGCCAACACTTTACAACAGCGATGACCTTTCTCAAATATAGATGATAGAATAATCATCTTAAAGTTAAGAACAATTAAATACTTCTTTAAAGAGACAGTAGATGCATTACCTTACCTCTCTGGTCTTTTACATTTTGGTGAATCAGTCAAAAGAATTCAGAGGAAAATAAAAAGTTTGTCAAATCCACTTTCTCCCAGTTTAAAGTTGCCTTTTTCCACCAGTAACCTCTTGCAGAGGCGCCTTAACGCATTGCACCACTCTTTGTCATTTTGCTTTTATGACTGTGATGCACTGGGCGACTCTCTGAAGGATTAAAAAAGGCTGAGAAGATACTTCAGTTTACTTGCTTTCTTCCCAGTGGAGCATTTAGCTGGCAAGACGTATATGAACAGATTTATGACCTTGTGCTTTACTTTACTCCGTGTCTCTTGGAGCATCGCCCACCAACATTACTCAGCAGCACTTAAACTGCAATGCAAAGAAGTTTGTCAGGAAAGCATTCAAACAACAGTCCATTGTTTGCTCTGTGACACTCTGTCCCCACCTATCAATGCCCTCTTTCTGGTGCGGACCCCCACACAGTCAGCTGTGCAGGACGAGAACTTGGACCAGTTGGTCAGCTGGCAGTCATCCTGGCAGGGGAGCTGACATCGCTGAGTGATAGCAGGCATGGCCTTGGCAAATTTCAGACACTCGCTGATGTCGGCCTGCGTCCCGTCCATCTGGCGACAGGACACAGCTGGAAGAATTAGAGGAAGATGGCTTCATTAGAACGTGTAGGAGGCCTTGAAGTGGCTCATATTTTTAATGTTCCCACAGATTCACTGGTTACAGCAGGTTAAAAAAAACGACAATGATAAATAAAAGAGCAAACACAGTGGAGGAAAACAACACTAATGAACATACTGCACCTGTACATGACTTTGATTGACTGACCCAGATGATTTCACTGATTTCGTACGACCACCATACAGCTTTAATTACTAAAAACATTGCAGATTCAGATTTTTATAGAATATAAAACCATCTTATAAAATACAGAGTACAATGAAGGCTAATAAATAAATGAATAAAAGATTAAACCAATGAGATATGCAGAGTTATTTAACAGAATTTTAACTTATAAGAATTTTATGTTATTTAACAGTTATTTAATTTTACAGAGGTGCCAAAAAGGTAATTTTTTTAAAAACCTTTTCATGAAGCTATAGGGGTTTTCCCCAACTCCAGTCTTTATGCTAAGCTAAGCTAACCGGCTCCTGTGTGTATTTTTATACAATGTACTGTATAACAGACAGTTATGGCAGTAATATTGATTTTCTCATCTCACTCTGATTAAAAAAGCAAATCATCCCTCTACCCAAAATGTTGAAGTGCTCCTTGTTGCATTCAAAATCACCTTGAAGAATGACATTTTCTTTTTAGTATTATTGCCTTTTGGTATTATTACTTTTAAGAGGCACTTCAGTGATTCAGTATTGTGCTTCCACAAATTCAAATGATAGCACAGGCTAGCAGTGTTTTTTAAGCTAGATGCAAGACAACACATCATAAAACTGTGTTCACAAGCTGAAGAGTTACTGATAGCATTAGTAATAGTAATCCACATTAGCACAGAGATGCTAATACTTCTTCTCTCACTGGTTAGCGAAATGACATCAAATAGAGATTTAAAGAGGGAAGGAGTCAATGACAATAGATTAGAAGTGTATGATTCATTTTTCGCTCTCATGGGGACTAAACAACAATTATAATCAGAGCAGACAAATGCATCTCTACCTTAATTGGTTTGAAGCCCTCAATATGTGTTGTCTTGCATCATCTCCAGTCTTTGTTCTTTCAATAAAAGGATATTACTTGTGTTGCTGCAATATTTCATTTTCTTGTGATGCAGGCGTTCTACAGGGCTGCACCTTCATAGAGAAATCAATCTCTAAGCACATTTTGTAGAACCCCGGGGACACTGCTAGGTCCGGTCTTATCTAGTGAGAGTGTGTGTGTGTGTGTGCGTGTGTGTGTGTGTGTGTGTGTGTGTGTGTGTGTGTGTGTAAGAAACAGAAAGACAGAGGTACATGTGTAAAGTTGTTCTGTTTTTCCCCTCTTAGCAGAACGTCTGTCCAGGTAAACAACACCAGGGTTTTCCCCACCATTATAAGGTTTCAGGCCCTGCACCTGCACCGAAGCCTTTTGGGCACCGCCTAAGCCGAATGATTAGAAAATCAATGTGGAGAGCATCAAAACTAACTCGATTTTTCCCAGACCTAATGGTTGCAGCAAGGCCTCAGTGCACCTCTTCAGTAAGTTTTATCATTGAGCTTCTAGGTTGTTGTTTATTGTCTGCTCTAGCATTGAAAACCTTTTGCACTCAGATGTGGTCATAGTAACAGAGCTGTGCCAGTACAATACTGATATTCATCGTATATATCAGCACTAAAAAAAACATCCTCCTGGGATGTTTTGTCATGTTCACCAGAGTCTTCTACAAACCGAGGGAAAACAGCGAAACACATTACAACATCAGCTACAGCAAAAGACAGTGTGTCTCATTTGGTTTAAGTCAATGACAAAAAATTAAATCTGCTATTTGGAGGTGTCAGAGGTGTGAAATAAAGTGTAAGGATTCTGGACATCAGGTGTCAAAAGGTATCAAATCAGTGAAGAACTGCACAGAGTCTGGAATAGAGCGGTGAGTAAGTCTAAAGTGAACCATAAAGCATTTTCATGAATAAATTGATTCTTCCATCCATTATTGTAAGCTAGCGAAGACGAAACAGAAATATAAGCACTAATAATGGCCTTCTATAGGAGCTGGAACATAATGAAATTGATCATTCTGCGTGACCCCCTGAAATTGGATTTTTACGAAAGCCTCCCAGGACTACATGGTATATCCATCCTCTGTATAAAAAAAGAAAAGAAAAAAGGTAGCAGGAAATATGCTTTTACAGAGAGAGAACTGCAACTCCTTTAAAGTACTTGTCACTTATGCGTGAAGGCCATATGAACAGGCTGCTGTATTCTATAGGCAAGTAGTGGCATTTCCTCCTAAATCTCAACAAGAGGTCTGTGATTAAATTTGCATGACAAGAGCTTCAGGTGAAAATATGCTGCAGCGAGACAAACCAAACTGTCAAAGTCTCCATAGTCTCAAGAGGCTCGTGGTGAGATGTGAACACATTTCCTTCCCAAAACTGAGGGGGAAAACAAAATGAAATAAAAAATGAAATAAAAAAATAAGATAAAAAGGAAAATATAGTCTCCTGTCGATGTTTTAAAGAGTGTCAGCCTCCAAATTGTGCCTTGTCTTATAACTGGGATGATTTGATGCATGCTCTCAATAAACTGGTCGGCTACCTCGTGGCTGGGCTGCAAATAAACCGCAATGAGCAGAAGTTTAATTTACAGTGATCCGGGATGGTCTGGTGAAGATGCAGAGGTGAGTTTCTATACCTCTGGTTTGAAGTCCTGGTCCACAGGTCTCCTGTGCACCGGCACTCTTCTGTCTGAGGAACCACGGCACCAGCTGACACTTCCTCCACTTGTGAGTCTTCCACCTGGAACACATCACAACACTATAGCCATTAATCTGTTGGCCATTATGCCAAAACTGCACCAGTGAAAACAGTGAGTATGTAAAAACCTGAGGAAAAGTGTGATTTTTCAGACTAATATCCTAATCCTCCACCATCCTCTATGAGTAGATGTAGCTAGACCTACTGATAGACATCAGCCTTTACTGGATCACTGTTCTTTTACCTGAATCCTGGACAGGTCTGAGGGCCCTCGCAGTCCCTCTCCTCCTCCAGCACCTCCGGACACTCCTGTCCTCCGTTGGATGGCAGCTGGATGATAAGACGTTTCCTTGATTGCTTTCTCTTCACGGCGTTGCCAGCTGAGACAGAGACAATTATTGAGTTAAAATAGGAAATGTCTGCATGGGAAAGCGTTGAGGAAAAAAAACAAAACGATAAGCTCGGCTGCTCTGTTAAAAGTCCTTGAAGAATGGACTTGGAGGACACTATCGCCAGATCTGATTGGACAGTTGTTGTAAAAAAAAAAAACATGCACGTGTGATTACATGGGATATCAAGCTGACAAAGATGATGTAGATAAAATCTCATTAAAGGAATGGAATCGACTCAGATTGAATTTATAGTATTTACACGTGTGGAGACGACCTGAGGGACTTCATTAAGATGAAATGAGCCTCTGGATGGTCCTGAGCTCTGCTTTTAAAGCTGTGTATACGGGTGGTGAGAAAATCAACAGCATCAAATGAAAACGCACAGCTATCAGTGCAGCATGTTCCGAATGAAGAGATTTATGCCACTGTGTCACGTGAAACGCTCACAGAAATATGGAGGACGATGACTTGCTGTAAATCGATTTAATGTCTTCGCCGCAGCGGCCTGACAGAGGTGACCTCATCCGGGCAAATGTTTCCTTCCACAGCATGGTAACAACATCACGCAAACGCACATGCCGACACTTGTAGCCACGAGCGACCCTGCCAGGCGCCGTAAAAGACGTTGGCCCAAAGGTTGTCTTTACATGCCAGTCTGTCGGATTAATTATGGGTAACAGGATGTGAGTGTTTGTGTGGTCGTTAATGGGTCTGGATTTGTGCAGGAGGTCCCCTTTGTGTAGTTCTTCCACACAGTCAATTCAAATATGCTTCTGTGTATACGTCTACGTAAAGACAGAGTTAGGTTAAATCATGTTTAATTGATTATTATTGTCTGTTATCATGATATCTTACCATAAACACTATTTTTTTAATATTGGTTATGTAAAACTACCAAAGACAGACTGAAAACAAAATCAAAATCAAACAAAATTTGTCTGGAGAATTTAAAAAAAGGGAAATAAAAACTTAAAATTGATTAACAATTGTTCCTTTTCAGTAATTATGATGAGGCAGTTTTACTTTATATCAGCGGATTTTCTCTCTTTACATGGGATTAATCTTTTCTAATAGAATAGAATAGAATAGAATACAATAGAATAGAAAGCCTTAATTGTCATTGTATTTGCAAAATAAATTGAAATCAAGAGTGCCGCTCCTGTTGGTGCATAAGAATAAAAGATAAAATATAAACTCAAAAAATAAAAAATCTAAACACCATGTAAACATGTGCACATTATGTAAAAAACACAAGGTATTGCGCTGATTAAAAATGTTTTCTTTACCGTACCTGCGTCACAGGTAACAGGACAGGGCGTCCAGTCGCTGAAAGGAGTCATGATGCAGTCTTTTTTGCAGGGCAGCTGACATGATCGCACCGTGTTGGGGCGAGGGCCGTCTGGACACCTGGGCAAAAAAGGAACAGGAACATTTATAAAACTTACTTTTGCATTCTGTTTTTAGTTATGTTTAAATATCATTGTTTGTAATATGGTTTACCTAAACTATAAAAAAAATAATCAGGTCCCAATGACTTTCATATTTGCTTGTATCAGGATTAAACTGACATTTAAAGTACTGCCTGTTAGAAACATAAACCTTGATTTAAAGCTTTAATAGAAATACAACTGTAGACGTTTTGGCTCACCAACCATCTGGGTTTCCCCTTGAATACAGAATGTAGTTATTCTAGGCAGAATCTACAGCAATAAAAACTGATGAAAACCTTCATAATGACATCCAGTTTATGATGAATGCGTGCCACCTGGCTGACAGCACTTGAAAGACACAGAGAGGAGATGGTCGAATCCCCCCAACAGGCATCACAGGAGGAGTTTAGCAGTTTTACACGGATTTCCTCCCTGCTGAGGAAACCATGACACTGAGCTCAAGGCTAAAGCCAGTGGACTAGCAGAGCGGCGTCGGGGCAGGAACTCCCTTGTTTTAACTGGATTCTGCTATGATTGAGCGATAATCCTCTTCATGGCACAGAATACAGGGTCAAGCCGAGGTTTTTCGAACAAGGGCTGAGGTTAATTGCCAGTCATTTAAGCACCTCAGGTTCCCGGAGCGTATGTCTGGGCCAAGATAAATAGGTCGAGATAGATCTGTTGGAAGACAACTTGAAATCTGATCCCTGCAACGCTGCATCCCCCCCTGTCTCGGTGGGATGTTGCTGCTCTGTTTCCTCATCCTATGGCTGACACAACGATGATCTGGGTCAGGTTTAATGTCGCTAGGAACGAGCCTTCTCCTCCCCCGTACTCGTTAGCACGGCGTTATCAGAGAAGCGATAGGCAGCCTCGCAGGGAACATATAATAATGTAACAGCAACACAAGGAGAGATTTATTTTTAATACCAACAGACAGAGCTAAATCCCTCTCGAGCAGAACAAATCCTCTGGTGTCTTCATACAAGTGAATGGTCCACATGAAACATACAGCTGCCAGATGCAGCGGGGGGGGGGGGGGGGGGGGGGGGGTTACATTTACATTTACAGCCTTCAGCTGATGTGAACGTCCATAAAGAATGAGTGAGCAGGTGTCTGGCTCGAGGACACTTCAACAGGACACAAGGTTGCTGAGATCCAAGCCATGAAGCAACCTCTGCACCAGATCCTGATGCTAACCCTTATAGCTTTATATATGAGCCGGTTTTACCTCTGTAACGTCTGTTTATTATGTGAAGCATGCAGAAATCTGCAGAACCTTTAATACAACCATGTATTTAAATCTTTCATTCTCAGCAGCAAAACAAAACAGACACAACGTTTTATTCTAACAGTTTCGGTTCATACCCATCCGACTAGGAACGCCACAATAACAGACCAGATTGATCAAATATGAATGAATTTACAAGTTCTAGTGGCTGAATTCAGATAGTAATAGTAAAAACTTCTCGATAATAATGTGCCTTATCAAAATATCCTAATTAATAATTGTCACAAACAATATAAGTGTCATTTAAAGACCATTTTAAATGTAATGGTACTGAAATAATGATAAATAATGATGTAATAGTATATTAATACATATGCCTTCAAAGGAGGAATGAACCTTCTCAAGAATATTCACTGGCTCATAAAAACAACGGACAATATCGAGGTTATGTGCACGAATCAATAAGACGATATGTAGATCAGTTGATGATGTAATCTTGACAAAGTTTTTTTTATTTTTTTAAATTGGATTTTCCTATATTTTAAAATGCATAAAGACTCATTTGTGCTCTTGAAGAGACAGAGACAGATACAGTTATAGATGTCTATAGATATTTCTACTGTTGATCACAGCACCGAGGCAGAGACAGAAGATCTCTGAACTCCAAGAACTCTTTGACAGAAAGGTGTAAAACTCTCTCTGCAACTCAAATGAGGCAAATGTCCGAGGTTGAGCTACAATTTACTCCTTGTGTAAGATGTTGAAAGAGCACAGACAATACAAACAATGTATTAAAAAACACAGCTTGACTTTTGCCTTCGATGCAGGTGGAACACGCTCTGAATACCAAAATGAGGACTAAAAGACTTTGTGAAGTGCAGATTGCTTCCTTTAAGATTGTGCGTTCCCTCTCCCACACACACACACGCACACACACACACGCACACGCACACACACACACACACACACACACACACACACACACACACGTTCTGGTAAGTCTGTCCTTACCAGGCAAACAACAGCATCGCTTGTTGGTTCAAGGGCCAAAAACAACCTTTGTCTCAGTTTCTGTCTAGAGATGACTTCTTGCGGTCGACTGAATTATGACTCATCTCTGTGTAGCAAAGGTAGAAGTGGCATGATGTCGGTGATGTGGCCTAATCTTTGCTCTTGACCAAGTATGTTTTGAGCCTATAACCTTAACCACAGTGGATAGAACATTAATGGTCAGTTCTCAGGTGAAGATGAGCATTGAATCAGAGTCTTTTTTTTGGGATATGTGGAATGAATTAAGTGATGGGAGCCTCGTCATCACAAAGAGACAGACAGGAATACTTTCCTCCTGGTCAGCAGCGCTCATCCATCAAGTCACTGCAATGAGGAATTCATTAATTAAGCTGCGGAAATTGACATTTTTTGGGGGGTTTTATTATAGAGGCTAGTCTTTACGGTGTATTGATGAGGCTTAAAAGTAAAACATTCTTAGCTTATAAAGGCATTAAATACTCATTAAATACTCAGGATCCACAGGTACATTTTCATCTAAGAAAGACATGTAAGTTGTCCCTGATTACTGCAGTTCTTGTTATTTGCATATCTGAGAGAAAGTTAGATTATTTAATTTAGAGATTTTAGATTTAATTGGGAGATGTGTACATAATGTTTCATGAATAAATATTGAGCAGTTTTTGAGTTATGCTCCAGAAACTCTCATCTGAGACAAATCCCACTCACAGAATCCGTCGAAATTCAACTGGCAACCATGGAAACGGAAAAAAAAAATACATATGGCAAATGTTCCTAAGTTGCAAAAGGCACCACTCCAGTACTTGAGTGTTGTGTGTAGAAAGTTTCATGAAGTAATATTGAACAGTTTTTGAGTTATGCTCCGTGATGGACAGACGGGATAGAACCCATTTCCTGCTCACTTGGTTCATGGAGTAGGATAAAAAAAAAAGTGTCAGAAAAGATAAAAATGTGACTGCCTGACCAATTATATCTATATCTATCTTATATCTATATATACATACCCCTCAGGCCTGTATCCCCCAGAACAGGATTCTACAACATCCAGCGTTATCTCAGCATTTTAAGGATCCTCTTCCTCCGAGGAAAAGGACTTCAGCAGCGAGTTGGTGAAGAGACCAACATTAAGGCAGCTCCTAAAGAGACTCATCCATGAGGTAATGGTGCCCAGTGTCACCACACATGGAAAACACAACATTTTTCCCTGTTAAAATTTCGTCACTTTGCGTTACAGAAAATGTTATCTACTTATTAAAATGCCCATGTGATAAGATTTGTACTGTGTAAAACTAGATATGCTGAAATAAAGGATCAGTTAATCACAAGAGCGCCATCAGATGCAACATGATCTATCCTGATGCCAGTCATCTCAATGAATTTCACGCTGTCTCTCTCTGATTCCAGAGAATGAACACACTGAAGTGCCAAAGGGAGGAAACATGGAAAGAAAGATATGCCAAGCAGGAGGATTTTGTCGTTTGTTGTTTTGCTGTCACCGAAGATGTGTCCTTGCTTCACGTCCTGTATAGACGTTGGTGATGGTCGTCGCCTGATGTCCCTTCATAGATCTTTACTCTAGTTTAGTTTTGAAATTATTTTGTTTTGATCTCTTAATCAGCATTTCTCAACCAATTTTCAGTCATAGCATCCTTGAAAAGAAAGTGAAATCTGGAGTCACCCCAGTCTAAAATGGCTTTAAAAACATACACTCTGTGGTTATTAAGACAGTAGGGTAAATTTGGACTTTTCCAGTATCTTGCTCCAAGGATACCCCGGACATGTAGCCTGCAGGGGACGGAGAACGAACAACCAATCTTCTGATGAGTGGACGACTCCTCTACCTCATGAGCCACAACCTCCTTCAAACGCGCCCACTGCTCTATTCTGGCAGGGACAGATGAGAGGCAGACAAGTAGCTTCTGGTCCACAAGCCTCAGTCACTCCCTGCACTTGTTCTTGATGCACGTCAGACTCAAAAAGCTTGTCACAAATGATGGAATTGCAATGGCGCTACCTGAAACTAAAGGGTACTCCTTCTCCAAAACCATGTCTTGAAATTTGATTTTAATGTGTGATCTTCCCTGATCTCTGCCAGATGCTCCTGTGACACCAGTGGCAAGACTTTTGAGCTTTCCCTTGTGCACATGGACTCCAATGGTCATGGAGCCAGTCAAACTATGCAAAATAAGGTCCGACAGAGAGCTGATGTTTGAATGTTCACTGCACACAGGAAACATGTCAAGCCTGTCCTGTTCCACAGAGGAGCGTAATGCATCATGCATAGATGAAATAGTTGGTAGTAGTGGGGTAAAAGAGTGGGGTAATTATCTGCATTTTCATTATAATTATTTTATTATTTTAATCATTTCTATGATGTCACCAACATCAGAATTTTTTTTTTTTTTTTTTTTGCAGCAGCAGCAGCAGCACGGCATCCTGGTTGAGAGAGGCGGCTCTAAATAATGATGGTTCAAGTTGTCCAAGAGAAATAAATGTGTCTACCAGACACGCTTCATTCTCTGACACCTCTGGAGTTACCCCTGGTAGTCTGGTTTAGTTTTAGGATGGCCACCCTGAGCTCTGGGAGGTGAGATGGTGAGTCAGGGAGTTGGGAGTGGAGTTTGGGAGAAATGTGATTTTATAAAACATGTGCACTAGTTGTGAATTACAGACTTTTTACACTCATTGTCAGGGCTCGGTGCTGTATGATCACTCTCAGACAAACTGGGCCTCATCATTAAATGCGCAAATTTTCTGAATCCATTAATATTCTGTGACCTTGTTTGGCAGCTTTTGCGGGCCGGATGCAGCCTGCAGGCCACCAGTTGATCACTGCTCTCGATCCACCAAGGTGTAAAATGTGACTGCGTGTGTCTATGTGTTAGGCTGCTGACAGACTGCATGCTGGGATTGACCCAAATACTAGGAGAGTTTAAATAAGTTCTGCTGGTTAATATAAAAACAACTGGTGGATTGTTAAATTTAATTTGGGGAGGACATCTCTGGTGCTTCTCTTTCAGTCTTGATTATTTTATTTTATATGTTCCCCTTTGTGACCAACCTGTGTGCATTAAATGCTTTACTTATAGGCCAGTGAGTTTACTAGAGCAGGTTTCCCCTCTGCAGAGAGAACCATTCCAATTGTTCCCATTTCAGCCTAATTATGTTTTAGCCCCAATAACGATGGGTGTTATCCAAATCTAGACTAAATTAAAGTGAAATCCAGTTTTCAGAAAAACAGGCCATGTGTGTTGGAAGAACAATACGGAACACAACATCAGCCAAAACACAAAGAGCACCATGTTTGGCTGCAGGAGTCCAAACGGATGAGAATTATATAATTATATAATTGTATTTCCTGCTTTTTTAGTATGTTGTACTAATTTCCTCCTTAATCTCCTGTTGTCATTTTGTCTATAACGTTTTCTTAGCTTGTCACATTGGTTACATTGTTTGTCTGAGGAATACATGTTTATTTACATGTTTATTTACTCGGGGCATTTTAAGCTAACTGTACACTCTGACATGTTTTCCTTTGTCTTATCTTAATAGTTAACTTGCGTGTTTATTACTGATGAAGCCATCCAGTAATAACATTCCTTATTTTTACTGGCTGTTTCCAGTCAGTGTCACAATCTCATAATGATCTTTAAATGTCGTGATTTGTAGCGAGGCATTGTACACAACATGGCACTGGGAGCTTATCCCAAAGCAGGACATTAAAACGAGCAGCCAGGCTAATGCTTATGTTTTCCTTGCTGCTAATAGTGCGCTGAGTAATCTGTTCGGCGAGAGGCTGTTTTGAAGAAATGAGCAGATGGCTGAGCAGGATGAAGAGAGGAGAGTCAAAGCAAAGGACTGTCAGTAGTTTTAAGAGAGAGTACGCTCACATGCAAATAAAAACAAGGTCTGGTTTGAAAAGATAAGGCCTAATTACTTTAATTATCAAAATTAAGGAGTACAAAACAAGAACACCATTTGTTTCATTTGGCATAAAACCGTTACAGTTCTTCATGGATGCTTTCTGTGGTCTCTGGCCTCGTTCTTCAGAGCTATCAGCCATGTATCACAGTCAAAACAGCCTTGGTTAGAAAACACAGCTGGGACATGATTGACTGGGCTTTAATACGGCGACTGTCCAACATCTTAATCATAAATCATTCAGTTTTCTTCTTCACAAATTATAAAAAACACACATTTGGTATCAGTCAGCTCACAGACTGTCAGAATCAATAATCAGACACTGTTGGGTTTTTTTCTCTCCTCACACCCCAGCAGCTTTCCCCATAGGATGACTGCAGCCAAAGCCTGAGGCACTGACATATTTGTCTCTGTTGTGTCTCTCCTTCGTATTGGGCTTGTGTGTGTGTGTGTGTGTGTGTGTGTGTGTGTGTGTGTTTGTGTGTGTGTGTGTGTGTGTGTGTGTGTGTGTGTGTGTGTGTGTGTGTGTGTGTGTGTGTGTGTGTGTGTTTGTGTGTGTGTGTGTGTGTGTGTGTGTGTGTGTGTGTGTGTGAGACATGCACTCTGGGAGGATCATCGCCCCAGGCTACGGGAGGGAGACAGCTCAGATCCATCTATGAATGAGACGTTGCACATCTGCATATGCAGGGACAAGGCGGCCATGTTTGTTTGTTCTGCTGGGATCCCAGAGGAGCGCTGATCAAGACTACCTGCCAGTTGGATTTTGCCAGATGAAGACATGCAGAGCAGGGAAAAAAAAGAAGAAGAAAAAGAAAAAAAAGAAAAGCCTCCTGAATGCAGGTGAGGAAACACCGCCTGTGAGCAACAGATGGCCAGGAGACCAGAGCAGGGGCATCTTTATGCTTTTGGTCAAGAGACGTTCAAACAAAAGCTTCAAATAATTATTGGTTTTTAATCCTGGAGCCTGAGACACAAAGCACTACCATTACAGTCTGTCAAATCTAATAAAGAGGAACAAATATTCTAATGACATAAGAACCATGATGTTGGAAAAAACAACATACAGGTGAAAAATTCAAGGAAAATCCTGATTAAATCAATCAACAGGACTAAATGTGTGTTTCTAATGACTCATGTCACAGATTTAAAAGGTTTTTTAATGAAGTGATAATTGTCTGGTTTGGATTTTCATAGGTTTAAACACAAAATCTACTGGTTTAGGTTGAGGGGGAAACTCATGGTTTGGGTTAAACTGACTACTTTGTTCAGGTTAGAGGAGCTTCATCGTCACGGTTGGTTCAGAGAATAGAATGATGGCGGCCATACTAATAAAACATAATAACATAATAACATAATACTACAGCCACAACCTGGCTGCACACTTTGCTGCTGTTCATTTTACAGGACAGTCTTATTAACCTGGATATTAATAAGATGTATGTTTCCATCCTCTATATATTCTAAATGTCCATCATATCTTTGTTGTTAGTGTTCCAAACTGCCCCCCATTGACTTAAGTTTTGTATTTATGTTGGTGTTTTTTTTATGAACCAGCGCTCCTACATGTTGAATATGGATGATTCCGGCTCTGTTAATTGTCTCACGTTGCGTTGAAAACTTGATTATCAGAGAGCTGATTGCCAGACCTCTTTTGTAGCTGACAAATGCGGCTAATTGGCAATCAAGCTAATAGGAGCCATCTTGGTGGCAGCGTTTGTCATTGTGAGCTCAGGAGTCAAAGTCATTTCCTCATTAGGTGTTTGAGTTAGTCTATGTCCTCTGTGTGTGTGTGTGTGTGTGTGTGTGTGTGTGTGTGTGTGTGTGTGTGTGTGTGTGTGTGTGTGTGTGTGTGTGTGTGTGTGTGTGTGTGTGTGTGTGTGTGTGTGTGTGTGTGTGTGTGGTAGTTCTGGACAACAACTCGCAGGTGTTAACAGCTAAAATAAAGGAGCAGTGTTCTACACATCGAGAGCTTTTTGCCTGTTGCAGTGAAAGTCTTCGCTCTGGCTCACATCCTGTTACTGGACCCCCGCCAGGGAAAGCAGCCTAAGGAAAACCCACCTACAGACTTTGAAAACAGACTTTGACTGAACACCTTTGAAGGGGTTCAACAGTCAGGGTTCCTATAGGAGAATGGACACTGAGTTATAGCTGGTCGCACAGGTAACGAGAATCTCAACATTATATCTTCTCTTGAATCTCAAATATGCACTGCAGGATTTCATGAAGACTCTAAGGTGAGAAAACAAATCAGAAGCAGAAAGAGCGGCTGAGGAAATGGTTGGGAGGAAGATGTGATCAACACTTGGCCGTCTATCCTGCAGGGAGGATGGAGGTGAGGTTTTGACGTCTCTCGTTCGGAGAGTTCGAACATAATCGTCCAGATTTTAGCTCCAATTATCCAGGAGCAGATCAGAAGGTGTGAGGCTGGATCTGTAAATGTCTCACACTATAGCAGATCATCTGGGCCGAACCTCTGGACTGACCAAAGTTCCGGTTTTCTCCTCCGACTGTCAGGGAAGGTCAGTCGAGGAGAAATCAGTCAGATTCTCCTGTAGTGTGAGGCCGGCTTAGGTATCAGGGTAACAGTGTCATCACACTTCAAACTGAACATGTTTTCTCAAAGAACGTCGAAGTGGAGAGTTTTAATATGTACTGTAGTAGATTTAGAGCTTGAAAACTAATGCAGAAAAAATAGTTTTAGGGGGGTTATGGCCCTTAATTTCAAAATTTGCACTGGCCACAAAGCAAAACCATTAAAGATAGGCAAATAAAATGTTTGGGGACGGCTTTATTATGTACTGTAATGGAAAACTACTGCTGGAAAAATATTTTTACTGGAGTTACGGTCCATTATGACACATTCATTTTGGACGCCTCCACCTCCTCTGCTCTCTAACCTGCTGGGTTTGTGTCTCTAGTCCCAGCTTTACAGTGTGGATCTCAAAAAAAAAAAATGAAGAAGAAGAAGAAATAAAACCATCCTGGACCTGGACTTCACGTCTGCAGCCTGATAAGTGCAGCTGCAGGGTCTTGGTCAGCCACCGCTGAAGTGGGAATGAATCATCCTGCTCTCTACAGATCACATTTACCTTGTACACAATGCTTCCTGACCCTTTAAATAATTTATGGACCCGTCCTCTCCTCACTGATAACCCTGCCTGGGAGGCATAAAACAAGACGAGGAAGAATTTACTGCTGAGAAATTCAACATAGGAGACCAATGTTTCCCCTACAATTTTTTTGTTGGGACGGGTCGCCCCCTCAACGCGACCCCCCCCAAAAAAGAAAGGCACAAAATATTTTATTTTACATGATTTATATGTGCACTCGTTTCATTTCAGCAGAGCATGAGCATCTTTTATGCTTTCGCTCTCCTGATCAATGACTCTGCTTTGCTCTGCTCTGCTCTGGTGTTCCCACCGAGGGCGTGGCTTATCCATGCTTCACACACACACACATACACACACACACACACACACACACACACACACACACACACACACACACACAGAGCGAAGTAGAGGAGACAGGTTGAGTGATGGTAACCTGAGTTGAAGGATGAAGTCGGTACATTTACATGTAATAAAAACTTCCCCACAACCAAAGATGGACAAACGTCGACCCCAAAGTTTAAACCAGGCCAAAGGTCAAACGCGTCACTACACGACCTGCTGCCACCAGACCTGAACCCTGACCAATAAACCTACTGTAGGGGAAACACTGGAGACCTTTTCAGGGCTACTCATGGTTTATCCTCCACACATTTAGACACACACAGATCCACTCGTTTGAATTCTGCCATGGAGAAAATCTATGTATCTACGTATGACTGACGCCAGGTTAGAGCTGAAACTTTGTGGTTCAAGCTTGTTTGAAGTTATGCAGTGTGGTCTCCAGAGCTAACCACAAACATCTTGTCTCTCATCTGCCTCCTGATTAAATTGCCTTTAAGTATCAATCCCATTTAATTACTGTCATTATCATCAATGAGAAATTGCTGCCGCCCAAAACGGCAGGTTTAATTAGGCTTTCAGGGACGGAGAGCGTGTTTATCTGTGGTCGCCTGCAAAGGGAAGATATGAACTGAGAGTTAACTTCACGTCGAGGCTGATCCGCTTATTTAATCACCTCCTTTTTGTTGTCTCTGCCTCGTTTTGCCCTCCTGCTGTCATTTCGCTTTCTAACACTGCTGCTGCTCTCATCTGTCTCTGACCTCCTTACTCCTCTTTGCTTTTGTTAAAATCTGGCTTCTTTCAATGTCACACATATCTGCATGTACTTAGCATGGAAAGTTCACCACTGCTGTCTTTCAAATAAAACAAAACACTATCTATCTCTTTGCTTACTCATCCTAAACAGATGTTCACAGATCACTGTTTGACTTGGTAATGTGAGAAAAGGCTTCTGAAAGACTGACTCCGACCTTTTTTTTTCTTTTGTTCTTCAAGCAACCCGTAACAAAAGAGGTTCTTTAATAAAAGATATCAGGCATCAAAAGACAACAAAAGCTCTCTCTGTCCTCTATTCTATAAAGTTCAACTCTCAAATCAGTAAAAGCAGCAGCTGTGAGGATCTGTTTGAAATGAAAACGTGACGACTGTTCTGCTGCTCAGAGCCGCTGGATTTCAGTTTCAATGTCAGCAAAAGGCTCCAGCAGCTGATTTCTCATTTATAAACACCGACAAA
Organism: Chaunax sp. Z400; assembly: GCA_037577475.1. NCBI lineage: Eukaryota > Metazoa > Chordata > Actinopteri > Lophiiformes > Chaunacidae > Chaunax > Chaunax sp. Z400. The sequence goes on from CM075190.1 coordinate 28,066,026, forward strand.
TCAGCAAAGCAAGAAATAACAACTAAAGTTTCGTTGAACACATATACAAAATAAGAAATAAAGCTTACTTCTTGGGTGGCACCTGTCCCACGTTGACCCGGACGCAGATGACCTTACGAGTCTGCATTCCCGTGGAGCAGGAAGCCTGACCGCCGCCGCTGGGACGGACGCTCACGGAGGTGTTGAGGGACGAGGCTGAGGGGTCTTCAGTACAAGGACCCCAAGGCCCCGTCTGCCAGTGGTAAACGGTGCAGGCGTGTTCGTTACAGTTCCGCACTTCCTGGAGGGCGCTGCTGTTCGGGCACAGAGCACCGCCTGGAAATACCAAAACACAGAGACGATAACATCTAAAGAGTAAGAAAATAAAAGCACGGGAGGAGTTGAATCTTAATTTCTACTTTTACAATGAAGGACATGATGACATGTAATGTCAAAGGAGTAACTTGTACCATCAGATTCTGCAGATTCTCTCAACTGTATGGATCTTTTTAGCCTCTTTCAGCTCATTGTTTTGGTTTTATGGTTCACAGCTTCACCATTTTGGTTCAGTCTACACTGTCTGATGAACATGGAACATGAAACAGCAAATAACTGGTGAACACAGTCGAGCATTTAGCAGCTTAAGAGAAAAATAAACAGGAAAGTAAAAAAGAAGAGGATGTTTTTCAGTGTCTGCTGGATGTGTAAATACGCAGCTGTTTGCTACTGTTAATATAATAACTTTAAGGGGAGATGAATATTTTCAGCTTTGTGTTTCCTACCTACTCCATTAGATTAGACTCTTGTTTATTGTCATTGCATGGAGTACAGCACTAAAATAATGAAATCCATCCAACCAGTGAAAAGCAACAGAGAGCAGAGAATAAACAACGAAGGATGAAAGAGATGTTTTCTTTCAACATACGTATCAGTGGGCAATTAATGCCTGCTTTTAATGACCGATGTGATGAAATCACTGATAATTTCACATTTTAATATTTTAAAAAGAAGTTCATCTGCAGTTCATTCATATCTAAAGCCTAAGATGTGGGTGATTTAATATTCCACAGCTCTAATAAGAGGCTTTTTCCTCTCTGAAACCTGGCGGACATGTTTTGTAAAGTTCATTTGTGTTGCTTTTCTCTGAAACTGTAAAAACAGTCCAGACCAGCGACAACATGTTGGGCTCTTTAGTCTACTGTATATTCTTTAGGACACTACCTATGAATTAAAACCTGGTATTTACCTTTAAAGCACGCATCTATTGTAATTTTTCAATTAATATAAATTATCTTGTTAAAAAAAACCTTTACAATTAAAAAATAGTTATGCAATTAATTTTGTGAGGCAATCTGGCTTCGGCACAGTTAATTATTTTTATTTATTGCTTGACATCGAGTCAAACTTTAAGAGGAAACTTGCACAAAATTAACTGCCACAATTCCCAGGAGAAAAATAACATAATAACAGAGGTACAGGAACCTTATTTTACAGTACAGACATATAAGTGTGTTCATATCCTGTATGGCTGAGCATGCAGGCGTTTGGGTTTTCTATCTATTTAAGTCTCAGTCAGACTTTTTTAGCACAGCTCCATCTATTGTTTATCTCATTCTCCTCTCTCTGTGCTTGTCTCCCTTCATTTCTCCTCTGAGCTGCAGTCAGACAGTCAGACAGTCGTTCAGTCGTTGGGCTGATGGACTGAGAGACCCGTCTCCGGTTTAAAGTGCTGACACTTGGGGCTTTCAGCAAAGATTGAGAGGAATTGCAGGGCTGTGACTGATCCACACCTGTATTTTGCTGCTGCGGTTGGCAGACAGCCACCTCCGTAATGAGTGGCGGTGTACACACAGTCGGGCCTGGATCACAGACTGCCAACTCAGACAAATCTCAACCTAATGGTAACTGAGGAGGACAAACTTTCTGCTCACAGTGTCACGCCAGCTTAGCTAAATAACAATGTAGTGCTAACACTGTAGCGTGACACGGTGGCACAAATCTGCTCCTGATCGGTGACCCGTGTTGACCAGATTTGGACGATGGGGGGGGGGGCAGCATCTAACAGGACAGCACACAACGGCAGCATACGTGAGGTATTTACATGTGTTCATGTTTGCAGGATAGATTGCAGTTTGCTGCCTCGTTCACAAAAGAGCTGCAGCAAAAGCCACTTAGCATGCATCTTGACTTCCACTCAAGTGGCAGGTGTTAAGCAGTAAGAGGCACTCGGGTGATTAGAGGTCCCACAATAATCACCACAGAATTAAATCTAAATAGGTCATTAATTCGGCTAATTAGGCCTAATTCTATGCCAACATATTAGCGGTTGCTCATTAATATTAACCCTGTAAGTTAAAACTTTAAGCAGGTCCTCTAATTTAACTGATTTTTTTCCTTATTAATATGCAAAAATAGAAGCTGCAGAATCTCCAGATGATCTAATCAGATGATGTATTCTGTGGCGGAGACACAAAGCGTCTCTCAAGTGTTGCTCTGGAGTGCGAGTGCTCATGATTTGTGTCTGAACAGACCTCAGAACGGAGTTTAATATGATTTCCTTTGTGTTTCTCAACCACTCTAAAGTCACTACAGCTGCTATGTTTCTAGTCTAAGGAATCGTGTTTCATTCATTCCCAAAACAAACACGCATAAAAGCCGAGTGTTGCACAGAATGCGAGTGAGTCTGAGTGGAGAGGGAACAGACTGTGAACGCACAACAAGCTCACAATGAAGTAGACTTTGTGAGAGTTTGGAGGCGGGGTTACTCTGACGACATCTCCTCCCTCTCATTGGTCGCTTTGGTTTGATCGCTGACAGGTTGAGGTAAATGAACGGCCTGAGCTCCTGTTGGTCAGTCTTGCTGTTTTTATTCTCCACTAAATGCACACATGAGGGAAAAGGTGAGGGATTTTAATTCAATAGCTCAGATCATACATCACTAAGCTGCTGGAGTGCAGCACCGACTTCTCCTCACTCACAGTGTGCGTTTGGCTGTTTAAGGAGTTTGGACACACTGCATAATGACAGGGCTAACATTAGCTGTATAGGCTAGCTTATGTAGCTTTTACATCTTCTTCTTTTTCTTTCACCTTGTCCCGTTAGGAGTCGTCACAGCAGATCATCTTCATCTCACCTTGTACCTCACGTCTTCCTCTGTCACGCCATCCACCTGCATGTCCTCCTTCACCACATCCATAAACCTCCTCCTCCTCCTCATCAGCCTTCTCCTGATATAATACATAGTCTTTTTGTCTAGCCATACAACAGAGCTGATCTCCTCGTGCGGATGCTTTTCGTCTCAGACTTTCTGCTCTGTGCGCTTGTTTCACCTGAACACACTCGGCTATTATGCGCGTGAATTTTGAGAATAATTAAACACAAGAAAGTCAGAGATTTACCAAAAAGTTCTGGAAACTTTGGCACCTGTGAAAGACCTTTGATAAATACAGACAGAAAAATATGTGAATGAGACAGATGAGATGTGCAGCACTTAAACTAACACAATCAAGCCACTTCACACATAACTAACAATGCCTGACTGTATTACAACTGCATGAATAAGTTCTAAATCAATTATGAGTGACCCTGAAGCTGCTATGTTAATGTAGCTCTACGCACTAACAATCTAATTTGGCTATGTGTGCACATATCACTAGAGGTTTAAAACAGCTACCAGCAAACTCTAATCACAGACGTTACCCTCCATCACCGTGATCCACGCCACAACCATCGCAGTGACTGGGAGGAAAACGCACACATACCCGGATGAGACACGGGGGAAGAAACGTTTGGAGTCATGGCGAAAAACAAAGGCAGACAGAGAAGCAGAGATTTACAGCAGAGAAACGATGATGAAAAGCAGATAAAAAGTGAGTGTCAGGCGAACAGAAATAATAATAACCAGGACAGATAAGCAGACTGTTTGAGATAAGGACAAATGCACATGCAGACAAGTGTGAAATCCAAACATTCAGGGAATGACAGCAAAGGACGACTTGAAAGGCCGTGACGAAGCCAATATCCAGGATTCATTTGAATATATTTCCATACACTACGGCGCAGGAGGAGTCGGGCGGTGGAGACTCACCTTCCCCGGCGTTATAGGCCAGAATGGAGCGGGTCCTCATCTGCTTCCCCTCAATGGTCTTACTGGAGCAGGTCTGAGAGCAAGTGGACCAGGGCGTCCAGTCGCTGAGCACACAGTCCCGTGAGCAAGGGACGTCGCAGGGAACGGGCTCTGGAGCCGGGAGGGAGGAGCAGAGACTTCTGTCGACCTCCTCTCCTAAAGAGAACGGGAATGGAAAATAACGTGAAGAGGAGGAAGGAAAGAAGGACAGGAAGAAGCTGCATTTTAGGTTAGATCACATTGTACAGAATGCTTATAGCAAAGTAACAATGAGGAAAACATGGTGAGGTAATGAGGATTTATCAGAGTCATATTCTTATGATGATAACGGGGGGGATTCTGGTGTATAATGTTAAATAATATATCATGTTTAAAAATGGTTCTATGCTAAAAAAATAAAGAAGTATTGGCAACACAACTCTATAGTGTGCAATAATTTAAAATGCATCCACAATGCTTTATGACAACAATCATAAACCATTATATAGATGTGACTTATAATAAATCAGAACTTCAAGGGTCTCATCGATGCTCTTGACAGGTTATAAACTAGAGGCTGACTGATGGTGTTTATTATGACCAACTGGAAGGGCAAACCTCTGCCAAGGCCTACAGCAGTCTTTCATTTAAATTAAACCCTAATCCAGATGTGTGTCCCATCAAAACCATCACCCGTCCACCAGTGTTACGGTGGCTGACAGGGGCCAACGTGCTGCAACTTAAGAAAACACATGCAAACAGACAAAACACAAGCAAATTAAGAATCATCATTGTCATCACTTTCACAACATGCTCAGCATTTGGAGTATAGAAACTATAAACTATACTATGGATGCACTACAGATGTGGTCTTTGTAGAAAATGTGATGTATCACAGTCGTGTTTAATAATGATGGGAGAAGAAATCAGGGGCTGATGGGAAGGATGTATATTTCCTTACTCTATTATACTGGTTACTTTACACTGTTCTGTCCTCCTTTCAACGATTATGAAAACATCTATGGACTGAGGAGTAAATCCCAAACCAAAAACCTTCCGGTCAGAGAACAAATTAAACTGAATAAGCTTGTGAAAAACCTTTTTACTTGCCAACCAAGGATAGACTGGCTGGAAATGAGGACAGACTTGAAGGCTGAATTTTATCGCAAAAAAAAGAAAGAATTGATGATCACCCTCTAACTACAATTCAGCACAGATACCGTCGGAGCAGCTGGGAAAATGAACAGCTGTGTGTCTTAATTGACGGTGCATTACTGAGCACACAGCCCATTTACGCTGCAAAGGCCTGCTTGTTTACGTGGAGACGTCTGGTGTCCCGAAGACAACTTGGGAAGGATATTATCCGAGCAAACTGGCTCCCTTTGATGGACTCATCTGGCTGCCAGGTAAAGAAACCAGCAGGAAAAACCTGCAGCCATGGAACGAAGATTTGAAAAATCATTTGAAAAAAGCACGATAAGAGAGAATATTTGAGTTATTGAACCATCGTCTTCTTTTGTTTACTTTGTGCAGCTTTAAGATAAGATAAGATAAGATAAGATAAGATAAGATAAGATATCCCTTTATTAGTCCCACAGTGGGGAAACTAAACCATGTTTTAACATGTTTAATCACAGAGGGCATCAATGAAGCTGTAAAAAACATCAAGAAATCATTAAACTAATAACTTTCAATACCCAGAATCATTCTGAAATCCAGTGACAGGTCTGATGTTTGTAGGTTGACCCAATATTTCTTCCCCCAGTTGATTATGAGCCTTTTTATGAATTATCATTATTCACATTGATCCACATCTGACTCCATCTTGGAGTGGCACTGAACATAGAGAGATCAAACTCACATGGGATCCCTACATTTTTACACCACCGCCCATGTTTTATTAATGAGCTCCTTGCATCAGCCATAAGTGGATTACATTAACCCACATACTGGCTTCATGCACTGAACCACACTGAGAACATTTCCTCTGTAAGCAGCTGGCAAAATGTAAACCTTATAATGGTTGAATTGAAATTTCAAGCAGAGGGGGAAACGCTTGAGCTTCAAGAGTGACACTCGGCCTTGACTTCACATTAAGATGTCACTTTGACAGATATGCAGGGAACTAATCATGACTGAATTGAGATGGAATGAAAATAATAAGTGACAAGAGACCTCAGTGGTTCTCAGGCTCACACAGAGAGAACATGAATGAACAGAAGATGCACTCTGAGAGGAACAAGCCTCAAAAGCTCGGTGAGCGGAGGAGAAGCCGCCCTCTGCCTAACTGGGCAGGCAGTCAGCAGAGGGAATATCAATAGCCAGTTTCAATAACATTGGTATCGACCTTCAGCTTGTTGTCTGGGGCTCCAGCTCCGTGGCCTTTTTCTTTTTTTTACGACCGGGACGCACTCGGAGAAAATATACAGCTGACATCGCAGTGAAAAATCTCTGAGGCGAACAAGAGTGGAGAAAATCCAAACAGAACAAATCAATTTTCATCAGATGACGGAGTGAGGGTGTGAATGTGTGAAGGGGGGGGGGGGGGGGGGGGGGGGGTCAATCAAACGAAGAGCAGTGCAGCCTCTGCTAACTCAGAGCTTCAAGAAGTTCAATGTAAGAAGACTTTTTAAGACCTTTTCAAGACTATTCTAGATTAAATTTAAGACCTATTTCACATCCAAACAGGCAACAAAGTGTGTCGGATACAAAAGTAATCAGAGTCTCAGTTACTTGCAAAGCAGATTAATGTATTCACAGAACTATGTGGACACAATAGTGTTGACTCATGTTGATGTGCAACAGAGGCATTTAAATGAGCAATGTCGATGAGCGTTAACACATTTAGGACCTACCTAAACATATTAAGACCTCGTACACTAAACCTCAATGTATTTGAGACTTTTTAGGACCTCGAGGGAACCCTGTCACTCCTGCAGCGCTGCAGACTCCATCAGAACAACTCCACCGAATACCTGCAGCTGATGCATGAACGGTAACTTGTGGAAGACGTTAGAAGGACGAATCCAGATCTCTGGTGAGGGGAAAACTTGAACAAAGTCACCGATCAGGATCGTAAAATGGAGATTTACTGAGTACATTTGGATCTGAATGAGATTCCAACAGCTGCAGCTGCTTTCTAACTTTATGTGCTGATTAATAAAAAAAACCGGTGTGTATCTACATCTACACCTCTGCATAAATAAATCGATAATACGATTAACCTAGTTTTGACATTTGTCCACAATCTGAAGGCAACAGGAGGTCTGGAAGGCATGTCCCCACGTCGTCTCTTATAAATTCACAGGAGTAAAGAGAAGCCGTAAAAACCAGGAGCAGCAAAGGGCACAGGATGCTCCAAAACTCAATGCCACAGAGGACTGATTTGATTTAGTGAGAGTGAGGGTTAATTGTGCGTGCTGAGAGGAAGACGGTAATGAGACAGACAGCCTGAGAGAGAGGTGGCAGCGCCGAATCAAGTGAGCGTTAAAAGAAGGGGGGAGACGGAGGGGGAGAACTCCTCACGAAGTTGATGAATGGAAACCAGGAGGCCAGGGGTGGAAATCTCCTCAGGTACGGAGCTGTACAACAGGAGGTGGAGGGTCAGTGGAGAGGGGAGTTATTTCACTGGTGAGGCGAGAGGGGCAGTTCTTCATGGGCAAAGGAGGCGGGTCAGATAAGTACACCAATGAGGAAGTAGTAAGATCTAGTGTCTCTCCTCTCACCGTTGCTGTTGACACACTGGACCTGAGCGAGCTGAGTCCCGGGACCACATGTCTTCTCATCATCAGGAAGACACTGGTCCAGGCTGACCAGCTTCCAGTCGTAGCAACTGGGTTCGTCACACGGCACCGCCTCCACCAGGTGGGGACAGTTTCCAGGCCCTCCTGTCGGCTTGTTGGTGATCCGTCGTTTCCTCAGTTTGAAACCTGCAGCGCAGCAAAGATGTATAAGTATACATGGTAAATGTTACGACACTAATACTCCACGACATATCAGAGGGAAATGTACAGCTTTAGATAATCAAAGTTAAGGTTTTTGTAAGATTTTACACCATGATGACCTCATAACTCATAGTTAAAGATTACATCAGTGGTCTCTAGTTGGAACTCATTGTCACAGATGTCTATGAGAGAAGCGTCACTAAATAGTTCATGACTGTTTCGTTTTATAAAAAAGGTGTCAAATTATCTCATATTTCACCACAAAATCAAAAATGACAGAAAAGTCCGACATGTTCCTATAAATGTGTGTAACAGAACTTTAGTTTTTCTTCTTTTCAGCCTAATTAATCGTCTCATGAGCCCTTGCATTAATCTCGTGATCCTTTGGAGGGGCCCGACCCTTAGGTTGGAAACCACCTGACTAAAGTTGACTGAACAGTATAAATATAAAAACAGTTAAATTAGCGCCATCTGGAACAGACACCACAGTTAAGAGCTGCTTATGGATGGAGAAGTAATAATATCAGCTATCAGAACAAATATTTCTACTTTTGTTATTTATTCATTTCTTCAGGCTGGCTTTTAAGTGTTTAGTGTTTTGTATTCATACTTGTTTATCACAACATTTTACTGTCAGTCATTACAGTTTATTCTATTTTATCATTGCTTTTAATTCAATTTTTTTAGTGTTATTATAAAGTTATAAGTTTAGTGTAATTACAAAGTTTTATTATTCTCTTATTCTTTAACGTTCTTATCTTAACTACCCTTTTTTTAATTGTTTTTGTTTTAGTCTCTAAATGTTGTACATTCATCTTTGCATCCTTTTAAACTTCTTTTGTTTCATCCATCACTTTTACACCTTGAATGGGATACAAACTGTCTGACAGGTGCCATATAAATAAAGTTTGATTGACAGATTGATTGACAATACTTCTTTTACTTGTAATGTAATGAGTATTTTCCAGCGCTGATGATGGCTGGTTTTCTTCAGACAGATCATTAATACTTATTGGAACATGAGAGAAAACCTGATCACTTCCCAACATGGACTCAAATCCTAGCCTGTTTTTACATCCATTAATATCACAGATGAACAAACTTTGTACCATTAAACCATGATGATATCTTTTAGTACAATGTCTTCTACCTTTCCTTCCAGCCTGGTCCTCACAGTTCTCGAAGGTGCACGGCCCCCAGGCGCCCCACGGCGACACCTCACAGTCGATGGGACAGGGGATTTGGCAGAGCTGGGACCGGTTGGGGATTGGAACCTGGCACAGCCTGTTCTCCACCGGAAGGGAGGCTATGAAGATGAGCAAAAAAAAAAGGAAAGGAAGATAAGAAATTAAATGAACCTGCTTTACTTTGATCCTCCTCTGTTTTGTCTTCAAGTTTGTTTTTTTACCAGAGGAACAAGGGACATGATAATGTTCATTTCCTCTTATTCTTGGCAGTGAGGTCCCTATAGAGAGCACATGAGAAAAACACAAGACGTGCCTGTGAAGTAGACACTATTATCCCTTTGTTCTGTTTATCGCCTCCCTGTTAGCATGTCAGAATGATAAATTAGGAATGATTATTTTGTGCAGCACCTTGCTAGAAAACACAGACAGGAAAGAGGATAAGAGAACAGGAACATATCTTGGCTCATGTTTATTCCATGAGGTATAATTTGGCAGCTCTGTCCTGAGTCGGGCCATGTTGGCTGTAGAAAAGTCCTTTATGGGATGGAACTGGTAAGTTCATGACAGAAGAGATGCTATCGCCATGTGAGCTGTACCATGATGAATACATTTCATGTGTGGAGTGTTTAAAGATGCAGGCTTCATGCATTTATGCATGCATATAATGTATGTACTGTATGTCGGTGTCACATCACGGTGGTGATGCTGCATCTTCAAGAGTTGTGCATCTGTGTTTTTGGTTTTTTCGATAAAGGAAGAGGAGATTGAGGACAAAGAGGTGAAAGGAAAGACTTTTGACAAAAGGTATAAGTTATAGGAATTGTTTTGCATTTTGGGAAACATGCTTATTTGCTTTCTCTCTGAGAATTAGATGAGAAAATTGACACCACTCTAATGTGTGTACATTAAAAATAACCCGCCAGCAGCCCTTTAGCTTACTTAGCTTAAAGACTGAGGAAAGAGCTAGCATAGCATTTTATATGTCCTTTGTTAATCAAACAAATAAGGTGTCAAAACAACTTTATGTGTTTGTTTTTGTTGTTATTTTTACGGGCATTTTTAAGCCTTTAATTGATATAATTGAAGAGGTGACAGGAAACACCAGAGAGAATGGGGGGGGGGGAGAAGACATGCAGCAAAGGGCTACAGGTGGATTCTTTACCATTGCAGCAGAGGGGAAATTATGTGATTTTATCCTCTAACTTCATGGATGATGCTTGGACAATAATGACAAGATGATCTGATCTGGATCCAGAGTATTTAAATTTATAGGGCTCACAAAAAAAAACCTGTGTTTAGGTGTTAAATCTTCTTGAATAGCTATCAAACTAAAAATGATACCGTTGTGTTTCCAGATTCTAGCGGTCGGTTTTCATGGTGACGGAGCCGCCTTGGTGGATGTTTGCTCTCTCTGAGTCTCGTTTCTTTTTAATTTGATGCTACTGGAGAGCAGTAAGCATCTGATATTATAGCATCTGTTGTGCTAACAGATTTTAAAGAGTTCCTTCCCTCTAAAAACGGACTCATTAAGACATCAGTGGTGACAGAAGCTTTTCTGACAGAGTATGAGGATGGATTGAGCTCAACTTTCCAAGTGTTGAGTGATACATTTCAGCGATTCACATAGAAAAAACTCTTCAAGTTCTCAACCTGAGGCACTTTATTTCCTGTATTCCAGCTGTTGAGACATCTAAGAGCTTAAAGTCTTACATTGTCAGGAGAGCTGAATCATAATTCCTTAGAACTGTACAGGAGGAGGCGAGAGGAGCTTTTGAAATGCAAAATGGTTAATTCTTCTTACAAATACACTAAAAGCCAACCAGTGACTTTGCTGAGCCACTCTTAATCCATGTCTTATTGAGGAACTACACTGACTTCAATCTTTTAACATCAATCCGTTCAGTAATACTGAACTGAGGACCAGCAGAGTTTCGGATCACTGTGTGATGAAGAGGGGAAAAAAATCTCTATATCCTGCTCCTCCATTAGTCCATTTTTTAATGGAGTTAATTTTTCTATTGTGCTGATCTGACAACAGAGGAAAAAATCCCTTATGCTAGTGTGGCTTAGTGTCTACAGTGGTGGGTGCACACTGTAGACACACATCTCAGTATGTGTATGTATGCATGTTCTGTTTGTGGGGGAACCCAGTTTCTCTGACGGTCCCTTCAAAGCTTTTACTCCTCTTTTTGATAGGATACAGAACTTGGTTGTAGAACGACACGGCCCTTTGGAGGATTAGGCAACAATAGTGAACTGTCTGCATAAGGAGTAGCAGGGTTTCAGAGCGTTTGACATTAAAATCAATATTTGAATGATTATGATTATATGTACTTTTCCTGCTGTGAGCCATTGTTATGTTCAAATGAGGAGAGGAAACAAGGATACGAGCAAAGATTTAATATAATTTTTTATCTACTTATTTCTACAATGGAACCAACCAGTAAAATCCTCTTTCTGCACGTACAGATCATTTCACCAATATTAACACATTTTCTCCTCAAATTCAGTCTTGATTTGTAATATTTAAGCTGCTCTTTTTTTGCAGTGTACAGAGGGACATGACAGGAGAAGGGAGAACAGGGGAGGCAATAAGGATAGAGTAGAGGAGAGGAGGACAAAAACTGAAGTGGAAGCAGAGAGAAAAAGGAAAGGAGAGGGAACAGAAGGGAAGGGGAAAGGAAAAAGACGCTGAGGAGGAGGGGAAGGAGAGAGTAGAGTAAACAAGGATAGAGGAGAGGAGGCTGACAATAAAAACATGGAGTGGAAAAAAGAGTGGAAGATAGGGAGACCTGGGAGGCATGCAGGCGAGGGAGAGGCTGGGGCCTCTGTTATCAGCGTGACTAAAAGCACCTACCTGTAATCTGGAAGGTGACAGAGAGGAGAGGGGGGGCACTGGGCCTCTGCTGTCTTTGGGTCTGACCCGCTGCAATTACAGGGGAGATAGTGCTATTAGCTACGCACACACCGGGGAGACAGAGGCTCTATCAAACAAACACAGATAGTAACAGGAAACAAGAACCAGGCAGGGTCTGATGCAGCAGCAGGAGATGCTACACAGAACTGGTTCACAATTAAATACACAACATCTGTTTTTTATCATCTCCGGTCGGAGCCGGAATGTTTTCTTTGTGGTTCGTTTACTTTGACCCACAGTTTACGATGACAAGCCAAAAGATTCTGGTGTTTGGGGATCAAAAGAAATGTGATTACTGAACCATCAGACAGACAGGCTCATCTGCCATAACATGTGGGTTTCAGTACAGATGCTGCACGGACTTTTTAGAATTTCTAGACATTAAAACAAATAGTTCTATATTATATGCTCTCTTGAGGTCTTGCCAAGATTGAGATGAAAATATCAAGTACAGAGCTGGGGACAGGATGTTTTTAGCCTAGCTTAGCATAAAATTGGAAGCAGGGGTAAAAGCTATAGCCTTGCTCTTTTGAAAATACACCAACAGGTTTAACACTGACTAGATAATAAAAGGTTTGCTTAACCTGCAACAAAAAAATAGCGCGATGTTAATAGATGTTAAAAGAGTTAATAGATGTGAATAGATGTTTACAGATGTTAATAGATGTTGCATCCCAACCTCCTTCTGTCACAGCAAGGTTGCCAGATTTGATCCTGTCACGCCAGTGCAGAAACCAGTATCTGTCTGGTAAACCAGGCTGCAGCTGGTAAGACATTGGTCTAACCAGCAATGATAGCATTAACCTGAAAATGTCATTTGATATACAGATACACTCGGTGACAGCGCACCTTTAAAAGACTTTAAGGTCAACCCTGGAAAAGGTCAGCAAAAGGTCGACTTCTATGAGGATGGGAAAAGAGCTTCATGCATTCAGCAGACCAGAGTTACACTTCCTCAGCTGAGGAAGCGCCGGATGACGTAACTTAAGCTGCAATACTGATCTGGGGTCAGATCGGAGGCACTAACCCATAAAGATTAAGGTGAAGATTTAGGAGGTTGTAAGCTGATTCCAGATCTTAGCCGGAGGCAATCTTCCACCCTTTTACATGCTGCTATTTATGCATGAGAGGAGGGGAACTGGTTGGAGGAAACTTCATTGAACCAGAGTCTGCATGCTGGGAAAAGAAATCCTGCGCCAAGAAGATAAGAACTTTGTGCATGGCCTTACATGTGTGTGTGTGTGTGTGTGTGTGTGTGTGTGTGTGTCTTCATGCAAACACACATCCAGGTCAGGAAGGTTTCTGCACAGCCAGCCATGGAAACACTGCTCTCAACATGCCTGTATATATGAATTTTTAATTGCATCTTCACAGAGGTTAAGGGCAGCTCAATGTGTATGATCACGAAGCAAGAAAGAAGAGGATGTGCAACCTCATCTCAAAGTAAACATTAACTTTAGAATTTAGTATATTATACAAAGTGCTTAGTCTGAAGAGTGTCTGTCGATGTTCAAAGTGGGCAACCAGACTCATTATTATTTAATTAGGGCTGATGCCAGAGAAACAAAGGGCGATCAATTCAAACTCAATGCTTTAGCATAGAAGATGCCCTGCCAGCTTTTCTTTCACAACTCATTTATCACGAATTTAACATCACACAAGAGGGCTTTAGATTAATTAGAGATCCCTTCAAGATCTATAAAAAGAATCAAACGTAGGATTTTTGCATCAAAGTCACAAGAATAAATGTCCATGTTAGTGTCGTCCATCACGAGCTCATATAACCCAGCATCCATTCAGCTCTTTAAAGCTAAACATCTGTACTGGGTTCCATCAGCTAATAAATAAATCCACTCTAAAGTTTTTATGTATGAAGTCCCTCCTTAATTCTAAGTCACTACATGTTACTTTCAAACTCTGTTTTAGTAAATAAATAGTAAAGTAATCTGTTAATCAGTTGCTACAAAACATGTAGCACCAAATAATTACATTGCTTTAAAGGGGAAAACAATGTTAAGCTTAGAATGAGTGGAAAATATGGGATTATGCTAACGTAGCTATCTTTATTTGATCATTTAGTTATCGTTTAGTCGTTAGCATTAAATTTGTCATTTGTAATGTTGATTCAAATCATTAATTTGACATAATAAACAGCATCTTATCAAGTGTCAGGTGAGATACGTTGATCGTATTAGATATTACCTCTAGGAGATAAAGAGGAGCAGAGTGAGGATGGGAGGATTCTTTTTGGGTTTAATAAAGCTTGTAGGTGTAGGTAGCATCTGTATTATTATTATTATTATTACTAATGATAGGTTAGGGCAAAATACTCTCCCTTCCCTAATAGGAAAAAGTCAAGTCACTTATATTTATATAGTGTCAAATCAAAACAAAAGTTACTTCATGACACGTTCCAAAAGAGCAGGTCTAGACTTTACTTTTTTTTTAACAAGACAAAGGAAGAAACGTGGTAACAGTGCCGAGGAAAAACTGCCTTGACTGGTTGTGTTGAAAGAGAGTAAAGGTGAGCGTAATGATTATTCAGTGTGGTTACCAGGGTCTGACCTACACCTGATACAGTACCTCCATCCTACACACCAGAACAGATGAACTGAACTCCGAGCTGTCGGCGTGAGACGAGCACCTCTCCACATTTTGCACATGTGGCGACTGGGAATCTCACCTCCACATAAATCTTTGTCACTCTCTCTCACTCGATCAGCATGGTCGGTCTTCACGAGCTTAGCCCAGACTAATGTCTTTAACACTCTCTTTAAGAGGGCAGGTTTGACTCTAAGCTGGCTTGACAAGTGTTGGAAAAAGGAGGCCTTTGCGCTTGTGACCGGTGACGAGTCGGAGCAGGAAACAGGAGCAGACGCATCCTTGTTCTGAACAACTCCTGAATTAGTTGAGGAGAAAATGGCAGCGGGTAAATGTCTGTTGAAATGTTCAAACCGAGGGATTGAAGCTGACGATGTAGCCGCAGAGGAATATTTGAAAAGAGGAGAAAAATCTAAATATATTTCAGTGACTTTGGTGGTGAATTTTACCAACACATAATCTTACATGTGTTGCAGCATTTGATATGTAATTATTTGCTGCATCTCCACCACAGCACTGCTGTTTACACTGTGCGGGGGTGAGAGGATGGAAGTTGAGCGTTCAATGATCTGTATCAGGCTTTACTGGACACAGCTGCAGGTTTGCATGTATGTAACCGTGGCGATGACCTTGGTTACAGAATCAGAGGGTGATGGCCGACTGATAAATACGACTAATTATGTCCAAAAGGGATTTCATGAACAAACCAATGATATGAAAATCACAGAGGACACTGGAGACACAGGAAGGAGCTAAACGGGCTCTGAACCTGTGACCTTCCACACAAAGGTGATAGTTGGGATTGCAGACTCTGTTTACGCAATATAGTAAGAAGTATTAAGATGATTTATCATTTATTCATAATTTATTCATATAGTTTAGTATTTTACGGCACAATGGAGTTGATATTTTATACACTTACACTTTTTTTGTTGTGTTTATTTGTTGGTTTGTTTCTTAGGAGGATTATGCAACAACTACTGGATGGATTTCCACAAGACCTCATTAAATTCTAGTGCAAATCCAGATAAAAAAGGGGCAGAGGAGTGAGGCATAGGTCAGGTCATGTAGCAGAGGGATGCGTTTCACTGAGTTAACATAGGTCTCTAGTCTGGAAGCTTTGTGTTTAAAACCAGCCTTAAACTTTGGATAAAATTAGCACTAAAGTGCCACCATCAATGATTTGTGGTTGTTTTTGTCTACCTGCCCAGGGACTGCAGATGTAAATTAGCTGCAACCTAACTCTGATGTAATTATTTTTAATTGTGCACTGTTGCAGAAGCCACTTTACTATTTCCTGTGTCATTCAATTCACAGCTTAATTAATAAATTAAACTCTCTGATGTTAGACAGAGACACAGTCGAGCACCTCTTATGTGCACCCCTGGAAATGGTGACTCTAAATAGCCCATAGGTGTGAATGTGAGCGTGAATGTTTGTCTCTGTAAATGTTTTTCTATTTACTTTGTTGTGTCAGAGGCAGAGGAGATGAAGAATCACCAGAACCTTTGTTTGTTGGATTCTAAACAGCTTTTTCTTTCCTTCTGAGTTCTAATGATAAGCTTTGTATCTTGTATTGTAATTACAATATATTCTATTTGAACCCTTGCTGTGTTTTGAGTGTTCATTCAACTGTTCAGAGAGCTTTTAAGACAATTTCCACAACACATTGAAAGACTTGAGTAAAATCCTCATTATAAAAGCTGCAGCGTGCAGCATCATCTGCATGATAACACCTCCATAAACATGAATAATACATGTAAGCATTACAATGAGCTATATATGGATCCAGAGCCAAGTTTTCAGGGGCGTTAACACTTCGCTAAAGATCCGTACGGTGGAAATTAATGCCGTCTTTAACTGTTTGTTCAGGCTGACCACGAGACAGGTGGTGTGAAAGCATACTAAGGTAATGCAAATAAGGTGAAGATGTGAAGAGGTGACGATGCATCGTCGAAAGCTCAAAGATATCTGAGCTTCTCACAGCTTCTTGATGAAAGCGCTGAGAAACTGAAAGAAGTAAGGAGGTCCTAGTTTTCACATCAATCAGAGGCTAAGTCACAAAAACACAGGCACAATAATTTCAACAGCTGTACAGCTGGTTGTTTCACATAATAAATACAGACTGAAAAAAACATTCCAGTGCAAATAATGAGGCAACAATTCACTTTGAATTAAGATGAGCCTCTCAGAGAATTCAGGGTTAAACTGGATTAAAAAGTTCTATTTAGAGAATTTATTCTGCACTGATCCTCAATCAGATTCATCAACTCAAAGCACCAAAACCAGCCTATTTCGTCCCAATTCGAGACCAGTGTACCTGAATGCATCACTGTACCTAAATGCATCACTGTACCTTAATGCATGAACTTAATTGTAGACATATTGGTGGTTTTATCGATAAGATACATTTTTACACCTTTCTCCATTCTTCTCATCTTTTTCCAGAATATGGTGACAACAACAACTTCTTCAGAGCAGTATGTAGTTACAGAACGATGTCCTTGTAACTTTTACCTTTGTCTTTCTCTCTGAGGTCAGTGAGGTATTTCAGAAGCTCAGCGTTGGCCTGGACGCAGTAGACTTCCCTGGTCTGCAAGCCGCCCCCACAAAGCCCCGTCAGGTTGCTACGCCGACGGTCCTGTTGGCTTAGCAACGAGTCGACCCGGCAGTCACTCCACTCTGTGGTTCTCCAGGTGTAACTACAGAGGAGCAGGGATGAACATGTGAGGGAGCTCAGTGTGGGTGTAACACGGTGTCAAAGTACAGCACATTCACAGTCCTGCAGGCATGAGTTTAGCTCACAGTGAAAACATGATAAACTACACTTTACTAAATTACAGTATAGAAGAACTTCCATTAATATCAATGATTTCAAGGCTGGTGGTGATGTCATAAGCCCCTTTTTATGCAGGCGGGACTGTTTCTCCTTGATTGCTCCTCACACTCCTGCAGTTAAAGTTAAGGAGGCGTAACGGGGGTCATTGTTGTTCCTCCTCTGAGCTTTGAAGGGCGAAGGCGCGGCTGTAGTCCAGATAATCTGTGGAGGAACCTCTGGAGGGCATAGACTCGCTTCTTTTTATTAAGTCTACTCCTCTCTCTCCCTGTCAGAGTCCTCCTTGACGGTCAAAGTTTGAATCTCATGGTTGCATTTTTTTAAATTTCATAATTTAATAGATTTTGCTACCTTTCGGGTTTGATTCAAACTTTTCCGCATGTGTATTTTTTTTCTTACAGATTTTGGGAATTTTCAAAGTCAATGGAAAGCCGCGAGTAGAGGTAGCCGATTCGCCGCGTGACATGAATGACGAGAATGGCACGATGTGAATGATGCAAATGGTGCCGCACGAATGAAGCGAGATTCGCCTGGGCGAGAAATTCGCGTGATGCGACAGCCTATCGGAGGTGAGAATCTCCACGCGTCTGGATATCAGTAGGACCTTAATGTGGAAGTGGAAGACAAGCTTGTCGTAGCTGTACGTGGAAACCCAGAGCCTTCTGTGTGTGTCTCTGGATAGTGTTGGGAACCCAGACACGGCGACGCTTTTCAACGTATCTGTGAGAAACACAACGCAGCTATTGTTTTTAGTACGGTCATGGTTGATGACAAGAGTAAACTCATATGATCCTACAGTGACATTCGTGCTAGCAAAGCAAGTAAACTTGCTAAACTGAGTAAACGAAGGCAGAATAGAGACGTGTCCTCACTGTGACCTCTGTGTAAAATGGACTACATTTGAAAAGGAACCTGTAAAAATCTTGACAGGTCTCGAAGAGAAAGTAAAAAAGCATTGCGGGCCACGCTAAACAAAACTCGAACAATCTCCACGATGACAGCACGAATTTGAGCAGAAGCTATGAAAAGGATGAACCTGAGGGAATAAAGGCCGTCTGTGAGGCTACATTGTGAATCTTTGTCTCTGAGGCTACACTGTGCTACATCTTCCTCCATTTGGCTCTACTTCGCGTCTGGCTCCAGCCCAAGCACTTATACGGATCTGTCTCCATATGCCACACACACACACACACACACACACACACACACACACACACACACACACACACACACACACTCACACACACACCCACACACAGGAGAGCAAAGTAGCCCGTTGGTATGAGTAAAGGGAAGTCAAGAGGAAGCTTCGTGTGCAGCCCCAGTCAGGTTGAACGCCACTGTTACTGTATATGTGTCTGAGCTTTATTGGAACACAGAGTGAATCCTGCTGGGTGTGGCTGCAGGGTCTTCACACTGCTCTAAACCAAGGGGGAGGACATTATCACAATCTAACATGCAATTGGACCAGTGTGAAACACGAGCGCCCGCCGAGTGCCCCACTATTAAAAACACATCTTCGCTCATATTCAATAAGCCGCTGCTCCCTCCCGGCTGTGCTCCCCCGACTCCCTCCCCCATCATCAGGAGGAACTCACGTGGCGCAGGGCAGGACGCCTTCACCTGGAGGTTCACACGACTCCGACTCCTCCAGCGGCAGGCACTCCTCCCCCTCCCCCACGGGGAACTGGAGGACCTGTCTGCTCCGAGTGCGATTGCCTCTGGGAGACTCGGGGTCCACGCAGGTTTTGGAGCAGGGGCCCCACTCGGTCCAGTCGGTCACCTGGCAGTTCGTGGGCAGGACACAGGACTGGACCGTCAGCGGCAGATCCCTCAGTGTGCAGAGGCTGGGAAAGGATAAAGAGGAGGTCATGGTCATGAGATAGGAGGAGCACAGATGCTGCACAAACAGTTTAATGTAAAGATTCACTTTGAACCCAAACAGGACGACAAGAGGAGAAAGTTCCAACCACCATGGTTGTTTTTACACTGCTGTTTTTGTATAGATTAGTTATTTTTGCACAAATTAAACTGTTATTTATTAACAATTAAACCAAACTGACTAAACAAAAAGCTAAAATGTGGTAATTAGTGTATTAATTCTATTTTACATACAGACATTTGTGACTGTGGTTCATTTTGTGTTGTTTTTAAAACCCCAACCACTAGATGGAAGTGTTGCAGTCAATCTTCAGGCATTAGACTCGTCCACTTTAATGTAACAGCCTCAACTGAGACAGGAAGAAGCATAGCATATATCACTAGTATAAACACAGGCCAGGCTTTGCTTAAAATATCACAGTATATACCACAATGCATTGAATCGTAACCCTTGGATCCGGATACGTATCATATTGACAGTTTTTTTGCCAAGAGACAGATTTAAGTATCGATCTTCTCATCTAAGTCTTGGGAAGAAAATGAAAATCATATTTTCATTCACATGGTCACATGGTATGTTTAGGTAAAACAGAACAGTTCAACACCGTATTACTGAGACGTGTTCGGTTACCTTTCACTGCCATGTTCGTGTCGATGTACCAGGATGCCTTGAAGCCAAGGTTTATAGTTAGTTATAGTTTATAGTCTTCGAACGAGTCAGAGGATCAGAAATACGACACCACGAGTGGTGTGTAAAAGAGTCTCTTCGAACTCTCTGCCCTTGACTGTCATTAGCTCCTCTCATTAGCATACAGACTTGCACAATCAGTCTCCCATTAGGAGTAAAACAGGAGTGGTGAGGTGTGGCGAGTGTTCGCTGAAGTCTTGAGACAACCGTGTTAACCGTGATAACCTCTGATCAATCACTCACGTCTTTTGATCACGTACACAAGCATTTAGATGTAACGAATAAGCCGTGCTCTTTGGGTGCCGACTGAACCATTAGAAATTTGTTCTAACCAAAGCCGACTGCTTCCTGCTTCTCAGTCTGGATGTCTTTCCCCCTTGAGGCGCTGCAGCTGACGAGCTATTAGCGCTAATTACAACTCTGCTTCATTTAGAAACCTCTCATTTAGACGTTGCCACCCCACGTCACCTCCAGCAACTCAGACTTTTGGCATAAATGAGGAAATGTATGAGCTGAGTATGAGCTGATTCCCCCCCCTCCTCTAAACTCCTGTGTCTCTGCAGATTAAAACAGCTTGGCGGGTTTTTGAAGTGGTGGCGATGTGACAATGAAAAGTCTTGGATTTCTTTTTTTTCCCCGCCAAACGAGCTCGACGTGCCGACTCATTTTGAATGGAAGGAAAACAATTTAAAGCGTGAGCCTGGTGCTCTGAGGGTGGCGGCTCCATTTCCTGTCTCAGATGGAGTTTCTTGTGTTTTAATGCAGCCAATGACCCATTTTTACTGCAACTCCATCCTTTGAGTCATTGCTGGGTGTCGTGTGCGTGCCCAGACATTTTAGTGGAGATTTCAATGTTGTAAAAAAAAGGAGTCATTATTTCTTCATCTCAGTCAATCAGACAGAATAAGGACACAGTCGTTCTCTATTTAAATAAGTGAAACGGGGTCTGAAAAATACTCATTTTTTAACCATTTAGGTCTTCCAGCAATGGACTACAAGGACAAAATAAAAGTCGCCAGACAATCTCCACATTTTTAACACTTTTATGCTCATAACTTGCACCCATTGAAGCAGCGTGTGGCTGAAATGGCCTTAACACATAATTATATGTGGGTCAAGTGGTTAAAATTAACCTTTTAACAACTTTTAAAAAAATGTCTAAGAGGGGAAGATATCAAAAAAAGATAAGAAACCAAATTATCAGCATTAAAAGCAATGATGTAATGCGATAAACCACTTCAGCAGCACGTCGAGAGACAAACATTTCAAAAGGTCATGATGTGTAACCAACTAGAAAACTGACTTATAAGGAAGTTTGGGACGAGTCAAAGACTACGGAGAGAGTAAAGGCCCAATCGCAGATGTTCATCAAACAAAATTGGAAATGAAGGGAGGAAGATGTTCAGAAAGCGTCTGGCTGGGGTTTGACTGGGTTATTTCTTCACAGGGAGGTTCGCTCCACTTTCCCAAAAGTGTTAAAAACAACGATGAATATTTCAGAACAAGAAATAAACAAGTCAAAGATTAATATTTATGCTCCGGAGGGCATGTGAGTTGTTTTCACGGCTCCTTTGAAATGTTTGATCCCAGTCACTGATGAGAGTTCGGTGCCAACAAAGCATTAATGAATAGATTTAGTACATAATTGATCAAATCTTAAGAGAACAGCAGCGTGTGATGGAGATATACGATAAGAATGGAGGCTTGCTCTGCTGACACTGTTGCTGATCCTTTCCTGGAGATCAGAGACCCAAACATAAAATCAGAGTTTCTAGGGAGCAGCAATGACATTTAAATTTACCATCAGTCAAGGAAAACTCTCTGATTATTTTATCTGTCAAAATCCCTCCTCAGTTGTTTTTTTTTTATATATAAAATGAACCAAGAGGGGAATAATTTCAGTCTCATTTTGGTGTCATCTCAGCTTCAAAGACACGTGGGAGCAGAAAAAAACAGTGTGAGGCTACGTCTGTGATGACTGATGGACCTGGAGTCAGAGGAGAAAGATAATGGTCGCGTCTTGTGAAGATAATTTATTATTTAGACTGTGGTGGGAAACTAATTTGTCTCGTCAGTTTCATAATGAAGTGAATATTTTCACACCTCTCATAATAATTAAAGGTCTCCAACCTTGTGTTTTTGCACCATTATAAACACAACAGCTGTTGGTCTGTCTGTGACTTTCAGCCACGTCTGAAACATAACTGTTTGTTTCTTTTGATAGACACAGACTTTCTCTGTTGTAGCCCCCAAAGTTAATTATTATTATTAATTATTATTATTATTATATTGGCCAGGAAAGCACTCATTAAATTTGAGTGCAGATAAATATAGGATAAAGGGACGGATCCTGGAATTTCCCCTCTCTCCTTAACATTGCTTAATAAATAGGCTTTTTCAACATTTTCCCTAATAATGCAAATACTACTGAGCCATTCTAGTTTATATTCATGTTATTTATGATCACGACTCTTAATCTTGATCTTGAAGTGGACCAGATTGATGCATTTAACTTTAAAATATCCAGATCTTCTTCTGGGGCAGCCCCTGGACCGCTTTAGAGGGTGTGGGATGGATGTAAACTTAAAAACCGGTGAAAGTTGGTTTTAAAACCAGATTTAAAACCTACCTACAAATGATTTTCTTAGAGATGTTTAACCTCATCTCAACCTGTGTTTGAAGGGTAGAGCAGTGTCTTTACTGCATTCACACTTTGCTGTTTGGTATAGAATAACTATCCAATCCTTCTGATATACATGAAGTGGTGTAAATAAGTTCTCATCAGTCAGTGATCATTTGTCTGACTGCATTACTTTATCACTGCCTTCCTGTCAGAAAAGTCTGATTCACTTCTTGGAAATAAATGTTTGACATGTGCTTTGCAGCTCACAGCAATAATAACGTCGGAGCCAGAGTTTAGATCCCACTTGGGTTTATTACCAGCTCCACAGATGGAAGCACTCATATAATTACAGCCTGTATTTAGGATGATTGTGTCCACTGAAGGCATAATTAAATGACCTATTCAGGTAATGATTCTTTGATGGATTTCTACTTTGACGTTTTTTAATTATACTGTTTAAAACAACTGACTTCAATCCAAATCTCTGTACCTACATTACCCTGACTCTTAACAATGTGAAGTTTCTTTTCAACAGCTGCTAGCATTGTTTAGCACCAGTGTTATTAGCGATAACCTTCATCTTGAAATAAAAGTTTCTGTATTGATGTTAGAAAATTTACAGGAGCAATTTAATTCATGGCTTTGCAAGTGAAACGTTTTGACTGACATTTAAAAGTGTTCATTTTTCTCAGAATATATCTTTACCAAAAAGGACTAAACCTGACGGGAGATGAAAAACTTTAAAGGCGACACATTTGGCATCATGTTCAGCTGTACGGGACACCTAAATGTGAACGGCATGGAAATACGACGAGCAGTTTAGCTGCTGACAAAAATAAACACATGGTAGAATTTTCTAAGGAAATCAATGAAAACAGAGATTAAATGTATACATTATTTGAAAATGAGACAAAATCTTAAATGTTTATCATTAAGCTATAATTGTGACAGATTTTCCCCAATGAAGGGGTTCATTCATTCATTCATTTTACTGTAGCATTAGCATGAAAATGTTGCCACTCACCTGCGTCCCACAGTGCTCCCATTCCTGTGTATGCAGGTCACGTCCCGAGTCTGGTAGCCCACCTGGATGTCCCAGAACGGACTCTCTTGCCGGTTAAGGCGATTCCTGGTTCGTTTCTTCTGGATAAGCTCCCTAGTCTCTGGATCTTTGACTCCTGCTTTCTCCCGGAGCCCCTGGCCTTTACCTTTCCTGCGTTTAACTTGCCGCGTTGTTCGAGTCTCTGCTAGGGCGCAAGGGCTCCAAGGTCCAACTCTGAGACTGTACAAGCCCTCCGGTCCCGTGCAAGGCCCCGGTTTACAAGACTGGAACTCAGTTAGGTTGGGACAAACTGCGCCTCCAAAAACCGGAGGGACCAGGACACTACGGACCCTGTTCCTGAGGCCTGTTCCACATGTTTTGGAGCAGGATGTCCATGGCGAATACTCGGAAACCACACAATCCTGGGGGCAAGGGATCAAGCATGCCTGCTCCAGGCGAGGCTTGGGCTCAAAGTACTTACAGATGGCATCCTCCGCCGGAGAGGCGTCCGACTTGAGTATGCAGCTCACCTCCCGGGTCTGAATGCCGTCTTCACCTCCGCTGCATGTGAGCAGCCTCAGGGCGCCAAAGGTCCTTGTTGAAACTGGCATGCACGCATTCCAGGCACCCAGTTTCCAGTCATAAAGGTCCTTGTGCCAGTCGCACACACGGAAACAGTTTCTCTGATTGGAAGGACGCTGGCCCTGGTCACAGTTGGTGTGAAGCGTCGTCCAGCCTTCCACATGGGCACACCACACTGCACGGCTCTGGCTGCCCCCTGGGCCACAGTCGCTGCCCATGCATCTTCCCCACGGACCTGGGAAACAATCAAACAAGTAACAATTACATTAGGACACAATAAACCTTTGAGCTTCAGACACAAAGAGGACAGTCTGGTGCTGTAAGAAACCACAGGAGTAAATATCTTCATCACATTTTCAAATGCAGAAAAGGGGAAACATTCATTCATTTGGAAGAGTTCAGAGATTAAATCACTGTTTGATTAAAACAAACCTGAACTGCAGAAGATGTGAATTGACTAGATGTACAGAATAAACCAACATCCTGTAGTTACATAACTGACAATCAGTGGAAATCAATGGTGCCATTTGAAAACTCGTGGGTGCCTTTGAAACAGAAATCCAAACACCTAAAACCTTCTATTGCTAAAGAAAGACTGAGAGTTTACATTAGCTTGTTGTTAACTGAAGAAAAGGCCCATAACACATCCTCACAGATGCCACAGTGAATTCAGAGACTCCTCTAACATGCTCCTTGATGTAAAATGTGTTGAAAAGCTGTTGGCAGCCCACATCAGATGATGTGTGAGTGGAAAAAATATGTCACACTAAATAACAATAATCTGTCACCTTGCTTCGTGCTGCGTTTGGGTCAGTCACAACATTTTTTAGTGCATGATAAAAACCCTCTACATGGATGGGGAGGGATGATTAGGCAACGCAAATACGATGTGCAACAGTGGAGAAAGCAGAAAGTGGACTGTGAGAAATGTGTTGCATTTATCCAGGCAACAAGCAGGAGTCGCTGACATCGATGAAACTTTGTTTAGTCCCTGGAAAAGTCTCTTCTCAGCCTCTCTGACTGACTGCAGGAGAAATCCAGCCAACAGTCCTTCACTAGGAAATTAAATATAAATATAGGCTACATAATCAAACATTTCTAATTGGACCAAAAAAAACTAGCAATACTTCGCTCAAGAATGAGGCTATTTACAGTAGGGTTGAAGGATTTAAGGATAATGCCGGATAATCCGTGTATCATTTGTTCATTCGTTTTTCAAAATAAAACCAAATATATGAAAGCAAAATTTAAAAAAACACTCATTTTTTTCAATATTTGTTTCCTAAACTAAAATGAAATATGGATAACGATTCTTTTTCCGGTTTATAATGTTTTGCTCAAATCAAAAATGGAAAAAAAAAACAACCAACCAGTGAAATTTACAGACCCATTAACGAAGTGATCCAACTTCATGTCTGTGGCTGAAGCCTCTATGCAGTAGAGCTGTGCTGTTATCCCTGCTATTAACAACACACTGCTGCACTGGGTGATAGTGAATGTTACTGATGAACATGAGCAATAAAGTTTATAGCAAATAAACCCAGTGCTGCGTTTAATGTGCACCGCTGCACCAAGTGTATATTGATCCGCTGCTGAAAATAGTCCCCAACAAAAACACTATTTACTCCTGTTTGAGTGACTTTTTGCTAAAAAACCTGCAGCGGACAACTGTTTTTAGGACATGCAACTTTTTAAACATGAATAGAATATGAGCATAAATGGGTCTTAAAAACCGTCTCAGTCATCAAGCATCGGCCCAACATGTAAGCACAGTTTTATTTTCATTTACTGTTTATTTACTGATATTTCTCTGCTATGAAAAACGAGAGAGCTCACAAACAAATCATCTTGCTGTGGATATAATATTGCAGACAGCTTCCACACGATCCATGCACTCTATTAAATCTGAGCTTTTAGTCACTCTGCTTCATTTACCCTGTGTAACTTTTCAGCTTATGGTATCAAATGGACCATGCAGGGCCTAATTGTGTGTTTCTCCACAAAGAAAACTTAGCTGACACCATGAAAACTGTCAGCCCGACTCAGTCGGTCCAGGCAAGTAAAAAAAACACACTAATTAACACTGGCTGCCTGCGCTCTCACTGTGTTATCTAAAGGATAAAGATACTACAAGGGAGAAGAAATCAAACTAATTGGGCAGATTTACTTTTCACCTCAACCTAACCTCTCAGGTAACTGATTATATTAGCATGTGGCCCGAGGCTGATGGACCCTTTGGGGGGGGGGGGGGGGGTTAGTGGCCAATGGGAAGTCGGTGAGCGGGCAGCTCGTATCGACCCGTGGTCCTTGCAGAGGTAAAAAATCATGCCTGGAACAGAATCAGGAGCACATGTCCGGCAATGATTGCCTCTGATGAGGCTGTTTGTTGCTTCGTGTCTGATCTCAGCTGCTGATACAGCTGACAGGATCTGTCTTCACGGGACCCTCAGAGCATATTGGGGTCGGTTTAGGCTTCTCCGTATCAAGACACTCGATCAATGTCCGAACATCAAGTGATTTATAGGTTTTCTATGGGCGTCTGTAGCTCTGGATTATATCACGCTGCTATATTTGATCTTTATTTAGACAGTCTGGTATTTTTAAAAAAAGAGAATAAAATACATTTAGTATTCTCCAGACGAATCCTCTCAGTCCATAAAATCTATTTTTAATTAAAAAAAATAGAAAAGAGATGACTTGGAAGCTTTTTAATACAATATGATAAAAAACAAAACAAAACAAAAAAACAGTGAATGTTATCTCGAGAGCTGATATTGAGTTTTCAGGTGCAGCGGAGGAAGTGCAGCGGAGGAAGTGCTCATCCAAAATGTGAAACGCAGCAGAATCTGACAGATCCTGCAGGACCAAAATAAAACACCTCCCATCCAAATCAAATCCATCTCAGACACGAGTTATTTTCTGTCTGAGAATTCCCTCCTGGACGGCTCTCACCACCGAACTCCTCCAGCTCAGGATGGGGAATCAAGTGGTTTCTAAGAGAATAAAGATCACAATGTTTGGCCACATTCTGTGTCTCATATCCTGTACGAAGTGTTTTATTGTGTCACATCTTTGCAGCTGTTTGCATGTTTCTCCGACCCTTCACAGACCAAACAAACACTTGGTCTTTCTCCTCCTAATGTAAATGAACGCGGAGCCGAAAGCTAAAAAGTTTCAATATTTCATGAAGTCTGACAGCACCGTACTGAGCTCCACCTCCTTTTATAAGGTTTAGCAGCACGTATTCAAGGAGCCGAGACATCTGGGAAAACAACGTGTTTCTTAATAGAGAGGTTTTTTCAAAGTGGGGTTTGGGGACCACCAGGGGTCTTGGAGGGATTCCAGGGGATCCCCAGCCAAACAGTGAATAATTAATTGTCACTATAATCCCACAGTGACAGAATTTATGACTTTTCTCTGATAAAACATCTTGAAACTAATATTGGTATCACATGGAGGACACTGGGACAAAATCTTATCAAACTGGGGCTGTGGTCTAATTAAAGTCAGTCACTGACATGAAAACATTTGGGAACTATTGTCTTATTGGACTTTACAAATGGACTTGGGAGTCACATTTGTGTTATTTACATTAATGTACAGTTTCTAAAGATGGTAAAATAAAAGCTTAATCTACAAGATGGAAGATAAACATGGAAAATGAAAACTTAGGGATTTTTCTTTTGTATCAAGGAGCAAAAAGGTTCTAACGTGTCGAGTTTGATTTAATTTAACTAACTTGACATTATGCGTCTTTAGATGTGACTGTTGCACATGTAAACATATCTTTAAACTTATCGTATCCCTCGATTTTAGACAATACATCCTGAGCTAACTTTATCTTCTTATAGTAGAAATGCATTTGGACTCACTGTCACATGCAGTAACAACAGGGTGCTTATGAAGGAAGGAAGGAAGAAAAAAAAAGTAACCAAAAAAAGAAGGAAAGTTCTGCCAGATATAAGGAAAGCTTATCTAATTCTAATAAAATAAGCTATTCTCTTTTATTTGGAGCATCGACAGAGTCCCTGGGCTCCATGCTGAGGACTTTGAACAATATATCAGGAATGTGATTTCCCCACTGTTGGGAGTGAGAGCCTGATCTCTGACTGGGCCCCGAGTGTCGATTTAATGAACAGTGTCTTTGTTCCTGCAGGGTCAGCTTCACTAATGAATGGGTCACTGTGTCGCTCTCCGTCTCTCTCGCTCTCTCTATACTTGTGTTTGTTTATAACTTCTCAAATCCACATCATCTCGCTCCAGCACTCAAAGACAGGACCTTTCTCTCAGCCGGGTCAGGGTTCATCGATGGATCATCTCAGCCGTCTGGCTAGCACTGCGCCGCGATCCGAAAACCAGTGTCTTGGCTTTACATCGGTCAGTCTGGCTGCCGTTGACATTAACGCTATACCACCAAGTGTATTATACTTGATACATGAGTTTTAGGGACCTCTTTATCATCAGTGTGACAATTTATTTCCTTAAAAACCTAATGTATACTATCAGATACATGCAGTTCAGGGATAATCCAGCAGAGGGCAAAATGTATGAAACAGAGGACGTCGTCAACCAGCGAGCCACAGGTGGTTTTGTGTGGATCTTTTTTCCAAATTTTGAAAATATTGAGGTAAAAACATTCAAATCGTTGGTGAAACTTCAATAGGAATATTTAATAAATTGAGGCAATGTATAAAAAAATGTTGTGCTCTGTATGTTTTTGTTGCATTCGGAAAAAAAAAAATGCTGCGTGCAAAACGTTAAAAAAAAAATACCGGATGTATCAAATAACAAAACAAAACTCATACATGCAAACTGTTATTTATTTGTTGTTGTTGTTGTTGTCAGAGGGTCCAATAAAGACTCCAGTTTAAAAGAATCAGACTTTTCTCCTTCAGTATATTGTCTCTACATACTGTAGAATAACTGGCACCGTGATTTTGCAGGGTAAAACTGAGTTAATGTAAATACTGTGTAAACCTCAGGCCTCTAAAGAGCTGCTGTGTGACACAGTACTAGTAAAAGAGAACAACTTCAGACAAGTTGTCAGATTAAATCAAAGCTTGGAAATACGATTTTATAGAGGTTTGATTTTACGGATGACTATATTTATTTTATGGATACGGCTGACAAACAAACCACATTTATGTTTCGATGGTATTTTAAGGTTCGTAAAAAGCCTGAACGAATCACCCAAAGCTGGTTTCATAATTTAGAGAACATGAATGGTGTTTTAAATGCAAACGTGCCTGAAATGCGATCCTTCGGTTCCACGGCGACAATGTAAGATGTCAGTTCGATTATGTAACCTCTCTAACCACAGTCTTTTCATAGTCTTCTGAAAAATCCCTGCTGTTTGTGTCGTCAAAAAAGCAAGTTCACATTGAGTTTCTCAGTGTTAAACACTGTGTTACAATTATATACACACTCATTGAGCAACATGCACTAACTGCATGTTTGCGTAGCCTTTGGGAGAGCGAAGTATTGCCACACTGAACTTGCCATGTTGAATCATACTGAGTGGAGCATTTGTTTGCCAAGAGCTACAAAACAAATCTGGTGTGCATGAGGCAAGGGATGACTGAGCATTGTGTTTGTGTATACAGAGCAAAGCCAGCTTTAAATACTGTTGTCAGACAGAAGAACATCACTATTTAGCAGCAGATGGACATTTGCCTTTTGGTCTTAATAGGCCACAGTATGCATCAGGGCTTAGTTTGAACAACAGGAAAAGTTGGAGGGGGAGAGAAAAAAAGACCAGAGGCTAATTCTTAACATCTGAGGGAATACTTAGAGAAGCTTAGCATTCATGGATGATTGTTAACCCTGGCCTGTGTTCAGTGTGATCGCTGCCCTGGGCTCTGCGGCACTAAGCCACATTGACGAAGGCTCTCCTCTCACACTTGATATATAAATTACATGAGCTGGAACGCCGTGATTGTGTTGCATGGCTGGAAGGAGCCTCTTTAATGACTCTTTTTTTCACCATGTCCTGCAACGAAACCGCGAGGCAGACATTTCAACAAGTCACACAAAATTAAATAGTCTTGTCCATTTTCTATTTTTACTTCTCTACAGTACTCTACACTCTACTGTATATTATATTATACCTATTATTATTATAGTAGCAAATGTGTTCAGCTATCACTTAGAGTTGTTTTTAATTGCTAACATGCATTGGTCAAAACTGAAGTTGCATTGCTAGAACTGAGTTAGAACAGTTCTAGCAATGCAAGAACTGGCAATTCTAGCAATTGCTAGAACAGTTAGCTAAACAAAAGTCGATGGGGATGAAACCTTTGTCCATTTCTGCAGGAACCATATTTAAGGGGGGGGGGGTGTAATGCAGCCTTATATACTTTCAAGATTTGTTTTTCATCTCTTCATTGCTATGTGCCGCCATATATAAATAAATAAATGATACTGAAGCTAATTGCTGCATTTCTGATTTATTATTGTTGAATATATGGAGCGAAGCCTGTGAGCTAATTCAGGCAAAGAACTCCAGCTGCACTGCTGCAAACGCACATATGCATATGACACGCCTCATTCTCCTCCCCAATTTGGAGGTCTATTTAAGGTGCAACAATTTCCCATCTCACACTCTGCCTGTCACTGCTGCTGCTGCTGCTGCTGCTGCTCCTCCACTTTCAGCCCCACCACCACCCCAGCATCCACCTGTATAGGCTCCGAGTAGAGGGTTCAAAAAGTTTTCCCGTCACTCCCCAATATTTTCATGTAAACATATCTGCGGGGAGTGATGAGTTCGGAGCCTAGACGCCAAACTCAAAGTCTATATGTCCTCCTGCTGTGATAATAAACTGAAATTTCAGTTGAGTCAATAAAGTGAAAATGTGTTCATTACCTTCCCCAAAGGAGGTTTTTTTTACCCTTGTCTGTTTGTTTCTTTGTTTGTTGGCAGATTATGCAAAATCTATTGGATGGATTTCCACTAAAGTTGGTGGAAAGATGAGCCAACAATGAACCCATTGGACTTTAATGCAGATCCTGATAAAAGGGGTGGCATTTTTTAACATTGCAATATGGATATATGCAATATTACATTTTCCCCAATTATTTAAAACCTACTGAGCTACTTTCCATAAAACTGTCCGGAGGGGTGGAGCATGGGTCAAGCAATTTCCGTGCAGATCCATTTAGCATAGCAGATCCAGGAATTTTACATAACTTTCCTTGACATTGCAATGTTTTGGTGGTTGTGGAGAGTTTTGGAGATGACATTAACTGTTAGGCCAAGATGCATGATGGTAATGTCGTATGAGCTTTAAAGCATGTTGAATAAGTGGCTCCAGTATCGATCAATGTTTGTTAATAACATTTAAAATCGATGTTCACACGATGGCTCAGTGGATTCATACTCAGCCATCATACTGATCTTACTTATAGGACACTAAAGCTGTAAGAGCTTTAATCCAGCTCTAGCTAAACAATGCTGGGCGAGTCACACCCACACAGTCCAGCTTTAAAGGACTCACATGCCCCTATGTACATGAACAGTTGGTTACTGTGACACTGCTTGTTCAAAATTCCTTTTCTAATGCAATTCCAGTGCAAGAGATCGGAAATAAAAATCCACAGTCCTGATCTTTTGAAGCTGAATTACAAAAGAGAAGCAGCAGCAGAGGAAGAAGCCAGACGTTAGAAACAGAGACTGAGGACTGGCTTGTTGTTCTGCTGTTTTTCTCCTCATAAACACCTGCTGAGGACGGAGTGACAGGATAAATGAGAGAGAACCTGCCCCAATCCTAACAACACTCAGCAGTGATGATGTCACTGTTGGCAACATCAAAATATTCTCCAGATCCTTGTGAGGGGAAAGGGTCCGGATCAGGCACTGAGCCTGGGTGAAATACCTGCAGCTTCTGACGCTACTTCTCCATTTGGCAGCACCACAACTTCACAGATGAAAAGACACTAAGTGTGTAACACACTCAGACTGCCTCGAGTCAAACATGGTGGTCTATGTAGAGCAGGGTCTACAATCAAAACTGCAAAAGATCCAACCCTCGTCTCCTGCATAGATAAATGTCAAAAAATTAAGCTGTAAATCAATAAACTCACTGATTTCCCATTTCACACTTTCATATTCATCATCGGCCTAATAGATGACAAATGTATGACTGTTAAATCGACATGTAAACAAACAGATCAAACTAGGTGACCTTCAGATTCACGACAACACAGCAGGCACTCAGTAGATGTGATACCTCCACCAAGGCCCAACAGTCCAACACACCTTTTTGGTTTTCCCATCACCCACCCTTCATAAAGTTTTGTGGGAATCGGTTCTGCGGTTTTTCCATAATCAGGTAAAATGTTGACGAAGCCCTGTGTGTGTGTAGCAATGTTGAGGAAAGTTGTACAAGAAAATTCCTGGATCTGCACCAGAATCGATCAGATTCTTGCCTGCAGATGAAGAGGGACAGTAGCGGCTCACTGTCCACCCTGTCCCAGTGCTATCAATATGAGTAACACTGTAACCTTCACGGCATGAGACGAGTGTTCATGAGGACGGTTTTTAGATTTACAGTCTCCCTGTTTATGCAGAGGCCAAACACATAATGCATGTCAGCGTTTCCTAAAGCGTTTGGCTCAATGAAGGCTGAATAATCCATCAAAAATGACTTGGTCCTATAAGCAAAGTGTGAACCGGTTAGTGACAGGACTGTAAAGGAAATGTTGGGTAGAGGATGAACCAACACTGAGTGATTCAGAGAGAGGAGAAAACATGAGGGGGTTCAGTCTGTTTGGTGAAACAGCTGCTGGTTACTGAAGCTTCAGTGCAACGTTTGGACCACAGAGCTGTCTGCTCTCCTTATTGTGACTGATTGAACCACCTGTCTCTACTTTTCCCACCTTTTTATGTTTTTCTAAGTTCTCTGGTTTTCCCCCCCAACATTCAGCTGAGCTGTTTTAGTTAATTATTGTGAAGCGAATGCACAAGATGATGGATCAACCGATCCATCAATGGTTTCTGTACACATCCCTCTCAGGTAAAAAAAAAAAAAATCTGTTCTCCGAGGTCCAAAAGCAACTTAGTAAAAGTCGTATCAGGGAATTTATAAGTTCTCATACTTTAAAAACAAACAATAACATGCATTGAAAGGAGGGTGATCTGACTAATTAGTTTTTCTGAATGATATAAATGCAAAGTTATTTATGCAAATATATCATAACATGTTAAATGGATGTTAAATCAATGTATGAGAGAGTTCAGAGACTGTAAACCTCCACCAAAGCAAAGCTTGGCCTCCAAAGGGTCTCTAACCACCAGTTACCTTCCTGTATATATGTTATACACCTTTCGCTATGAGAACATTCACCTGGAACATGGATTCATCCAATGAAAATACCTGTTAGTTGCCAGTCTAATATTAACTATTCCTTCCTTTCCCAGCTTTAAGTGAACCTACTGTTCAATCCATTCAGAATTATTTAGCTGTATTGATGGTAATCATCATTTCCTTTCACCTGACTGTTACCATATAATTTACTCATGTTCTGCAATAAGGTGATTTACTGTGCAAACCTCAGGACTATTAACAATCATTAATGTGGAGGTGAATATGGATGCAAACAAGCTCAACACTGGTCTTCAGCTGCTGTGCTGCTGATGTCTAGACAGCCTCAACAGCAACAGCGCTGGTGTTTTCCATGACGCATGGTAGCCAGCCTCACTAATGAGAGAGCATTTTTCTATTCTAAAATAAATGACGCACAATGAATTATTGACGATATTATGACTAAATGAATAAGTAGCAAGACTTTTCTTGTTCTGTTTGGAGTAAAGGTCTGTGCAACGGAATGAAAGCAAACTGCCTCAATTAAAATTAACACTTTTGACGCTTAAACATGCTTAAAATTCATTAGAGCTGAGCCTGATTAGATGCACTAACTATTACTCATCGTAATGTCCGTAACATTATGGTGAAACGTCCTCAGAATACTCTTCAAGGCTTTGGCTGGGGAAAAAATACTCTGCATTTTGAAGTGGCAGCACTAAAGAGGAAAAGAACTAACAGTGGCTGTGCCCGTCACTGTCAAGGTAAAAATAAACATGTGTGCCTGCAGCGAACTGCTTCCTTTATTTACCAAGGAATTAATGCTCTGGCTCTGCAGTAATACAAACATCATATCTACACCTCAGACGAGCTGAATACTGGCCACCAAACAGCTTCACATGTCTGCTTTTGTTGATTTGTTGACTCCGATCTGAACTGACAGGCCCACCGATGTTCCCCAAAGGGCTGCGATAGTTTGGCAAAGGGTATATGGGGGCAAGTCGGAGGAGGTGAAAGGAGTTTCAGCGCCACACAGGAGGTGTCAGGAGGAGGCTCGGTGGATGTGCCAGGTTTAACAAGAACAGAAGAACAATAGATTCTCTGAAAGTGAGACAGAAGACTAAAGACTAAACAACACACAGCAGGGATGCTTGTTTCCCCAGTGGATGGAGTTCTCATGTATTCCTGTTCTTTCAGTCAGGGTGTGGTGTGTCATCTCATCTCAGCCTCACAAACATGCAGCATGTATGCAGCTGGTCGCAGCTATTTGAGGACTGACAACAGCAACAAAGGCATCATGACATGTTTTGTTGCTATGAAGCTCAAAATAGGTGTCAGCCAGGCAGCCCCTTAAAAACCAGAGGCCCGATCTGACACCTATTTCTCTGCAGTTTATGATCTCTTGTCCAGCCCTGGTGTGCACAGGGTCATGAAAACCTGTGCAGTGGAATGGAATCCAGAATAATATCCCTGGGCGGAAAAGGAAAAAAAAAACCTTTGTCAAAAGCTGGTGATTTCAACTGTATATAGTCCCAGCATAGCCTCCTATAAGTGTGCAGAGAGACAAACCTCCATTACACGGTGGGGTGGTGGGGTTTGGTTAGAGCTCAGCGGCAGCAGAGAGAGAGAGAGAGAGAGAGAGAGAGAGAGAGAGAGAGAGGGAGGGAGGGAGAGAGGGAGTTAATTATCACAGGTGTTTTGTGCTGAACTGATTGCTCTCTCTCTCTCCTTTATCTGCAGCAGCGTGCTGACCTGAGAACAGCTGCTTCATTGTCTCAGACACGTCATCGACAGTGTGGATGGCTGAAAAGATGCATTATTGTGTGCATGTCAAATAAAGTCTGATGTGTAAATGTCATGTGTGCAGTCAGTGAGAGAACCCAGCAGAGAGTTTACTGCTGCACATGGGCTTCTAATCTGTCGCCGACGTGGACTGACATTCTCCTCCATCAGTTAGAAGCTGTGACTTGTTCTGTGACGACGAAGAGACGGAAACTCTCACTGCTAATAGCTTGCATCAGTTTTATTTTTCTGTTTACTTACCATCATTGGAGGTTGATTTGAGTTGTGTTAGGAAAAACAACACTTTTTGTAAATAATTCTACCAAAAGAAAAGCAGAGGCTGGTGCCTTCTATTTGGAAGCATCCATATATATTTTCCCACTGAGAGAGCAGATCTTTGTTGGTTGTGTTAGTTTACTGTAAAAAGTCAAAGTGCAGTATCTGGAAGGGAAAAAAAGCCAAACTGAGAAAAACAACTTTTTGTGTTTTTCTTTCACCAAATGTAAACAAAAAGTCCAACATCTCCAGAAAAAAGGAAAAAAGACACCAACAGACTGACGAGAAGGCACAAAAAAGGGGCTTTCACAAAAAAATGCAGACACTGCAGATTGATTTACAAATAAAATTGGTGAATATTTAATCAATCAATTAATTTTTTTTTAGATTACATCTGTACATCTATTCCTGTGTAAGTATATTCAGAGATATGCATTCACTGAATGTGTAAACATATATTTGTGATTCTGATTTTTTTTTTTAAGGTGTAGACAAGATACTACAGATTTATTCTGCACTGTTTGGTCAGGAGGTCAGTTTGAAATGTTGAAGGGAGGAAGAGTAAAAGAAGAAACAGGGATCAGCAGGTAACAGGCTGTCACTGAGGCTGGTGTGAATCACCTCTGAGACGTCATCGAGGTAAAGATGCTTCAACCTTGAAATAGAAAGTCTAATAGGCAGAAATACTGAACACAGACATCCTGAATCTTAGTTAAATAAAAATAAACATGTCTGTATGAAGGGATATCACTTAAAGTAAGTTAGAAAATCAGATTTTTTTAAATTTTTCCTATGGGACTTTTTTGATTTTATTGTACACAATGTGCTGCAGGGTTACTGATGTGTTTATGTCAACATGCTGTGTTTAAGCCTCCTTATAATGTTGTCTACTTTTTCTCATCTGCTCAAAATCCCCTTTTTTTACTGTATTATCCAGTAATGTACATGTAGTAGTTGGATAATCTTTCTTTATTTCATGGATTTGACTCACGCTGTGTGGATTTTCTAGATGGGGGTTGGGGTGGAGGAGAAGTGATCTGTGAATGATTTTACACAAGGGGAAAAGGGCGAGCAGCATGAAGCAGCATGAAGCAGCATGAAGCAGGCCTGTGGGCTTTTTAATATTACTGCCGCTGAATATGCACTTGTTAGAAATAATATTACAGGTGTGTTTTTTTGTGTGTGAACGTGCCGCAGTGTGGATGGATGTGTTGTGCAGGTGCCACTGCTGCTAAAGGGCTGGGGGGGGGCGGGCAGCAGCTTGATGATGTAGCTGTCACTATATTAAGATAAATTTTCCAATGACATGGCGAGATTTTTCACCCTCAGGAGTGCCAGCATCGGGGATTAGATTACCACCTCCCACAATGCATCATGCTTTACATCACAATCCAATAGGAATACTAGAGAGAGGATACTCTGCTGCCTCGCCTGCTAAAAGGAGAGGTTTAAAATTCGCTCTCGTGGAGATGCAGCAACAACAATGAGAATCACTGTGAGGATTTCAGCTCCTTTAAAAATACTGAATGTAAAAAAATAAAAAAAATAAAAATCTCTAACAATATATCTGTGAAATTAGAGGCGTTCAGGAACTTACATTCTGGTAAACAAGAAAGTGTGAAAATAAAAGCATTATAGTCAATTAGTGATTCCTTCATGCTTTGATTTGGGCTGATTTGAAACGTATCAGCCTCAGCTCTGTGTTATTAACAGACACACACTGTTCTGGTGGACCAGTAAGGTGGCATATAAAGCAACACACGTGCCAATGAGAATACAGTCACATGGGACATGACACCAATATAATTATTACTGTGCAGTCAAGACTGGTATTATACACGATGCTTTTAAAATAAAATAATAAAATCTACCAGCGGTTTCATCATATCAGTGTCACACTCGATTTCAATGAGATTCCAGTAATCCCAGACAGGCAGTTCATATCAAGCTATGAGTTAGGACTGGAACATTTTCATTTTTCTGCTTCCACTAAGCTTGGATTTACAGAACAATACAATTACAACCATCCCATAATCCTGTAACAATCACCTATAGCACCACAAAAAAGACAGCTGGAGTA
Source organism: Chaunax sp. Z400 (assembly GCA_037577475.1). Classification (NCBI taxonomy): domain Eukaryota; kingdom Metazoa; phylum Chordata; class Actinopteri; order Lophiiformes; family Chaunacidae; genus Chaunax; species Chaunax sp. Z400. Next base: position 28,103,848 of record CM075190.1, read on the forward strand.
AACAGGAGGGATGGCAGCGGGGTGTAAAAGTCACAAACTGACACAGAAATCGACAGGTGAAACCTATAACAGCTCATAATTAAAGGTTTTAAACATAACCCAGACCTGGATGAGAGCAAGACAAACTACTTCTGCCTTTTGTCTGCTAATAATGCAAAATAAAAAGCTGTAATTTTGTGCACATTAGTGGTGAGAGGGTAATTATAATCTCTGATTTGTAGCCAGCTCAATGGAAATGTCCTCAAGTAAAAAGCTGTCGTAGCTTTTGGATGCTGTACCCATTATAACAAGTGAGTCCATGCTAATTTATATTAATAACATTTTTGCAGGGAACAGCTTTGTCTGGTTAGCCGGATAGCTTGCACAATGCTAACAGAGCGAGGTGACAGAGTAGGAGCTCACTGAAAACAGATTTAACTGCATTAAACATGGCAGTCTGAAAATCTGAGAGAACTTCCTCATGATGATGGGAGAAATTATAATTACACAAATAAGGCAAGGATTTCTGCACCATAGCTGAACTAGATATAATGAAATATGAGTCTGCAGCCATGCTAACGTTTCTGGGAGGATGTACTTAAGCTCTCATCTGAAAGCTCCTGGATGGAAGCTGTGATTGCATCTGACTGGATCTGTAGATGCCTCACACTCCCACATAATCTGGGCTGAACATCAGGACCCACTTAAATTCCAGACCAGATTTCTCCTCTGATTGTTAGTAAGGGTGAATTAGGGTGGATGATTTCCTGTAGTGTTAAAGTCCTTCCGTTCATTGTACATGTTTTCGGAGAGCTTATGGATACGGATGAAACGGACCAACACCACCAGAAATGTTTGGAGGTTGTGTAGCTACAATTCAAGCAAGGCACAACGATTGTGTACGGAAAACAAGGAAAAAGAAAAAAGTGAGGTCATTAAATATATTAAGACCTCACTTTTTTCTTCAGACCCCCAATTAGAAAAAAATCGTTAGATACATTATCATAACCTCCTCTACCATCGCCAAAACTCTTGCCTCTTTACTGCCCTCTTGTGGATCCATGATGCCGACGTAAAAGATGCATTGGACGTTATAAACGGACGCATCTACTGTATATGGAGCATGAATGGAGCCTTTAGTCCACGCCTAGAAGGAGAAAGTGCTGCTGAAAACATCAGGGGACCCTGATATAGCAGATCATCTCACTCAATGGCCAATCACATCATGGAACAAAAAACAAATGGGAGGAGACTGTAGCAGAGCTGAGCTTCAGCCCCTGAAGCAGGAAACGCTGAAGGCTCATCATCGACACCCGACACAGAGCCGACCCTCTGTCACAACCAATCACGTCTCAAACCAGCGACTCACTCCTGGTAGGAGGAGTAAAGGTGGTAAAAGTGAAGGCTATTATTGTGTGAATATTCTACTGAAGAGAGAAGTTTTTCAGTCATTTACACCGAATTTAGATAAATATAAAGAGTCATCCACAAGAGGAAGGCTGTGAACGTTTATAAATGATTCAAATTCAAGAACTTAAGTCTGCTGTGTTCTATTGTTTCAGTCATGATGGAAAATGCACGCCTGTCACGTTGTTGATTCGAGTAACAGCGGGGTTTCTGGTTTTACCAATTAGATAAGCAGACTGGATTTAAGAGAACAAAACACTTCCAGGCCAGTTGCTGCTAAACTAACTTCTTGAGGTGCAGCCCCACTTTTCAGGGGCCTGCAGGGATCCTTCTTGGGCTCTGATTTGGCTGCAGTGCAGGGAAGTGGGAGGTGTTGGACAGAGAACATGGAAATCAGAGCCAAGCTTGATTCAAAGCACACACACACACACACACGCACACACACACACAGACACACACACACACACACACACACACACACACACACACACACACACACACACACACACACACACACACACACACACACACACACACACACACACACACAGCAGGTCAAAGCAGACAGACTGATCGTACCTCCACCTCGACCCGCCGCCTTCTGTCGTGTCTCTTCATGCTCGCCGTCGCGTCGCGTCACGCTGAAGCGTGTGATGAAAACAGACAACAAGGAGGTGAAATCAGGGTGAAACCTGAATTTCATAACCGCGCCTCCTAATTGCAATCAGAGTTTTGTTTTGTTTCATCTCTGTTGCTTTTGATTGCCTTTGTTTTTCATTTTACTTTTGCAGAAAAGTGCTTCCTGCCAAACTAAGTATGAATAAATTTAACTTGGCTTGAGTTCATCACCAGTAAAATGGGTCATATAGCAGCAAACAGACACGGCATAAATAAAAAAATAACATTATGGAAGCTGCATACCAGTCCACTCTTTAAATCCCACAAATGATGCTCCTGCATGCAGCGACCAGAGTGAACCTTCCCCAACACCTCGTCACCTGTTCCCTCTGCAAAAACACAAACTGTAATGTATTCATCCTGGTGAGGTAGCGGTATAGAGGTAGGGCGCTCATCCCCTGGGTTATTCCTTTTTAATGACTCTTTTTGGGGGGCAGGACAGTTCACACAGAGTTAACCGAGCTCCGTTGACGAGCTTCTGCTGCCTGTGCTCGGCGGAGTAATGAGACATTTCCAGCCATCTCAGCGACCAAATTGACAGCGTCACTGAACGGCAGTCCATCGGGAAGTCTTGTTAGGATGTTGAGCTATAATTGCACAGCGTGTTGGTTGGGGGGGGGACATAAAGAGAAAGGGCAGGAGAGGATACGTTTTAACATGTAGGGCTGAGATGCTAATATTTCCGGTGTCATCTGTGAATGGTTGAGCGTGTGATGTTTACATTTTGTCTATTACGATATGAAAACTCAACACAACTCTGGCCTTTGATACCTGTGAATAACGGCTCCTTTTACTTCTCTTTGCCATCGCTCGTATCAAATTGTGAAAGAGCCGTGGGACAAATGATTGATTACTATAAAACCTGTCAGGCTCCTTCACGCCTCCAGTTGTGTGAAGACTCCCAAAGCCCAGAATAGATCTAAAAGACTGACAGCTGCCTCTCCCCAGAGGACACCAGCCTCTCTTGCTTGCGCTAATTTGTGCCGATGCCTACGCATGTGGAGGTGTGAGCGTATAATACCACAGAGACGTGGGGCTCACTCGTCTGAGGCAGTCAAGTTTAACTTGATTGAGAGAAAAGAAGCAGTTTCTGGTGCAGCTGGTCTCAACACAGCAGCTATGTGTGCATCTCTGCATGGATATCATGTGTAACACAGCAGAAGCCTTTATTCAGATGCTCGGCTCTGAATATAGTCATATTAGACGCTGCCCCTCTGGATCTTAAAGAATACAGTAGTAAATTCCTCATGGGGACATCCATAGATAAAGAAATGATGCACCACAAGCTCAACGTCAAGAAGAAAAAACCTCTGAATAATTCATGCGAGCCGCTGCACGCATCCTCTGTGCCAAGGAACCGGAGCTCGTGGCATCCCTCGGAGATAAAAGCAGCACAGGGTACGAAGCGCTGACGTTAACGTCGATCTCTCACAGAAGTGGTGGGTAACTGTCAAACTGTGGAGGAAGACGAAGGCCCTCTCTCCGTGATGAAGGAGGATCCAACAAACCCGACTGTGAACATTAGCTTTTCAGCAGGAACTCCTCCACCAGTCACTTCGATTTAGCTCATCTGAGGAAACTAGAGCCGTGTCCTTGTATATTCAACATCGCATATGTATACGTCATGGTTGGCTTTATCGGTGAGATTATTTCCTCTGCCCACGAGATTCAGAGGAGGTTTATGTGATTGTTGTTTGTTTGTATTTGTGGTGGATCTCAGCCAAAGGAAGAGTTGATTCGATTTGGAGGCTGGTCCGAGTATGGGCACAGGCGCTGCATCACTTTTTCACTTGATTCAACATTATGTCAATATCATGAAAAACAAGCATGAAATACTCAGGAGCTCCTGCCCTGGAAACCCTCATATGAGACGAGTCCCATTCACGGAACGAGCCGCAAATCAACCACACGACGGAAATGATAAGGAAAATAGAAAAATAGAAAGTTGAGAAAGTCTGATGAAAAAAAAATCACCAGAACTTGAGATCTGTTGCAGAAGCTAAACCAACCAGCAGAATGAAAAGTGTAAGTGTGGAAACAGGAAAAAACAAAAATGACAAAAATCCCTAAATAGCAAAAGGCTCCACTTCAACACTGTTTCCACCTTCTACCTTTGTTCGTGGTGGAGGATAATAATAATTAGACGATGAAAGAGAAAATACCAGACATGGACGACTCATGTTGCTGCACAATCATGCAAAGCTGGATCCAGATCTGGATCGTTGTGCAGCGGCTCAGACAGAAGCAGCTTCATGTCAGGCAGGTGGCCAGAGCTCAGTGACCGTCCTCTCCCTCCAGTGGCGTCACACCTAATCAAATAAGGAGGCATAAATTAACACGGAGAGAAAGACGCCACCTGGGCGCCTCAGAAATAGCTGCAGCGTTGACAGGAGGAAGCCATGACACTGATCTGAAACCTTTTCATCCGGAGTCTGAAGCCCTGAGCCCGGCCTGCTCTGACCGCCCTCTCACACCCTCCCCACCTGTTAATTGGCTAGATGGGGGGGAGATTATAGAGCCCCTGGGAGACAGTTGCTAGGATATTGATGGCAGCGACAGGAGGGGATATGGCTCTGGAAAAGTCTCGCTTCTCTTCGGTGTAAAGGTCTCGCAATTCAATTTTCTGAAGCACATCGATGGGTGTTGCTTCCTATTTTGTCAGAGGCTTTGAATTTGTCACTGTGCCAAAGAATATCAGCAACAGCTGAGTAAATAGTCTCATCAAAAAACACTTTGACACAGCATGAAACCCTAAATTTGCCGAACATCACAGCTGAAGTGTGGGAAAATTAGCATCCATAATGATTATAAAACTATTTACAACCTTTACAAAAAAAAAATCCTACTTCTAGAAAGCTCCCCAAAGGCATCGTTTACTGTAGGTATCAGACTGACCAGAGGACGAATCAATAACAGCAAGCTGACTGTTTGCAGCAGCAGCTACACAGCTTAGTGTAACCTCAGCAGGAGAGGTGGGGAAGCTGCCATCGCTTCCATATGGCAGCCGAAGCCATGTGTTTGGACACATTTACTGTAAGCCAGGGCAGGAAGGATTGGCTGTGAATATGATCAAGACTAAAAAAAAAAAAAAAAAAATCAAAATTATACGGAAAATAACCCTACATTTTTATAGTAATTTTGTTTTCTTTCATACAACAATGTGTAAAATTACAGACATTGTTCTTTCAAGAGTGATGCCAGTAATAACAAATTACATTTATAACTATGTAGATTGTAATATAAGGATTCATGTCTATACTGAAAATGTAACATTTTCTTTGTAATTTGAAGGTAAAGCTTAAAAGTTTTATATTAATGGGTACTTTTACATTCAAACTGTAATTCTGACTGCAAATTATACTTTTATTTTTTTAAATTGCATCAAACATAATGCATAGTCTGTTTGAAAGAGGTTAGGATTGATCTTTTACAACAATAAGATTGTGGGTTCACATCCTGCTTTGAGACATATGTAGGATGTAGCATTAAATATTAATGTGTGTGGTTGAATGTTGTTGTTTTTTTTGTGTCTAAACGCCTTAAATTAGATGAAGCTTTATTTTGTCACATAAATTATACATAGTACAATGTACTGTGTATACAATTTCACTAATTGTACGTACAATGTTGACTTAATTTGTCTTGACTAATTTAACTGTAAAATCTGTCCTGAACTTCCGTCCTATGAACTTCTGTAAATGTTATGATCTCTGGAAACGTCTTCATTAATCCCGGTGATACATTTAAACAGACGTTGCTACTGTGGACACCAGCTTTAAGAGGGTTGATAAGACCGATCTCATAGTCTCGTACCACAAACTGACAAACCTTCATATATTCTGAGGTGACATCTGCTTCAACAGATGCTGAGATTTCCAGCTTTCAAAAGTCACTTCTCAGCCTATGCTCTGTTTTAGAGCAAATACTTCTCATATAAATTGGAGCTTCAAGTCACTTTCCAACCTGTTTCCTGCTCACACTGTCAACAGCCGAATGCTGGAGGACGGTGCCGTTAAACATGATTAATTATTAAGTTAAGCCTCTGGCATCAGAAGACATTTCACTGTCAGGTAAGCAGATCAACAGAGGAAGAAGGAGCTTATTTCTTACCAAAAAATAAAATGTTTGTGTTCATCACAGGTGACATCAAAAGATAATATCAAGTTTGAACATAACCTGGTGTCATAGTATGGAATCCAAAACTGTTTATTAACAACAATAATTAGTTATAATTTTTTTTTAAAACACTGAAATGAGTACATGTATGAAAATTATGTAGAATGTTGTGAATGAAGAGCTGAGTTTATTGGATATAATTTTTCATTCAATTATAGACATTTTATTTCAACATGGCCTCCAAACGATTGTGGTAACAGCAAACAGACCAACACAGAGTGGTGTTTCAGTTGTGTTTCACTTTTCAGCAATTAAAACATTTTAATAAATTACGTGAAGGATTGTTGTCATGGTTACTAAAAAGTCAAAGTCAAAAGCCTCCAGCCAGGAGACTAGAACGGTACACACTAATCCACGACGTTGTGGGTGGACCTGATGGGCGTGGGCCCCTCACTCATGACATGGGGATGTACATTTTCTTGAATCTTATTTCTAATTTGAATTAACATTTAAACACACAATGGATCTAAAATCTAAAAAAAAAGCTGAACCAATCACAAAACTGTGTTTTATGTTGTCCCAGCAAAGACACTATAACTTTTTAATTTAAAAGCTGTAAATGCATTTCCTATTGAGACTAGAAGAACCTCGAAAACAATCAAGGCAAGACGGGAGATAGAGGTGAAAGTTCATGCCTTATTTAATGCCCTCTATCTGCTCCAATATTCAGATCATGCAGAGTATTTCCTAACAATATCAGAGTTCTAAATGAATGAATGCATTGGTCTACACAATCCACAGACACAATGAAGCATGACAGAGGGAACAGTGTGCTTCATTTTAACATGATTTGACCAATAAACCTGCATATGCCACCAGCAATGAATACAAACTGTCCCGGGAAAAATAAATCTGAGCATAGAAGAAGAGTTTTAGTTTTTCAATGCAGCTCACAACAGGATACATTTTAATAGCCGTCTCACACCATTACACCAAAATCAGAGTGTATAAATGTTTTTCTTTAAACCTGCTAAAAATAGGCGACTGACTCCTGGTGTGTCTCATCCAACGTCACAAACGCACCGGAAAACAGGGAACAGTAGAAAGCAGCCTCCTCCCATTGATCCAGAACATGTTAGAAACGGGTTTGAAAAGGTCTTAATCAATAATGGATGAATTAGAAACACTGATGGTGCAAGTAGCCAAAGGCTGAGCCGTCCTGTTTGTGAGTCGGGTTCTCGCAGGGATACCAGGGACAAAGTTATGTTCAAGCTGGAGATGGTCGCAAAAATATTTATGCTCCAATGTCCTTAATTTCAACAAACGTCACGGCATCGGGCCGGAAAAGGTGTGGTGCTTGTGTTTATGCTGCTATGAGTAAAGAAGTATTTTACCTTTAATACCACTGACTAACATTTCGATGAGCATCTATTGACAAGATGAGCCTCTATTGACAAGAACATCATGGATCGTTTAGTGGCAAAGCCTCACCAACACCTCAGCATTTTGGTCTTTAATGCAAATGAAAAAAAGAGCCCAATAAGTTGAAGGAGGCAATTTGTCGAATCTGGAGCAAAGAATATTGGTCAAACCCGGTAATATCATCCATCCGTTCTTTTTCCACTTATTCGTGTTCGGGTTGCGGTGGCAGCAGACTAAAGGCCCATTCATGCTCTACGTTAAAGATGGATCCAGAGATGGGCGGAGCCTTCTGCGTTCATTCTGTGCATAATCTGACACGTTTTCAGAGAGCTTACGGATTCGGACGAGACGGACGAAACGGAGCAACAACACCGGAAATGGCTGAGGGAAGTGTAGCTACAATTCAAGCAAGGCACGACACATATGTACAGAAACAACGAAGAAGAAAAAAGTGAAGTGATAAAGTGTAAAAACTCTCCGTCCTCATGTCTCGATGCATTTAATGACCTCACAGACCAGGAATGAGTACATCGTTACAGACATTCAGAAATGTTTCCAGGTTTGATGAGATATATAATCCCTCCAGTGAGTTCTGGGTCTACCTCCGGGGTCTCCTCCCTGTTGGACGTGTCCAGAAAACCTCCAAAGAGAGGCTTCCTAACCAGATGGCCTGGACCACCACAAATGGCTCGTTTGGAAGTGAAGAAGCAGCGACTCTCCTCCAAGCAACCTTTGCATGTTCGAGCTCCTCACCCCGTCTGTGAGGCTGAATCCAGCCACCTTAAGGAGGAAGCTCATTTCGGACATTTGTATCCGCAATGTCATTCTTTCAGCTGGAGCGTAGATCGATTGGCAAACCTCTGCCCACCGGCTCAGCTTTCTCTACAGACAATACCCACATTACTGCTGGTGCCACACCAAACTGCAGTCATCTCACAGTCCATTTTCCCATCACTCGTGAAAAAGACACCGAGAAACTTAAACTCCTTCACTTGAGGCAGCAACTCACCCCCAACTCAACTCTGCTAATACCACATATCTATAAAGACACCTACAGATCCACCACACCAGCCAATTCACCGAGATTGGACAGACGGCCGCAGGTCCAGCCAGGTGATTGGCTATTACTGATACTTTTAGATGAGAGTCTGCGTGTAAACGTGACAGTGCCAATAAAATGGCTCTTCTCTTTCATAAGATGTATTTGTATTACTAAGCTGTGGTTTACAGTGACGCTGTGAACGTGGGGTGAAATGCAAAGAAGAAGACAATTAAATGGTTTTTAATCATCGTGATTCCTGACAACAAAAAACAGATGTTAGAGGGTGTTAGTGGGCTTTTGTTCAGTGTGAAAGGAGAATGAATCACCCTGAAAAAAGGAGCATATCAATGAGAATACGATAAAGGCAAACAGCTGATTTCGGCTGACTGAGACTGTCTTGTTGAACTAATTACAAGGGACAACTTGTCTGAACAATAGAGACAAATATGGAGCAATCCAGGAGAAGAGACGCGACTAACCGGCACCGACACAGTTTATGGGGATTGCTATACCTGTACAATGTGTACAATTTCATCATGTGGCTCTCGTCTGATCTTAGTTACTTACAGCCTTGTCCTCACAGTGAGAGAAGAGATAACGAGAAGTGGCATCACAAGGAATATCATTATGTATAAATGAGCCACCAACTGCCTCAGTTTCCTCCATAAATTAGCAGGTGCAAAAAAAAAAAGAACAAAGCTTTCAAGGAATATTAAAATCCTTCCTGCTTACTGCGGTGTGAGACGAGCTTAATGGACTGCTCACACTGAGGTGTGGGATGAATGTTACCGCCGAATAGATCAGGAAGTCCAAGGTTCGGGAGAAACGCACGCACACACACACACACACACACACACACACACACACACACACACACACACACACACACACACACACACACACACACACACACACACACACACACACACACACACACACACACACACACACACACACACACAGGAACGCTGAGTGCTATGATCACACCAGGGGGTGTGAGCTGTAAAAACTGCCACACTCCATGTGAAGGCGCTAAGATAAATGAGCGCACAACTCTCTGTTTCTGCCCTTTGATTTCACAACTGTGGCGCGCCAGGTAAACATGAGAGGATAGAGAGAAGAGAGAGAGATGGGGCCACGGAGCATGTGATCTCTCACACACACACACACACACACACACACACACACACACACACACACACACACACACACACACAAACAAGGACAGAGTGGCGATAGGAGCTTTGAGCATAGACACATGCACACACTGTCTCCTACGCACACATTCCTCTAAAACCCATCCAAAAGATGTGCCTCTGTTTCTTTGCATGAATCCAAATCCAGAGAAAACAATCAAGGAGGAACCTGTTCTGCATTTGCAGCTTGACACACCATCATCAACAATAATCACAAATATGTCTTTCCTCCTCCCTGTTTGTTGTCAATCCTCAGGTGGCGTCAGCGGAGCAATCAAACACTTTTTGCTCCCGGTCCATGTAAGTGGAGACAACACAATTGGATTAAGCACATATGAGATAATAGCTCCCCTGTAACAATGATTGAACAAGCTGCACGGGGAGCCAGCAGACACCTTTTCCCCCTCCTCCTCCATCCAGTCGTAACATCTGGATCGTAACACAGGGGGAGGTTTAATCAGGGGCAAGCATCGGGACAGGAGGGGAGCACCTGCTGAATCCATTAAATATGGATTAGAGCTGTAATCGCCGGAGAGAGCGGGACATGGGGGCAGAGGGTGTGGGAGTACAGCAAGGTGAGCAAGAACCACAACAGGAGGGGAGAGAGAGAGAGAGAGTCAGCGTGGGCGTGGCAGCCGTGCCCTGAACATGCAGCCTCAGTGTTAGCATGAGGCTAACTTACTGCTCCATGTGTGTGTGTCTGAGCTCTGATGGCAGCAGGAACCAATGGGTGTTGTGGGTTTGTTTATGTGTGTCTGTGCATGCAGCCCTTGGAGGGTATCCGCTGTGACAACACTGCAATCTGGGAATAAATGTGGGTTAATAATGCTGCAGACCAGATGTGTCTCACTCACACATATTACTGCAAAGTGAATGTTCTACAGCATGGAAGCATATTGAATATAAATATATGCTCAGTGTGTAGTTTCTGTAATAAAACTAGAATAGAAAGGAATTCAGCAAATTCAGATCAGTCCAGTGATGCTGATTTTTTTTTAAATGTGCATCAATATGTATTTTAATGAAAATGCATTAAATGTGGGATCAAAAAAGTATGTCTTGGAAGCAGATTCCAATAAGAGTCCGACAGATTTTTACTTTGCATGTCTGTCTGCAAGATATATGAAAATCACTGAATAGATTTGCATCAAGTTGACAGAAAATCTATTCAGATTTTGAACCCGCAAAAAAAAGTTGCTGCATTCTTTTTTTTTCTTTCTTTTTTTTGGAATATTTTATTTTGAAAGTTTCAGTTTAACAAAACATAAATTCATATAAAAACATGGCTCTAGATCCCCTCCCTCACCCACCAACATACAACATAACTAACGGAGGACCTTACTCAAAAGGAGCATGTAGAAAAGTAAATAAATAAAAATAATTAAAAAAAATATTATAATAATAATATGAAGAGGCAATATAAGCAACTAATGGAGTATCAAATCTGGTGACATATCAGATCTAATGTAGGTGTTGGTAAGCTGTCTATACAGGTCAATTAAGGTTGCCTAGTTACAAGAAAGGTGTGAAAGCGGCTGCATTCTTGTGGGTGAACAGGTAGCAGTTAGTAAAACAAATTAACTGGAATGACACCTGGAATGATGGAATGAATTGTCAGAAAATGAAACCTTTTAAAATGTAGAATAAGAGTTTAAGTTATTTGTCATTCACTGAGAGTATTTGTTGATTTCTTTGCCACAAAATTGGAGATACCACTTGGATTCTGATACATTAGTCAGCCTTTTTTTAACAAACATTTTATAGATATAAAAAATTCACTGAATAATCAAGAAAATGCATATTAAATGTCAAATGAAATTCATCTCTAGTTGCAGTCTGACAGATGCATTCATTATTCTGAAGCAGCTGACATTTAAACAACGGATCACATCAGTGGTAGAATCCTTTTATCCTGCATCACGACAATCAGGAGGGCAAAAGAAGAATTCCATCTGTCATATTACATAAAGCCACACAGCAGTAATACATACTTGAATATGTTGGTTAAGCCAGTTCAGTCAGACTTATCTGTTGGACAAAAGCAGTGAATCATCATATATTTTGTTGTTGTTTTTCCACCAGTAGGTTAACCCAAAACATTAATTTAGATACCAACCATCCTTCAGTCATATCTATAAATCCAATATCGAGAAAGGCTCAATTACTAAATAATTGCCTGATTGCAATAGTTTTAGCAAATTTTGCCTAATTGTGAGAATTGCTTGACTTCATCTGTATAAATACAGCTGCATGAAACAGAAATGTCATATTTCTATCCCTATTTCTGCGACTGGGGCTCATTCATCTGGTTGCATTTACTCTGCTAGAGTGGAGAATTAAATACGCCTTTAGTGCTACCAAGTGTTTATCTTGTGAGTCTCTTAACTTTTCAATCATTTAGTGGCAAAGCCAAACACCACAGCACCGCTGGGGGCACATTTAGGTTTTGAAGCAGATGCAAAATGAGAGCTCAATAACTTGGAGGTTGGGATTTCAATCAGGAGAAACTAGAGGTTGAAGTAAATAATGTGTATCACATCAAAAAATATGTGATAATTAGTATGTTAGAAAGTCTTTGGTGTCAGAAAGTCTTTGGCGTCAGAAAGTCTTTGACGTTAGAAAGTCTTTGGTGTCAGAAAGTCTGTGGTGTCAGAAAGTCTTGGGTGTCAGAAAGTCTTTGGCTTTAGAAAGTCTTGGGTGTCAGAAAGTCTTTGGCTTTAGAAAGTCTTTGGCGTCAGAAAGACTTTGGGGTCAGAAAGTCTTTGGCGTCAGAAAGTCTTTGGCGTCAGAAAGTCTTTGGCGTCAGAAATTCTTTGACATTAGAAAGTCTTTGGCGTCAGAAAGACTTTGGCGTCAGAAAGTCTTTGGCGTCAGAAAGTCTTTGACATTAGAAAGTCTTTGGTGTCAGAAAGTCTTTGGCGTCAGAAAGTCTTTGGTGTCAGAAAGTCTTTGGTGTCAGAAAGTCTTTGGCGTCAGAAAGTCTTGACTCTTCAGGGAGATTGAGATCGAAGGGCATCTGTCCGAGCAGCAGCAAGATATAAATCCCCCCGTTAGAATCTAGACACTGGTGGTGGTGGTGGCTGATGGCCCTGGTGAACCTGATGGATGATTTAAGTTGGAGAATCTTTGAAGACTGGGCGGGGGTGGGGAGGTGGAGGGTATGCAAAACAGCAGCATGAAATAACTTTTCTTGTGCCCATTGCTTTTTATTTATTTACCTGTAAGTATTTTGACATGGTTTGTTATCTTACATCTGTTTTTATTGACTTTTGTTTTATCTCTTGCATTGTTGATGTCTGATTGTTAAATGTATTATTGTTGTCTGTTTTATGTTGTTTTATGTTCTGCTGGCTGCACAACAATTTCCCCCTCAGGATTAATAGTTAGGATAATTAAAGTTATCCTTGATCCTTGAGGAAGGGAGTCATGTTTAAAAATATTCCAGCAAGATGATTGGCTAACAATGAAGGTGTGTCGCTGTGCGATTGGACAGTTGTGACCAGCTGATGAGAACAGCTGATAACTCAATTGATGGCCCTTGACCGTGATAGCGGGAAAATACGATTGAGCATAAAATGAATAAAGTATAGCCTGAGTGTCAAAGGTTTATTCTTCCTGACTGAACTCATGCTACGGCTTCATTTGTCCAAATTGCAGCAAAACGGTAGCCGTCAAAGCCGCTAATGCAAGAAATCTAAATCCATTATCCCATCCAATTCACTGAATGTGGGCATACGACCAGAACCACATGTCCATCCAGGTGACTGCAGAGTTTAATTATAAATGTGACGGCCTGACAATAAATGGATCCTCCTCTTATTTGCATTACTAAACTGTGATTAGGCTTACGCAATAATGGTGGGATGAAATGAACAGAAGTCTGTCACTCCAAAGAATTCCTTTCAAACCTCCCTGGAAGGATTAAAGTAACTCAACAGCTGCCCTTGACCTCCATCTTCTACTCCACGTTTTTATTTATTCATTTTATTTTAGAAATCACCGCTCCGCAACACTTCTCCCATCCTCAGCAATGAAACTGAGCAAATAAACGTGAAGGAAAAGATTGGGTGATGTGAGCGTCTGCTCTGATATAGGACTGGTGGAGAAAATAAAGTAAACCTATTTCCTTGTGAGGATGTAGGGTGAAGACGAAGCTTTGAACTGTTATTACTCATATTCTTTAGCTGATGCTGTGTTTACTCTCCTTTATATCTACAGAGGAAATGAAATTCCATACTATGCATCCCAGACTGGTATGAAACAGTGTCGCTCTAAGGCCAACACAGGGTCTTTGAAGGATGTTTGATGGTGGCAGTTGAAAAAGCCAGCCGGCTCTTCTGAAAGGCTTTAACAGATATATCAGAGTACACTGGCATCATCGTGTATCAACTGAACGTGACAGACGGAAGTACATTTCTGATGAAAACGAAGAGTGGTCTTCTCTCTCATCAGTACAGCCGTGTAGGGAAAACCCTGCTGCTGGCGATATATGATAAGCATCAATGAGCAGAGTAGATCTGACTTGATCAATCGTAACATTTGGCGTCAGAGAACACCAGAGGAAGTCTTCTCCTTTCTCTCCCGTGAGTACACTGCTCTATCCTGAGAGGATGCATTCATTTGCACAGTGTGTCTCTGTTGTATCCGCGGCTCTCTTCCTCTTTCACACCCATTCAATCATCTCTATTCTCTCAGGCTTTTTCTGTCTGGTTTTTTCCTCTAATATTCCCTCCACTTTCTCTTTTATAAATTCCCACTGGGGTCAGCCCAGACGTGAGAGGCATCGGGAAGCTGCGCCGACAAGAGAGCATGATGGTGTCAAGCACCACTAAAGGTTAATACTGTCAATTTTGATGCTATGCTTTAGAGGCTTTCATGATGGCCTCTCTTCTTTTTTTTGATAGCGATGGTGGTGCTGTGGAGAGGAGCAGATGGCACCAGGAGTGGGTTGTCAAGTGTGGATCTTCCTCTCTGTTATTGTCGTCATTATCTTTGTGCATTTCCAGTTTCTTCATTTCACTTTCTATTTCTCTGAAGAGCGATTAGCTGCAGTTACGAAGGGCAAATGGTTATACTGCAGAACAATGGGAGACAATGCAGAATAACAATCTGTCCCCCTCCTCTTTTTCATCATTTTCTATTTTCTCCTGTATTTTTCCGTCTGTGTAAAGCTTTGTCTTGTGTGTCTATAACCACTTTTACACGGCCTGTTTAAGGTGAGACTGTATAATGCAAGGAATCTCTGTTTGTCTGTCCGTCTATAATTCACCTACTGTGAAAACCGCTCATCTGATCTACTTCAAACTTGGCATGTGAGCTGCTGGGGGCCCATGGAACTAATTTCTCGACCTTGGTGCAATTCGGTTATGCGACACGCTCAATATTAATACATTTAGAATAAATAGGCAAATAGGCTGTGCAGCAGCAAGCAAAGCATTACAAAGGTGTATGGAAACAACGAAGAAGAAAAGAGTGAAGCGAAATGGAAAAGTGAACAAATCCCTCCGTTCTCATGCACCGACAGCTACATCGTTATCTTCATTTCTGCTGCTTTGTATTTACTAGATCCACAATAATGAGTCGTTACATCTTTTTTTTTTTGAGGTACTATATTCATCCCACAGGGGGAAATTCTTTCTCTGCATTAGACCCATCCCTGAGGAGCAGTGGACTGCCACTACATTGCAGTGCCCGGGGAGCAAATTGGGGTTCAGTATCTTGCTCAAGGATACTTCAACTTGTAGACCTGCAGAGGAGGTGTTAATAGCACCAAATCAACGTCTGTGTAAAAAGGGTGAGGATGGATTGGGGACAGGAGTATGGGTCACAACCCGGAGATTAAAAAAAACAAACGGTTAGCAGCAGTTAGCAGCTACCTTGAAGAAGAAGACAGAAGACGAAGAAAAGCATTAAAAATGTCTGCAACTTCCGCCGAGCAGAGGACGAGATCAACCGGCATATAACAGGGATGGATGCTGCTGCGACATTGTTTAGAAAACGCTGCCCAACATGTATGTAAAGCATCATACTAGACGCAGACACTGTTGCCTCTTTTGCTTGTAGAACGGCATCATGTTATCTAGAATCAGGCGCTGGTTCAGCGTTATACGCTTAAGTCGCTGCAGTCTCCACTGTGGAAAGGAGATCATCTGACACCTGCAGTTGCCCGATGTCCTCCAGGATGTTAAAAAATATATTGACAGAATTGTCATCCTGATTGTCTGTACGATCATCCTACTATGTGTCATCTCCCATTCCCTTTAAAAGCCAGGTGTGCCTCCACCTGCCGCTTTGCTAATTCACCAGCAGCGCTGGCCTCGCTGAGGGGAAGGTTATGTGGTCCTTGGCCGGTGCCTCCATCGTCTCCCAATCCTCTGTCCAATCAAAAAACTTTATTAGACAGCAAATGAACGAATACTTACCTGATGAGGAAGAGGGCTGCTGGGTGTCCCTGTGTGGGTACTATAGGCCTGGTGATGGCGTGGATCACAGATCAGGTGGGCCAGGTAATAAAAATGATCATTAATAGCGAACAGGATGCAGGCGGGTAAAATAATTGGCCGACATCATTAGTGAGGAAAATATTACCTGCAGCGACCCCCCCCCAGGAGCAGAAATGATGGGGCACACAGCTTATAACTTCAGTAATTAAATCTCCCAACACACCGACTGGATCTCATGTTAATTAATGGTTCATTTGGTTTTACTTTCTGGGCTACCGTAGAAGAATGAATCCATGTGGACGCTGTGGAAGGAGACACGCTCCCTTGATATAACAAGCTAAAACAGCTAATAATAATAAAAGCATGAACAAAAACATAATTATGAATATTAAATAGCAGTTCTGCCCCTAAAACTCACACATTGGCCCTTTAAATAAAGTTGACAGCTTCTCCACTTTCAGTAAAAGGACAATAATGTCAGGTAAGCCTGCTTTTGGTGGAGAGGGGAATTTTGTGATCATGATAATCCCACTGGAATTGTTTGATTTTTTCAGCAAAACTTTTTCATTGAGTAAACTGCTGATGTCACCAAGCTTTAAATCTGACTGTAAATTAAGATTATTGGATATGCCGGGTTTAGTGAAAGCTCGTTAAAACGTCTATTCAAGACATGAACTTAAGACTGCACAAGCTGAAGCTTATAACATGAATGCACATGCATCCTTATCAGTGATCCTGCAAACATCCTGCTGGCCTGTGTGCAGCACGTTTATCATTTAATATGTGTGCCCAAATCCTTCCTGCTTACAATTCTCCTGCCACAATTATTCTGAGTGAAAAAAAAAAAATCCCAAATACAACACAAAACTCCGCCTGTTTAGAGGAGACATCCTGGAAAACAGTCCTTGCACAACCTTCAGTGTCAGTGCAAGTAGCAGCGTTACATGATGGAGTGCAGTGAAACATAAAAATGTGGAGGTCAGGGTGGAGATGAAAGTAGATGAGTTTGTCTTTGACGGCGGGGCCCCAGTTTGGGTCCCGTCTTCTTCCAGTAGTCGGCCTAGATGTGTAACTCTATTTCAGTACATAGGAAACATCAGTATAGAAAAATCCTTATGATCCCTCTGCCTGGTAACCAACTGTGTATTTATGTGTCTATTTATTAAGTGTCAACAAATCTCAAGAAAAGACAAAAACCAACAAACCAACTCTGACTCTACACGTATCGTCTGTGTATCCAAAGCTGCTTTCTTATTCCTCTGAGCTCCATTATTGGCCAAAAACTATTAATAGATGAGATCAATGAGAATTCATCATCTCTGCAAACTTCATTCTTTACAACAGAGACAATTCAGCAAAATGCAACTTCATCAGATTCAGAGCTCTGTCTGTTGTGATGTGATGTCTGTGTCTGTTGTGATGTGATGTCTGTGTCTGTTGTGATGTGATGTGATGTCTGTGTCTGTTGTGATGTGATGTCTGTCTGTTGTGATGTGATGTCTGTGTCTGTTGTGATGTGATGTGATGTCTGTGTCTGTTGTGATGTGATGTCATGTCTGTGTCTGTTGTGATGTGATGTCTGTGTCTGTTGTGATGTGATGTCTGTCTGTTGTGATGTGATGTGATGTCTGTGTCTGTTGTGATGTGATGTCTGTGTCTGTTGTGATGTCTGTGTCTGTGTCTGTTGTGATGTGATGTAATGTCTGTCTGTTGTGATGTGATGTCTGTCTGTTGTGATGTGATGTCTGTGTCTGTTGTGATGTCTGTGTCTGTGGTGCTGTGATGTCTGTGTCTGTTGTGATGTGATGTAATGTCTGTGTCTGTTGTGATGTGATGTCTGTCTGTTGTGATGTGATGTCTGTGTCTGTTGTGATGTCTGTGTCTGTGGTGCTGTGATGTCTGTGTCTGTTGTGATGTCTGTGTCTGTTGTGCTGTGATGTCTGTGTCTGTTGTGATGTGACTTGCTGTATGGATGGCCAGTAAACAATATTGTGCTTGTGCACCTTTTTCAGACTAGTTTCAGTTTAGAGACTAAGGGCCCGTTTAAGCTCTACGTTAAAGGGTTGGAGCTAAACCCTGGATACGGAGCCTTCCTTCTGTGGCTTCAGACCACCGCCGAGGACATCGTTACCTCTGCTTTTGCTGTTTTTGTGTTTAGGTACATGATCACAACCTCCTCCGACCGTCGCCATATTTGTGGTTGTTGAAACTTTAGAAACTTCACTGCCCTCCTGCCGTTGTATCAATGTCGACGTAAAGGACGTACAGAAGTATGAAGGCGTTGACGGAGAGACCGTTTGTAGACGGACGTTTCCATTTACGTACGTAGAGGGAGCATGAATGGGCCTCAAGGGCCTCTGGAGACGGGGAGGATGGAGTGAGAGCTGCATGGAGGTTTTTCCATTTTTTGTGTTTTTTAAAAAATATGATAAATCAAGTCCCGATCGTCTTCAGTTGTTTAGAAGAAACAACTGAAACTTCATTGTGAATCTCCAGAGAGTTTTGTGGACTAAAAAAAACTTCTCCTGACTTGGGGGGGAGTAGAGATGACTGGATTTTCATTTTCGGGTGAGCTCTTCCTTTAAAAGTGCAGCAGAACTTTACGGAGCCTGAGGTAACAGGAGATCTGCATCTACTAATTCATCCCGTGGATCACACCCCTCTCTCCCTCACTGTCTCCCTCACTGTCTCTCCCTGTTCTTCATTTCTTCCTCAGCTGCAGTCTCCAGTAAACAAAACCAGAGTAAAGTGCTGCAGGTTCTTCAGGCTACAGTTTCACTCACTGGGGACGACAAGAAAGGCTGTGAGCAGATTTTAATGATTTTAATCCTCTGTAAATTAACTGTGAGGGGAAGATTATACCAAAAATAAGCCTCTCTTAAATAATGCTCAAGAGGCATGGACAACTGACCCACTGCTGCCGGAGCTGGCTCTCCTACTGTAATTTAGAAAAAACAAACTCTTAGGTCTATAAAATCAGATAAATAGGAGGGCGGGTCCACACAAAACCACGTGACCATGTCTGAGTGCACACATGCCAGTCTAAATTGTCTGCAGTCTGACTGGAGGGTTCACCAGCGGGGCTACAACAGCAGGACTGACCTACATTTCACACACAGCAGGAAACACATGCACAGAACTACACACACATCATTTCTGCCACAGTTTTATTCTTGTCAGAGAGGGGGGGGGAAAAAGCCTCTGAAACATCTGGATCAACACGGGACACGTCCAGACCGAAGCTCAGAGCGAGGAAATATACTCCGGGATGTCGGCTCTTCAAGGCAGAGAGACCAGTTTCACGGGTTTAATGGGGAACTCTGGGAGAGAGGATGCAGCGCACTGCAGTGTAGACCAGAGATGGGAAGAATAAACACCAGTTACAGGGATTTTATTTTCATTGTGTGTGACGACTGCAGCTACATCTCTGTGGATATCTTTAGTCCACAACATTCATTTAACAGCTGCAGATTGTCTCAAAATGTTAGAGGAGCTTTTTATCCTTCAGCTGAAAATCATTTCATGAAGAAAGATATGACAAACATGTGATCACATGTTGGCATTACTATGGAGGGAAGAGTGTGAATTATTTTCATCAATTAGATCTGCACAACGTTTGTTTTATTTCAAGCATTGCTTATGTATATAGTTTAGTTATAGGGAGGAATGCCATTTTTTGTTGTTGTTCTTCTTTTAATCCAAAATTCTTTGTAAAATTACTCACATTTTTTCAAATTTATGCAATTATGATGACATTAATAGTTAGATTTGGCACCACTGGAACTTTACAACAATTTTTAAATAAAAAACCAGCTTACAGACTCATGCACCAACAGTAAAAAGCATCTTCTCAATGATTACTTTTACTTTGAAAGCAGAGAACATTCTAGGGCTGATATTTATTCTGTTACACTTAAGCAATATCTTAAACCAAGAACATTTAAATACTTCAAAGTAAAAACAGGTGGTATTATTTTTGGCTCTGCTGCTTTAGGACAACCAGATCATTTTCTGTTTTTCATCAGAGCCTGGTGATGACCAGCAGATAATATCTAACAATATATACAATAACTAACAATCGACGCCACTTTGAAAATAACAGACAGGAAAAACGCAGGTTCACTGAGTAAAACATGGAGTAAAAACGTTTGAACATTGCTTCATGTAAACAAGTAACTACAGCAGAGGTTGGAGTCTGAGTTCGTTCATTAATTCTATAATGAAGATGTGACAGCAGACAGAGCTGTTCCCTAAATCAGGCCTTCATTTTGTGGATTTGGTCCCGGGGGGCAGAGAGAAGTGCACAATGAGAGCGAGGCTAATAGGGAACCAATCCAAACACTGATGGTGTCATTACTCTATAGCCATTATAATGAGCTATCAACATTATTACTTCATAATCATATGTTAAAGCTATAGAGGTCGTCTCTTAACAATTCACTATACATATATATACATTCAGAGTATGGCTGCTGTTATTCTACATTTTTGTAGATCTTATTTCAGGCCTATTCCATTAAAAAAAACAAAAAAAACAACAATTTGTTGGTCAATCTCTAAATACTTACTTCCTGCTCTAAGTGTGTATCTTCTGAATAAACTACCGTGGCTGTGTTCATCATAATGAAGGAACAATATGGCTCATTGATGTGTTTTTACTCATTCTGGAGAACAATGGAGCTCAATAACAAAGAGGATTAAACTATATATTAATTCTTGGCTATAACAGGCAGTAAGTGTTTATTGGATTCATTCATCAGGGCAGTAGTAGTAACAGACGTCCAACAGTCCTCTTTAATTCAATCAAGCCTTATTCAAAATCTAACTCATCGACCTGTAACCATAGTTTAAGAGTACAGATTTTAAAAAATAAAATAAAACTAAACATTTAAATCTGGTGGATCCGGATTGTTATTTGGATCTGCACCAATTTGCACAATATATACTGTATATATATAAAATATTTGTGTGCACGTATGTATATTGTATATATGTGTGTATATCTATATATGTGTATATAGGCTTGGGTTTGTAAGTGGATATACATGTTTGTATATGAGAGTGGAATTATGACCGAAATAAAACAAATTGGAAGAAAAAAAGTACGGAAAAGAAAACCTGGACCCGCCCACACCTAAATTGTGTAATCCTGCTGAAAAAGCAACAAACAAACCACCACAGGTGAAAACAGATCCTCTTTGGCAGAGGTAATGAGGTAATTGCTCTTTTTCCACTGTGCTGCTGCTGCTGTTACTGAAGTAGAAGAGACACAATACAAAACCCCGTTTCAGTTCTGTTGCATCACTTGCAGCAAAAACGTCTTGTCAAACCATTAAGCAATTACAAAAATAATGAAAAAATAAGATTTGACTGACATGAACGCAACTTCTCGATAAAAACAACCAAATGTTTAACCGCATGACAGTTTAACATATTCAAATTAAACGGATGTCAAGTGTGCGAGACAGGTACGGTCACACATAGTGGGGGAGAATCTATGACATGTATACAGTCATCATATTATCTCTGTTGCCATGACTACAGCTGTCAGCTGCTCACAGATAGGGGGGGGATTGTGTGGGGGTGGAGGGGGCAAGCTTGTGCGTTGACTGACAGCTGTGACAGGTATATAATCCTGTAGGTCGCACACACACACACACACACACACACACACACACACACACACACACACACACACACACACACACACACACACACACACACACACACACACACACACACACACACACACACACACACACACACACACACAGGCGTGCCCGGCTGAAGGAGGGCTGAGTCGGACTGTTTGCTCTGCAGCCGCTGACAGCTGACGAGAACTTCTTCTGACACACTGTAGCCCAGAACTACAGAGAGGATGTGTGTTGTGTTACTTCTTTATTCTTATTTCACTCGCTGCTGAGGAGCAACACAGAGGCCTGATAAATGCATGACGTATGGTCCAATAAATGGTGAGCAGGCCACCGCTCGTTGAATTCCAACTGGCTAAGTGAAGGAGAATGTGGATATAAGATATAAGCTAAAACAGTCCCGCAGTGTATGTTTAGTCTCACTACTCTTTACTGCTCGATCACTGATAGCTTCATCTTCCAGGTCAAGAAAAAAATCCATCCAATAAAAACAATAGCAGTTTATTTGTCTTATCTGTTTTAACAACCGCTATAATGTCAAAGAATGAAGGATGACTTGAGAGCTGATTAGCATGAAATTAACCAGCCTAGGACGTTTAATTACATTGTATGTTTCCTATCATATCATATCATATTATATATGATTGTATATCATCCATCCATCCTCTGCTAATCTGGGCTTGTATCAGCAAGCAAGTATCCAGCTCCTCCTGGGGGATCGCACGGCATTCCCAGGACACACGAGATACGTAATGCCTCCAGTGATTTGTGGGTCTATCCTGGGAGTTATGTAATTTACATGTGCACTCGACATGAGCGTCTTTTTCGCATTTTGCTGCCCTGATCGATAACTCGACTCTCCTCTGCTCTGCTCTGGTCTGGTGTTCCAACCGAGGGCGTGGTTTATCCATGCTTCACAACACAGACGGACACACAGAGCGAAGTAGAGGAGACAGGCTGAGTGACAGTAACTCGAGCTGAGGATGAAGTCGGTACGTTTACGTGCAATAAAAACTTCCCCAAAGCCAAAGGTGGACAAACGTCGAACGCAAAGTGTAAACCAGGCCAAAATATCTGCGTTTTCCAAATATTTTGCTATGCTACCTGTCGCTACCCAATCTGCCCACTACCCTACCTGAACATGGAACAAGTGGCGAGGATGCTAATAACTCCTCCGCTGCTGAGGGGAGGGAAGCTACCACCGACAAGCAGAGGACGAATACATGTGATGGGGAGGTTAAAGGGAAAAGCTGAAGTTGTCATATTGTACTGATAATTTTGTATCATTTTCTGAAAAAAAAAACTTATTTCAAAAGCAGTCTCAACTTGAGAAGAGGATGGGGGTGATGCCATGCAGCAGACCCCAATCTGAGACCAACCAATACTTGGATATCTTTTTAATGACATGTTTACTCTTCCAGTCATGTTTATGGCAACCTTAGAGGATACTGTATTCTAAATGGTCCATAGGGACACAAACAGATTTTTTTTTTTAAATGGCACGTCGGGACAGAAGCAGATATTTTTTTAACAAGATGTCAGGAGATTTCCAGCCATGTTTGTGGTGACAGAAGCGGATATTTTGGATATTTCCAGTCATTCTTGCGGCAACAGAAGCTGATATTCATATCCTATCCAAAACATGATATATTCCCAACCCAACTCAGTGATTTATGAGCCCAAACCGAATCAAAACTTAACCACAGTGTTGTCGCAACATAAATTAAAACCTGAAACAATGAAGCTTGACTTACTCAACCTCTCCTGATGTATTCAATAACTTGTGTCCACATATGTGAATAAATCAGCCTGAATAAACTGAACTTGGCACTGTTGATCTGACTTTCTCTGACTTGTCGACAAAAGTATTCCTTACAGTGGTAGCCCAGACAAGTAAACGCTCCATCACAACAGAAAACCTCCACGGACTGATGACAGCAGAGTGAGATCATCAGAGGTTGAGTTTTTCATTTAAAAGAAAGGAAGTCAGGGTCACGATGTGGCGTGCCAAGAACTTCTGGCATGGCTGTAATCCCACATAACTTAGCTGAGCCTGTGCCAGAGAAGGAGGAATGCTCACAGCAACCAGCGATCTTTTTATTGCTTCTCGGAGGAAGCGACCTTATCCCTCCCCTTCCTCTGTGTGACAGCTAGGTTTTCAATAAGGGGCCTTTCAGAAAAAAATGAACTGGGAGAATGTAAACATGGAGGTGATGGATGACATTTTCCGAGGCTTTGTCTCGCAATTAGTTGTGGTTCAAGTGCTCTGAGGACCTGCAACAACTTTCGGACATTTTTTTTTTTTGTTTGATGACGAAGACTTCCTGCTGTGCAGCTTCCAGACACTTACACAACAGCTTCCAGACCACTTTTCATTCAGCTCCACACAGGTAAAAAGGGAATGTGTTCAAAAAGTTAAGAGAAGTGAGCAAAAGGATGAAGCTTCTACTGAGTTGAGTTGTTAAAGTGAATGTATATGACAATGGCAGGCATGGTGCTCAGTGATGTAAAGGTTGTGCCTGCTGTAAAGGCAGAGGTCAATGCACACGGGTCACATTTTATCACACAAGGCTGCCATGACAAGGAATGAAGTCATAGTGGTACTGACTGTTCTGCTTCCAGCCATGAGTCATGTGTGAAGTATGGAAAGAGCAGCTGAATTCATGCTTTGTGTTACACTATAAAGCTCTTCTTATATGAAGACAAAAGGGAATGTTACACAAGAGTAATCTGAAGACGACATATGCATCAGTATAGGACATATCCTCCATTCCTTTGGTGAGCCTAGAGCAGTGGATGTTGTTTTGGAGATATGATATGGAGAAAATGACCAACCTTCAGAAAATAAGATTAGTAGAAAAATCTAAATGCAGTATTAAAAGACACAACTAACCCTGCCACTGAAAGGTGCACAAGCCAGTGTATTCTTGGTGCCGATCCCAAGTCCGGATAGAAGGGGAGGGGTTGTGTCAGGAAAGGCATCCGGTGTAAAACATGCCAGATCAACAACGCGCATAGAAAAATTCGCTGTGGCAACCCTGAAACGGGAGCAGCTGGAAGAAGAAGAAGAAAATGCAAAACTAAGACGAGATGAGGTGAGAAGATGAGAAGATAAGATGAAAAGATGAGAAAATGAGAAGAGAAGATGAGGTGAGATAAGAAGATAAGATGAGATGAGATTAAATAAGATAAGACAAGACAAGATAAAAATGAGATGAGAAGAGATGAGATAAGAGAAGAAGAAAAGAAAAGAGATGACATGAGACTAGATAAGATAGAACTTTATTAATCCCAAAGGAAATAAAATTCTCACGTATAATTTGTGGGTAAATGTTGGTGATGCTGGTTTGCGAGATATGCTCTGAATAAAATCACCACCCTTCAGAGTCAACATGTTTCCATGGAAACATGAACAAATACAATTTGTAGAAAAATCTAAACATCAAAAGATACAACTTCTTATCATGGTTAATATATGTGTGAAGTTTGGTGAAGCTACAGACACACTGATGACTTTACCCCCCCCCCCCCGTTATTTTTATAACATGCAAAGGAAATGAGCATTTTAATATTTGAAGCAGAATGAATTGCGCTGCAGGGGCCTGAGTATCTACAGCACCACATCCCCTGTGTGTGGAAAGAGGATGAGGAAGGGCACAGTAAGAAGAGCCAGTGGCTCTGAGGAGAGAGGTCACACGTGCCATGATGAATTACACTAGCCGAGGTTGTCTTGGCTGCTTGTTCATTAATGAGTCCTCTTAGGGGACTTCGCTGCAACTACACAAAGGGACTCATCGATGCTGCATCGATGCTCGTCTGCTCTTTACAGCATGTCTGTAGTGTTGCATGCTCTCATTATCAAGTACAGAGCGCTCAATCTTTCAATCGCAAAAGCTAATCTGCATATTTTATGGTTGCACTCTAACTTGATCAGAGCGCTGAGCCCTGGAAAAACACTGATCATTATCACCTAATACAGGCTGAACAGTCCCTCTCAATACAAGCATACAGTGCAATGCAACATTAGAGTGCATACCTCTCTATAAATATGTTGTATGTATTCATAAAATTAGCTACATATACAGCTGTATTTGTTTTAATATATATTTAATACATTAATAAAATAATTCAGTAGAGCTGAGAACATCACCCACCCACCAAATTGGCAATGATAAATCTGGAAACTACAGGAGCCAATATCATAAAAATAATAATAATAATCGGCCAATCAAACTAAAAAATCCCCAGGTATGGACATATATACAGTGTTGGGGTGGAGACATGGCACTGCCACCAATATGTAGCTGAGATAATCCACATTCAGAGATATACAAGTGGATTTCCTGAATGTGTGAAAGGTTAGGAGTTAGGAGTTATATCTGAAGCAAAACGATGGAAAATCCAATTCAGGTTGAGGTTTTAGTGATAATGGCGTTGATGGAGTTTTTCGCTCTCTGAGTGCTTTCTAGTTAAGCTCTGTTTTTGGTCGACGAGCTCCAAACTTCTGGCTCTTTAGCTGCTAAATGCTCCACTATGTTCCCCCAGCTAGAAGCTCACTGTGTCTGTCTGTTGTTTGCTGCTCAGCACATTAGGTTCTTAGAGCTTTTTCATTGGAAACAATTACCAAAAATAACCCTGTGGGAGCAGCACGAGGGAACTAAAAACAGTGAAGCCTGCAGGTCTGACGACGGCACAATGAGCTGAAACTCCATACAAAGCTGTGTAAAGCTGAGGGGGAGCTGAGGGGGGGCTGATGGGGATCATTTCCTGTAGGTTCATCACTATGAGTGGCAATGCTTTTACTTTACAGGTGCATAATATTTATAATATTCTTCCTTACGCAGACTCTTCCAAAATGAGCAAGCTTGAAAGCATCATATGGTCTTAATCTTCCCACTATAGTACCTCAAATTACAGTGACTTGAATACGGCTTATTGGCTTATTAATTTACAGACAATGTCCGTAATTCTACACAGTTTTGTATGAAATAAAACATTTTAAAAAATGAAAAATAAACGTTTGTAATTCTACACAGTTTTGCATTAATTCAAAGAGAAAATTACTGTAAAAATGTAGTTATTTATATATATTTATATTATTCTGTAAACTACATATACAAATAACCAATGTTCATACAATTCCAAAACCCAGAAATCTGTATCTAATTTATGCTCACTAAAATAAAGCACTGACCAAGTGACACTGACTGACCTTCTCACAGAGATGACATCAGATAAGAAACAGCCTTTAACACAATCTGTCACATGTTAGCACTGAGCTACATATAACTGGAGGTGTGACCACTAAAAACTCTCCTCTCTGACTGCTAAAACATGTGAAAAAGCTGTCTGGTTACTGGAAATGTGTTAAAGCCAAATGCCAACTTTTTCTCTACGGATTACAAGTATGGGCTTACTGGGATTTACTGTGTGTGTGTGTGTGTGTGTGTGTGTGTGTGTGTGTGTGTGTGTGTGTGTGTGTGTGTGTGTGTGTGTGTGTGTGTGTGTGTGTGTGTGGGTGTGTGTGTGTGTGAGTACAGGCCCACGCCATACACCCACAGCACAATGGGTAGTGAAGCTAATAGATGCACAGAACAGACGTTTGAATCAATGGATGGATGAAAAAATGGATGACATTCAGATTCTGGTTTTAGTTTTACGTACAACCATTTAAAAGCATCAGAAACAAGCACCGAAACCTCAGGATCTCCCCGCCCATGGGTGCATCTCATCTCAAGAGGACATTTAGAGAGAAGTTATATAAGCTGTCCCTGTTAACTGTAAATAAATAAATAAAATGCTTAAAATCCCAAGATATTATAAAAGGCTCCTCTCCAGTTTATCTGACATGTGTACGTAAAGTTGGTTTTTGACTTATGCCCTGGAAACCGTCATCTGAGACAAATGCCACTTGTAGAATGAGCCAAAGTTCAACTTGTAACCATGGAAACAAAAGAGATAAAACTGATTAAAAAAACAACTCATAAATATCAAAAGGCACCACTTCAGTGTTTGGTTGAGGTGCTTAGAAACTTTTTTTTTGGAGCTATGCTCGGCAGATGAACCATTCCTCCACCCCACCCCCCACTCTGTTGGTGGAGAAATAAAATAATAAACTCATTGGTTAAGAATCACGTGACACAGACAGAAAAAACCATTTCATTGTGTATTAAAAGTACCGTCTTTCTTTTCTCTTTGGGAACTGTTGAAGCCACTACAACTCTAATATGACGAGGGATGCTATTTTTGTTCATTATACACCTTATAAAAAAGAACAGTGAGAAAGAGGAACCTCACCCGTCTTCATTGGAGAGGCCGATGGAGCTTCCAGCTTTGACTTCCTGTTTGGGTAAGTGTGTTGTAGTTCGGCTAGCAGTGGTGTAGCCGGTCCATCTTTAGTGGATGAAGCTTATGTATCAGATGATAATGTGAAAACAATGTGACGATATGAAAGTCTTCCATCATAGTGATAAAACTACTGAGAATTATCAGCTGAATCTGCAGCTTCTTACTGAGCTCATTGTTTCGCTGCCCGTCACACAACTTCACTGTTTGGGTTCAGTCTCACTCCTGTCATAGCAGCAATTTTAGCAACTGTACCTGCTCAGCACAGTCTGAAGTCAAAGTATCCTACAAGTCAAGGATGATGAAATAATTACTAGATTAATTGATTAGTAATAATAAATTTACTTCTGCGAAGGAGGTTATACTTTGTGTGACTTCTGAAAGTCCAAAATCAAAGAAAGTTTGACGCTGTTAATGACAAGAATAAAACAGTGTATATAAGACATGTGGGATTGTTGGACCTTGGCGGCGGTTCATCCTCTAACTGAGTACTATTCTAGTTATATTCATGTTTTACACGGGGTCCCAACTTTTTTTTGGGAAACAGGGTTGTGAGTAAATCGTCAGAAAATGAATTAATGAAGTGGGACAGGTCTCAGTCAGCTGGTCTTCTCTGCAGGTAAATAAACACAAACAGATTCTCCCTACCAGCCGTGCCGTATAGTGAGCCTGATCCTGGATATTCATGGAGGCCTGCCCTGCCTGAGGCCATCTGCTGCCCTCCCTCTAATCCAGGGGCTTGTCACTGGTGATTAGCCACCCACTCTATCACTCCCTCTCTCCTTCTACCATTATATATTTCTACTTCATTATGTTGATACCAGTGTAAAGGAATGGCATGGTGTGCCCTCTTGGCTTCAACTGCTTTGTATGGATTTTTGATGCCTCTGTGCTTCCTCCTGCTACCTCAGCCTCTCTCCCTTCCTCCTTCATTATATATTTCAGGCTTGTTACGCTGATGTTAGGGATTTAGTAAGAAGTGTTCTTGTGTGTTTTCAAGTCCATAAGTTAATTAACTTTTCCACCTTGTGTTGAAAAGTGCACCTTTTTAATATGGCATGAATATTTCTTGGGACAAGCAGACTTGAAATGCAGCTACGTTTGAGCAGCAGCTTGAATGCAAATGAAGGCTATGTCATCAGTTAAATTTGTGATCGACAAATTGACTACCAATATCTGTTCCCTCCCTCTGTAACAGATACAGTATGATTAACAAGAGAAAATCACACACTATCTAGCATTGTCGTGTTTACATGCACCAGTCAGTATTGTGTTTTCTGTCCATGCATTTAGCCAAATGTTCATGGTCCCCAGGGGATGAATCCAAATTACTTTTGTGATCCCCTGACTTTTCCTCTAGCACCACCATGAGGCTAAAGTTAATTTTTTTCAACAACTATTGGAAGAAAAATTATGAAATTTAGTATGAATCCAACACAAAAACATTTCTGTGTCCCTTAGTCTTTGGTTTATGACTACAAATCTGCAAAGCTGATGACAAAAACATCAGTTTTTTGTTGTTAGTGCTATTAATCAAAACCTAGCCAGCGAGCTAATTGGCTGGCTGATATCATATGCAAGAATCTGAATGTTAGCATCGTTATTGAGAGAATATTAGCTTACTGATGTTCGAAGTATCACTATGCAGTCACACGGCGCTGCTAGCATGGCTCTAGACTGAAGAAGTCCTGTTAATTACTGTTTCATGAATCACTTCTGCGCTTTTTTTATGCAGTCAAACTAAACTAAACAGTCAGAAGACAGTGGGGTCAACACAATCCTACAGACCCACACCATCAGATGAGGGATTGGAAAACACTGTCACAAACAATTACCTAAAGCCACTGTTGTGTCACTGCTGCTTAGAGAACTCTGAGCCATTCCAGACCCATCTTTACTCTTGAATCAAGAAGACGTCCAGAATTAGGAGGAAAATCAATCAGAAAAAGGGTCAAAACAGTGACAGCCACAATGTGACTTTCAATAATGAAAGCAATGTGATTATGTCGCACTGAGAGCAGCAGCAGCCCAATATTCTAATGCAATGTTCTCATGATATTCAGAGTCAATAGCTTTGATTCCTTAACCACACAGCAGATTATAGCAGTCTGTGTTTACCATACATCACATGATCTAATGATGAATCCATCTTTCCACAGCATCACATTACTCACTAAACAGTAACACCCAAACGGTGCATTCATGTTCAAAAGAAAACGTGAAATACGTCCATGAGTTTCCCTCAGCTGAGCAGAAACAACTAATAACCAGAGGGAGAGATGAAGGATTAACGATGCGGCTGCTGAATGCATGGGAGTATATTTACTCCTGAGCCTCCTCCATCTCTACAGCTTTATTAGAGAAGCATCAGCTGAGGCAGGGCGGCCACTAAATGTCATCCATGATACGCCGCCGCTTTTCCTCTCAGCCCGCCTCGCCGCCTCGCCGCCTCCCGTGGGAGCAAAGGGCCCTTTCTGAATGCCCCTCCCCTGAACGCCAAAGTGCTCGTTTTCCCCCCCAAAATGCCCACATGATTCGTTTGTGTTTGGAGAGCAGATTTAAGTCTGTGAGGAGACGATCCCTGTGCAGCAGAAAGGCACAAGTCCTTCTCTTTGTTCAAGGGAAGACTCTGGAGGAAAATAGCTGTTAAAACAGGAAATTAAGCAGGAAATGGTTTTCCTCAGTGAGTATTGAGGCGTGTCTCTGCAAATCCAGGAGAGGAAACGAATAAAAACGGCAACTAACCTTAAAAAAAAGCACTTGAGCAAGGCACTGATCTGAACTGAATATGAATTGTGATGCTGCAGAAATTGAGCATACATGCATAAAAAAAATGTCTAGGTCAGATTTTTTCTAATCTTTTCACAGAGGCTTGCATCACGATACCAGGTCACACATCCCTACATCACATAAATCTATCACTGATCTGCTGACTCATGCCGTGAACATCCAGTAAGCACACTGGCAGTGAGGGGGAATGACACCACGTCTCATGTAAAATATGTTTGGAGCCTTTTGAATATGGCAGAATAAGGCAGTGAGAATCCTCTTATGTCACTCTAAATAAAGTTGTTGTTTTTTTTTGGATGAAAAGTCATCTGAAAATCCTGCCGTCCCTCCGATATCAGTAATAGCCAGGTCTTAGCATAAGCTCTGCCATTTAGATTAAACAAACCCTGGCATCTTTCTGGCTTCTTTCTCCAGCTGGATGGATTGACTATTTGAAAAAGGCAGCAGTCTGCAGCAGGGAGCGGTGGGGTAATATCTCCAAAGCCACAAACCAAATCAATCTGGGTCAAATGTGACGTATTTTGCAGCGAATGCTTTTAAAAATCAAGAGCAATGTCATGGTACACTGCTGGCTATAGCTCTGTATCATCTCTGCTGGGGTGACACTGAACTCCGGCTCGAGATGCACTCAGTCTTCTTACGCTGAGGCATGAAGTAGCTTCCTCGCTCATTGAGACAGAACGATGCTGAGGCCTCGTGGCTTCTGCTGAGTGTTCTGATGGTTGTAGGGCCAAACACACACACACCAGACAATTAGCCTCCATTTTCACTCCAAGGGAACTGAAAATGAAAACAAAAACACAGGCCTGCTTGCATTAGAATAAAACCCAATGGCACACTATGTAATGAAAAATGAAAATCCCAAGGAAATTGTCTTAATTTATATGCATGGCCTAAATTTGTTGCCTGTTGCTATGGAATTTAAACACTGGCTGGCCAATTACCTACCAGACTGCAGTTTGCCCTCAGGTGCTATGCTAATTACGGCCACAGAGGGTCACGATGTAATGCACTCCCTGAAATGAGGAAGAAATCCCAAAGGGATGCTCTCATTTGGGAAGAAGCCGGTCACGTTCCTGCTGACATCAAAGCTACAGCTACTTATCCAGATGCACGTTTGTTCTTGGATCATATTCAAGACAACTGCTGTACATCATACAGGCACACAGGTATTAGCACGGAGCTATTTCAGGCTAAGGATTTTCAGGGCATACAGGGACACCATGCTTCTAATTTAAACCTGGAGTAATGAGTCAGGACCGGGTCATCTGAGGACACGAATCTATCAAGGATGCATATAAAAAAAAAAAAATCCTAAAACATTTCGTCATTCCACAGAGAATCAGATGAGCTGGTAAAACTAACAAGACAGGAAATAGAGCAAGATAAGCAAAACTCCTTAAAGCTCCATCAGACCGAGGCTCCAATCGGAGATCAATGATGGACTTTTCTTTCTCAAGGTTTCACTTCGGGATTCAACCTGTCCAGTGTTCACCTACTCAAAGCAGCATTTTGCCATTACGATGACCTTGTCTGGCTGGACTGAACTTGTGAACCCGTCACACCCTCCCGCCTTCAAACTTCCTGGCTGCCATCTTTTCAGTGAGGTCGCCATAATAGCAGGTGATTGCGGGAGAGCCACTAACAACCCTCAGCGAGGGCGACATCCTTCACTGCCAGTGCCAATCTGAAAGGCAGGGACGTCTTCAGCTGTAACAGTGGCCTGTCAGCGCTTGTCGCCGTGCCGTGCCCCCCCCCCTTACATCGAAAAGGTGCCATCAGCAGAACGTGGTGACACACAGCATTGAGCGCTGAAGGCTGCAGTGATCCCTCTTGTACAAACGTGTAGGAATAAAACTTCACTGTCGCTGCAAAGTGACAAGTCATTAGAGATGCAGGGCTGACAAATGTACAGAGGTGCTCAGACACACTCATATACAGACACAAAAACCCACTAACACTTGTTGTTGTGAGTGGTAAAAAGTACCGTAGACTCTACAGTAGGCCTCTATTCTGCCACGATGTTATTTCAGTATGTTTAAGTATACTATTAAGTACTATATTACTATATATACTATATTAAGTATAGTATGTTAAATATTTTGTTGATAACAGAAGAACCCAGCGTTCAGGACTGGATCGATGTGATTCATGATATGTTGAGACTTGAACATGAGAAGTTTAAAAGCTGTTGGACCTCTTGGACTGAATATGTGCCCTCATTTTGATCGGACTTTAATTGATCCAATAAGATGAAACTATTACACCTCTTCCTTCACGTTTGTGTTTGAGCTACTCAAATGATAATTGTTCATAGTTTATTTGTGATGCTACAGCTTCTTATCTTTATTGATTCTAGGAGTACTTGCATGCAGCAGGATCCCCTGAACTAATTTTCCTTTTTCTAATTATTTTTATTTTTGCCTTTGTGTTTTGTTTTGTTTTTTGGAACGTGCATTTGGTGCTAAATGTATACTTTTGTTTTGATGTTATCTTATTTCTTTCACACCTTTAGGTTAAAAAAAAGAAGAAGAAAAAAAAGCAATGTGAGCTGTACTGTGTGGCAAGTGTTCCAAATAAAAATGTGAATAGAAAGTAAATAAAAAGTCAGCATTGAGTATGAATTTTTTTTTTAAAGATATAAAAGAATATCAAATTCCACGTTGCTTTTTATTTTTTATCTGTTTTGTGAAATATTTGTGACGTCAAATGTGACAAACCAGAAAAAAACAAAACAGAAAGGCCAACTCCTCTACAGTCAATGGGAAAGGAGTCATTCCCTTATTTTGGGCAGGTTTGACCCCATTAGTGATAACGTTGGTGTAAAAAAAAAAGAGGACACTCTGGATTCAAAAGGAACATATGTGATTAAATGATCTGAAACAATGTCATTAGAGTATGAACAAGCTGGAAACGCCACCGGTGCATTTCACTGAAGAAAGACAGACAAAAGTTCCAATTATCAAAACACAAAAAAAATGCTAATGCTATTCCCAAAATATCAAAAGGTACAGAGAGTTTAAAAAACAACAACAACACATAACAGTTTTTGAGTTAAGCCCCAGAAACCCTCATCTTATCTGAGACAAGTCCCACTCACAAAATTCAACTTGTAACCATCGATATGGAAAAAAAATACAAATCATAAAAATACTGATACAGTTTTTGAGTTATGGTCCGGAAACAAAACGTGACGGACAGACAGACGAAACCCGTTCCTTAAAAGTGGGATAAAAAGTGTCTCCCAAGATTATTTGAAATCATCCTTCCTGGGTTTGAAGTTTTAAAAATAGAGCCTGTTAATAAATATAACAGTTTCATCTGTTATTCATGATTTTTTTTCTTTTTAGGTAAACATCCAGAAAACAATTGAGCAAAAGTTAAAATATCTGACCAATCAGAAACAGACACAGCATGCACAACAGAAAAACACACATGTATGGTAAATACAGTCAGTAAGTAGGTTGGAGTAATTAGTCATGCAAAGGTTCATGACTCAGGTGACACCTAGAAGGTCTGTGGCAGAGAGACATGTGATGACTCGACCTGATGAGGCGAGACAGCGAGTGAAATGGGATTAACGTAATCAGAGAGCCAGAGGCGACTCCTGCGTAATCTGAAGGACAGATAATCTGGATCCCATGAACGATTATGGAGGGGGTCAAACCAGACCGGTGAATGATTTAGCACCTGCTAGTGGTCTGATGTATTTTCAGATCCATCATCATCAACCTGCACAAGGAGGTGGAGATGTTCCTCGGTATGCCTCAGCTCGGACGCACCATCACCTCGTCCCACCACCTGTAAATGCTTTGTCCCTCCGGCAGACGTGTGAAGCCTTGGCAGCTCAAACCAACACCAGTCTAATGAAGCACGTACAGTTATCAGACTGGGAAAGATGCACCTGCTGTGTGTGTTTTGTGTTGTGCATCAAGCAGCTCTGTATTACACGACAGTCATCCAGGTGTGGAGACACACTTCGCCTCCTCACTCTTGGCAAGAGAAAAGGCTATCGTGGAATTTCTGCATTTTTTTTTTTATGTTAGACTGATTTGGGAAAAAGAAATCCAAATGTACAGCATGGGTGCCAGACAGGGAGATGGAGCAATAAAGATGTAGAGGAAGAAGTGCACATGTGGGGGGTGCACAGATGAGAGGAAGTGACAGGAAGAAAAATCGTGTGAAAATAGCATCTGAGAGGGAGAGAAACTCTCTGCAATCACTCAAAAGGCCCAGAAAAACTGTGTCACTGAGACCACCATCCTCATGTTGGCTATAATCAGCCCTGCTCTGTATCAGCGACCCTCACCGCCACCTTCACACATGTCACTCGCACATCACTTGACGAAGCTTGTTGTCTCTATCGGCCTTATTTGAATAGAATTCTCAGAGCATGAAAACAGCAGCGAACTTTCTCACCTTCCCAAACAGATATATCATATTTCCACAGAAGGCAATAAAAGCGATGTAGGCCCAATTCCCCACAGTTTGGAAGACAGGGGCTGTATTTCAGCTAGACTCATCAATATGCAAAACATCAGAGCATTGCTTGCCACAAGAATATTCCCTCCTCTGCACACTCTGCAAATGTGCACAAACATCACATTTCTTCTTGTGTGTGTGTGTGTGTGTGTGTGTGTGTGTGTGTGTGTGTGTGTGTGTGTGTGTGTGTGTGTGTGTGTGTGTGTGTGTGTGTGTGTGGTTTTTAAAGATTCGATTGGCAAGAAAAAGTATGCAAATCTTGTGCAAATATAATCTCATTTTGATGAAAAGAGCTGGGATTCAAAGCCCCAAATTGCCCCGATGTGATTTTAATACTCTGCAGACTATTGTCGAACCAAAGAGGCGCAGAAGAAGGAAGACTCCACAGCTGCAATCAATGCTCTACCTTTCATTATGGAAGAAGTGAACAAACTCCAAACACTGGATTACATTTCAAAGCCTAGAGCTTTCTCGTTAGGGAGCGTGCATACAGTGTGGGAGAAAGGTGGTGTAGCGTGGGAGAGAGGCGTAATCATGATGACCTACAGTAGGGTAGATGTAGGTTAAGTTAGCCCCTGTCTCTGCCTGCAGTGCTCGCTCTGCCTCTCTCGCTCTCTTTCTCAAGTCTCTTCCCTGGGCTGTTAAATCCCTGCTCCTTTAATCTCCTTAGTCAGCTACATCCTCTTTAAAGATGCAGAACCACCGGAGAGACGTGGGATATGTCAGACAGGGACCGGTGCTGGGCAAGGCGGAGCTGGATGGGTGGAGCTGAGGGCTTGGAAAAAGACCCGTAATGGGATCGTTTTTAGTCAAATGAGTTTGTTTAAGAGAAGAGCCTCAACCTCTGGCGCTTTTCTGGTTCATGAGGATTAAATCAAATCGAGAGAGAAGGTTTTTGATTTAGATGTTTAAAAAAAAAGGCTGCAGAGAGTCATTTTTTGTGTCTATTAGAAATTATCATAGTAATAATTATGTCAATATCTAAATTAGAGCTGAGCTTCCATGTTTAGCCATGAATCAACAGTGATGCTGTAATGGGTCCCACTGTGACAGATTCTCCATTAGAGCTACATTCCCTGCAGAACATGAGAAAACACACTGTCACCTCCCATCATGTATGAATGTCTAACACACACACACAGAAGCTGCACGTTCACGGCTGAAGTCGTACCAACAACAACACCAGTATCAGAAACCATTACACACGTCTTCCCTCACCAACTACTGCATATCAATCATCCATGCTGGAAACAACCAGCAGAGACATTTCAATAATGATGCATCACCTGCAAACTCAGGGAGATGAAAGTAATCCAGTCAGCAGTGGATCACAATCGTCCTGCCTGCTGCATTTCTGCCCAAGACTGAGGACACTGTCGATTTCTGGGTCATCTTTCAAGTGTGTGCACCTTTGAAGTTCAAGCAGCGTGGAGTCGTTTACCTCAAATAATAAATTCATGAGACAACCAGAGAGCGTCATCTGGAGATATTGTAGACATGTGGAAGTTAATCTTTCTGTATAAGATCCAAGAGCCTTTTATTCTCACGGTAGAGAGGCAGCACTGAGATTTAAAGGTGCACATTTTCTACAAATAATCAACAGAAAACACACGTTTGGATCCGACTGTGTGAGAGTGGGAGGTCACATACCAGAGCAGCACCGACAGCACACACTAATTCACCCCCTACCATCATTAAGGCTCCGTATGTAAAACGAATATAATCTCTAATTAGTGGTTTTAGCAGCGGTACCTGTTTCCCAGAAGTAAACAGACTTCCCATCGTCTGTCTGTGTGCGAGCCTTCCAGAAACCACAGGCGAGCAGCAATGTCACCAAAAGGTACCAGCTCCCCTCTGTCCTTATTCGGAGGGTCCCTGCTGCACCCCTCCACCCTAGCCCCATGGTCCGCCACAGGATAAAAGTAAATCCACTCAGTTCAGAAGGTCAGCGAAGGCAGCTTAGAAAGAAAATGTCCAAAAGGCAACGAGAAGAGAGACGTGGTTCAGTTTGAGAGAGTGTAAGGAAAAAGAACGAGGCGACTCAGTGGGGTACGCTGTCAGTCCTGTGGGAGTTCGGGTCCAGGACTTGGTCTGGTGAAGGACCAGTAGTTTTCTCCTTCCTCGGTTTGGGTCCTAACTTGGCAGGATGGTCCCAGCGTGGCTGAGCTGCAGACGGACGGTACGGTCTCCCTCCTCCATCCTATCGGCTTCCACTGCTGCCGCTGCTGCCTCTGTCCTCTGGCTGTGGAGCAGTGACAGTGGGCGAGTGTCTGCAGTGTTATTCGCTTCCCTCCCTCACTCTCTCTCTCTCTCTTCGTCTCCCATTCGCTCGCTCATTTACTCCTCTTCTCCGCTCTCTCTTTTTCCACTCTGGTCTTTTCTCAGTTTTTTCTCTCCTGGCCCCCGTCTTCTCTTTTCTCTCTCCTTTTTCATCTAACGTTACACCGTCTGCATCACCAGCGAGCTCCTTCTCACTTTCTCTCCCTCTAAGCTCACCTTTCCTCTCCCGTTTTCCTGACTCCCGCCTAGGGCATGAGGACGGATACTCCCCCTCCTCCTCCAATCATCCTCCGCTTGCAGAGCTTGGAAGGCGACTGGAGACCAGCAGTGCTCACACTGGTCTCACATTTCATAAGCACTGCTTCCAGGATCAGAGAGGCAGTCAGACAAGCAAGGCTTAATGCAGAGTGAGAGAAAGTGGAGGGGGGTTAATGGGGGGAGGCAAGGAGGAGCAAAACACCAAAGCCGAGAGAGAAAAGAAGGAGGGAGAGGGGGGGTGTTTATGCTTGTGAAAAGGAGGTGTGAAAGTGAATTGATGGAACAAAAGAAGTGTGAATGAGGAATTACAGTAATAGTTTAACATTAATATAAAATTACATGAGTAACTGAGACAGAACGATACATCCAGGACCAACAGGCAGGTAGTTTATCTATTAGCATCCAGGCTTCAAGAGTTTAATCTAGTGAAGAGCAGCCCTTATTCCAGCAGCAATCATTGATCTACACTCATAGATTTATTTCTAAATCCTCTGCTGGACTTTTCATATCGTAGTGGTTTTGTTTGGGGGGAAAAAGATAAAGAAAACAAGCGTGAAATTCTCAGGATCCTCCACTATGGGAGCTTTTCACTGAAGAAAGATAGTTAGAAAAAGGTTACTGCTCACAAGTGGTCCTGGTTGATGTCCACTGACTTTATTATTATTATTATTACTATTACTATCATTATTATTATTATTATTACTATAATTATTATTATATTGTTATTATTATTATTATATTACTATTATTACTATTACTATTATTACTATTATTGTTATTATTATTATAATATTACTATTATTATTATTACTATTATTATTATTATTACTGTTATTATCATTATTACTGTTTCTATTATTATTATTACTATCATTATCATTATTATTACTATTATTATTATAATTATTACCATCATTGTCATCATTATTACTGTTATTATTATAAATACTATTAACTGCAATCTTTGTATTATTATAGCTGTTATTGTTGTTCCTGTACTTCTGTGTCCCCCTCTCTCCATCTATCTCCCCAATCTCTCTCTCTCTCTCTCGCTCCCTCTATCTCCCCCACCTCTCTCTCTCCCTCTCTCCATCCCTCTCTGCATCTCTAGCCACTTTCAGACCGGCATTGCACAACAGCGCTGAAACAAATCCCCTTCTCTGTGACCCTTCGGTGCGTTGAAACTGGACCAGACCCAGGCGCTACAACGACACCTCAGTGTGTGTGTTCTTCACAGTATATGCTGGAGGCGTGACATACGATGCAACAGCCAGCATAAAAGCTGATCTCTCTTTTTCAATCCAACCATTCAAATCAGAGGCTCCGCCCACCTTGAGTCTTGGATCTGCTCGATGTTTCTGCCTGTTAAAAGCAGTTTTTTCTCGCCACTGTCACCAAGCTCTGGCTCATGGGGGATTGTTGGGTCTCCGTAGAATGAAGAGTACGGTCTAGACCTGATTACTTTGGAACGTGTCTTGAGACAAGTTTTGTTGTGATCTGGCGCTATAAAAACAAAACTGACTTGACTTGTTAAAAAAAAGTTTGATTTTCACAATAAAAGAAATTAAATTAAATGATGGACATGGAAGATGTGTACATTAAGGTTTGTGAAAAAATGTGCAAGAGTTTTTGAGTTATGTCTCAGAGAGTCTCATCTGAGACAAATCCTTCACAGAATGAGACAAAACTCTCATTTTAACCACGGAAACAAAAGAAATACAGATGATAAAAGTTCCTAAATAGCAAAAGGCACCACTTCAGTGTTTGGTTGTTGTGTTTAATTATATTCTGTGAACACGAATAACGTGAATATCACAGTATAGAATATAACAGTAACAGCGAACCGGCTGCGGACTTTCACTTGACTGACCCGGACCAGGAGAGGCCGATGCAAGATCCCTGTCCCAATGCCTTCAGACGTCCTTCTGTCCCATAGTGGATGATGTCACCCCTGGGAGGGGGAGGGGGAAAGGGAGATGGTGCATTCCACATACTATACATTACTGCGTATATCCTCTCCTCCATGGATACGGTTATCAAAGCTAAAACCTCCATCTCTTCACTTTTTCTGTGACCAGATGAACTCAGCTGTATCACAGATCGCACACTTTGAGCTTATATGCTGTATAAAGAATAGCGACTTTCATTGTACTCAACTCATTTTAAACACCGAGGTCCATCCCTTCCATCGGTCTAAAGCCATTGTTACGCTGTCAATTCGTATAAAGCTTCAGCTAATGACGCGTCTGCTTGTGTCTGTCTTTGCCTTTAAATGTCACTGTGAGCAGCGCGTTGGGTTCAGGCAGACAGACAGAGGTAGAGCAGATAAGACGGGGCAGATGTGGGTGGAACCGCCGGGATGAAAAGTCAACAGCGGCTTCCACCTGAATACTGGCAGGCTAATATCTATCAGTGAATGACAAACACCAGTCTGATCTTCTATCAGCATTACTCTTAATATGATTGTCAATTAAATATCTTTCAATCAAAAAAAAAATCTCATTTATAAAAGAGTGAAAGGAGCAACTTCTATCAAACCCACTGTCCTGAGAGAGGAGACAGTCCTGGTCTGAAGACAGAACAACAAGCCCTGATCTCTAAGAAACCCCATCAACACAACAGATGGTGGCTGAAATGTGAATAAAAAGTCAGATGATTAAAAGTAAAGCTTCATTTCAAATGCTTGACTTATATTAAAAAAACATCATGTGTGTCCTCGGTTCATTCTGGTATGCTTCAGTCTGTCATCACCAGTAACTACTGGCTGACTCCCAGTCAGTCAGCCTCCTTGCCCCTCACTGCAGACACGAATGCCCCCCACACTCCTAGTGAAGCTGGGCCGTCCTGTACGCTCACCACGGCTCACCGTTATCCCTCCTATCAAAGCGGACGTCACTGTTTACAGCTTCAATGAGAGGATAAGGCTGAACTAATCAATTCAAGAGGAGCCATCAGGTAAATTCTCAGCAAACGT
This sequence comes from Chaunax sp. Z400, assembly GCA_037577475.1. Classification (NCBI taxonomy): domain Eukaryota; kingdom Metazoa; phylum Chordata; class Actinopteri; order Lophiiformes; family Chaunacidae; genus Chaunax; species Chaunax sp. Z400. The sequence goes on from CM075190.1 coordinate 28,144,911, forward strand.
TGCGTTGATGTACCAGACTGCAGAGCATCTCCGTCTGTCTTATGAACTAAAACAGATACACTGTGTTAGTAGGTGAAAAAATCTGACGTCAGTTTCTGACCCATTTCTAAAATATCTTAAACTGGGTTGTATCATAATATACAGTGAAAGCTGCTAAAAACACATTAATATTTCATTGTATATGTGTGCTTCTAGCAAATGATAATTTTAAGTGAAGTGAACTCAATTATTCATTTGGTTTGTTGACTAATTAAAGAATTAACAGGATAATCGACTAAAAAACTGTTTTAAAGCTCAAATGCATGTCTTTGTGCATTTTATTTTATTTTTTTTATGTACTTCCATAAATGGACCTTTATTCTTGTTGTATTCATATTTTTAAATAGAGGTTGTGAAACACATGTTTAATGTTCATCTTTAATGGTTTATTTGCAGCTATAAAGACTTATTTTAAATATTGACAAACCTAAACTTGCAGAAAGTTATAAAGCAGGAGAACATACTCCTCTCTGTGAGGCAATAATGATGATTAACTGCTAAATAAATTAATATAGTTAATAATAATTTGGCCTTCTAGGTAGATGTGGGAGAAAAGAGAAGACTACTGAGATAATAGAGAGAAAAACACAATCACTCCACAAGAGATAACAACTATTAAAATTGATTAATGAAACCAAATCAACCAGCTAACAACATTATTGCACTCCTTGTAGTGAATGATGAGTCAGAACTCAGGGACGCTGCAGCAGTTATTTAGTAATCAGAGCAACTTGATGATCAGGGTTCTAATAGCAGATAAAGACTCCTGCTAACTGTTTTTTTTCTGAACAGAAAGGGAGCAAAGCAGCTGTCAGTAAAAACATTTCAAGTATATCCTGAATTGAATTGCTTCCATGAGGAGCCTTAAAGGTGATCAATAACATCTTAGAATGGATTGTAAAAGAAACAGAGAACCAATGTAAAGATGCTAAAAAGGGGTATCATATGATTACATTTGTTAGTTCTGGGTAAAAGGATAGCAGCTGAGTTCTGTACAGGCGATGAGAGAAAAAGCTTTAACAGTGATCAAAATCATCAACAGTTTCTGCGTCTCTAAAACCTAAAATAGTTCCAACGTTTGCAACGTTTCAGACATGAGTGAACAATATTAATTATATGATGCTCCAGCAATTCCTCTAAAGTGACTGTTTGATATTTTGACAGGAGAATGAATGGAAAAATGATATTTGGTTAACAAATTAAAACCCACATCTGCACAAAAAACTCATTTTGTAATTATTGTTGAAATTAGATATTAATTCTGAAAATGATTGATGGCATGAAATAAGAACAAATCCTTTAAAAATGACGGACGATAGAAGGAAATATCCTTGATTGTCAAAACTGTGTGACTTTTACAGATTTGAGTCTCTGCCGTCTTTGAGATATTAAAAAACAAAAATGTCATGAGTTGATATTAGAGATATTAATATCACCTTCTGACATGTTTTCTATAATAAGAGGACTGATGATTGAAGCTTATTCTCAGGCTGCAGAGCTTGAAGGTTACCGGTTTTAATACGTGTCGTCTGTAATTGTGCAGATGATTGACAACAGGACATTATTATTGTGAGGATGGGTGTGTTTACACACACAGACAGGATAGAGTTTGCTTTGCAAACAAAAATGTATGAGAAAAGTCCTGCTTGTCAGTGATTCATCCACAACTCAATGACTATGATAATAGCTAATAATTAGCTAAAAACAAAGGGCAGAGAAAATGTTTCTGAAAGTATAGTGATTACTGCTCATCATGTGTTTCTGCTGACACTGAAATGTGTCCATAACGCTGTGCTGTAAGTGCTTTGGTGCAGCAGATCACAATAAAAAGTACGGCGCAGTGCAATCTGGCAGGCGTTTCTGTTTTTTTCTTCAAAATGTAATCTATTTTCTTTCTTTTTTTTTACCTCACACCCCTTGAAATAAAGCACATGGAGTCGAAAATTGTTTCTCCTAACCTGCTGGACTCCTGCTTAATGGAACCTGCATCAAGTCTGAACCCTCCAACTGAAGCAATAACAATCTGCAACCAACGCAACCAACAATTATCCGACTCGTGGTCTTTTTTTATATCCGCCATTAATCACTTTTTGACTGCAAAATATCAGGAAAAAAGCACAAAAAAAACTACTTCCTCTTGGGCAGGCGTCAACCGTCTAGTGCTATTGGTTGCACTAGCATTAGCAAGACTGACAAGCAATGGCGGTAAAACAACATTTTACAGTGACAACATTTGTTCCTCTGCAGTCAGAGGAAACACTTCAGGCCACCATAAAATGGTGCTGTATTCAGAGTTTAGGCTCTAAAAGCTGCACAATATTCGGGGGTAAAACTTACATTGCAATATTTTTATTTTCTGCAGTATCGCAATATAGAAAATACTGGAATTTTTTTATCTGATGACTTGAAATACTCTGTTTAAAAAGAATGAATAAAAAAAAAACTGTATAAAATCAAGTAAGCAAAGGTGTGTGTGTGTGTGAGTATGTGTTTGTGTGTGTGTGTGTGTGTGTGTGTGTGTGTGTGTGTGTGTGTGTGTGTGTGTGTGTGTGTGTGTGCGTGCGTGCGTGTTTGTGTTGGTGTGAAAGACTGAACCCACAGTCCCTGAAGTTCACTCCACTTAATAATGAGTGATGAGTTTTGCTTTGCCCTTTCGGGCTGTCATGATAATGAAATTTTAACTGGTGATTCATTGTCATACAAATAATTTCAATTAAAGATTTAAATGTCCCCTTTTGTTTATTTTATCCCACCATTACAGAACAAGTCTAATCACAGTTTAATAATGAAAATACACCTTGGGTTTTGGTTGGATCCTTCATGGTCACGTCAATAGATGCTTAATGAACAGTAAAGTATCTAAAGAGATAAACAGTTGGTGGCGCTAAAAGCTTATTTGATTCTGCGCTAATAGAAGAAAATCAGATGACGTCATGAAGGAGCATCAGTCCATCATCTAATGGTGGAAAAGGACGTGGAAACAGTGATGGAAATATGATATGTCTGTTTCATTCAGCTGCTTTAATATAAACGAAAGGAGGAGATTCTAACGATTATGGAAAATAATTGCCGTTTGCTCAAAAAATCGCAATAAAGTGCTATAAAGTGTTGACATTCTTGGCAAACACTAATGGCCCATTTATGTTAAAGACGTTAAAGACGTATATGAATACGGACAGAGTCTTCGTTTCGGAGAGCTTACGGATACGCCCATTTATGCTCCCTCTACGTACGTAAATAATACGTCTGTCTGTATACGGTCCATCCATCCACACCTTCATACTTCCATATGTACTTTACATAGACATCGGTACAACCGTAGTGGGGCAGTGATTAGTAGATTGGTAATTATTAACATTCTAACCATTATTGCTATGATTCAGGGGCGGATCCAGGGGCGGGGCCAGAGGGGCACTGGCCCCAGCTGAAATCTGATTGGCCCCTGAAGTGCCCCTGTCCTGTCACTTGTCTGTCTTTTTTTTTCTGTTTGTTTACAACTTGAATACTTGACTGTGTCAAGTTTTTCTCCTCTAAACTGTTGTGTATGTTGTAATATAGTATATAAGTATTTTCTTTAACATAAAAAATTGTTTGAAAAAAATTTATTTTATGTATTACATAATTGGAAAAAAAGTGTCTTATGTTTTATGTTTATTCATGCATCCTAGTTTAAAATTCAATAATTGCTAAACTTTTTTGATGAACACAATGTGCTTGAAAAAGGTACGATTTGCATAATGTATTCAATTATGTGTGTCTTTACTAAAAGCAATGGAGCCAACAGCAAACAATGAATGACTGGTGAAATATTCTGTGTATACATCTTACTGAATAAGGAAATGTGCATGAATGTTGGACATATAGTTGACCCCTCTGTAAAAAAATGTGGCCCCTCTGTAAAAAATGTGGCCCCTGATTTAGAAAAAAGATCCTAGATCCGCCACTGCTATGATTACATTTCTTGTTGCTCAGAGTCGAATTGCTGCGGATGACAGCATGGCTCACAAAGCAAAGGGCGATGACAGTGACATCAATGCTCAAGTCAAAGAGACAACTCGCCGAGGATTCCCTTGAAACTGGGTCTCCAGGGGATGACTCATGTGGTGCAGAGGGGAACAGCAGCACACTGAATTCTCAAGTCAAAACATACCCTTACACTTGCACCTTATGGAATCATGGAATGCACCTCATCTGACACAATGAGATCAGTGTTTGTTTCACCCCAGAACAACAGAGACACATACAGATTCCCCAGGACTGTTCTGAACTTAGTTTGTTTGAGCTGATTTACTTTGCACAGTGATAAGACACTGAAGTGAGGTGATACAAACATAATAATGAAATACAATAACAAAAAGTCTTTCTATCACATACCACCTCTGGCAGTGTGCTGCACACAACACGACATTTTCCTTCATAAAACTTGCTGCAACGTGATTAACAGCTGAATGAGCTCGTCTCTCCTGGCAAATTCAAACTAATGATAAATCTGAAGACAGACGCAATAAAAGCTGTCTTGGATTTGTTTACTGGAGATTTAATAGGTTTTGAGAACTGCCTGCTTTGGTGGATGACTTCTGTAGTGCATATATTTTGTATTTCTAGGATTTTATTTCGTTCTCTTCATAATGCAGGCGTCACTGTGTGATGATGTCACGTCTCTTCTGAGGTTGTCCAAGGTGAGAGAAAAACTCTGGTGTGTATGTGTGCATTTAACTGCAGGGTAAATTATCTTTGTTTGGGACAAAGGCTGTGGTGCTGATGAGGTTCTGAGGTTTCTTCTCATCAAATAACAAGTCAAGGACTATGCTGAGAATATGGTGATGATAACTGGATCAGATGGCAGGGTCACCCTCAGCATGTTGTGAGGGTGTAGATCTACATTAGCAAAGCCAGTTACAGGACTCAATTTGACGTTTATGAATATAATTTGTAAAGGAGAAGGTTGACTTGTGTTCCAGAGGAGATGTGGATACAGATTTATAAAGACAATGTTCAAAAACCCTCTGCCTAAGATGTGGTGTCATATCGGTAAAAAGAGTCACCAAAGGGAAGGTTGGCAAAAAGGAGATTGAGCCAATGAAGAATATGTTTATTACATATCATTTGTATAGTAAGTGAGACAATTCCCACTTAGGCTCCGACCTCGTCACCCCCCATTAAGATGGGCAATGACTGGGGAGAGACCATCTATACGTCTGTGGTTATGAAGATGCTACAAAATAGCAGCAGTAGTGGCAACAGCAAGAGGTGATTACAGCACAGCAGACTTTTGCTTAGGTCTGACACACCATATTTTTTTAGCATTGTAAATTAGTAAATGAGCTCTGGATCTGCACCAAAATTTAATATGGTCTATTCTGGCCCAAGACCAAGAGACTAAATATTATCTCATCTGTTAACATGGTTTTTCATCCACAATGGTGGCTGGTTGTTAATAAAGACAACAACTCCCATAATTCCAAGGTACTTCTGTCGTATGTTTTCGTTGCTTTGATTGAGACCCCTAACAGCCCCCCTTAAACTGTTTCCAGAGCTCAAGGCTCGGTGAGACTCAACATTATAGAAAACAGAATTTCACACATGCACAGATGTTGACACTCTTTGAAGAATTGTCTATGACTTACTGTATAGACAAATGCATAAATGTTTTCTGCTCCCAATATTATAAGACTGCTGATCAAAAGTTTATTCAACAGGACAAAACAGGCGTCGTCCTGCGCTTCAGTTTGTAGACAGAGGTTTGTGTTACTGGTCTAGATCTCAGGCTCAAACTGTGCAGACTGGCAATTGTTAGATGTGCAATGTTTCATTTCCTAACTCATACATTAGTCACTCAATTAAAAGACTGCTGGATAAAAGTGCTTCGCTGTGACATCGCTTCCTGGAGCGCCGCTGCCAACATGAACCTGACTTCAATAAGCAGCTGGAATAAATAGAGATGTTTGGATAATACTACATTTAATTTCATACAGCCTTTTTAGAATGTGTGTGAGCCTACAAAGTATACTTTTAAAATGAACTCTAAATCCCAGCTCTGTACATTCAGTGGTGTAAATGTAAACATAGAAAGTGTACACATCAGTACCACCAACAAAAAAAAGTTATCTTGACAGGAAATGAAAACAGTCATGTGTGAAACACCAACAGCTCATTTACAGTTATAGTACACATGCTACAAGTTTGTTGGAATAACAGGAAGAGATTTTTGAACCGAACAGGTTTGAGTTACACACACCAATGGCCTTCCAAATGGATGTAATACTGCAACGCTCCCAGCCGGAGGAGGGAGGAAAGCGGGGTTTGATTCGTTGACCACAATGTTGTGGAATTGATTAAATGCTGCATTCTGTGAAATGGTCCTAATACATCTTCCCTCAGAGAGAGAGCTGCTGTAGAGATCGCCTGGGGTGAGAGGAAGCCCTAAAGTCACTGGGGACAGTTTTAGGGCGAAGTATCCCACATTAAGATTAGTAAAATGCAGGGTCATCCAATGAGCAGGAGATGATTTAGCAGAGTTGGAACAACGTTTCCCCAAGGAAGTTTTCCAGCAGCGGTGCTGAGGTGCAATTTTCATTTTGGGGCTGCCGGAAGATATTTAGCTCGTCCTCTGACATCAGAAGGACTTTAGACTCATTTGTACACAGTTTTAAATGTCAAATTATCCTTAATAAAAAAGTTTCAAGACTCACGCCGACAGCCTCTGTCCTGTAGTTGGTCTTGCTTCTCCTCCTCCTCCTCCTCACTCCTGTCCTCCTCTCAGCACTCTTTCCATATGTCTCACTGACATTCACGAGGATTTAATAATGTCCATGCTACAACAGACACCTCCCATTCTATGAAGCTACCTTAACAAAAGGTTAGCATAACGACAAAGAAGGTACCCACATTGATAAAGAGGTGGCCTTCCTTTAAGCTGCATCATCTCTGTGAACGGACAATGACAGACTACTAAAGGGTGGAAATGTCTGAAGTGATGTCATCACTCATGCCGACCCCGTCTGCTTAAAGTACGTTTATTGTGTTTGGGGTGACTTTTATACGGCAGCCGTGCCAATCATTTAGCAACAGCACTGTGGTTCAGTGTTTCTCCTAAACCGTTCATTTGGGGGAGCGGCCCACCCCAACGCGACCTCCCACCCTCCCAAAAAAGAGAGGCACAAACATACATTATATAAATTATATGTGCACTCATTCATTTCAGGAGAGCATGAGCGTCTTTTACGCGTTTAATTGTCCTGATCAATGACTCTCCTCTGCTCTGGTCTGGTGTTCCTACCAAGGGCGTGGCTTATCCATGCTTCACCACCAGACACGCTGAGGAACGTAGAGGAGACGGGTTGAGTGACAGTAACCTGAGTTGAGGATGAATATAGTATGTAAAACTTCCTTAAAACCAATGATGGACAAGCGTCAACCCCAACGTGCAAACCAGGCCAAAATATCTGCGTTTTCCAAATGCATTGCTACGTCACCTGCTGCCAGCCAACCTGCCGTGATCCAACCTGAAGCTGGCACTAATAGCTACTCTGCTGAGGGGAGCACTGATACAGCTGCACCCACAGACAAGCACAGGAAGACAGGCTTTGACCCATCTTGGTTGTCAGAGAGGAAATACTCCTCCTGGCTCTACAAGACAGATAAAGGTAAGGTTTGGTGTAAAAGTAAATAAAAACGTACAATTAATTACACCATACATCTTGAAGCACTCAGACCACAGAATGAATATTTCATAATTATATATATTCATATATACTCTTTCATTCAACACTGTGGTTGAATGCATGTAGGGCTAATATTCATAAATAGAGCAAAGATGGAGGATTTGCCACTACAGACAAAGCACTGAGTACTACAAACGTCTGAAATGGTTGCAACCACTCTGCTCTACAGGGTATAGAGTTGTGCCTTAGGCTTCGTTGAGACCAAATCAGGCAAAAGCGCCAGTCCTCCCCTTCATTTTGAGTGTGGGTAGTGCATTTGGTCCCCGGTGGTGCAGACTGCAGTTGTTGCCGACAACAAACACAGCGGCCCCGCAGTGAAAAGTTGAAACGAGCTCCAGCTTTTGGAGGGAAGCAACACAGCATCAAGCTCCAGTGACTGGTCACATATGATCATTCAGACCGGCTGGTGAACAGCTGTTTACTTTAAATGTTCAAAATGACACTATAAATACAGTCGACTAGCTTAAAACTTACAATCAAAGTCTCTCATGTTTTATTATTGATGCTGGTTGATGTGATATGTTCAGATTCAGAGTAAAAAGCCAGAAGCTGAAAGCCCAAAAAAAAAAAAAGGCACATGCACAAATAGTCACAGGTCCTCCAAATTTGTCAGCATCATTCTGCCAGCAGACTGGAGCAGCAGGGGAGCAGACATACTCTGTTAACCTGTTATAGATGCTGAAAGCCTCTCTCAGAGTCCGATGCTCCAAATCTGGCAGCCAGAAACCGAGCACTATCCCAGACCTCCCAGGACTACCCTGCAATAATTGCTGCAAAGTCTGATTTGGTCCAAATACAGCATTACAACCCCCACAAGTAAAGGGTACAACCTGGAATAGCTACTGCATAGCTTGTTTTGCAGAATGTTATTTGATGTAGTTAAGCTCCACTTATCTATCCCTGTTTGCAGAGGTTTATTGGTTCTACCTGACCCGTGTCTCGTGTTCATTTCAAACCGCCGCAAAGGGAAGGACTTAGAATAATTACTTCTCAGCTCATCGGTTTAATGAATATTTGTTCTCGTAAGCCAATATCTTATCAACAAACATTTGGAAGCTGAACTCTCTCTGCCAGCCTCATCAAAGTCATCCAATCTCTGAGTAAGTGACTTGTAATCCATCCTAAAGAATATTTAAGGAAGCACAAGGTAGGTAATGGCTTTATGAGATCAACCACGAGGTCAGAGTACGTCTAAGTCGTTACAGGAGTCTTTAGCAACAGATCAGAGATCCTTTGCATGCCAACAAGGACAGGGACTGCAGACGTTTCTCATCATTTGACGAAAAGACATATGGAAAGATAATAATTTCGTCCTTAGTCAAACTGAAACCATGAGCATACAGTATGCACAGTGAGCTATGATGTGTACAATATGAATGCTATCGCAGCTAATCCATCCAACCCAGACCTGTGTGATTATGTGTGTGATGTCTACTAGAATTAGTGTTTCACTTCCAGTTTGGGGCTCATAAGAATTAAAAGAAGACTAAAGTTGGTTTCAGACAGTAAACGGTTTCCCCTCCGGATGATGTTGATGTTCTGTATATTGAATCAGTGTCAGCAGGGCACAAAGCTGCCACAAGTACTCGGATAAAGGGGTGGATGTAGGGATTTATTTTTATCATCTTTGTCGTTACGAGAGAGTGCTTTTTTTCACAATTTCAATCGATTAAGCATAAACTACCAGACGGATGTTGATGAAAGTTGGAAGAACTCGATAAATTCGTTTAAACTTTGGAATTAAACTCGTTGAACTCGTTACATTTTGAAGTGGCTCTGGATAACAAGGCGGATTCAAGACTTTTTTCTACCTTTTTGAACATTGCAAGAGACTCTTTTTGGACCATTTTTGTCAATTATGCATAAACTGCTACACAGATTACAGTGAAATGGTTGGGAATATGCCGAGGAAGACATCAGTACAGTTTGGAGTGGATCAGGACACAGGGACAGATCCATGAGTTTTTATGAGTTCCTTTGGAGGACCCTGAAGGCAGCTGTTTTGATGGCTCACATATCTCCTGGCATTTGAATTAGGGATTCAGTTTAGAGATGCTTAATATTGAAGAAATTTTGAGCAACATTAAATAATTAATACCAACATCATTAGCCCAGACCTGATTATCAAACTTTGAAGCTCATGTTGCTCCAAGACCATTAATATGTTTGTTCTTTGCTGAAGAGGTGTATCATTCAGAGAACTCCAGTAAAAATATATAAACGTGTTCCTGAGAGAGGAAGCCACCTTTCCTGTCATTCCACTGATGTCATGTTTTCATTGGAAACAATGGAGGCGGCAGAGGCCACCAACTCACTGTCAGACAGCCACGCTGGAGGAACTGTGAGGGTGTAAAGCTCACAGTCTGCTAGATCAGAGTTTAACCAACATGTTGACGACAACGTCAGCTGGAGACCAAAGTGTATGGTAATCCATATCCAGTCCAACCACAAATATCATAGAATGCTGAGGGCAACCCTCCCTGATTGATAAATGTCTTTCAAAATCTACACCTCCTGTGTTTGAGTCCCGATTTCTGGTGTACAGCTGGTCACATTTCAAACATCAGAAAACTACTGGGAATGACTCATAGCTTTTAAACAATTATCAGTTGAACTTTTTACTCAACCTCTTCTTGTAAAGTATTTTTCAGGTTTAGTCTTAATATGTAGTAATAGGCCAGTAGGAAACTGGGACATGGAGCCAGACCTTTAGACACGGGGATGAACGGTTTTACTTTATCCAGCTGACCACTCCCAGTCGACCTCATCAAGTGGACACCAGCCAAAGCCAATTAGTCTGATGACACACAGGAAGACCATCCATTAGGCATCACAGGGTTTTCTCAGGGAGGGAGACTCCACTTTTCACACTTCACTATGGGACACGGCAATTTAATCAACTGATGAACTCCTCGTTTAATATGTTTACATGTGTTTCAAAGCCTCTCTGGATAGTAATCTGAAGACATTTACTCTGATTCCTACGCCAAACACATTAACATTTATGGACTTGTGTGGACAGACCAAGCCAAAACTGTCTCTTTAAATACGTATATATAACTTTTTAAAGGATTACGCCGTGAATTCCTCAAATATAGCTACTTCTCTCAAAAAGGGGGAAATAATTGCCCTTCGTGAGAGTCTGTACTTTGAATTATGAAGGGAAAAAAGCACAGATTTTGCTAGTTAAACATCAAGAAACGTTTTTTTTCTTCTTTTTTTTAACATCAAGCAATATTTCCCGCAATTAATTGGATTACATTTAAAGACATTTATTCTGGAGAGTCAGAGCGACTGATTTATAAACAAGATTTTTTCACTTTCCAAAATGGGGGGGTAAAATAAATCGACGTCAGCTGGTATCAAGAACACTGCCAGCACAGCACATCCAGACCTGCTCTCCAAATTTACAGCCAGCAATCTGTTACGTCCCCCCCCCCCTTTCACAATTATTTACAATAGCTTGACTTACATTTTCAGCTTTGTTAACCTAACAAGGAATTCTAATCATATCAACCCAACTTTTCTGCTATTAAAAAGGTGTTCATGTGCGATGATGTGGAAAAGTGCCCAAGTAATTGACATAATTAGAAAAATACGCTGCAGAAAATGAGGCTGAAGGTTCATAAACCTGCAGTTTACACCTGTAAGAGCTCTTCAAGTTGACTCATTCAACCAAATCATTGTTAAATGTAAAGACAAATCATTTTTGATGTTATTAAACTCTAAAGATTAGTCATTAGTTCAAACACTAAATTATACTCATCAATTAGCATTAGTGCAATTATATCACACTTGAAATGTGGGTATATTGTTTTACTGTATGCGCTTGAAGGCAGCCTTTCCTTCGGTGTCATTTTGGTTCCTCTTGACATATTTTGATTAAAAACCATCCAACTAGTTCGTGCCCTAGATGAAACTGTCCGTAAATAGTCAGACCAAATATGGGTCAGTTTATCAGAAGCGACTAAAAAGGGGCTGGAGCAGAACGAGGTCGGATAGGGCTGCTTTTTAGTGGCCAGAAAAGAAAAAAAAACCTGAACCCACATCTCTGCCAAATCTCTGCCTCGAGGTCCTGCCAGCGTCTGCAGCAGCAGCTTCCTGGCTGTAAAGAGGAAAAGCTTCTATCACACCTTGTGTGAATGACATACAAAGCAAAGAGGAGGAGGGGTTATATGTCAGCACGTCCTGAGGGCGGACACTAGACCCTTAAATCTACCTGAGATCTGGAAACGCTCTTTATA